>OX384040.1:26959661-27577661 GCA_947534325.1 Agonum fuliginosum | reverse complement strand
TATTAGTGTTATTTTCTTAAACAATTTTTCAAAATATGTTTAGGTATGTATAATTTGTACCTACCTGTGTGTCATCATTCTTAATAAAATTATTGAATTCTTAAACTTCAAAAAAGTTTTCAATGAAGTTTTAAATGCTATTATTCCCGAAGATGAAATTTACAACATGAGCGAAAAAGCGAGCCAGGGTTTTAATTATCGGAGTGAATAATAGCAATTATAGCGAAGTGTATACTGTACTTTATATACTACTAATTTATTACGTACAAGATTTTTATTTAAAAAATACCAATACCCAAAAATTTGGATATTTCCATCGTTACATCATTAAATATTGCAATGTTTTCTAAAAATAATTTGCAAAGAGAAATTGATTCAGGCAAAGTAATTTTCTGATTGGTTCAGAGGAGGGAATCCATACTATTATTCCCTGGTATTATTCCCTGCAGGATTAATATATGACATTATGTAGCAAACATCACACATTTAATGTTCATGTTATACATTAGTGGTACTTAGATAAATAATATAATAACACAACTAAAGCCACATAATAATTTATAATTTTGTATATAATATGGCATTAATTTATTTAATAAAATTTACGGATATAAGTGGTGCTATCGAATCCGGTAAAGAAGTCTATTGAATAAACTTTGTGGCGTGGCTGGAATCCGATAGTTTTCCATTCCCCATTTATTTAGCCAAAAAAACCATACTCCAATTTATCACTTTTTAAGGTTTTAGACCGTTTGAATTTATTAAAATATCAATAAACAGATTTATTTTTATTGTAATTACTTGATATTATAAAATTTAAATATTTGTTTTTAATCAATTCCATGTGACTTACTATAAACAATATTATGTATATTGTAAAATAGCCAACAAACTCTATTCTACCCTAGGTACTCTACAAAATTAGTACCTATTGTTAACGATAAACAATTTCTTAAACTTTCTGTCTTGTATTTTGTGTCTAATATTTCCTCCTTATTCATAATTGCCTTTAAAAACAGTTTTAAAAGTAGCACAATAAGCAAAAAGCAACAAAGTAAACAACTTTTCTTATCCGTCTTCATTTTGAAGTCAAACCATCCATCAATAAACTCGAATACATCTAACTTTTTTAATCAGAACGCAGCATTTAAATTTCAATCAGCAAACGCAGTGGCGTTACAACGTCACAAGTTTCAAAGTTTATGTTGAGTCGTGTCCATACAGAAACGGTGTCACTAAATACTAAATGAACAAAGTTTATAAATCATGCATCTTTAGCAATTATTATTATTTGTTCTGTTAAAAACAACGAAGAAATCCGAACGAAACCAAAGATCGAGGGGTAATTATTGAAATAGTTATTTACATTATAAGTGCGGTAGGATTTATTTTACAACGCGAGGAATAAAACCGAGCGATGTACAAATACTTAACGGACACATTATGTGTTAAATTCTTTGGACGACATACCTTTTTATTTAAAATATCGTGTTTTCTATGAGGTTAAGTGAAATGCATGGATACTTTGAGGATTCTTTCATGCTTCATATTTTTTGTGAATCCTGGAAAAAAAGAAACATTGTTTTGAAGCCAGCAATGGATTGCAAATTATTATTCTTTTCCAAGATTCGTTTAAGGTCCAATTTACCGGCGTCGCAATTTGACATGTAATTCTCACCAGGATTATTTTTCTCAACTATACGGACTGTAAGATTCTTATAGATTTAAATGAATGAACCTTGAACTTAAGAAAAAAATTCACCTGCGGTCAGTGATGCCAACGTCCCGATAATTACCGGATTCTACCATAATAGCGTAGTTAAAAAACGATTACATCCAAAAACCTAACTTTTTATTTTTTTGGCGGGAAGCGAACCATTGGTCGCCGGCATCAGACCCCGCAAGAGTTATCGGACGTTACCGTTAAAATTAGAGGGATTTTTGAGAATTTCGAGGATTTTTTGGGAATATTTATGAAAACAAGAAAGTTCCAGAAAGCTCGACTTTTTAATTTTGACGGAAACCGAACCATCGGTCACCGGCATCAGATTCCGCCGGAATTATTAGACGTTCCCTTTAAAATTTGGGGGATTTTTGGGGATATTTATGAATGTCGCAGGTAAGAAATACGCGATTAAGAACCACGCAGTTAAATATGTCAAAATACCGTCCAAACAAGAAAGTTCCAGAAAGCCCGACTTTTTAGTTTTTTAGCCGGCATTAGATCCAGCAAGAATTATCGAACGCTATCTTTAAAATTAGGGGGATTTTTGACAATTTGCGGTAAAAACAAAACATAATATTCAAGCTAATCTGATAATCGCTAATGCACTCCCAATAATCATAATATCTGCCATAATTTTGCCTAAAATACGATAATTTTATTGCTAAATTCCGATAATACCACTTCATAAATCTGGCAATACTGCCTGCGGCGCATTTTTTAAATCACTTTTCATATCAATACCCTCTAAGAACATCATCTAGATCCACCCTGGATTTGTCTGCAATACATTGTTCATTTTCAAGTAACTAGTGAAGTCTAAAAAGCCTACATTTAATATACCGATCATTGAAAAAAATAAATTTGAGTGGTATTTTTAACGATTAACGATTAACGATTAATCAAATGTAGTAAAGTGCATTTTTATTCGCCAAATAATCATTTTCAACTATTATTGACATTGAAAAATTTAACTTACGTCAAACAAAATACTATTATCATGGCAACGGGCCTTTTTTCAATATTCAGATGAATTTCTTGTTTATATCGATGACGTGTATTGTACTGTTAAAAACTGTATGAAGTTTACCAAAAAAGGAGCACTCAACCTCAACCTATGGAAAAGAAACAATTTCTGTTTAATGGCAAAACAATAAGAACCATCTATCGACAAGTTGCAACTTTCTTTAAAAAACTTGTATTGCCACTTGTCGTTCTGTCCGGACGTGGCTTTACAATGAAGAAGTGTCAAAGAGTATATGAATGTGGTAGAGATGGAAATACACACAGAAAGCGTAATTATTTTTAATGGTGTGAGTGTTTAGCTGCCGACGAAGCTCCAGTGCTTTATGGGAAAAGCTACAACAACCTGGCTGAGTTTTATGTCTGCTGCAGAGCTAAAATCGTGTTTTTAATATGATGAAGTATATGTGAGCACTAAGCACGTAAGGTGCAAAATATTTAGTTTTGCAAAAGACAGTTTTATTTAAGGACTCGAACTAAAACAAGAACGGAAAATAAACCGCTTCGAATTTAATACACCGGTCACCAAACCTGGAGTATTAAAAAACTGGGCAAACGAAACCAAGAATTAAATAAATCATGAATATTAAAAATATTTATCAAGTACCTAACCTAAAAATTACTTTTTTGCACGATTGGTCATTTTTAGCGTTTACTGGCTGTTTTCAAATTATAAGGCGGTACTTAAGCAATCTTAGAAGGCGGTAAGAACTCATGAAGAGGTAAGCACTAAACAACTACAGAAACCAAGACAACAGCATCAAAATGCAAATTAAACCTGCATAACCAAAAATAAACATTATTTTCCAATTTATTTTAATTGTATCAATCGGGCAAAAAATTTATAAGCAGCACGGACGTTATGTGCATTCTGTATCGGCGTGATATACTTAATATACAATATAATCAGTTTTTTCTATTCATGGTTTATTAAAAAGCTTTCACATTATCATTTAAAAAATACTATTTTACTATAATCTTTGATCAAATAGGTACACATAACTGATGTTTTCAGAGATAAAATTGAATAAAATTATTTTATGATATTTAATCAATATTATCTCATTTTCTCTGTCACATACATACCTATAACTGATATTTTTTATACCTTATTAAATAATATTTGCTCATAATAATTTAATTTTCTATTATTTTAAAATATGAATATCTAAATCATAGAATATGTGATAAGTTCCAAATTATAGTAAACTTAAACTACAACTACTTTTTACATTACTATTACCAGATGCGGATCTAGAAAAGTGTAATGAAGAGGTCATAGAATGTAAAAAATTAGTTTTATATTTCTATATTTGATATTCCTTATATATTTCACATTCATGTTATTATCATCAACAAAATATTCATAAAATACAGTTTCGGTATCACTGATTTACCAAACGAAAATCAAACATTATAGTCCAGTCAAATTAGAGTTTCACCTCGGAATGAGAGATAATAAGCTGGAAACTCGTATACACCTTCATTTTGGCGTTCTAAAAGTTGTCTCAAAAGTCTCATAAAATCTCGTGTCTGCGTCATAAGTTATTCGAGGTCAAAGGTCACAAAACTCGGTTTTTCGAGATTATCTAGGTTTCTATAGCTTCAATGAAGTTAACCTATTATAAAAATTGTAGAGAATAAAATTTCCTACAACTTTGATATTAAAAAAAAAATTATCCGATCAATAGTTCAAAAGTTACGGCCGAAAGAAAAAGGAACGCTTTTAAAAAATTTAATTATGGCATTATTTTATGTCATAATCTACAAAAACGACTGTAACTTTTCAACACATTAAAATATTGATTTCCGGTCTGAAGCATTCAATTCTTAAGACTATTTTCTATCTACAGTACAATTTTTAAAATTTTGGAGATTACAAGTTTAGCCAAAATTTAAACAAAAAAAATAATTATTTTTTTGAATTTTCTTAAATTATTGTGTTTAATCAGCTCTAATTTCTGAATGAATCGAGATATCAACTTTCGGTTTTCAGCATTGAATTCCTGAGACTTTTTTCTATAAGGTACATTATTTCAAAAATGGTTTAAAGTACTTTGTTGACCTGAAATTTTAAGTTTTTCTCCGAGAGAATATAGTGAAATTTTAATTTTGTTATAGATTATTGTATTTAATCAGCTCTAATATCTGAACTAATTAAGATATCGACTTCCGGATTCCAGCATTGGATTTCTGGGACGTTTTTCTATAAGAAACAATATTTTTTGTATCTTTTAAAGGTATGTGATGACCTAAAATTTAAAGTAATTTATAACAAAACTAAAATTTCACAATATTCTCTCGGAGAAAAACTTAAAATTTCAGGTTACCAAAGTCTTTTTAACCATTTTTGAAACAATATACCTCATAGCAAAAAATCTCAGGAATTCAATGCTGAAAACCGAAAGTTGATATCTTGATTCATTCAGAAATTAGAGCTGATTAAACACAATAATTTAAGAAAATACAAAAAAATAATTATTTTTTTGTTTAAATTTTGGCTAAACTAGGACCTCCAAAATTTTAAAAATTGTATTGTAGATTGAAAATAGTCTTAAGAATTGAATGCTTCAGACCGGAAGTCAATATTTTAATGTGTTGAAAAGTTACAGTCGTTTTTGTAGATTATGACATAAAATAATGCCATAATTAAATTTTTTAAAGCGTTCCTTTTTCTTTCGGCCGTAACTTTTGAACTATTGATCGGAGAAATTTTTTTTTAATACCAAAGTTGTAGGAAATTTTATTCTCTACAATTTTTATAATAGATTAACATCATTGGAGCCATAGAAACCTAGATAATCTCGAAAAACCGAGTTTTGTGACCTTTGACCTCGAATAACTTACGACGCAGACACGAGATTTTATGAGACTTTTAAGACAACTTTTAGAACGCAAAAATGAAGGTGTATACGAGTTTCCAGCTTATTATCTCTCATTCCGAGGTTGAGCCCATTTTTTTGCTAAAATGACTGGACTATTATTGCGAGCACAATATTCTTATACAGGAATAAACAAAACCTGTTGAAACCATGTTTGCTTTAACTAGCAATCGATTGCCAATTCAGTTCATCGCGAATTATCGTAATGCATGTATCAATGTTTATAAAATAAAATTAATAATAATTTTGTTTGATGTAGATATTTAAATGTAGACATGTCTAATTTTAATGTTTTAATGCGTAAAATGTTATAAATATTGGAACTAAGTACTGTTTCAAATTTAAAGTGTAGTTCCATAATCTATTTAAGGCTCGGGTATAGCTACTATAAAAGTGTCGTTCGTACTTTACTAATAACTTAATTCAGGTGCACTTTAGAGAAAAAATTTATTTACAAAAAATGTCTATAATTTTATGCTTAACATAGGAGAAGGAAACACCATCGTCAGAGTACACCAAACGTACGACAAATAAGTTGAAAATTTTAATTTAAAACAATAATGGATACATATTGATGAAAAATAATTTAAAATATTTAATATGTCATGTATAAAAATTCAATCATATTGTCATTATTTTCCAAATAACATTCATATGGCATATTTCCCTTTCATTTATTCATTCTCTTTCACTATACCATGTGAAAAATAAAACTAGCTATAGGTAGGTACGTAGTTTGTAATTTTCTTTTATAACATGCTGACTGCCTTTGTTGATATATAAATATACTACACGACTTGTAAATATTAAATATGAAAGAAAAGTTGCACGTCCATATCGTCGATAAGGAAGTGGATAATAATGTATTGATTTGACTGAGAAATAATGATGATTGATGAGGTTGCCTGTGACCCACGAGAGGTGAAAACTTTTACAAACATTTCACACTCGGAAAACAGTCTGTAAAATTGACGAGGATGAATTTGTTAATGCTGATGACAGCTTTCTTTAAAGATTAAATGATAGGAAAAATAAAATTTACGTATAAGTACAACAAATCAACAAAATAAATGTGAAAATATATAAACTATTTATATACATGAAAGTAGATTGAAGAGGCCAAAAAAACACCTAAAGATTACTTTTACTATTGTGGCAAATATTATATTTCCTTATTGTACCTACTACCTATCGTATGTATATTTCACTTCATTGTAACAAAATTGTTTTCTTTAAATAGTTTTTTATTCTTTCATTTTTGATGATAACTTTCTTTTAAAATAATTGGGTAGGGAAAAGTCATTTTCTATATATATATTTTATTGGAAGTAAATCGAATGATAAAAATTAATTGGCTTAAAAACCTTAAGATTACATTTGTTTGTGATAAACATATGTATGTAAAATTTTACCTCATTTTTGTAATTTAATAACAAAAACTGTTCTCTTCAAAGTGTTTCGATGTTTTTGTTTTTGTCATAGAGAAAGTGGCCGCATTTATTGCGATTATTTTAAATAAAACACAAATCACGTCAAAATAATTTTAATAAGAAAATTACTTGACATATTGCAAAAAAATAGTGTATGAAACTTGTTCGTAAAGTGTCGTTATCACACTTGTAACTCTTACAACACTCGCTTCGCTCGTATTCTAATGTTGAACAACATGTATAAAAAGACTATTAGGTCTTTCATTTTTTGATAGCTGATGATAGACGCATTTTATATCTAAAACGTTTACGAAAAACGTATTTTTTTACGAATTAATGAAATACTTAATTCTAATTTCATTTTGTATCTATTATGTACGTGTGGGATAACAGTTTTTTACGATTTTGAAATATTGTGCCATACTTACGTTTTTTTACTCATTCACATAGAAGATGACATTTATTTGCAGTTTAATGTTTTTACTTCCTTGTACGAAGTAAGGAAGTATTGTAATCGCGAAAAATTTCGGTTCTCAGATTTTGACGGAAATATCCGTTTTGACCTTTTCTGAATCCATTATGACTAGTTTCGACGTGACGTCTGTACGTACGTACGTACGTACGTACGGACGGACGGACGGACGTATATGTGTCGCATAACTCAAATACGGTTAGACGTAGAAAGTTGAAATTTTGTATTTAGGACTGTTATAGCATCTAGTTGTGCACCTCCTATTTTTGGTCTCAGTCTACAAACCGGAAGTAGTACTTTTTTAAAATATTTCGTAAAATATTTAATTTAAGACAATTTTTTTTATTTTAAATGAAAGATTATGTGATTATTACCTACAATCGGTATTTTATAAATATTTTTGTATTTGCTATCATTTAAAAATAATTAAAGTATATATGTATAATTTAATATTTCGGTATCTTGTACTCCATGATCGATTAACATTTGTTACTACGTAAAATTTAAATGATTATGACATGACAGTGACAATAGTAAAATATGCTTTATATCTTCTTCTGCAGTTTAAATAAAATGACTAAAATATATTTGTGAGTATACTAGTATAATAAGTTAAAATAATTTTTTATATTATTCTACATTTTAGTTATTAAGAAAAGTATGAACAAACAAGGCGTACAAGGAAGTCATGTGGTGTCCACGTCAGATTTTTTTTTTAATTTTCATCCACAGGGTTTACGGAGCGATACAAATCTTTAGCTCCTGTTGAATACACTTTTTATAAGATAGGATTTATTTTATCATTTTATAAAAATGCTTGTTAGAAAAAGTCGAAACAAGGCGTAAATAATTATATTTTGCATTTAAATAATAGTTTTTTATTATTGAAAACAGATAAGTTTGTTATATGATTATTTGTTACAAAATCATAATGTTTATTGATTTTCCATGTAAAATTCCTTTGACTGTATTTAGCTTTTCATTTTACATTATGATATTTTTGCTGTAAAATTCAATTTAAAATTGTATTGTCTTTATTTATGTTGGAAACCAGGAAACCTACTCCATTTTAAAAACATGTATTGTATTTCATGTGTGGCAAGATTAAAGCGCCCGAAGATACAAAAACAAATCTTTGAATTAAAAATATTTAAAAATAAACGTTTATTGGTAACATTTCATGTAATAATAATTTGTTCTGTTTGTTTTAGATATGTGGCGGGGTCCTGTATCTCTCAACAACACTGGTACGTGGAATTCAAATACAAATTTTGTTTTGATTGTGTTGTAGTATGCAGTATAATAACTGTATTCCATTTATTTTTGGAGTAGGTATTACATGTTTTCAAAGGAAACAAATTACTTTCAAAAAGATATATAAATGGTTAAACTCAAAATAAAACTATTAATATTACACGTTACGGATATCAAATAATTATTTTTCAAACTATTTTCACTTAATCTTACGGTTTGGAAATTTTTTGTTCCATTAAAAGTTAAGTTTTTTCACACAGTGGAAATTACATAAGTAATATTTACCCTCTTTCTCGTAAATTAAAATAAATAATTTTTATTAAAATTAATGAAATAGATAACAGCTGGGGGGTTAAGTCCCACCCCACTGCCTACGCCTATGAATAAACTTACCGGTTGTTAACTTCAAGCATTAATGTATGTATTTAAAACTATTTATTTTGTAATATTTTTATTTATATTTTCATTAAAATATAATATTATGTTCTGTTTTATTTATAAAAAATAAACGTAACCGTACGATTCTTATATCATATATCGTAATCGCAATAGTGCTAATCGTTTCAGCACTAAATTTGATTTTACTATGAGTAGTATTGGTTGACGATTGCCCAATCACATGGCAGAAAGGCTTACAAAAATATATCCTATTATTAACTGAAATGAAATAAAGTGTGTTTTTGTACTTTTTAGCAAACTTGACCAAAAAATTGTACTAAGGCAAGAAAATATATTAATGTTCTGAATCTATATTCTCATTTTTGTAATTAAATTTTTTAGTGATATCCTGTTTTTATAGTAATGAAGTTTCTTTTTGTAATATAAATTTAAAAATATTGCTTGCTACCTACTTGCTGATAACTCTGGGCCGGATTTAAGGGGGAGGGCAAACGGGGGGCACGTCCCCGGGCCTCCGCACAGTAAGACCACAACAAAATATTTATTAACTAAAATTTATTAAAATATTTTAATATTGCCATCTTAAAATCGAAAACTATTAGTAAAAATTACATGTTAATTTATTTTTACACATAAAAAAGCGTGTTATTTCATTCGAGGCATTGACCTTGAACTAAAAAAAATTTGGCCTACGGCGCTATTTTATCTCTGAAATTCCTCGGAACTTCCACATTCTTAAAGCCGGCTCTGGGTTTTCTATTTAAATGTACAGAGTACCTATGTTACGTATAGCGTCATTTTTCACTCTATTTCATACTGACTGCAGTCCTTTTTTCAATGCACTGAAAAGAACCCAATTAAGGATCCAACAAAGGGATAAAAAGGCACACAGAAATGATAACATCAAATATTTCTTATTAGTTTTTCTCGTTATTAAAGCTTCACAAAGACTTGCCTTGAAGTCGACGTGTATACAAATATTTCATGAACTAACACTTTCCATTTGGGCGCGGTGCTTAAATTATTCACGAAAATTATTAAGTCTGGTATGTCAAAAGACACAGTTGGAGCTGCACTTTTTATTGTATAATAATAATTTATGTGAAAATAATTTTTTATTCATTTGTACATTCAAAGAAACATGCAACAATGCAATCGTGTCATTATAATATGAATTTATGAATAGCTCACAAATGAAAACGACGACAAAAATATGGTTATACTATGACAATGTTTGTTGGATTATTATGCATTATACTCAAACACTAGTAATGAGTTTATAATTTTGTGCGTGTGTAGTTTTATTTGAAAAGTTCATATTATGTTGACACAGTCAAACAGTCAGATAATGATAAAAATACAGTTCTGCTTTATTTATTTCAATTCTGAAAATTGCTGTAGTAAATTTTATTTAAAAAATTCAAGAACTGGACAAAAAAAATGTATAAAACTCGTCATAAATAAAGTGACTATGTAATCGACTATGGTGATATGTAAGGTTGAAAAATTATTCGAAATATCAGTCGTACAACAAAAATGTCTAATTATTGAAAAAAAAGAATTATGCTGAGATTCTGTGCAAATCTGTCAAAAAATTAAAGAAAACCCAGAAGTAGAAATTGTGCATTAAAAATGGAAGTAAAGATTATAATAAGAATAATGTTCATTTGTTAAATGGTCACCTAAAAGTACTAGTAGTAAATAGTCGACACATAATCTTACTAGTACAAAATAATCATTTCAACTTATTTTTTTTAATTTAAGTTTTCGGTCCTTCAGCATCGGTAGCTATTAGGACCTTAGTACTCAACTTATTTTGAGTGGCTGTGGAATTCGATATTCTGCATTTTTATTGGTCTTTTTTTGACAAATGACATTATGATGTGAATAATCAAGCAAATATAATTCGAGCCATTAATTTATTTGGTAAACTTGGGTAAAAATTGACTCTTAAATCAGTCCAACTCAGTTTTGACACTTCTTTGTCCGTTACGCAACAACTCTTCGTTATTCTACCAATAAATTAATGGTTCTTAAGGTAAGTTCGATTATTCTTTGTGTGCTTGAGCTGTGCATGAGCTGTGTTACGGTCACGTGATAAGTGTGCACTTCGTGTATAAAGGAAATAAACGAACGGTCTCTGAACTTGTGTGCAGTATTTTGACATATCTACTGTTCCATTTTGATTTTCATCATTCATTGACTCACAATTTGGATAATACTCATGTCACACCTTATGATTCTGTGCGATGCTGATGATATGAGTTATTTATTAAGAACTTCGATATTTTCAGACATTGACAAGAGACTTATTAAAGCTCGTATTAAAGCAAAAAGCATATTCGAAATTAATTATTATACATTATCTGACGAATATGCAGCATAGGTACAATCTTCGTTCTGTTAATTCTCCATAATTATGATTGTTTTAACCTCCAAAAGTGACATGCACGCTCCGTGCCCAACAGTCCGAGCTTGGGCTTGTTGTGCATGCACAGTGCGCACAGCCGAGTATTTTCCGAACGCATCCTGTGCAGTACAACGTGCACAGAAGTGAATAAACGAACGGATACTGTGCAACATGTTAAAAATGTGTGCACAGAACTGAATAAACGAACCCACCTTTATTATAATGATTATTATTCAATATTGTCAATTTTACTTGATTTTAATGGCAATTAAGTACTTATTCAATCGAATAATTGGCTTGTGTAATACACTTTATAATTTATGAGTATTTATAATTACTTTCGTTGAACAATAATTAAATAATACACAATTAACAAACAGTGAATAAAAAGTAAATGAAGTACCTATGTTTTTCAAGCAACAAAGTTTTGGCAAATTTGTTGAATAAATTTGATACAATTTTTCAGTTTTAGCCGCGTGGAAAATTCGATTTCATTTTACAAAATAACGAAGTATACTGCGCAATAAACTTGTTTGACATAAAATCCGTATTCTGTAAAATAAACTTAACCTTCTTACATCGTAGGAAAATATGAAAGTTCTCAAGTTGTGCTGACAATGTATAATGACATATTTGCTTTTAGCACAAGGTACACATTCACCAGAGTTGAGACTATTTTACTCAATTCGTTTAAGTCCACAAAGAGAGAAGAAGACCAGACAAAGCAAACATAATAAATTAATGAAAATTTAGTTAGTTTCGTTTCAGTTTGCATGTTAATTTCAGTTTGTATTGGATTGAAACTTTCTTCCTTCTACAAATAAGTAGAAATAAGACGATATTTGAGCAAAACACTTAGAAGAACTTTAATTAAAACAAATACTCCACGGAGAAACAAAAAACTAGATAATTATAATCACATTTTAAAAGAGAAAAGTAAGGATGTAGAAGTGTTTTTATACTTCGGAAAAAAAATTTAAGGGTATATTTACATGACGAGCTAAGCGTGGAATAGAGACATTAACTAGACCTTGGTAAAGAATTACTTGTTATTTTATAGCAGATTTAGAGTAAGTATATTATTTAGCGAGCACATAATGTTGGCTATAATTCAAGAGGATGAAAATTTATGCACGAGCTGAAGGCGAGTGTATAGTATAGTAATCATCCGAGCGAATTATATCCATATAGCTAGAGAGCCGCGGGTCCTGAGACGCGACGAGAAGAAATACGTCTTCCGTTTGGTGAGATGAAAGTCTATCCCTTGAAAACCCCCAAATTCCAAATATTTTTGAAATCGGAAGGGGCCCACTCGAGAACGAAGGGAAAATGCATATCGACTTTTTTGCAGATTTAAATACGTCTTCCGTTATGATAACTTTTTTTAAAAAGTGACTAGTAATCATTTGACAAAGCGGAAGACGAATTGGGCAGGGCGCACTAGTCGAAACCAATGTTTGAAAATTTTGACCTCCAAAATCGCTCATCTGGAAAATTCGACGTCTTCAATATGCTTACTTTTGTGTTCATTTACTTTGTTATGGTCTTTACATCGGGAAAATCCGGGTGGAAGACTTTTCTAGTAGGGCCCGGCTTCAGGGTTGCCCAAATAAACAAATTGAAAACTTCCCACTTCTTTAAATTCAAACGAAAAAATTACGAGAAATATACAGAAATTAGGAGAAATTCAAAGAAGTGGGAAGGGGTGATATGTTGGTCAAAAAGTCTTGCCTTTGGGAATTAGGTTTTCTTCCACCCGGATTTTCCCGATGTAAAGACCATAACAAAGTAAATGAACACAAAAGTAAGCATATTGAAGACGTCGAATTTACCAGATGAGCGATTTTGGAGGGCAAAATTATCAAACATTGGTTTCGACTAGTGCGCCCTGCCCAATTCGTCTTTCGCTTTGTCAAATGATTACTAGTCACTTTTTAAACAAAGTTATCATAACGGAAGACGTATTTAAATCTGCAAAAAAGTCGATATGCATTTTCCCTTCGTTCTTGGGTGGCCCCTTCCGATTTCAAAAATATTTGGAATTTGGGGTTTTCAAGGGATAGACTTTCATCTCACTAAACGGAAGACGTATTTCTTCTCGTCTCGGTTTTATACCCGCGGCTCTCTAGCTAATACATATTGATTATCAAAACTAAACATATCCATCGTTACAAATCAAAACTTATTAAATTTGAAATACTTAATTGACCTACCATTGGTCATTGAAAATTAATTTTTGGATTGGTTATAGGTACATATTAGCTGAGTTTATTAATTTTTAAACGGACAATGTATTTTAAAATTTAAACATGCTTATAGTTTTCGCGCTTTATTCTAAATTTGTAAACATGGATTTATTCAGTTTTCAATATCAACTTATCAATTAAGCACTTATACTTATAATTGAGTAGGTCTGTATCTAGCTTAACTCGCTCTTTCCAAACTACTATGCGGGCAACTAAATTTAAAAATAGCCCTTATGGAATAAACTGATTGATGATCAAAGTAAAGAGATAAAAGATATTCAATTTGTTTGCTCCAAATTTTCAATGCGATTACTTAACGACAAAATAAAAATTGGCTTGGAATTTTAAAATGCTCTTACCGACTTCTTTCATTCAATAAAAATAATAACAGAATTCCTAACCTTTGTTTCGCCTTCCCATTATTCGGAATTTAGTCATCAGGGCCCAGAAAATTTAAAAGTAATGGCCGGATTTAAACCTCCCTGGCGTATTGGTTTTTTGTTATCTTCAATTTTGTTCTGTCACAGATTTGTCGCTGAGTATAATTTAATGGTAAATTTGTGTTTCTGAATGCGATTAGGGGGAGAAAATCGAAACTTGCATTTAAAAGAGACACTTCCGTCCACGAAATAAAAGAAAGGAAATAAATCATGAAGAGGACAATAAATAATACAAAAATCTACAGTTGCATCTATGTAGGTTACTGTGAGTTAAATATGCAAATATTGCTTTCAGCTGCAAATGTAGACAGAACTTTTGGTAGGAAATGATAAAAGTGACAAAATTTAGAGATTTAAAAGTTTCGAATTAGGCTAATGAGTACGTATAACTTTTTGCTATATATTTAATGTAATTTGGTTTTTATTCTTCACACGAAAAAGTTTTGCCTTGTTCTCTTTGTCTGTCAACACATAAATATTAAATATTCATATATTTTTATAGTACTCATCATGAAGTTATAATCAAAGGAAGAATTGGAAATCGAAGTCCAAGATGAATTTAACAGATTACATTCAGACCGAGCGTCTATTATAAATTGTGTTTGAATAAGCAGATTTGTTGTAAAGTTAACAGAAACAACAAATTTTTCCTTTGTGGAGTTTAGAGAACATCGATTTTATTTGAGGCGAAATATTTTAGCTAAAAATGAAGCCTATTATTGAGTATTTACAAGTTTTTAACAAAGTAAAATTCTAGTCTACAAGATATAGGTGTAGTTATCTATATTGTCAAATTCGAGTAGTACAAGTTACTTATCCATTTTATTTGAAGAAGTATGTACTGCGTTTATTTTTTTGGGTAATCTATAGTACCTAGTACCACTAGGTACACATAGTTCTATTAAACAATACTCATAATACCAAAAGTTATATTGGTTTAAAAAAAAAATTGGGCATTTAATGCATATACGACGAGTATATACATAAGTGCATACACAGAACAGAATGTATCATAACTTCGAGTTTCCTTTAAAATAGTTATTTACATTATAAGTGTGGTAGAGTATTTTCTGTGAGGTAGTGAAATGCATTTGACATTTGCATTAAAATTTCCTTTTGTCAAGTAGGATGCAAGTAGCCTTGGAACAACTGCTCTGAGATGTCGCCAGTAAATGTCACATTTAGAATTAATCTGTTTTATTTATTTCAGACTCTATTGAACAATAAATTGTGTAGGTTACTTTGAAATTTATTATTAGAATTTTTGAAAATTTCTTTTTGATTCGTAATCAGCAGATCAAATTGTATATAACTTTAACGTATGTACCTACTCGAAATAATAATATACTCTTTAGGTTATAAAAGCACGCCATTGCCATTTCCTTAAAAAGGGTAGACACGAACCTCGCAAATCACATTCTCAACATGCATTTATCCAAACATTCAAGCTCAACCAAGAATCTGCACGCAACCTTCCTATTCTGGCACATTTCTTTAGTCTAGTCCACATTAATTATCCTTTTTATACAAGCTATACTATACAAGTTCTTATATTTTTCCTACTCTAAATCATTTGTAATTTGTTCATTAATAAGCAAGGATTCGAACCGAACCGGAATCGGAACGAACTGCAGCTATTTTAGTGAACCGAGTATCAAACCTGAAATAAACCCATTACCCTAGCAAAACCCCTTATTGTTAACGGGTTACCGGTTCGGAACGGTTTAAAACATTTCCAATTTAACATTTTTTCGTTAAAATTTTGTAACATTTTTTTAAATTTGTTGTACTATTTTTTTTAGTTTATAGTTTAGTGCGCGAGTAACAAAGAGTCATCTTATGCTCTTATTACACAAATAATTATTAAGGCGGGAATGTAGCTGTATGAGAAAGAGGTAAAACAGTGCTCTACGGTTTGTATAATATTGAATCTAATACTAACGTAAGATCATTGAAATTTTTTACGACAATATTTAATATTGATTCTGCAGTGCGACGCATTGATTTTTCCAAATTTTTTCATAGTATTGTTTTACAAAAATGCCGAATAAAGAGAAAAATACTACTTTTACATGTTTAATTTAGGGCATTTTAAATACAAAATCTATTAAAATTCATGCGTCGCACTGTAAGTAACATGTTATACAGTATATAAATAACGCGTTTGATTATTTCTTTTGTCTTATAAATACAATATCATACAAATATACGATGCCCCTTTTAGAGCGCGTTCGCTATTGCTGCCTTTGTTCGACACACTAAATCTGTATATATCTCTCCTTTTTCTCAACGAACGTGGACAGCTACATTCCGGCCTTAACACACACGCATTCCAGTAATTTTTTATTACGGGACATTATGGCAGCTTTCTACGTCGTATCGCATATTATTCAATTTTTATTAATTATTTTTGGGCTTGTTAATAAAAATTTTGTAAAAATAAAATATACGAGTTCCAAATAAAAATATTTCATTTAAAAAATCATGCAAGTAGTCCATTCTGGTTGCATTGCAAATACCCAAATATTTACCAACACTGCACGTCCATACTCTAGAAAATTCAATAAAAGTTATGCCTTCCAGCCGGTAATTTCCAAATTCGAACCACGTAACAATATAATCCGCAAACAAACCATCAGCAACGCTTTGAACAAAACAACAAAAAGCAACTGTTCTCTTTCCATGGCCACCTGCGTTGTACCGTTGTTTAGAGTTCAGAGCCGAATTCAAAGAGTAAGAAACAATATTTACATTGGCGGGCCGAAGGGCTGCACCCACCCGCCTCAAGGGTTCAAAGCAAATAAACGCCGTAGATACAGAACTTCAGGTATGACTGCGGCGTTAATATTTAATGAGGCGATCGATTCGGTTATGGCCATTGTGAGAGCAAGGTGTACAAGAATAAAGGTTCAAGGGTTTTGTCCAATAGGAATTTGTACTCAGGTTATTTTATAAGATCATTATTTGGGTATTATAATTAAAGATGGTAATTTAGGATTACAAATTTGCGAAAATAGGTTCCTAAAAAGGTTAATAAAATTCTTGTTTTTGGAACAATCTAATTAGGTTCCAAAATAAGTATTTTAGGTTATAAATTTTAGATTATTTTATTAAACATTTTAGGAGACATGATATAAATAAACATTTATTCATAAATATTCATATTCATAAAAAATCTGATGTGGCCAACACACAACCTCCCGCCCCTCACGCCGTATCTAGAAAATTAACTTATAATCAAAAGATTTATTCAATTTTAGATTCGGTATAGGTATATGCAAGATGCAAACACAGCAAGATTTAAACATAAAAATCTGACGTGGACACCACATGACTTCCTTGTACGCCTATTAAACTGTTCATACTTTTCTTAATAACTAAAATGTAGAATAATATTAAAAAACCTAACTTTATTCTTTTAACTTATTATACAAATATATTAATATATAAGTACTACTACTACTGCTACTATACTCACAAATATATTTTAATCATTTTATTTAAACTGCAGAAGAAGATATAAATCATATTTTACAATTGTCACTGTCATGTCATAATCATTTAAATTTTACGTAGTAACAAATTAATGTTAATCGATCTTGGACTACAAGATACCGAAATACTAAATTATAAATATATACTTTAATTATTTTTAAATGATACCAGATACAAAAATATTTATAAAATACCGATTGTAGGTAATAATCACATAATCTTTCATTTAAAATAAAAAAATTGTCTCAAATTAAATATTTATCGAAATATTTGAAAAAAGTACTACTTCCGGTTTATAGATTGAAACCAAAAATAGGAGGTGCACAACTAGATGCTATAACAGTCCTAAATACAAAATTTCAACTTTCTACGTCTAACCGTATTTGAGTTATGCGACATACATACGTCCGTACGTACCTACGTACGTACAGACGTCACGACGAAACTAGTCATAATGGATTCAGAAAAGGTCAAAACAGATATTTCCATCAAAATCTGAAAACCGAAATTTTTCGCGATTACAATACTTCCTTATTACTCCGTACAAGGAAGTAAAAACGAGTATCCTTAAACTCAGAGTCTCATATATCATTAATCCGGCTCTGTAAGTGCGTAAAACGAACAGTCTGTAGTTTTGACAACACATGTTCAAAACCAATCAGGTACCTACGAATTTCAATTTAAACGCACACAAATCTACAAATTAAATGAAGGAAATAGTATCATGGGTACCGTCTCAACATAACTCATCTCCGCATTTGTGTCCTATAATACATGGAAGCGCTTGCTAAAAATACGTACAAGCAGTCTAGCAATTTTTGAAATGCTCACGACGTTTTATAGATAAAGCAAAATGTCAAAAATATATTTACAGGCAAAGAATGAGTTACATGTTCAAATATAACTCTTAATCATAAGATATGACTTGTAAATAAATCCTTCAAATACACTTTTTGATAATTTTTGTATATATGGATTCCAAAGATTTGATCACAATTCTAATTGTCCATAAACCTAGTATAGATTAATTCTTTTATACACATATTTATTTAATGCATTTTTTTTTATTTTAATGCACAAAGTATTAATTTTAATGCACATATCTATTTAAATAATTCCCCGTTAAATTGTAGTAGTATCATATTATGTTTTGATTCACTTGTAGAAGCTAACTCCAATAAATAATTACAAATTTAAAACCAAAATCAATTCTTTCCCTTTGGACAAACCCTCCCGGTCTATTTATCACTCTGATCCTAGAGGACTCGTTATTACAATATTCGCAGTGAGGCGTCGGGACGCCTAGCGCCGGCGCCGCCGTCTCCCCCGACGCCCGGCAGCAGATGTATCTCACTGGCCGGACACTTATCAGCAAAAATGCGATGAATTCCCGAATACCGAAACACGTGTTCCAGAGAGAAGAGAGCACCAGAGACGCAACTTTGAACAAGCGTAGCCTGCTTTAATATTTAGTGGGGATGTAGGTCAGCTGGGTCAGGGTGGCCTAGATACTTAGATAGGTGGTAGGATAGACGGATTCTGCAAGGAATTTGTTCATAATCTTCGCGGAAATTTTGATTGAAATTTGGTGCTTTATAGGCCTTATGTAAGGCGCCTGTATACCTATACACAATAAGTGTTCGTAGTTCCAAATATCAAAATTTTAATGCAGTTCAGAGAGAAAAATTTCGGCAATTTTATGCTTAAGATGCCCGTCTACCTCCTACAATCCAGCATAAAATGTACTAACGTAGCGAGTGTTTTGTGGCTAGTACAAGAATTGTAAAATTTCATTCCAACAAGGATTATAATATACTTAAAGGATAAATTACCAGTTGTACCTTTTTATAATTTGAATTAAAAAAATTGTACATGATTATAAAAATTCCGAAAAATTCCAATAAAAATTACACAAGTACCTATATCTCAAGATTTTAAAAAAGCACATTCTTTCTCAATTAAATGCTTAAAAAAGAATTATCTTAAAGTCAATAATAAACGACAATTTACTCGCAACGAAAACACTTTTACAGTATTTTTCAACTTCAAATTAACATTGCATAGATACGATGCGACAAAGTACGAGTTTTGGTTCTAGTATTACAAATAATTTTTTTTAAAGTGGGTTTACGCCCCCCATTCTACAGCTTTTATGTGAATTAATTTCAAATTTCAATATGTTGTCAACAAAAGATCTGTGAAATAACCGATGGAATCTATCAAATTCGTTTTAAAATAGGAAATGGCAAAAATTAGCACAATTAAAATTACCATTTTATAATTCTGCATCGACCATTTTATAGATTCTTTACGAATATCTTTAGAATATTATATTTAACAAAATAATTCCATATTTTTGGCTATTATCTGGCATGGTAGAGGATCGTCTTAAAGTACATGGGACTGTTTTTTTTAAATTTAATAAATTTTCAAAAAGGGGTGCCTTTTAAAAGAATAGAGCTTGTTCAATCTTGAAGTAGGTACTATATCAGATTATGTGTGATTTTTTTTGAGAAAAACATTCTGATCAATAAAGCAGTAACCTATTTGTTAAGTGCAATTTTAATGGTTTTCTAGACTTTCTATCATTCGATACAAGTGCAAAAAGTCGAAAAAGGCTATAAGTAGGTACATCTGGGACACTAAACACTACTATATCAAAATGGAAAAGCAATAAATTATAATAAGTAACTAAACTTCTCCTCTTATAATTAAGTGGTAAATATTGAATAATGAGAAATTCAGTCTGATTCATTTATTTTGAATCAACTTTAGTGCCTTACACGTACCTATCTATTTTTTCAAAATATTGTTAAATTAGGCATATAGGCATATTATAAAACACAATGTCACATCATTTTATTTTACTCAAGAAGGGCCATTCTTTACCAACTTGACAAAAATCGTCTATGGAATGTTCAAAAATATCTTACCACATCCTGAGTACGTTCCAAAGTTACATACCTACTCAATAAAACATCTCATAGCATTGCATTAAAGGGCAAAAATAGCAAATATAACATAACGGGATGTTTACATTCTTGAAATGTTCTGGGGATTTTATTTTGTCTAGTTGGTAGGTATGTGGGACTCACGAAGGGTGTACAGGGTTGTTAATTTAGTTCAGTTCAAACAGAGTTTGTACTGAAACTAGTATTATTTAAAACTCAAGATGGGTATTGGGTTTATGATTTAAATTAGTGCAATCAGAGTGTTTACCAAAACCGAATCTGTGGGTTTCAAGTAGGGATTGAGTTGTTTTTTAGCCTGCGACATACTCGTATACATAATTGAATAAATAAACCAAAATAAGTCGACTCATTTTCAAATTATAATTTCCCATGAACTCATATAAACACATACTCCCTCTAATCCGCACGCAGAATAAATTAATAAAATCACAACACCTCTGCACCTCCCGCATCCTTGTAACGAATGTCCTGATTATCCTGGTGCTAACAAGCCCCCGAACGCAACTTAGTTACCGGCCAAACAAAGCCTTTACTCCGAATGTAAACACAGGTACTGCCAACCTCGCCGCTGGAATATCCCTGATCGGTGCGTGTGTGCGTGTGAGGTTTATGCAAATCCCGGCCGCGCTGTCGCAGGGTAATTTGCGGCGGGAGTTCTGGGCATAGTTTCCGACCCCAGGGCGAGACACTTTAGACTGGTGTCGGCGCGTCTTGTCGGATAGTTGGCTGTGAAATGGGTAGGGTGATAGCTTATTGTTTGCGAGATTGCAGCGGTGATAGCATGATAGCGAGATTGCAGATTGGGAATTTTTGTTTTTGACGCTGATGGGTTCTATTTTGGAAATGCAAAAGAGGTGGTTATGTTTCTGCGGAGTGTGACAAAATTGGATGTTTTGAAGAGAAACAAAGGAAAACAGGAATATGATGTTCATCTTGTATCTATTGGTTCTTGTTTTAATCAGCACGGGCGGACAGGCCCACCGGGATACCGGGAAATTTCCCGGTGGGCCGGTTGGATTTGGGCCAGTAGCGGGTTGACTGATGGGCAGTTAAATTTTATGAATATTAAAAACTTAAAAACTTAAGTTTTTCAAACTACTTTTGAAAATATGTTGATAAAATATTGCAGTTATTTTAATGTAGTTTTTCAGAATTAATTAAGAACGGACCTATAAATGCAACAACAAAATGGCTCGCGAACTTCTTTATTGATTATTTAAATGATGCTTATAACAAGGGAGATAAATAATTATTATATTCTTATACATGCTCGATGGTTAAATATTTAAAATCTGTCATTATTGTATATTACAATATTTTTATTTCGTCTGTATAATGTACACGCGTAAATGGAAATGTGGGAATAATTAACCTCTTTGATCTGAAAATTCACCTGCGGCGCTTTACTTTCTTTCAAACTTCTAAAATTTTGCTACGGCCTTCGCTCCTATTTCAGATTTAACATTTGGCCCGTCAACAAAATAATTTGCTCAACCCGTGTTTATTTCATCAATTTTTTTTGTTAATTTAATATTTATATTTAGGTACAGTTTTAATTTATTTATTTATTTTTCAACCTTACATATCATCACAGTCGATTACATGGAACATGGAACTGAGATATGAAGCCTTTTGAATAATTTTTTCATAATAAATTGGAATCTACTAAAGTCATGGGCGCAAAAATTACTTTTCCGGGCCAGTTGGTAGTAGCCCCTGTTAATTAGAGGGTTTATTCTAAGCCTTTTTTCCCACTGCACATTTGTATACCCTACCACAGAATAGACACTCTGTCTTTATTTATTATTATTATTAGTGGCTTATTTCCATTTTTTTTTGAAGGAGGGTTATTGAAAAGAGAAAGCAGTCATAAAATACCATCAAAACATTTTTTTTAAAGCGCCGTAGACGAATAATTTTTTTGGTCAAGATCCTACTTACCTTAAAATTTTTAAAGATGATAACGGTTTTCCTTCTTTCATGTGCAAAACTAAATATAAACTAAGCTAATTTTACGCATTTCAGAATTACCATTCACAAATTATTGTACATTTTTATGATTAATTTAATAACTAACAAATGAGATGTGTTTTACTATGTAAGTAACTTCCAGTTTTGTTGTAGTTCAAGCAAATTTTGAAACGTAACACTATGGTACACACGTACGTACCTCATAATGCTGATGATGAATGATTTGAATAATTGACAAAAGAAATTCTTGATTATTTTCTACATTTTCATGTACCTACCTACTTAATCTTATTGAATATAATATTATATTTAAATTTAAAATTCCCACTGTACTTTTTATTTTCCCTCTGCACGTTGGAATAATCCCCTGTTTTAATTGCAATGCAACATAAAAGAATATTTCATTTAATAGAATATTTTCCTCATGTGATAGTATTCTCTATTCTTATTGCATTATTATGTCGTATACTATAGCCAATATAATGTAAAACTACAGCGACATAATGACATAAATCAATTTTGGAACTAAATTTCAAATGTCAGGTTTAAAATTAATGCGGTAGGTTTCATTTTACAACCCGTGGTTCTATATTAATAAAATACGATGCCAAGCAGACTACTTTATTAAAACCGAGCGATGTACATTATGTATTAAATTTTTTTGCCGACATAGGTAGGTATCTATTTATTAATAATATAGATTTTCTATTTGACATTGACATTTGCACTAAAATTTCACTGTGTCAATTAGCCTTAAAAGAACTGCTAAGATATGGCGCCAGCAAATGTCATATTTAAAATTAATCTGTTTTACTTATTTCAGACTATATTAGACAATAAATTGTGTAAAGTAGCATTTTTGTAAGCTCACTTTTTTCTACTATTTTGAGTTTCTTTGCCACCTATGTGCGTAAAATCATGGCCATGTGTAAAATCGCAACTTCCATAGACGTTTACACTTCAGGAGGTCAAAATTTTTCTTCCTTATTTATACAACCCAAAATGATATTGTTTGAGAAAGTTCTTGACTCTTCCATGACAATTTATTGCAATTTTACTCCACAAAACATCAGAAATAATTTACCTCTACTACGTTTTCGTAGGGATTTTAATGTATCTATATGTAAGTATGTTTGTACGGTTTGTGAAATTTCAAATATATGTCGCTAGATTGATAGAAATAAGTGAATATAAAACTAAATAAGGAAAGAATTTAAAAAAAATTAATTCAAGCTTTTGGATAACATGGCTCTAGTTTTATTAATTGATATTCATTTATGACAACGTTTCGGTCATGATTATGACCACCTTCAGGTCTAGTCAACTAAATGAGCCAAACATAGATGTTGATATTTAAAATAGATATTAGATAGGTACATATTTGTAGAAGTGATCACTTCTACGAATCAATACTGATTCCAAAAACTTGAATTAAAAATTCTTTAATTCTATCCTTAACATCCATTTCGGCTCAACAATAACTAATTCTAAAATGAAACTAAATAGTTTTAAAAAAATTATCACTTGTTATTTTGTTACCTTACAGTCGCCTTACAGAAAGAAAGTAAAAGCTGTTCATTTCCTACATTCATTTGTGTATGAAAATTGGACATTAGTAAACTCGTTCTAATTTTCATTTTTATTACATGCCATGGCAGCGTGTGGTGTGCAGAGTAAATATTCCAAACAATTAAATTTTGCGTAAAACGTGCACAGTGTACTAACATAAATGAATGAGTAAATATGTAAATAATAACTTTAACTTTTCGAGATAATTTGAAATGAAATTGTGACGGAGAAATCCTGAACAAAACAATAAAAGTCAGTCGTACTAGCGCAAATCCGTGAACAATACAAGATGATTAAATCAACCAAAATATGAAACTGAAAACAACTTTCCTTCACAATGCAAAAACTTGACAATAAAACGCAATTCTTCCGCAATTTCATTTCAACTCTGCAGTCTACACTAATTGTAACAAATTTCCAAATATTAATTACGATTTTAATTTGTACTTTCTACTGGGCTCAGTTTAAACAGAACAGAACAGGAACAGAATTACTGTCAGCAGCTGCTAGCTGCGTTTCATTTGTTAGGTTTATCAAGGCGGCGTAGACTCGTGGAAATCGCGAACAATTTCCATGGAAATCCTTTATGCGTATTACGTGTTAACTTGTCGCTCGTAAATTCGCAGATTCTAAAGCACGGAATCCGTGGGAAGGCGAAAGGAAAGCACTTGCTTCGTGGAAACTTTTATTGAAGCGTTTAAATTATACGGTTGTGTTACGATACAATGTTAGTTTTGTGAATGGTGGGTTTCTGATCGCCTGTCTGTTTTCTGTTCATTCAAGGGAGGTTGTGTAAGCTATAAAATTTATATTAGCAGTTTGTTTCCAAATAACCCGCTGTATTTGTTTGTTTCCGCTAACTGAAACGTAGACACTATGTTTGCTCTATTAAAATATGGTAATGTTTGACACATACAAAAGCGCAAACATAAACTATCATTGTATTGATTTTTCATACGTTTTCCTTTATGAAAGTTATCTCCATAGTTTGTTTTCCTCAACAATGCTGCATTGAAAATATGGTTGACAGATAACGTGTTCGTTCGAGTTTTTCATAGTTGAAAATTTATTTTTGTTAGCAAAAGAAACGATCGAAAAATAGTATTTTATTCAACGAAAGTTTAATGATGGCAACTCAGGAGAATTAAAATGGGCAATCTCGTTGTCATTCGAATAAATAGTGATTGCCATATTAAACTTAAGTAGAATAAAAAAAAATTAGAGTAGGTAAGTTTATTAAAATCCAGTAAAAAAACAACGTTTCCACTGCAAATCAGTCCTCATCAAGGTACTGATAAGTGATAACTAGAGAGCGAATTATATGCATTTGCATATATTGTATTATTGTGCATATTAGTATTTTTTACAAAGGCTTGCATTTCATACAGAAATCAATCAAAATATGGTATACAATTTTTACATATTTTGAATATTTTAAACATTTTTGCATATATTATTATATTATAATTGCATATAACTATATTTTATACCTTTTAACCCAAAATTTCGTATATATTTTAACATTTGAAATGTGATTTATAAAATTTATATTCGTTCTTTGATACCACCTACAGTAATTTATGTAACTTTGCGGCATATGTAAACAATGACTTAAGTAATGCATGCAGCTCTTTTGAAAAATTATTAGGTATTATTTGATTTTTGGAATTCATTAGTAATACTTAGTACAAATTTTAAAATGTCTAATGAATAGAGATTTGTGAATTTCAAATTTTTCTAATCCTACCCCTAGCATCAGGTATGTATTGCCTGCTGTGCTCGGTATTCCGCAAGCTTAGTAAGTCAAAGCCATAACAATATATTTCTGTACAAGCTATAGAATAGATAGAAATAAATTTTCAGAATTCATAATAATAAATATTTTTTTTAGGTATTTGAGAATTAATTCTGTACCTATATATTATTTATATTACAATGGTTCGGAAATGGTGTGTTTCCATCATGTACCTATTTCAAATAAAAATGTCTAATGACCGTTTTACACTACGCTAAATATTGAACAAGAAATTGCGCAACAAATTGAATAATATCTTGAGCAATAAATTGCTTTGTTTTTAATGAACTCTGTTTTATACTGAGACAATTTTATATACCTACCTACAATATTTCGTTTGTGATTCTGCACAGTTCGCATATAATAATAATTTGACAGCCGCGCTTATCTATTTTTTCAAACAATTTACGAAGCAATGCAATATTTCACACAATTTGCCGTATGATACTACACAATTTAGTTTGTTTTAAAAATTGAACAAGATCTTGTTCAAGATTTAATGTAATGTAAAACTGGCTTTAGTAATATTAATGAACTGGTTACATAAAGATTTGCTTCTAAGTTTTTTTTTATCTAGTAATAATCGTAATATTATTCTACGGAACAATGATGGTTAATAAAAATTTAATTTATTTTAGTGCTGAACACGAGTATGACAATTTAAAACGAAGTGATAAATTAACCAACCAGCCCTTCCACAAAATTCCAATTTCAATAATTATAAGTGCAAACGATGAGGGCGGTTGGGTGAATTAGTCACTTATACTTATAATTCTGTAGGTCTGAATCTAGCTTTATGCCCGCTAAAATTAAAATTGATACCTAATTTTTTATCTATAAAACCAGTTATATCCGAATTTATTTGTTTTTGAATGTAGAATGTAGTAAAGCTAATTTAGCGCCAACTCCCACTCCTTTCAGCTTTTGGTTGTTAAATATTTCAGATTTAGTGAGGTTAAAAAACAACATAAAACTGTAAAGCCAAAATCAATAATCAGAAGTGCTTTTGTAGGTTTAGAGGTAGTTAAAAAGATTATAGCCTTTATAAATGAGATATTATACTTCATAAAAATGAATATAATAAACCCTTATTACATCTGCTAAGCTACAAGCCCGACATATTTAAAAATTAATTAATCCAAGCAATTTAGTCGTATCTCTACAACATCTGCAAAAAATCAACTGCAGTGGCCTTAAGATAAAATTAATTAAATTGTAATTACAATCATAATCCTTGTTTAATTGGATTGTGAATACTTTATTAATTGATTAAATATTTAATTAGAGGGTTAATTACACTCACGCTATGACTCACTCACTCACTCTGTTTTCCTCCGAGGAAATTCCCTGGGTGTCATTTTAATTATTCTAACCATTCTGAGAATGCATGAACGATACACTATTTATTCAAAGTTTTAGTACTAACATGACATGTTCGTAGGCGACTTCATAACAATAACGTTCACTTCTCTTATTTTCATATTTTTAATTATGCTGATGTAATTGCGAAAAAATTTCACGGGCTGATAATTTTAAAAATCGGAGAACTCAATAACTGATAATTGGATTCAAATCAATAATCAATTATTTATTCTCTGCTGAATTTTTTCGTAATGATATTTCAGTTTTTAAAGTGTACCTACCGATACTATTTGCATTTTTAATTAAATTGGTTTGAAACAAATTTCAATATGTTTATTTTATTAGAGGTATGTACTCGTATATACTATATAATTTTATTTCCTTGCAATATAATTATTAATTTGGTCTTTAGTACTTATTTAATAATATAAATAATAGAAGCTTCATAATAATATTCCTACTGGAAAATTATTTTTTCTACTTTGGTTAGGTAATGATTATTTCTGTACTAATTTGCGCTAGTTTATCTTATTTCACGCAATGGTCTTTATTTCACGCTTTTTATATAATGAAATGTACAGTTATTTATAGTATATTACATAACGAGCATCGAAAGTGTAAGATAACAAGCGAGTGAAATTGAGGAATGAGGCGCATAGCGCCGAGTGGTTCAATTTCACGAGCACTGTTATCTCACTTTTGAGCGAGTTATGTACACTATTTTTCAGACGACCACAAAATATTTAAAAAAATGTTCAATGAACTAAATTATATACAACTGTTGAAGTTGAAGCACTGACGTTTAAAAGTTAGGTTATGCCTCGATACCAACTGTGCAACTATAATCTGAAATGTCAAAAATACTAAAGAATACACAATTAGCCAATAAATAATTATTATTAAATTGAAAAATGAAAATTTGTGTCTATATAATATTACAGACTGTGTCAAAATGTCAATTTATTGCATTAATATACTTTTTTTTCCATTTATTTGAATTGATTTTTACTCGTAACGCCATCTGTTGTCATATAGTGTAACTCGAAGCGTTACGTTATAAGTGTGCGTTAGACTAACATGTTAGTTTGTGTTATTTGTTTGTTTCCATTGTAGTTTATAACATTGTTATGGCAAGTTTCCGTAGTGGTCGTCTGAAAAATATATTACAGACCACATTGTAAAGCATCTTCAATATAAAATGGTTTGGTTTTGCAATCGCATATTTATGTAGTTTAAATTAACAAAAACTCGAATAAAAATATCGTTCTAGATAACCTAATTTGGATGTTTTTGTTTTATGTCAAAATTTATAAATGCCATTAAATGTTAAAATTTTATAATTTAAAAAAAATTGCACTTATTCGAACGAAAGTAGAAAAAATATTGTAAGCAACACGTAAGGAATCTCGATAGTGTTCTTACATATATGTTTACAGAATTCGGCTACGCCTCGTGCTGATAATTTCACTTGAGTGAAGGTAACCGATTCCTTACTTGTTACATAAATAGATATTTTATTACAATCATCACAAGATAAGTAGTAACACATTAAAATTTTATCTATTATTTGAAAGTAAATTCATAGTACCAGCAAAATTTCAAAATGCAATACACAATATAACCATAATAATTGTCTGTTACTAGGTTAATAATCATGTTTTCTTTATTTAAGTCAACATGGTATATATGTTAACTACCTTTATATTTCTTTATTAATAATTGAATCTCAGCTTTTGTTTTGACCTGAAGATGGCAAGCATTATTTTTCCGAAACTTGAATAAAAAAATATGTTGTTATTTTCTTTTACATATATTTATTATTTCTTGGAATCATCCATACACGTATCATTAATTTACAAATAAGAGCGTCTACGCAATCGTTCACCTATTAAATTAAATGCATGCTTTTGCGGTAAACAAAACCACATTCATTGCTTCAAATTCTATTAAATACACCAAACACCCTTCGAAAATTTAATTTCCTCACAAATTTCAAACGATTGAATACCCACTACCACAAAACCGCAGTTTTTATTGCACACAAGCAGGGATATTTACCAATTCGGAGTTTATAGTTGACAACAGTGTACAGACCCGGACTGCCATGAAACAGATGGAGCGAAGGAAAACATTGGCAAAAAGCATACACAAAATTATTGCAAACATTCAAATTTTGTAAGGAACTAGTAGTACTATTGAATATTTAAACTTATAGTACTAGTAGTAGTAACTAACCCATTTACTCTAGCATTGGTGTTACATCAGCCAATCAGAAACGATCAGTTTTACATTCCAACTTCAGATTTGTCCGATTAGTTTTTAAATAGAGTATAGTATAGCTCGCTCTTTTTACCAGTAACTACCTCAGTTACTCCGCCAATGTTGCCAATGCCAATGATTTCACTCTTTTCCCACTACTACGGCTGCTTGAAACCAGCCCGAAATTCATACTTTACCGCATCTTAGCAATGCAATGTCATTTTGAAGTTGAAAAATTTTCATTGCGCGTAAACTGTTAGTTTATTATTGACTTCAAGATAATTTATTATAAACATTTAATAGAGAAAGAATGGATCTACAGATGTGTCTTTTTAAAATTTTAAAAATAAATTTCTATCAGTTAATATATCCGTATTAGCCCAGTTAGGAGAGGTTTTGACTGAAGACTAATACATAACCAAATAAAATTTGGCATGTAACTAGTGTTTTGGGAAGCGGAGCATACCGAGGTAGAGCGAATTTTTTTGTTTCTGTATGTTCTTAACTACTCACATCTCAAATTTCACTTGGTTATTAGTCTTGGGTTTCAATCAATTTTTGACTCTCCTGACTGGACTAATGTAAAGTTTGCATAAATTGGAAATTTTTCGGAATTTTTAAGATCATTTACAATTTTCTGATTAAAATTTTAAAAAAGACACAAGTATTAATTGATACTTTAAGTTATATAATTCTTGTTGCAATGATATTTTACCATTATTGTACTGGCCACTAAACACTCACATTTTATGCTGGATTTTAGAAGGTAGACGGACGTTGTTGGAATGCACTAAAAAAAATCCGGAAAGAATTAATGCACATGTGATGTTATATTATAACTGACAATTTCTGATTTGGCCCCTTAATTATTTTCGCTTCTGGCCTCAAAATACGTAGTTCCGGCCCTGACAGTGTACTGTTTTCAATGAACTTTATGAAACTAGAACCAGAGTGACCGCACACTACACGTCCTCGGATTTCCATTAGTCACTTGTGTTTGAAATCCCCAGCACCAGCATGGCGATGGTGAATATGGATGGAGAATTGCAGCAAGCTCTGGAAGACAAGTTTACGTTGTTTTGTTAGCGGCATTTGCCTGGGATGTAATAAAGTTGTGTGTACAGTTCGCGATTTTGAATATGGATAATGGATGCAGGATGTTGTTAGATGTTAGCTTAAATTTATTGATGAATGAGGTATACTGTTTCTGTTAATAACGCCAGTGGTTGTACTTCAATGGCTATGTCTCGACCGAAACTTAATTAATTAAATTAATTCTGTAATACCTTACGTTATGTACTCATATTTAATAACTGAAACTTTATACAGTATGAAAATAGCATATGTTGAACCAACATTTATTTGGTACGTTATATTTTGCAACAAAATTCATGTACTACTTTCCGGTCGTCTTCATTTAGGGTTGCCAATTGTACCTACCATGGAGGTAAGAAACCAATGGACGGAACATGGGTCAAACGAAGTGAAGCCGTTTCCCTCTCCAAAATTCTATACGGAGATTCTGAATCCTGGAAAAAGAAAAGTTTTTTCTTTAAGGGGCCCGCCTGGTAGTTAAATTGATATTAAAACACTAGGTGTGCGCGTCCCAATATTTACAACATATAAACATGTCACAAAAAGATGTGAGAAGGTGTCTTTCTGTTTTCATTTTAACCAGTACATTCTATGCTCAGTTTTCTTTACCTACATTTGTTGTTCGATTGACTGCAAAAAGAACAACTTGACGTCACCTGAACCCGCCACACTTTGAAAATGACGACTGAAGTTGCGGTGTCACTAAATTGAATCTTCAATGAGTCTTGGAAAAGAAGAACTTATAATTTATTAATTGCTTTAAAACCACATCATTATCACTAGAAAGAAAAAACTACTATTTTTCCAGGATTCTGAATTTCCATAGAATCTTCAAAGAATGGGGAACAGGGCTTAACTGTCACTATCACTTTCTAGTCACGTGGTACTTTTTTAACCTTACTTAATAATTTTCCAATTTTTGATATTTATATAAAAAATCTGGTTTGATATACAGGGTGTTGCAGGGTTAAGTACCCAAACTTTAAATATTAATGTAGGACCTCAAAACAAGACAAAATTTTCATTTGGAGAGTTTCTCGCCAACGATTCGTTCAGAAGATATTACGATAGCTTCTGAAGTTACAAATAGGAATTTGAACAATTATAGAAAAATAAAGGAATAAATATTACTTATTATTGACTTTATTGCTAAAAATAATAGAAATTTACAAAAATAATTTAAACCTACAGTCCGAACGCAATTGTTATTCCATCTGTCCATGACAGAACGAGTAACTTTTAATTAAAAATTTTAAATAAAACGCCTACGAAGCATTTGCTTTTCTCAATTTTGGATCTTTCGATATAGTATAAGGTTTTGGGAAATTTCAGAGCGTCAACCCTATCTCAGTCTGGTTACTTAGTTCAGTATATGGGTATTCCGTGTATTTTTCTTATTGGCTGTATCAATAACAGTATTCTTCTGGTCACTCCGAATTTTTTTAAGTGATAGAAAATTTGGACAACTATCGAAAATTGTATTTTAGCAATAACTCTCAAATTGATACTAGAATATTTCTGAAAAAATTATTCATATTCTGATAAAGGTCAACATCGAATTGCTTGATAATGATAATAACATTTTTTAAATTTGTTTTCTTTAATAAATTATTGTATTTATTTTAAGAAAGATTAAATTTTTAGTAGTAACAAATAATACATTTTGTATAATACTGATTTGTAGTTTAGTTAACCCAAGTGTAATCATACCATTACTATACCCACTTAACTTAATTTTTCACCGTTCCAATTTGTCTGTTTTATTAAGTATTATCTATTTGAAAAAAAATTAGACGGTATATTTGTTAAAATTATTCTACAAAATTTACTATTAAAATATTACAATGTAACTATATTGATATTGTATTCATATTTAGACAGAACCTTCAACTACATTAACGCATAAATAATAAATATTTATACATTATACATCGGAATTTATGTATGTACAAGCAGAGTACAAGCTATAATAATATGTAAACTGAATAATTAATAAATAAATCTCGTATCTGATGACAACAAAATTTATATCATTTCGAAAATATCAGCATGTGGACAAAATGAGTGTAAAATATATGAATAACAAAATATTTGCATATTTCTGTTTTTCTTTACTTGGAAACATCAATAGGAAAATATTATGTTACAGAGGAAAACCAAAATAATTTAATTTTAAGTTTTGAGTCATCAAAGTGCATTTTCAATAAACATAGAGACTATTTAATACAGTAATGTAAAAAATAAATGTTGATTTAATATTTATATAGGTAATTTGACATAAGTACAGGGTGTTTCTATAAGCTTGCTCACCATTGGTAACTTTTTTATTTGAAGAGCTACGAGGTCGGTTAATGAGCAAAATTAGGCAATTTTGTATAAGAAAATTGATAACATCGGCAAAAAATATTTTACAAGCGGTTCCCAAAATATCTGACAAAATATATATTTTTTAAATGGAATCATATTTTTTATTCTTTCATTGGATAGAGTATTTTTTCTATTCTATATAATGTTGTTTGTGTTTATTTTTCAAATAAACGAATTATTTGCATTTAAAATTTAATTTTTGTTACTTGTTTTTTTTTAAATAATAAATCTTACCAAGTAAGCCATGGAAACAATTTATTCGTTGTTTATTTGACGTTTAAGAATTCCTCTATAATACTTCTGTCACAATTATTAATTATGGTCAATAACTTTACAAACGTCAAATAAACAACGAATCAATCATGAAAGAATAAAAAATATATGATTCCATATTTTGCGAACCGCTGGTATAATTTTTTTGCCGATGTTATCAATTTTCTTATACAAAATGGCCCAATTTTGCTCATTTAACTGACCACGAGGTCAGCTACGAAGCTCTTCAAATAAAAAAGTTACCAATGGTGAGCAAGCTTATAGAAACACCCTGTATATTTCCATTTCACATTTATATTATCAACATCAACATATTCATAGAAAACAGTTTGGATATCTCTGATTTTAAACTACAATCAAATAATATTTTGAGCACAATATTTTTATAGAGAAATAAATTAAACCTGTTGAAACCTTGTTTGCGCTGAGAAACCGATTTTTTCAAGTTCAGTTCGCCGCGAATTGTCGTACTGCACGTATCAATGTTTATAAGATAAAATTAATAATCCTGTGTACAAAAAATTGCTGTAAATTGCGTGTAATTGAACTTTTTAATGCGCAAAATGATATAAAATCAAGAACGACTAGTTTAAATTTAAAGTGTAGTGCCATAAGCAATTTAAAGACTTTCTGGGACACTTACATAGGATGCAGATGCACCATCATCAGAGTATACCAAAGGTTAGCACTTACCTATATTTATATTATAAAATATTGACGCAAGCTAGCATGACCCATTGGACAGAATCCTTTTAAAAGAAGCAGGAGTAGGTTTAAGTTTGATTTCCGCTGGTAATTTATTTAAAATATCCAGTCCTAAACGATTAGGCGAGTTTTTAGTAATTTTTATTTTGGAATAGGGCACATTAAAGTCACTTTTGTTTCTAGTATTGTAACTATGAACATCACTGTTAAGGTTGAAGCCCTGTTTTTTTTGTATAAACAAAATAAGCTATTTCCAAAATAAATAATCCAGTTAATACAGTTAAGATTATCAAGGAAGCACAGTGACTGACACCTGTCAAGTAGCGAACAATTCGTTTCTGCGTAATAAAAACATCGGAGGCTGCAGAAGAGGCTCCCCAAAAGCAAATACCGTATCTAATTCTAGATTCGACACATGCGTGGTAAAAAACAGTAAGCTAACATGTACCCATTTAACATCTTTGATAAATATCTAATCTGATAGCATAAAGTTGATTTGCAACTTTCCCACAGTGGGATCTCCATAATAAAGTATCCTCAATATTCATACCCAGAAACTCAATGCAGTCTGAGAGTTTAATAATTGCTAGACTGCTTTTCGTATTTTTAGTGAATGTTTTCATGCATTACCATAGGATAAACGCGATGTTGACCTACGTGTCACCATGTTCCATGTCCATGTTATTTTATATTATGATAATTATGTAGTGTAGTATACTTTGCAACAGATTGTTATATGCATTTATTTCGACCAAAATCTAAAACATACGAAGTTTTCGTGGTCATAAACCAGTAGAGTAATTTAATGAGTGTATTGTTTTATAGTCGTAGATATCTGGAACACATTTGCGCATTCTACCACCGAAAGGCTGAAAGCTGGCAATTCTGTAGCTTAATTTTAATCAATTTCTCACTAAAATCGATCACATGTGGCCAATACCAGTCAGTGACCATTAGCGATCACAAAGTGTCCTGTGTGTAAAGGGCCTAAACAATGGCGTTTGAATCAAATTAGAGAAAAGCCAATACAGGGCCATCATAGCTCTCATTATATAAAATACCTACGTATTGTAAATTACGGATTATTGGGTCATTGCATAACAAGATAACAACAAAGCTTGAATTCATTTCATACCAGATATCTGACTTCCTTTGTCACAAACAGGCGCATATTTATAACAAATAATAAATTGCTAATTAAATTGTCATATCAAACGCGTAACCAAGCACGTGGTGCACAGCGAAAATATTTTCAGATACAAATTCCATGTTTTCCATGGGTGTCCGCAAGAATTTTTGCAAATTGTATAATTATTTACACTTGTTACTTTCAATTTTAAGAAACGAAAAATATTACGGGAAATATACAGAAAATAGGAGAAATTCAAAGAAGTGGGAAGGGGTGATATGTTCGCGCGAGTTTTTCAATTTGTTTATTTGGTCAACCCTGAAGCCGGGCCCTACTAAAAAAGTCTTCCACCCGGATTTTCCCGATGTAAAGACCATAACAAAGTAAATGAACACAAAAGTAAGCATATTGAAGACGTCGAATTTTCCAGATGAGTGATTTTGGTGGTCAAAATTTTCAAACATTGGTTTCGACTAGTGCGCCCTGCCCAATTCCTCTTCCGCTTTGTCAAATGATTACTAGTCACTTTTTAAACAAAGTTATCATAACGGAAGACGTATTTAAATCTGCAAAAAAGTCGATATGCATTTTCCCTTCGTTCTGGACTGGGCCTCTTCCGATTTCAAAAACATTTGGAATTTGGGGGTTTTCATATTACTGATTATAGATCAAAAAGATTTTTTTTCAAAATTCGCAAAAATAAGGGTAATGAAAATATTAGTTAGTTCCATTTGTTTGAACGTCCGTTTAACTGTTTATGTATTATGTTATTTATAAAATAAAATTATAAAGACCTACTATAAGACTATCTATCTACAAAATAGTCACTTGTTATGTAAATAAATACACAGTTAAATGGACTTTCACACAAGAGACACTAAGATTTTCACTACCTTTATTTTTGAGATTTTTGAAAAAAATATTTTTTATCTTTTCTGTATATCAAATTATATAATCTACTCGTATTAAAGTTTCGTGCAGAGGTATAGAAACATCCTGTATATAATGAACAATAAGTAATAATTTTACTCAAAAGTTCGACTAACTGACAGCAGTTCAAGATATTTACGAGAATTTGTTTATGTTTACAAAGTGCTGTTTTCTTAAAGAAGTATAATTCATTGATAGCATCAAGACAACACATTTCTTTTTTTCCTGAATTCAAAAGTATTAAAAAACACTCAAAGAATCCATTTGTGAACATAAGGTTCATATTCATAACTTCCAGGTAGGCAACTACCCCCTTGCTCCCCTGTGGACGCCTATGTGTTGCACCTTTGTATAACAGAAATTTACCATTAGGGTGCAGCAAAATTACAGTCTGCATGGCTTCGCCATCCCAGCAAATTGAAAGTTATAATTAACAACACACTAGACAAACAAACATAATATCGTACACTCGCATTCTGCAGCCAGTCCAGGGAAACTAATTTGCTAGCTTCTAATTCTGTTATTTTCACATTCGTTACCAAGCAACGTGGATGTAGTTGTAAGTTTCTCTTCTGTGATTCTGGAGACGCAGTCAAAAGAATTTGATGAGAGAATGAGACTTGAATGTTTAATGTCATAAGAATAGATTCAGAACTAATTAGAGACATGAAATTTGAGCATGAGCATGCAATGAAATTATTTCATACAGGATGCACTAGTTAGGATGGCAATGAAATAAAAGAAACATACATGAGGTTCAACAAGAAACTAACGAGACCAGACTCTTGATTTGGCATGATGACAAATACAATTCGGATGCAAAGTTAAATAAAATAAAAATCTCTAAGAGAAGAGAGATTAATGCTTTTTTAAGGTACCTACCTTTTCGTTATTCACTTATTTTACTACTGCATTTTTGAATCGCAGACATTTTTCTTACTCTACGAGTATAATAATAATAATACCTACTTATATTTAATGTACTATTTTTTGTATGTACAATTTATTATAGCACGTTAAAATATAAATACAACATAAGTACCTACAATATATTTTAAAATTGATCACGGTTTATAGGTGTGTTCATAATATTCTGCTGTACTATGGAAACAGTTATTCGGTTATATTATAGCAGCTCTATCAAATACAGCACTATCCAAACATAATAATGTGTTGCTAAATGCAAAATCTTAAAAATAAAGAAACAAAAATATTTCTGAAGGTTCTCATTTCATATTTACATTTAGTAGCATATGCAAAGCCAGGGAAGGGGGTTTGGGCGAATTAATTAATTTATGACTAATTTTTATTTTTTGATTAACGCTAAAATAAAACATATTTAAAAATTTAATATTTACTTTATTTTTTATACGTATTTCCCCGGTGTAAAAAAATTAACATTTAATGAAACTGCTTTTGATCGTCGTCTGCGGAGCTTTATTTTCTATTTTCTATTCCCCAGTACTATTTTAAATATAGGGCTATATCGCTGATCCAAAATCCTCCGCCCCGCAAACAAAAACTGTGGCTACGTCTATGTTTAGTAGTGTAGGTATTCTACACGAGTTTAATTATGGCAATAATTCATAATAAAGCATCATAACTATGGCGATTTTAAACAAGCAAAATAAAAGATTGTTCACTTTTGGCTTTGATCAAAATTATACCCACTTGTGTGTAAATTGTTACTTTGCTTCATCATAGTAACGATGTTTTAGGTAGGAACTTAATATTTTTTAAATATTTCAACAGTTATTAAAAGGTGTTTGTTTTCCACTTGTAAAGTAAATAACTATTAAGGTTGCGCTCGAAACCGTTTTCAGATAGTCATTTTTATGCACTTTATCTGCACAAATTTCTGCAAATAGGAACAAGCAATAGGCATACATAATATACCAATAGAATCATTAGAGTTTCTTTATTGCCTTATGTTATATAAGGAAACCTGAAAGTAGAAATGAAAGAAGAGAGAGCAAAATTCATTAAATTGCGATGAATTTTATGCAAAATGTACCATTATGACAGACATAATTTTTAGAATTATTAGGAATGTACATATTTTCATTGCGTAACATAATTTTCATTGTAGGTTACATCGTTTATGCGAAATTTATGCAGAAAGCATGTGCAAAATGAGCCATGTAAAAGTTTTAAAGTGTCGCTGACATGACACTAGTAGTGCCATGAAACATTTAAAAAAAATCAAATTATGACCTATAAAAATTTTTGACTATTATCGGGTTAAAAACATTACCATTTCAGACTTCGTGTTACTGTTTTTTCACTTTTAAGCGCATCCTTAAATGAACAAGTGTGCAATATATTATATTATTTAATAGTCGTAGATAAAATATTACTATTTTTTACTTACATTTGAAAAAATGTCTGCCTTTATTTGAACCTTACTTGTATATATTAGGATTTAGAGTATATAATAAATCGACATTGACTAAACTAACGATTTAGAAAGTGAGTTGTCTTTATACCACCATTTACTACTCCATTACTCGAATAATACCTAAAATATATCTCGTTATATCGCACTAGTAAGTAAATAAGGCAATAACGCCTGTATACTACAACCTAAACCGTTTTAAAAACGTGATAATTCGATAGTGAGAATCCTAGCACAGCAATCTCCATCTCCATAGCAACGGGAGTTTTCACCATTTCAGCTGCGTCTGCAACTGCAGTGGAAACTGAAAACCGAACAAAACTCGCCAAATCCCTAAACGGTTTACAATCGGCGCTCTATTTGTTTCCATTTATGGTAATTGAGGTTTTTTCCACTTTTATTAAAAACGAATTATGGCGCAAAAGCAACGGCGGTGTGCAGATAAAAGGTCATGTGCGGTTGCCGCACAGGATGCTTTTTAATGGCTGCTGGTTAATTTAACACTTGGCTAAATTCACTTTCGTGGATAAGCGAGTGCATTTTAATGCCTGCTGATGAGAGGTTGCTCGTTATAAATATTTATGAATTTTTTAAGCAGAATTTGTAAGAGATTGAAAACAAACCTGTTCTAAATGTTTAAGTTTTCAAGTTTTGTATACTAAGGTAGAGATTTATCTGGTGGCGAAATGGGCTACTTGCATGAAAATTTTTATTAAATATTTTTGAAGAAAAAATAATATAAACTTAAAACTCTTTTATTTTCACAAAATTTTTATCAACAAGCCCAAAAATAATTAATGAAAATTGAATATTGTGCTGCTTATCTCCTATACAAAATAATTTTTTTCTCAATTTACTAGAAAACAATTTTTTTTAAATTTGTTGCAGACCTAACATTAGGTGCATATAGATTATTTTCACTAGTTTTCATTTTAACTGGATTTTGCATGACCCAGCAACTCGGATCATCTTAAATGTATATCACTATCGAGATCACGAATCACGATAATAATAGTATGATTTTGTTACGAGTTGGAAAGAAACATATTCAGCTCGAGTGGAAAGTTTGTGACTTGAGTCGTAGGCGAGAGCGTAATAGCGCCATTCCAAACGTGTTGCAGACTTCAAACTCTACAGGGTGTTTCTATACCTCTGCACGCAACTTTAATAGATTATATAATTTGATATACTGATTACAGAAAAAAAAGATTTTTATCAAAATTCGCAAAAATAAGGGTAGTGAAAATTTTTGTGCCACTGGTTTGCAAGTCAATTATTATTTAACTGTTAATTATTATATAAAAAGTGACTATTTGTAGATAGTCTGATACTATTTATTATTTTATTTTATAAATAATATAACAAATATACAGTTAAATGGACGTTCAAACCAATGGAACTAATATATGCTAAATCTTTCTTTTCTGTAATCAGTATATCAAATTATATAACCTACTACAGTCGCGTGTTCAGGTATAGAAACATCCTGTATGGGTACTTTATGTAGGACTATAATAGTTATATTTAAAAAAACTTAACCTTAAAAATTTGTAAAACTATTATTAAATTTTAACTCATTTAAAGCTAGGTACTTAAATAATACTTTCCTAATGCAACCAATGCAAAGACATTGAATAAAGTTAATTTATTATAATTCGCCACATTTCATTCTATCATTAAAACTGATGTAAGAATGATAACATTCTACAACAGTCGTATAGAAAGTATTATGCCTGAAAAGTCGAATTAGAAAAAAATGCAAAATTTAGTACCTATATATCATATTTATTTGAATTTACGATTTAATAATTTTTAATCGTTACAATATTTTTATTGTTCTTAACTCGTTCTTAACCTTCCACTTCCACCAGTCAACTAAAAACTTCTTTCATATTTTTGTTATTAAAAGAAATGCTTTACATTTACAATTATAATGAGATTTTTATTTTATCTTAACATGACAGTATGACAAAATGTTTAATAGCGAATTGACAGGTAATTAAATATACAAGATACTTATTAAATCATTACCTATCGGAAAGCAGCTAATTGAAAATGTGTCAATAAAGTGAAATAAATGTTTTAAAATAGCAATATGTTTTGTAAATGACACTGATTGATATTGTGATAAAGATTTTATTACAAAATGAAAACTGCACAATTAATTAGAGTAGAAGTGACAAACTTTAAAACTATGAAAGCAAAATTATGTGGGTAATATAGTATGTTCCGTTGGCATAAATTAATTTTGTTGGTTATTAAATCTGCTAAATTATATAAAATGTATATAGTAGTATTTTCCTACCTAGGTTTATTTTCTCTTTACGGCACTGAAATCATAACACGCTGTAAATACATGACACAAACTTTTAGATTCATTGTCGTAGCTGAGTTAGAGTTAGTTTTAATAGAAATGTAAATCAAGTTAACTGGGAACAGCATTCATTCTCATTTGCACTCTCTTAAACTTCATTCCACTTTTATGAATTCTAATTGAAATGTTGATCATGTCTGACAACTCTAATTTATTAAATTTTATACAATGTAGATTTTAAGATTGGAATAATGTAACTAGATGCATCATCTGATTAGTATAATTCGCTACAATTTTAGTTATCTGTAGAAAAAACAAATTACGTCAAAATGTTTATCTGATGCCGTGTCGTAGACCTCAATTTGAGGGCCATAATAGCGTTAATTATAGCCCAAGGAACACATTGAATCCAGTATGGAACTTAGTACCAAAATGAAATAAAAAAAACAAAACTCGTTACTAAGGAAGAAAAATAGCATAGGTACCTGTTTTTTTTTAGATTTAATTTTTTTGCTCAATTAATAGTTATTTATTAAGGCTCTACACTTGTAGAATAGAATCAGAATTCACGATTCTGGCTATAATGCTCAAAATAAAAATCTGAAATTTACCATAAGTAATTAGGAAGCATTATTTGATCGAAAAATTCATACAATACATTGTTGTGACAACAATTAGAGAAAATAAGAATTAATTTATGCATTTTAATATTACAAATTACGGTCTTATTATTGCATATTTATTAATTTTGTTTTAAAAAGTCGATTCCTTGCATTGTTCGTGAGAGTGCTAAGAAAATATTTTTTGTCAAAAAAATTACATATCTGACGAAAAAAATAGTACAAAATCGTCCAAATTGACTATTTTTACTAATTTATTACTAAAATACCATTAAGTATTACAAAAATATAATTTCTTAGCACTCTAGAGTCATCTTTTAACTATGTATATATAAAATATGAACAGTGTAGGTGTACTAACAAGAGCTCAGTTTGTAATATAGCAAGCTCACTTTTTCACTATATTTTTGGCACAAGCGAGCGCTAAAATCAGTTATCTATCCCGTCTATAAAACAACATTTTTTTCTATAACCACTGAAATATTTAAAAAAATTAAGTTCATGAGCAAAGCATGGCGTATTTTTGAAATGAATTTTAGCTTTAGCTTAGTAGGTCGTTATACTAGTTCTAATGCATTTGTCAAGCATTGATTATTGACAAAGGTGACAAAACAATAACTGTAATTTACTCACGAAATATGACGTTTCAGCAATTGACAGCAAACATGAAATGTTATCATTTTATAGAAAAAATATGTTTTTGTATTTTTTGACTAATTTACGCCAGCAGATAAAATTTTGTATGCAAAACAAATCGTAACCAATCATTATGTTACAAACCGTGTTATCAAACTCAGTTTCGCTTCGTCGGATAATATTCACGACTAGTACTATAATTATTTACTATCCTTATAACATAAATAACTATTTGAAGACGCATTATTTAGATTGTGATTTTTAAAAAAATTATGGCCAAACTAAAGCAATGAGTAAAAATTTGCGCAAGCAAAATTATTCTTCTTATCTTAAAAACATATCTTTGAAGTACATAAAACTCCCAGATAGATAATCATTGTTTTTCAAAAAAAAACTGTTCAAGTTTCAAGTTTCGGTTTGGGTTCAAGTATTTATAAAATTGTAATGAATTAATTAAAACTGTATTTGTTCCACTTTTTACTAAGAATGTAACAAATTTTAAATATCAAACAAAATTTATTAATACTGGTTCTAAAATGTATTTTTTTCCAACTTTGAATTAAGGATATTAACAAATTCCAAATATATACCACTAATAAGTTAAGCTCTTGGAAAATTCAACGAAACAAAATCTAAAGCAATAAAATTTAATTCTACCTACATGATATATATACGCACATGTATAATTAATATCCAAATATGATACAACGCTGTAAATTCAACGTGAAGGGTAAACCGCAAGCTGAAAATGTGAAAGTAAAGGTTACAGATGAGCTGAAGGTACTAATCACTGAATTTACATAAATTTACATTATGCATACCTAACAGCCTGATATATAATTTTCCTCATCTTTTAACATTTTTCACATTCATATTACTCACAAATTTTATTGCCACATTTTCAATTTTTACTTGTACCTTAAATTTGTATGAAATTGCTTTGTTTCTTAGTTGAAATTCTATTTTGGGGCCTTAATATTAAAAACCAACATATTTTGACCAGTTAATGTGTACTTCTATAAAATATACTATTCAAATATCAAAGCAATTTGTTTACAAAAATTTATTTTAAATTCCAGTAAATTTTCCTTTCTCCATCATCACCCAGTATTGTTTTTATAAAATCGTTGTACAATATGAACATTGTTAGATATACAATTTTTAGTTGGATATGTGGTAATGCGACAAAGAACTATTGTCGCTCTAGTGCAACAAAAACTTAAAACTATTAAATTGGCCTAAAATTTATCTCAAACTACGATTATAAAAACTGAAAAATTTTGTTTTGTTTATAAACGTTGTATGATGATAACAGGGCCGTAGCCAGGTTAGGTTTCTAGGAAGGGTCAAATATTTTGTAGAAAGGGCAACATTGCTTTTTTTTTTCGAGGAAATGAAATTTTTTCACTCAAGGTCAAATGCCTTATAATTGAAAGTTAATTTTTTTCAAGGGATTTGAAGCTGCATTTTTACCTCTCGCCACTCATATCTGTAAGAGAGGTATTGTAATCATACTAAAATTTCGATAGTGAGTTTTCAATGGATAAGCACGTTTTGAGGTCCCTCACGGTTTTGATAATTTCGCGATGATGTCTGTGTGTGTGTGTCAGTGTGTCAGTGTGTCAGGATGGATGTTGGAGGTACGATAACTCAAATACCACTGAATAAAAAAATTTGAAATTTGGTATACAATTTTCTGACACCCTAGATTAGATCTGATTAGATTTTGGTGTTGATCGTGCAACCGGAAGTGGTAGTTTCTTGAAGATCTGAAGAGTTTTTCTGGAATATTCTCAAAATTTATGAATTAATAGGAATTTTTTTAATAAAATTGTATACTAAATGTTACTATCTACAATATGTATTCAAAACGTTGTTTCTATCTAGCACCATTTTCCAATTACAAGAAGTTAAAAATTCTACAAATTTGTTACAATTTTGATTTATCTGCCTACCTATGGAAACAAAAAATAAAATATTTGAGTGTTAATGTCACATGAATTTTTGACTTTTTGGCAAATTGAAATGGAAAATATGAAATGTCATTTAGCATTTATAAGGTCATAATAAACTTTCATAATATTATAAAAACTACAATTCCCGAATTCCCTTCTAGTACAATGGTATATTTGTGAGTAAGTACTACATAATATATACTTATATTAGAAAAATAAAAATAGTAGAGTATGGCGAGAGGTTATGTGTTGGCCACATCGGATTTTTTTAGTTTCATGTGCAAAAATAAATAATTGTCGGATAACAGAAGCACAGACAGTATGAGAATAAAATATGACTGTAATATTTAATGCCAATTCCAGTATCACGGTATCTAAATCGAAAATTTAATTCGTATGTCATCGATATTTTTTGTAAATAAATAATATAATATTAACTTTTGAAGATTTGTAATTGAAAAATGATGAAAATAGGTACAAATCTACTTTTCAGCCTAAGGAAGGGCAAAAGTTTTACTGGTAGGGTTTTGCCCTGCTTGCCTCTCTCTCCTGGCTACGGCTATGGATGATAACCACGATTTCAATAAATTTGAATAAGCACGGCAAATAATAATTTTTAAATTAGTTATTTTTAATGTTATACGACTGTAAAAAATATTGTGTGCACCTCGTCGGAAAGAGCGTGTTTGTTGCACTTAGCGAGTCGTCGATCTCGGCTACGCCTCGACCGAACATGTACTTCGCTGCGTGCAACAAACAATGCTCTAACCGTACTTGATACACAAATAACAATTTTCGTTTTCATAAAACCATAATCCCTCATTTTTAAACAAAATAAAAAATATAACAATACCACTTCTAGTGGCTTAAATACATAAATATTAACAAAAAAACATACATTATTTATCTGATCATCATGCCTGAAATATACTTCATATTCATGTGCTCACAGTTGTTACAGTAATAGCACAATATTTCCCAACACATTTTTATTATGGAGATTACTTCCAGCAAATGAAATTACAAGGCTCAACGTAGTTATTACTGCACTGTTTACGGTATGAAACATGCAACAACTATTGAATATTGAATTAAAAGCGTAAAAGAAATTCAAAGCAAGCTTGCATGTAATATTCACAGATTGATACATTGTTCTCTGAGCTTGTTTATTTCCAATATTTCAATACTGAGTGTATTTTAATTTCTTTTCCGCCAAAATATGTTTTCAAGCAGCGAGTTTAATTTTCTTTCAGCGGGCCAAGGTCAAGTTTATCATCAATCATGAATAATATTTCTTACGTTTTTCTTAATTCTCCAAACTCATTTTGATTAATTAACAAGCAGTCATAAAATCTTTTTCTCAGAAACAAAAACACCCTCATAAATTGTTCTGACATTTAAAAAAACAAAAGGATCTTTAAATTTAAAGCTATTTTTCTGGATAAAAAATAGTATATTATTCAACGAGCATTTAACTATGGAAATTACTCATGAGAATAAAACTTTTCTAATAAAATTTCTTTTTGCGCAATTGTCACAAAATTTTAACATTGAAGTTCGCAATTTATGCCGCGAAGTAAAACATTTGTGTATGATACATTTCGCGGCCAAGTAGCTAGTACCTAGTTGAATTCGTTTAATTTATTGAATTGTGTATGTCAAAGTCACACGGCGAGATAGCATAGTGGTAGAATGCTAGGCTCTGGTTACAGAGGTCGTGGGTTCGAATATCGGCTAGGTCAGGAAATTTTCACGGCCTGATTTGGATCGGTACCTACTCCCGTTACCATTCCAAGTTGGGATCTAATTATCTTGGCAACCTCTAGCTATCGGGCACCGGCTAAAGGCTATAACAAGGGCTTGCGCCGGGTTGACTGGCAACACACATGGTAGTAAAGTAAAAACGCCGTGGCAAAATTATAAGTAAAAAATTAATACTGTGTGTGTGCCATCAAGTCACCCTAGGGATACAAACCCGTGAGGTTCAAATCCCGAAATTCTAATACATACATACATACATTGTGTATGTCAAAGTCAATTGTCAAATATTTTTGACAGTAAGTTTTTACAAAAAATAAAATGTGTATTTTATTTATTACGCATTGCAGTTGCACAGAAAATATTGTGTATTACTCATCTGCGAAATGTGTTCTCGAGAATGTTTTAATCTCGGCTTTCGCCTGCCAAAAATTCTCCCAGACGCTAAACACACATTTCGCAGCCTATGTATACAAATAAATATTTATAATGTAGATATACTTTTTGTATCAAAATCGAGATGAATACTTTACGACATTACTGAATAATTCATTTATTCTGTTAGATAAATTTAAAATGAATAATAATTGTTATCAGTTTAATTTTTGTAGTATTTTGGCAACAGACTATTAAGTTTGAATGTAATATGAATATATAAATTACAAATTACAGATTTTTATTAAAATAGTGGCAAATAAAGCAACATAAAATGAAAAAAAGAACATTGTTTAGACTGTAGCTTGGGTTTATTTTATATGCAATACGGATCATAACGTATCATTATGGTTCAGGTCGCTTTATCATAAATTACAAATTGAAATTACTGATTTTAATTAAAATAATGGCAAATAAAGCAACAGAAAATGAAAAAAAACAAAAGAACATTGTTTAGACTGTAGATTGGGTTTATTTTGTTCACCGTTTTTACTCATTTTTGTTTATTTCTACAAAAAATGATCGACTGCGCCATATTCTTTACTGATTCATTTAAATTTTCCTTCTCTTAGATTTTGATACTTTATTTCATATTAAACTCCTAGGAAGGTCGCAAATCCATTAATCCCTAAGTAAGCATACCCGCCAAGATATGCAAAAATGTATTACGCATCAAAGTCAAACCCGAATTTCAGAATTCCAGCCAATTGTTGCCAGTGTTTTAATAAAGGGCATTTTTAATCCCCCGTTATTGGTTAACTTTTGTGGTTACCTGAAATTAGATTTTAGTTGTAAAAGTTAGGGAATATTTACGGAGAAAGTTAACTCGTTGAAAAAGGGTCAATCGATGGAACAGAATTTGGAAAGTTTTGGATTAGAGCGAGCAGAACGTTCTATAAAATTTAAAACGTCGTGTGACCGGAACGTGACGTTTACCTATCATTAGTGGACACAACTATTTCCAGAGAACGACCAGGAAAGGAAAATTGGAGAAATAAAAAGGCAATTACCAAGATATCGAGTTCAAATGCCAATCCCAATTCTTCAACACTAGAATAACATATTCAGATAGGTACTCAGTTTCATTATAAATTGCATAATTTCAGATTAATAAGATACTAAACTTATTTGATACTGTAAACTAAACCGATTTTTATCAATGCTTATACGTTTTCAGAAGGTACTTAACTTACCAATAAAAAGTAAAACATTCATTATAAGTTATAATAAATTTATAGTTCTACATTGTAAACTTAATGAATTTTTATTTTAATAGTTTTTATGAGGATCGTAACGTCAATTGCTATGGTACTAATCTACTCTACTAGATTATCAGACGAGGCGAAACCGAGTTTGATAACGCGACCTGAACCATAATGATATGTTACGACCCGTATTGCATACAAATTTTTATCTGCTGAAGGTAATTAGTCAAAAAGTAAAAGAAATTATTTTGTATTCAACAAAAAACATTTAATCTAAATAAATCAAATACTCCTTCCTTAGTAAGGAACATAGGCGCAACTAGTAGGGTCTGGGAAGGGTACTTAGCCCCCCAAAATGAAAATTAAACCCTCCAAAATAATTTGCCTAAAATACAAAATTTAAAACATATACTGCCAGATTTAAGGTAAAGTTTCCGAATTGTCGTTTTTACCAAATTTAAAAAAAAATCAGGTATGCTATTTTTAAAATTTCCTTAGTAACGAGCATAGGCGCAACTAGAGGGTCTGTGGAGGGAACTTAGCTCCCCAAAATGAAAATTAATGCCCCCAAAATAATTTGCCTGAAATACAAAATTTAAAACATATTCTGCCAGATTTAAGGTAAAGTTCCCGAAACGTATTAATTTATATAAATAAAACACACAGAACCCACATAAAATAATTTATTTTAGTTTTCAATTAATTTTATGAGCTTTTTACCTCTCTGGGTGGATGGAGGTACGATAACTCAAATACCTCTGAATAAAAAAAATTGAAATTTTGTACATAATATTCTGAGACCCTAGATTAGATATGATCAGATTTTGGTGTTGATCGTGCAACCAGAAGTGGTAGTTTCTTGAAGATCTGAAGAGTTTTTCTGGAATATTCTCAAAATTTATGGATTAATAGGAATTTTTTAAATAATAATGTAGGTATACTAAATGTTACTATCTACAATTTGTATTTTCCAATTACAAGAAGTTAAAATTCTTCAAATTTGTTACAATTTTGATTTATCTGCCTACCAACGAAAACAAAAAATAAAATATTTGAGTTATTATTTTTGACTTTGACAAATTGAAATTGAAAAGTATGAAATGTCATTTATTATTTATAAGGTTATAATAAACTTTAATAACATAAAACAACAATTCCCGAATTCCCTTCTACAATGGTATATTTGTGAGTAAGTACCTTCATACACAGTTATATTAGTAAAATAGTAGAGTATGGCGAGAGGTCATGTGTTGGACACATCAAATGTTTTTATTTGTAATAAGTAATTACTAGTCACGGAACCTACCTAGTCATGTAATAAAACATACATTTTTATTATTGCTTCCAAGTAATCCCTAAAGGTAACTACCGCCCACTAAACAAAATTAATAACTGTGTACAATAATCGTAACGCCTGTAATAACCTTAACAGTAATAAAAGTTAAAATGAATATATGATTACTGTGTGGGCGAACGAGAAAGCCTAACATGCCATTACGTGATAGCAAATGGATTGAAATGCAATATGGATGAGTATGATGATTCCAAGTTTATTTTTAAATACGCGTAGGACTAGTTAATAGAACGGTAAGGTTTAATTATATTTTATTTTTTTCGTCGAGATTCTAATTCAAGTTTCTTTGGAGACAAGAAAGTTTATAGCTAATTTTAGCATGAGTATGTAAATTAGAAGTTACGATACAAAATCCATTTGATTTCGATTTTATTCTAATACAGGAATATAATATTCGTTCATGCGTAATAATTAGAATACGTAGATAAATTTGTATCTGGTACAGAGTACTAAGTAGTCTTGTTTGTTATACTAAATTCAGATTTAATATTTGTTTATACTCACTAATCAGGGATGGGCACGTATAATACGTCACGTATTATACGTTATTTATTACGCGTAAAAAACTATTTTTTACATTGATCAAATTTACGCACATTATGTATAATATGTAAATAATGTAAAAAAGACAATTGTTAAGTTAAAAACAAAGTTTTGAGAAAAGTTGAATTTATTATATTTAAGATTTAAGCATCGATTTTTATTTGAACGAAAGAATGAATCCTGTTCTATCATTATAAACTTTTAATAATTACCATTCGCAATGAAGCAAACATGTATAAGTTTTGATAGTTTGACAGCTATAACTAATATTTTACATTATTTAGGTACGTTTTTAAACATTTTACAAAATATTTTACGCATTTTTTACGGTATAAACGTAAAGAAACTCTTTTTACGCGTAAATGCACATCCCTGTCACTAATACAAACATATATTACATAAAATGCATAATTAACTGACTTCTAATAATTATTGATACGTTGGCTCAAAAACTAACATAGTTATGATTATACCTACTTCTTTTATATAGATATATTTCATAAGTATCTGTATCAATATTATCTACATTACAGTTTTGTAAGAAAACAATTATGTGTATATTTAACGAATAGGTAATAGACATAATACCAGATAATACCTATCACTATCACAGAGTTTTGCTTCTTATGTATATTATTATAAATTATAGTTCTCAGAAGGCAAAACAAAACTTTTGGGGGAAATATATTTTTTGCACTGCCGAGAGCGAGAGTAAAACTCGTCTTTAATCTTTATTAGGACTAACTAAAATTACCTATACCCTCAGGTGATAATTTCCTTCGGGATTATATGGTTCACTTTAGTCCCTTAATATGTAACATACCTACTACTATTACAAATGTGTTAAAAAGTATAAATTTTACAGTTTTTACCGTTATTTATCTCTATTATTTATAAACTACAATGAAGGTAAATTATAAAATTTGTTGTTGACACAATTCCAATAGAAATCCTTTTAAAGAATTTTCTTTTATTCAGAAATCTTATTACCATTATCTCTACTTCTTACATTTTCTCATATCATCCGATATGTTATCGACTTGTCAATGGTACGTTCTAACGTAGCCGGGATGCGCCGATGGCACCAGATTACAGGATGTCACTTGCCCACGGGACCCTGGAATATTCCTTCTTCTTGCAGGACTGCGCTGTCGTTTCCTTTCATCCTACAGGACAGTGTTAGCGACGTGATATCTAGTCCCAAACAAACTCGGACCAGTATCTTTAATAGTACACGAACCTGTTTGGCATTCATGTTCCTAATATGTAGTTGTCTCAAATTCCTATTTAGAGATTAAAAGTATATATCAAGCCTTTTACCCCACTTGTGATTAATCGGTACAGATTAACTGTCGGACAAATCGGGACAAGTCGTGAGACTGACGGGTAGGTACTCATGGTTCTATTTAAGGGAAGATTTTTGTGCATTTAAACTGAAATACCGAACTCGCTAGAAATATTGCCATCAGAATACAGGAAGAGGTATAAAATCAGTATACAGAATAACTTTTTTTGGTTAACAACATGTTGTATATCAAAGCAGCCAGTACTCATTGCTGCATCCAAACGTTGTTGCATCAAACCGTGTTTTCATCAAAATGTTGTTGAATTAAAAGCTATTCTTACCCATTTCCATAATATTATTTATTATGCAGTCAAGCAGTGTTACAACAACACCAATTATCGATAAATCTATCATTTGATAGTGTAGTGTATCTTACAAGACCTGAATTAATATTCAAAGGTTCTATCAAAAGCGACTTCTTAGTTCTTACTAAAAGTGAGCTTGGCGGAAAAAACGGAAGGATAGATGTCCGAACTCTGTAGGAATATGTTACAGTCCTATAAAAAAATTTGTACAATGCAAGGTTGGTCTAAATCAAGTGATTTTCTTTAAGAAAAATCATTAGTTTAAATTAAAAAAGTAAGAAATACTGAATCTTAGAGAATAGTTAATATACCTGCGCTGTAAAGAAGGATTTTTTTATAACGAATATAAAATATTATTTTTCAAGGCACTGGTCGAGGAACAAAATCACGTGAATAATAAAAAATATTGTTTAAATTAAAATACATAGGTACCTAAGATTATTGTCACTAAAAGTTTTATTAGCCATTTTAATGTTTATGTGACTGTTTTACACAGTAAGAATATACCTATTGTTTATAATAATAATAATAATAATAATGTTTATTTAGTAGCAAAAAGCTAAAGAAATATAAAAACAATAATATAACATCATATAAAGTAATCAAAATAATTATATATTTTTATTTAAAAAAATCAAGATTTTTTGCCAATCCTGGTACAATGATATACAACTTCACAATTAAAGATATGAGAGTTAGGATATAGCTTTTGATTTAGCATCATTTTGATTTTGATGCAACGAATTTTGATTCAGTCACGTATTATTATCGAACATTTTATTCATACACTCTGCACTCCATAATCAATAGAAATATATTACCATCAGAATACAGGACTCGTTGAAAAATTAGTATACAGTAAAATTTATTTAGGTGAAAGGCATGTGCAATAGCAACTGCTTACTTTGCGTCATAACTAATTCAATTCTGCAAATCTTTTACTTATAAACTCAAATTACATCATATCTATACAACCAAACATACCTTTAATGTTTATATTGATGACTAATTTACAAACATGTCCCGTAGTCAGACCCTCGAAAAGGGACTTGGGACAAGCGTGCACTTCTGAAATGCAAAAATGCAAGAGTTAGGGATCTGGTCCGAGTTCGTTTGGGACAAGCTTGCACTCTACCGTGTTCCATTGCACGTGTGTGCGACTTCCATCGCCTACTGCAATCTGCAGCAAATAAATTGATGCAATTTTAAGCTATGTTGGTGTTTTGCAAAGGTTGCAGTTGCCAGAATTGATTTACGGATGATTGTGTTATATAGAATGAAAAGAAATATAAAGCTACAAAGCTAGATTTTTTTTTATTTCTGTCAATTCAAACAAGGAAATTAGTTTCTTCAATCAAATTTTAATCTGCATTTTGATTATTCTATACTATTTCGTTCTTTGCTCTTGCTCGATATTAGCTTTGTTCGTTTTTCCAGTGTAAATAGATCAACATGATAACAAAATAATAATTATTTAATCAGCTTGCATTGTGGCCAATAAAACTTCTTGTAGGTATTGTGATTTTCGACAATAGAGCTTTGGGTACTAATTGCCAGTGTTGTGACTGATATAAATCACCAATCTAGATCAATTTGAGTGATCTTCGATCTAATTTAGATCATCTTATCTTTAAGGATCTTGATTTTGATCTAGATCAAATAATCTTAAAATAAGATCAGATTTTTAGATCTTTTTCTACGCTATGCTAATTAAAATTAAGTAAGGTTGTACAGCTAAGCAGGGTTGGCACGTTTAAAACATTTCGTTTTAAACAAATGTTTAAAACTTGTTTAAAACAAAGCAAGTTTTTAAAGCACGTTTTAAACATGTTTAAAACATGTTTAAAACATGTTTAAAACACGTTTTAAACATATATTTGAAACACGTTTTAAACATTTTTAATACTTTATCTACGTAACAAAACAAAGTTCATATTGCTAATAATAGTGTACCTATAACATATACTGTTTCTCACTATTGTTGTCACCCATAACCATAATAATAAGTATAGGTAGGGGAATCCCCAGCATATTTATCGCCATAGTCCGTAATGATGCATATTTCAGAACTCCTTGCTGATTAAAACATTGTTTTTTTGTGTTTAAAACATGTTTTTTTTTTAATTAGTAAAAAACACGTTTTAAACAAAAAAACAGTTTTAAACAAAAAAAAAACAATTTTTTTTGTTTAAAATAAAAAAAACATGTTTTTTGCCAACCCTGCAGCTAAGTAATCTTTAATATTTCTAATCTGTTTTAATTTTAAACTGTAGATTGCATCTCTTATTATTGCTTGTGTATCTACCTACTAGATATTTTTTTACTCTTTTTAATGTAATGTAATGAACAGTAAAATATTTTGTCTAGAATAATAATGATAATTATTATGATCTTAAAAAAAGATCTATAATTCCTAATCTGATCTAAAAAAAGATCCAATCATAAAAATTGATCTATGAGATCATATTAAATGTGAAGATCTTGATCTCGAATCTCGATCTAGATCCTTTTTAAAATGATCGCCACATGTAATTTTCGGCTAATTTTCATGCAACTTGTAAAACAAGAGATTGTCATAATCTCATTAAAATAACTATAGGCACCTATAAATGATTAACTTGTTCAAACAATGTGTGTTTTAATTTTTTATACCTGTAAAAAATAACCTCCGCATCCAAATTCTGGTGTGGCGAATTTTATTTTTTAATCGCCACGCTCGTGGCTACAATATAATAAATAAAATGTTGTCCATCCCTGGCACGGCATATACAAATATAATAGCAACAGCAAAGCTTCGAAATCAAACGAATAAATAAATATTATGTTTTATGTATCGGTATATTTATGTTTAAATAAATAAAGTATCGGTTTACAATACAATAGTAAATATAATACCGCAGTCAATAATATCCGCTCTTTATTTTATATTGTGTTACATATTAAAATCGTATCACTTCTTTTTTATTGTTGCTGTCATTGTTCTCTAATTATCAGCCGTGAAATTTTGCAGTTAATATTAATTACTATACTCAGTTCAATCCTAGCAACAGACTATACCACTGGGTCCGAGTGGTTGGATTCCACTATAATAATATTTAACATTTTATTATTTGAAATAATTCTGTTACCATCATTTCACGGTATTAACATATGTCAGAAAATGTCTGCTTCGTTGTGAATAAATGAATGAAAATATGCGAAGAAAATCCTGTGTAGTCTAGTCGCATTCTTGTAACATGTAAAACGATCTTAGAAAAATTTGCCACTTTAGCTCATAGAATATTCTATAAAGTAACTCAATTTAAAATAATAACATTGACATCTCTTGTAACCTATAATCTTCTTAGCGCCATTGATTTCTTTATCGCATCTTGCAACGGCGTTATCAGATTTCATCGGCAAGTGGCAAAGTGCACATAATAGACGTCGAACATCGACTGGCAAACCCCCCCCCCCCCCACCCCATGCTCGTTGTGCGTCATCCTCTATTATGCAAATCCGTTGTTTGGTCGAGGCTGGGGCAACAACGCTGATCCGAACTCGCTAACAATTTCGTGCAATTTTCTTTTATGTAGTCCTGCTGTATTATTTTTTCTCTTCAGGATATTGCGAACGTGGCCCATGCAAAACACCGGAGATAAACAATATGGCAACTTGCGACTCGCGTGCTATTAAATTAGACGGCGCAAGTTAAATGAACCCCTTTCTATCATGCAGCGGCGTCGGTGACATTTTTATTTTTACTGTCTTGAATTTTTTTATTACTACAGAAATACCGGTACGAACTGGTTTATTTATACTTATTTGTAGCTTGTGACGAGAATAATTTTTAACGAGTAATACCACAACCGATAATAATTTATTGATAATTGTTTCGACGGCAACAAACTTATTTATATCAATTTCACAAAACGAAGTTTTATGTGAAGAAAGTTTTTACTAAGAAGTTTCTTGAAAATAAAACAAGTGCTAGGAGCTGTCATATAATAATCTGTCAATAGCAGTCATACGGGGAAACCCTGGAGGAAATTAATTGTATCTTTAAAATATATTAAAGCTAGTGATCTTAATTATATTTAATAATAGTTATTTATTATAATAGTATAAGGGATAGAAGTAACAGTAACACCGAGCGCTAAAATGTGTTATCTATCCCGTGTATAATACAATATTTTTTTCTATAAATAACCACTAAAATATTATTTATTATTATATGAGCAAAGCATGCCGTATATATTTTTGAAATAAATTTTAGAATAATAGGTGGTCGTTACTTGTTGTCAAGCGTTGATTGGTGACCAAAGTAACAAAACAATACCTGTTATTTCTATCCCTAGAGATGAAATATGACGTTTCAGCAACTGACAGTAGGTATGAAATGTCATCATTTTATATAAGGTTATAGAAAAAACAAATTACATTCCCCATATGAACGGCATTGACAGTTTATATTTATGAAAGCTGCTAGCACTTGTTTTACTTTTAAGAAACTTTTTAGTGAAAACTTTCCTCTTGTGTACAGGACAATATAATAATGCGGGCAGTTGATCATAGAAGTTAACGGTATCCGCTTAGCATGCTAGCCGTCCTCAGTTCGATCTCAACCGACAATAATACCACTGGATCGCGATTCGAGTGGTTGGATTCCACGATAATAACATCTACCATTCTGTCTAAAAATAAAGAGTATATTCAAGCCTGCATGGTACTTTTAACTTACATTTTATAGTGAATACCGGACCACAAAGTATAATAATTTTATTTTCATGTATGGTTAATTTTATTTCTGAATAGAACACACGTCACACCTATTATATCTCGTGTATCTGTCCTACATTCTGTTGTATCGCTTATAAAAACGAACACGTTTGTCTAATAAATGCATTTATTTGAAAATTAAGTTAAACCGTGCGTTCTACCATAAATAAAATGAAACCATAATTTAAAAAAATGATTTTTAATCGACACTAAAACGACTACAAAACACTACCTTGCTACATGAAAAGTTAGACATTAAATTGATATGACATGATAAGTTTACTACTTATAATATTATTATTATTCTTTTTTTTAAACTTATATCTAAGTTTAAACGAAATAAGAAACACAATTCTTAATGTCACTCTTGTAAAGCAGATCTATGTAAGGTTCAAGAATACTATAACTTAAAAACATTAAGTGAAGAGGTGATGTAACTGAAGAATTCGATTTGTGTGTTTGATTGTAAAAGGTATTATATCTCTAGAAGATAATTTTGCTAAAAAAGAATGGATAATCAATGTAGCACTTATAAGGATTTTGAATAACAACAGAACAGCATTAATACTTCGTCTCTGATGGAATAGTTGTAAGCCAAAAGATTTAATTAGTGCTTCATGTGGAGTGTATGTATCTGGATATGATTAAACTAGTCGGAATAAAAACAAAATTCTAGGTTTATTTCTATGCTTGTGCTGTGAATGGCTGAAGCATCACCAGTTTTACAGCCATTACGTCCAAATATATATTAGATGGGAATGAATTCAATTCATCGACAGATTCATTCCAGGAAAGTTCAAATCTAGAATTTTAGATTCGGCTCAAACGCAAAGAAAAGAAGATGCAATTCTAGAAAACTTATAGTTAAAACCAAGTGTGTATGTGGGACTCAAGAATGGTACTAAGTTGATTATTTAGTTCAGTCCTATCTAATGGGCTCATCAAATTATGGCAATTTTGTATTAAAAATTAAAATGTGTATGTGTACGGAGTTTTTTCGACTCAATTCACCAAAAGGTCACTAAAAATTGTTTAATTCCCTGTGCAGAACTCAAAAAATCTGACCTGGCCATCACACAACCTTCCGCCATATCTAGACTTTAAACAGAAATGTATACGTACAATCCGGTGCCCATTTAAAATATACAAATAAAAATCTAAAATATTCAAACACAGAAATTAGTATCACCTGAATCAAAAGATTCAGTCATACGAAAACTCTTCTGTGTTGAAGCAATGCTCCGTTCAGTTACCACATTTAATAGCTTACTTATGACTTATATAGCGCTAGTATGCCAACTTGTCACCCGTCTCACCTGTCAATATTTTTTATGCAGAAACAAAAATCAACCGAACATGGATTACAAGATTTCAACATTATATTTGATAAATTTATTTTTTAAATTTTACTGCAGTTCTTTAATGCTACCAGATAAAGACAATAATTTTGTTATAACGTAAATTGCAAATAACGTTTCCTTTTATTCTTATTACAAATAAATACTATATTTATCCAAATCTATAGAAATTTTTGACACTTAATCTTTTCAATCTTCAAAAAATATCACTTCCGGTGAAGATATTTGTACCAAAATCTAATGAGCTCTTCCTATTCGTATACAATTGTAAAATACCAAATATCAAAATTTTTGGGTAATTCGTATTTGAGTTATCCGACAGACGGCATCGGCCCGGACCACACACATACACACACACGCACACACACATACATACAGACATCATCGGGAAACTATCAAAAATGAGTTATAAGGACCCTAATTCGTGCTCATCCACTAAAAACTCACTACCCGATTTTTTGCATGATTCCAATACCTTCCTTTACAGGTAAGCGGAAGGTAAAAATGAAGCTCCTACGACGATTTGGCACCAAGTTATGGGTGTTTGACAAAAAAGGTGCATTTCGAGGTTTTTCGCGCATAACTCAGCGACTTTTCAACCAAATTGGACGATTCTTTCGGGGAAAAATCCATTTTGGCTCTACTTTAAGGGGGTAAACTCCAGGTTAGGATTATCCCTGTTGAGCTCTTCAATCCCCGAACAAAAAACGTCCAACTTTGGCTAGGGGTGACGCTAAAGTTCGCATGTATGACTTTAAAGTAGACACTCATCATCGAAATCGACTGAAAATACGCCGAGTTATAACGATTTAAAAATTGGTGAAATTTCATCTCATTTCAAGTGTTACCCTAATTGTGTTGCCGAGTTTAGATATCCTGTCAAAATGGCGTATGTAAATTGATTGTACAAGATGATCGTTATTAGAAAGTCGTTCTTCTAATTTGATTTCAGTATTATCAATAAATTGCAGTTTAGGTGAGTAGATACATGTGTAAATCTGATTTATGTTTTACTTCTCCTTGTTTAAAAGCAGTTTTAAGGAGGTATATGAACATTTATAAAAAAATTTATTCAATTTAAAATCCATCCTCTTCCTACGCCACTGGCTTTCTCTCCGGGACTCCAGGTCCCATTCTTCAGCGCTGAAAAACGGCGTTTGAGCCACGTTGGCTGGAATTCTTTCGCTCGGTGTTAATTGCGTCGTGCGCCCCCAGCTATCAGCTTTTGTTTGCTGCGCTGTTTGATATTTTGTCCCTTTAACAGCCGCAGCGCTTCCTCTTCCGCTTGATGCTCTAATGTCGAGAGGTGTTCGATTGTTTCATGAGAGGGTGGACTGGCAAGGGTGCTCATATGGAATGATCTGATTACGAAGAGGGAGAGGGTGTTAATTAGCAATAAGGGAGGAGGAGCACAATCTACTCTGGAATTCAGTTTTTACATACGTTATGTTATGTACGTCTCTCATGTTACTTAACTTGGGTGTAACAGCGTCAAATATTATCAGTCATCGATATAAATATGTATTTTTTGTACTCATCAGCTCGGAAATATTAAACACGCAATTGACAATCGGAAATGTCAAATGTCAATCAGGAAAAATGCACAGAACACTGGCTTTTCTAGACATGTCAGAGTAAAATAATCTTAAAAATAATAAAATTTAGTTTATAAAGTGTTACTTCCCGGAATTATAATTAATGAAAATTATCAAGACCACCGAAAACCGAAAATATTTAAAAAATAAAACTTATGTGTCGGTAGTAGTGAGTAGAAAAAACATCGTACCCTCAAATTTAATGATCGGACTACAACTAAGTACAACTTGAATGTATTTGATTATAGTTTTATTCGTTACAAAAAACATTGTACAAACCTCTTGCGGGAATACACCATCCCAGCATTCGCGTAAAAAAAACGATCATGTGGGATATAAATCTTCCCGCATTTGGTTCGTAAATTACTATTACCGTCTATCAACTCTGATAAGTAGTTAACTCCTTGCTGACTAGCTTGTTATAGAATTCGCTAAATATTTTCGAGTATTTTTAGCATTGGGATTAGTAACTTACTCACTTACTGTATTATCTTCTTTTTGTGCAGAATTTAACAAAAAACTAAAAGAATCTATTAATTTATGAAAAGTTGATACCTACTAGAACAAAACTATAACAAATAAGGACAAGCAATAAAAAAACTAATAACTTATAAGTTAGGTATTCATTCTTAACGAACTGTCCAAATTATTCAATGTATTTTAATTTGTAATTAAATTTAACTTCCAATAATTTATTTGTGGATTATTCAATCTTATTAGCGTCATTCAACTAATATTTTTGTTAGTCAGTCGATAGCATTTTTAGCGTGATGATCGAAGTGAAATGACATAAAGAGAGATTGTAATGTGTGAATGTATGAATAGTTTAAAGATGCCAAATCTATTAGATTATTTATTCATCTATGTAAAGGTAGGATCTCCAGGGCCGCGCCGTCCCTATGGGCAAAGTCGTGCATCGCACGACGGCGCCAAAGGTCTAAAGGCGCCGTCAATTTTTACCTTCCGCTTACCTGTAAAGGAAGGTATTGGAATCATGCAAAAAATCGGGTTGTGAGTTTTAAGTGGATGAGCACGAATTAGGGGCCTTACAACTCATTTTTAATAGTTTCTCGATGATGTCTGTATGTATGTGTGTGTGTGTGTGTGTGTGTGTGTGTGTGTGTGTGTGTGTGTGTGTGTGTGTGTGTGTGTGTGTGTGTATGTGTGTGGTCCGGGCCGATGCCGGATGTCGCATAACTCAAATACGAATTACCCAAAAATTTTGATATTTGGTATTTTACAATTGTATACGAATAGGAATAGCTCATTAGATTTTGGTACAAATATCTTCACCGGAAGTGATATTTTTTGAAGATTGAAAAGATTAATTGTCAAAAATTTATATAAATTTGGATAAATATAGTATTTATTTGTAATAAGAATAAGAGGCAAAGTTATTTGCAACTTACGTTATAAAAAAATTGTCTTTATTCTACTCCACCCTCCCTTTTATATCCAAGATCCAATTGTCTTTATCTGGTAGCATCAAAAAACTGCAGTAAAATTTAAAAAATCTGCTGTGGCCACCACACGACCTCTCGCCTAATTCTGCTTATTCTACTAATCTAATAAATAGTTTTACTTACATTTTAATAGTTTCATGTTCATGTAATATGTAAACGATAATGTAAACCAATATGCAAGCAAAAGATGTCAACTGTACTGTCACTGTCATAATAATTCAAATTTTATGTAGAAACAAATTTTATATCATGGACAACAAGATACTGGAATTTCAAAAAAATAGAATATTAATTGTACTTTAATTTATTGTTAAATACTTCCAGATTCAGCAATTTGTATTTATAATTAACTGTACACATAGATAATCACAATTTCTTTTATTTTTAATTGCAAAAATTGTCATAAATAAATAATGTACCAATATATTTAAGGAAAACTTTTCCAAACTTCTAAAAGTACTACTTCCGGTTTGCGGATTTCTACCAAAATCTTATCCGGTGTTAAGATACTTATTAAAACCTTAAATATGAAATTTGGTTATAAACGGTTTGATACTTTTTAAGTTATCGTGGACGAAAAATCGTCGGTTCATACAAACGCACACACACACACACACACAGACATCATCGTGAAAATAGTAAATTCGTATTGTAGAGACCCTGAAACGTGCTTATACACCAAAAACTCATACTCGAAAATTTTGACCCATTACAATACCTCTCTTATAGAATATGAGGCGAGAGGTAAAAATAAATTTATCAAATAAAACGTTGAAATCTTGTAATCCATGTTCGACTGAATTTTGTTTCTGTGTAAAAAATATTGACAGGTGAGATGGGTGACAAGTTGACATACTAGTGCTATATGTCATAAGTAAGATATTAAATGTAGTAATTGAACGGAGGATGGCTTCAGCACAGAAGAGTTTTCCTATGAATGAATCTTTTTATTCAGATGATGCAAATTTCTGTGTTTCAATATTTTAGATTTTTATTTGTATATTTCAAATGGGCACCGGATTGTACGTATACATTTCTGTTTAAAGTCTAGATATGGCGGAAGGTTGTGTGATGGCCACGTCAGATTTTTTTTTAAAATTACTATCAGATCAAGTTAGAAAGGAGCGTGATATAAATGGTGTTGAACTAATGCAGGAATTACAATTTTTACAAAATTTCGATAGAAGTTTGACACTCTCCAACTGATACATTGAACTACTCGTATATTATATGCAATAATTTAACTCATTCTTTTCCAAACGTTACCGTTGCATTACGTATTTTATTTATGCCAGTTTCTGTTGCTTCAGCTGAACGATTTTTTTCGAAATTAAAAATTATAAAGAATTATTTAAGATCCACTATGATTCAAGAACGACTGCAAAATCTTGCCATCATTTCAATAGAGTCTGACTTATTAGAAGAGCTAGATACTGAAATGTTAATTAAACAATTTGTAAAAAATAAAGCACGGAAAGTTTTTGTGAATAAATTACTATTTTTCTTCTAGAATAACTTTTTCTATGTACAAGTTATTTGTTTTTGTTTTATGTCTTGTTAATTATTAATAAAAAAATAATTCCAGTGAATTTTAATTATTGCATGTATTTTTATTATATCATTGTTTTAAAAAGTAGTGCAATGTTCATGAAGACTTAAAGAAGTTGTTAATTTTTTTTACAAATTTATATTACTATGTGAAGTCAGTAAATGGAACTTAGGAGTATACACTTAAAATTAGTAGGCGCCAGCTTTTATTTGCACGAGGGCGCCCATTGGGCTTGGCGCGGCCCTGAGGATCTCTACTTTATTATTTATTGCACCACCGATTTATATGTCATATTTTACTAGTTAAGGTAGGAAATTAGTCGGAATTTGGACAGTTGATCATCAAAAGAGACTATGTTATGTAACCATCATCGGAACATTATATTACAGACTCGCAGTCTATCTTTTATGATTACAATTTATTTTATAAACCAATAGATTTTAATCTTTGTATTGATATAATTATATGATATAGGAATATCACCACTGGTACGTTATTTTTTTTCATTTTTAACTTTAAACTTATGGAGCAGTGATCAACTAACCTCCCTCCGATATATTTTTTACTTTTGTTATTTTTCAAATATGATCTCCCTACGATGACTGTGAGCTAGGCCATACGAATAACTTAAATAAAATGAGGATTGGAGAAGAAACTATAATAATTATTATATTCTTCCGCAGATTAACTGATAACGAGTCTAAAATTGAACTCTCTAAATCAGAAATCCATTCGTACATGGCATGCCGTATCACCAGCTAATTAACAAATCCTCGAATGCATTGACGCGGATGTGGATAATGCTCGCAACAATATCATATGAGTATTTGTCAAGTTGACCGCATTTCCTGCTGGATCTTCGTGCTTTGTGCGGAAGCACAGGCCACATGATCACAGGAATTTCATATTTGAAACACGCACGATTATTGCGCGATGAAAATTGAATTCTACTCTAATGGATCGAGTGTCTGAATACATGAATTTGTAATACACTCGCTACCGCTAGTGACATCAAAGCTCTTAGCGTGCGTGGCTGAGGCGTGGCTTTTTCAACAGCCCTTAGTACAGGGTTGGGCTCTGGTCTTACTCATCCAGATTCCTAAGAAATTCGTGGGCTTCTATCGAAAAGAGAAAAATCTGATTTTTATGGTTTTTCGCTTATAAGCTTTTTAAACAGAACATACGGATGTGAATCTTGGACAACCACGGAAAAAGATACTTAATTCGGCTAGACTCTAGCACCAAATTTGTTGTCGCACTGACAAATTTTATTTGGTAGATTGACCAATCCTGCCAACTGAAAATTTGTAAAACCGCATTTTGCTAGTTGTCACTTCAAAACATTTCAAGTCTAGTATAAAAGTTGGATGAAAAATAAATCTGGAGCAATTTTTTATGACGAAAACAGACGGTTCTAGTATGAAGCTTGGATCGAAATTTTCCTGATTTACAGTATCCAAGTGTGCATTCTAGAATTAAGTCAAAGTTTCTAGCCGAAAAAAGTATAATGTAATTCAAGCTTAAGATAAGAAATATATAAATCTTTATCAGAAAAGTTTAAGGAAAGGCAAAACTAGACCAAATTAGAAACGTAGTACACAGGAATAATGTGCAATCGAAACCATTTAAAGACATGATAGAAGAAAGTCGATTAAGATGAATATGACACGTACGTAAAAGGAAAGATAAAAAAATTACAATTCGAGTACCTACACGAAGCAAGACCAATGAAAAAGAAAAAGAAGGAAGGACAATACAACTTAGAATCAAGAAATCAGAGTAGCAGAAGAACGAAGAGACGTTAACTGGCAGGAATCAAAAGCCATAATTGAAGATAGAAAAGCATGAAAAGAAGTATGGAAAAAATTCTAAAAGAAGCAGAAGAAGAAAATGAAACAAAGAAGCCTTACACCGAAAGGTAGAAAGGCATAGGATTAAGTAATAAGCAGGAAAGTTACGAGGTAGCAAACTTAAAATTCGTGTTCTGCACCCCAAAATACATAATTTAGGAAGAAAGAAAAAAACTTTTCCATAGCTTTCTTGGCAGAAACCTTTTTTGATCTAATTTTACTGGATTATATATTCTAGCTCAATCTTAACGTTTGAATGTACGTCTAGAGTACTATACCTAATTCATTATTCTAAGTTAATTGTAGTAAGGATAGGCAAATTCTAGTCTCGTGCTAGTTTTATGGACGTTCAGTATGCAATGTTTTCAATTATCTCTCATAGGCTCTTTCTAACTTGCAAATTCAAAGTAGCAAGATATTGCATCCCTTTACTACAATATAAGTCGACAACCGACAAAAATACCACTGGGTCAGGGTGGTTTAATTAACTCATTCATTCATGTATCTACCATTCAGACATTGAAAGTTTGTCCTATTGAATGATTGACATCAAAATAAAATAAGAGGAAGCTGTAAGGTTACAATTTTCGCTAAAAGAGATACACCAGGTCAAGTGACTACTGTAAAAATTTATAAGTGAAGATTGTATTGGGACATTTAATTTGAGGAAACAATGTTATTTGAAGATAGTTTCTTTAAGATAATGTTAATACTAAATTTTGTTTTTATGCGGATAGTGGAAAGCACACCACAGGAAGATATTTGGGCAGTTAAACTGGAATGTGTGCATGACTGAATTCGAACCAGAGTTGTAAGAACGACAGTCGATCACGTTATGTACTGACTTATCAGGCCCTTAAATGTACTTTTTTGTGTATTTTTCATTGTTAATGTAAAAGTTTAAATGATGATTAAAATTGCCAAACGTCTAAATAACATTTGCCTGTGAAAATATAAAACAAAATACAACGGGGTAGCATAGTGATAGAGTATGGTAGAATACTAGGCTCTGGTTACAGAGGTTATGGGTTCGAATCTCGATGTGTTCAGGAAATTTTCACGGTCTGATTTGGATCGGTACCCACTTCCGTCACCATTCCAAGTTGGGATGTAATTAATTTGACAACCCCTACATATCGGACACCGGTTAGGGGCTATAACAAAGGCTTGTACCGGGTTGACTGGGAAAACACATGGTTGTAAAGTAAATAATTCCTCGTATGTGTCACTAAGTCACCCTAGGAACTTAACCCATAGAGGTTCAAATACCGAAGTATGTCGCAGGCTAATTATAAATTCAGTCGTTTTATAAAACGCCTAGTCTTTTTCTAAGTGAGTCTGCACAATATGCCGAGGCTTTTGATAGAAACTGAACTGAGCTAAATGAACAACCCAATATCAATACCCTTCTTTGAATCCCACGCAGTTTTGGTAGACACTCTGATTGCACTGAATTAAATAAAAAATCTGATGTGGTCAGCACACGACCTCTCGCCTAATTATGCTTATTCTACTAAACTAATAAATAGTTTTACTTATATCATAATAGTTTAATGTTCATGTAATATGTAAACGATAATGTAAACCAAGATGCAAGCAAATGATGTCTACTGTACTATCACTGTCTTAATAATTCAAATTTTGTGTTGAAACAAATTTCATATGAACCTGGACAACAAGATACTGAAATTTCAAATAAGTAGAATATTAATAAATTGTACTTTATTTTATTGTTAAATACTACCACATTCAGAAATTGTATTTAAAATTAACTGTACCCAGAAATAATTATATTATCTTAAATATAACATTTTGTTATTAAAGGTTCCTTGTATACTTTTTAAGTTATCGTGGACGCAAAATCGTCAGTCCATACGTCCATGCATTCATACATCCATACGTCCATACGCAAACGCACACACACACACAGACATCATCATAAAAATAGTAAATTCGTATTCCAGAGACCCTGAAACGTGCTTATCCACCAAAAACTCATACTTACTTAAAAATTTTGACCCATTACAATACCTCTCTTATAGAATATTAGACGAGAGGTAAAAACCAATAATACCCTTCTTGAATCTTAAATATTCGGTGTTAATATAAAATCTGATTGCACTGAACTAAATAAACAACCCATTACCCTTCGTAAGACCCACACATTCAGTTTTGCTTGATTGAACTGAACTAAATAAAGAACCCAATACACCCTTCTTGAGTGACATAAAATGATATGACATTGTGTTTTTAATATGCCTAGGGATTTTTATAAAGAGCCTAATTTTACAATCTGCCTAAGTGCAATAATTGTCAAAGTTGAAAAAAGTTGGATAAAAAACATATTCCACGACTAGTTTTGAGATTAACTCGAACGGAAAGTAGACGAAATTCCCGAGCCAAAGTTGCAACTTTTTGTAGTCTGTGAGATCCTCTCGCTTGAATTTCTTTGCGGGCTTTTTCGCCAGTCCGCCCCTGCCTGGTGATCGTGATCATCAGCGCTGTAATATTATATTTAAAGTAGCCGCATAATGTCGGGCAGCGCGTGTTTTGCAGATCATGTTTGATAAGTAAGAAGAAGTAGATGAAGTGCTATAATGTTTTGCTTGTTTTTATTTGATGGCTTGAAGCTCCGGGAATTTGAATAATTTGCTGAAAAAAACTGAAATTGAGATGAAAATGGTCGGAGCTAAAGTAAAAAGTTAATTGAAATGTATATGATGGTGGCTAGGAAGTAGAATACATTAGGAAGTAATTTAATTTTAAGGAATATATTTATTTACCTAATTTATCTAGTTTTACGCGTATTAATACAAAGAGTACTCACTACTAAATATAATTTAATTACTGATTTCTTGTACTATGGTTTCTAACCTAGAGCTTTCTTTACCGAGAGCGTAGTCATTCGATGTTTGATTTTTTGTTGATGGTTGGTGATTAAATATGTATTATATACAAAAATGTATGTGTAATATAACAATATTTGTATCTATAACCTAAATTTCATTAAAAATGTTAAATAACTGCATTAAAACAATACAATAAAAATAATTTGCCGGACTCTCACGTCTGAGTTAGTAAAATAACTTGCCCGGATAAGGGTTAAATGACATATTTTGACAGAAAATAATTATTTTTGTATTAATTGCGCGAAGTTGATGTTTTTTTGTGCGTGAGAATCTCACATATTTGACGAGGTTTGTAGAGTTAAATAAGTTATTCGATCGCACTAAAACTTTTCACGCGCTCGGATTACAAACAGGATTTTTCTACACTTGTATTGTAATTCTAAATTCGAATTAAATTTAAAAAAAATTAAAATCATTAAAATCATTTTCAATAATCGTGAAAAAATGTTTATCAAAACCATGAAAATTGACATTTTTTGCAGTGCAGTGAATGTCAGATGCAAAAAGGCATATTTTGCATTATTTTCGATTAATTCAGAGTACCATGGAACAAGTGACGTATTTTTTGTATATTTTTCATTATTTCCTTTCTGTATTTAGTTACAGTTTTAATAATTAGGCAAGATTATTAAATTTAAAAAATTAATTAACATTTGTTTAAAAAAATACATATCTAGTCCCGTGGCACTCTGAAATAATGCTATAAATGTCTATTTTCTTTTACGCTTTTCTCGAGAACTAACAAAGCAATATATCGAGCGTGGTCTCAGTTTTGTATTTACAACTTTCGTCTAAGATGTGTATAGGTCACTAACTACAGCAACAATTTCTTTGTTTAGATTTTTTCTTGAGATATTTTGCATGAAATATGGACTTGTGAAAGATCATTGGATTCAGAATCGTACGTAGAATTTAAATATGTAAAAATATATAGGATGTTTTATTTGAAATAAGAAAGTTTATATAATTTCCAGTTTAACCGGAAGTGATATTTTTGTAAATAATATATATTTTGATGCCTCCTTATGCCTAATTTACTCATATAAAATTTCATAACGATTGCTGTATTGATAAAAAAGGAATATCGAGCGTACCATTTTTTTGGGGCATCCGGTATAACAGATTTCTTTTAGTGTTAGATTTTACTTTTCTGTCAAGTACATTATGCAGTACTTTTATTTAGCAGGAAGAAGAACGATCCTTATAAATCTAATTTCAAACAAAATTCTAGTCAAATTTAAATAGTTCCTATTTATCATTTGAAATAACGGATATTTAAAGCTTTTCCAACTTTTCTTTTATATCTACTTGTAATATTTCCACATTGCTGTGCAATATTCATGATCCACAATGAATAATGTGCAACTTTTCGATCAAACATCACGTTCCATATTTCTTTATGATATTCTTATAAAAACACGTACTTGAAGTTCTGAAACATGCAGTAAATGCCAGTATATTACTTCACAACGACAGAATCTTTATATCGTACTTTGTAACTTGCAACGCATACTTCTGCCGTATTTTAAACTTTTACGCTCTGCTTTTAATGCGCAAAACTTGAAAATATTTTAAAATATATTTTATCTCGTTTAATATGCCGCTACGAATAGGTGAAATATTTCAAAATTATTAATATTGTCGTGCGGTAGAAATAGAAGAATGATATGAAAAGTTTCAGAACAAAAATAGGAGCAAACAAATTGATACGTTTATAATTATTATCACATTTTAATTTAATTAATTTGGTGATAGTGATTGCTGCAACAATATCCTAATTTTAATATAGACAAATTTAAAATAAATACTTTTCAATCATCTTAAAATGTTCATTATCACATTGAAATTTTATTTTATAGTATAATTATTTAAATAAACGTAGAGCGTAGAAGGTTGTTGAATTTTTCATTCAAATCATATTTTTAAGAATGTTTGCTAAAGATTGCACAATTCTTATAAATTTATAATTCAAATTGAATTTTCATGTTTATGATGCAAAATATCTATCGAAATCAATATTATGTTGACAGTAAAGTATAAAGTAAATATTGACAGCTGCCCTTTAAGAAGTCATTTATTATACGAGTATAGTCTCTATGTTTTTATTATACTAATATTATAAAGTCAAATTCAGTGTAAAGTGTTTATATGCAACTGTCTTTTTTGAACTTGTGTGTCAATAACAATAAATTTTTATTAGATTATCGTGATTATTCACAGCATCTGTCATCTGTCAAAAAAAGACCAATAAAAATGCAGAATATTGAATTTCACAGCCAATCAAATTGAGTAGAGTTGATTATTTTGTACTAGTAAGGTTGTGTGTCGACTATTCACTACTAGTACTTTTAGGTGACTATTTAACAAATGAACATGTTTATCATAATCTATATTTCCCATTTTTATTGCACCATTGAAATTCACTATTTAATTTGTAAAGAAACATCAAAAAACACATAAAGCACATTTGAAGTTACGTCTAAATTTTATCATAATATTTTTCTGAAATAACTGCATTTTTGCCATTTTAATTTAAAACTAGATTTAATTCAATAAATCATCTCAAATACATTTTTATGAATTATAATACAGGGTGATTCATCATAACTTGCTTTTTGAAAATGCGTGCCATTCAGGCTGTAGGGATCGTAATGGGGAGAGAGTGATCTCATTCGACAGGTGCACTTTTAAAGTTTTGTTCCCTACGCGGTCAGTCGCCATCATGCGTTGGAGCATTGAGCAGCGTGTGTTTTCAGTTGAGTCGTACACTTCCCGAGGCGCCTCATCTCAATAAGAGGCGATTTGGAGTGGCCAGGCCGATCGCCCGATTTGGCTCCTTGTGATTTTTTGTGGGTTTTTTTTATGTTAACCGTCCAAGGACCCTAGAAGACCTGAAGGCCAACATTCGGGCCGCAATTGCCAACATACCCGCTGCCATGCTGGAAAGGGTTATCTTATGACAAACGCCAGAAATCGGCTTATTCGGTGTATAGACAATGGAGAGCGTCACCTACCTGATATGATTTTGAAAACTGGAAGAAACAAAACTTTAGATATACAGGCTGAGTCATCGAAATGCCCGTCGTCGATATCTCTCTTGTGGTTAAAAATACAGCATAAATTTATTAACAGAATTTTTCGTCTACTCAAGGAGCATAACTTAAAATTATTTTCACATATACAGGGTGTTGCATAACGACTTGGCAACAATTGTTCGTCTTTTTTTAAATGAAACACCCTATATATTTTTATATATTTTGAATTGTATTTTATTTACCTATACGAACATATAAATTTCATTTTAGTTTTTCGCGGCGTTGCCAAGTTATTCAATTTTTTCTCTAAAAAAAGCCGAATACACGTATTGTTTTATAAAGGCGTACTAAAGTTATTTTAATAGTAAAAATTATGAATTTTTTTTCTGTACAACTGTAACTATACTCTTTGTTCTAACATAACTTTTTTTTAATGTTATTATACAGGGTGTTCAATACAGAGAATCAAAATTACTCAATTTCAAATGGCTATAACTCGTCATTTTCAAATGGAACACCCTATATTATATTATTCTGTTGTGTGTATTTTTGCATCTTCTTATGTTATAAAAGGTGTCCTATACCTAAAAACATTAATTTAATTAATTTCGAAATTAATGTTTTCAGGCATACGACAACCTTTATAACATAAGAATATGCAAAAATACACACAACAGAATAATAAAATATAGGGTGTTCCATTTGAAAATGACGAGTTATAGCCATTTGAAATTGAGTAAATTTGATTCTCTGTACTGAACACCCTGTACAATAACATTTAAAAAAAGTTATGTCAGAACAAAGAGTATAGTTACAGCTGTACAGACAAAAAAAATCATAATTTTTACTATTAAAATAACTTCAGTACGCCTTTATAAAACAATACGTGTATTCGGCTTTTTTAGAGAAAAAATTGAATAACTTGGCAACGCCGCGGAAAACTAAAATGAATCTTATATTTTCGTATAGGTAAATAAAATACAATTCAAAATATATAAAAATATGTGAAAATAATTTTAAGTTATGCTCCTTGAGTAGACGAAAAATTCTGTTAATAAATTTGTGCTGTATTTTTAACGATAAGGGAGATATCGATGACGGGCATTTCGGTGACTCACCCTGTATAGGTACCTTACCTACATTATAAAATAAAAATAAAAAGTTTCTGATTATAATAATATAATTTGAATAAAGATTATAAGTACCAAGCTATATCTAATTGAAAATGAAATAATAATAAATATAAACTAAATACTTGATATATTCAATCCACGGTTTTAATAATAATCCGTTTTTATTTTGGTTTTCTCTATATGAGATCAAAATTTTTAATCCTGTATTAAATTTAATTTTTTGTTGCAGATAAATAGTCGTCACTAATTTGTCAGCAGACAGTATGGAGCGAGTAATCAAAATATGTAAGTTTTTTAAATTCTTTTTCTACCTTACAATTATTTACGATAGTCTACATTGAATTTACTGAATCATTCAAGTCAAAAGGTAAACCAAAAATTATCTATTCATTTAGAATTAATTTGAGAAAAGTATTACACGACGATTTTATTGGTTGTTCACTTAAACAAACATTTAGCAAACAAACACATTTTGTTATAAACCAAAATCATGATTTTGCAATTTTAAAATACAGTTGTTTCCAATTAGTCAAATATTTTGATGGAATAGGTACACATTTTAATGAGTTGATTTAATCAAAAAGATAAAATAAAAATATTCCAATTTAGTTTTGTAATATTAATTTGTGATTTGATGTTTGTACTCAATGTCAGTTAAATTAAATTCACCCTATGTACTCATTTGTAATTTAAAAATACCTTTTTTATTCGATTATGTCAAAAAGTGACGTTTTTTGGTTAAGATATTCGGACGAAAAGCTAACCTTTTAGGTAGAGTATTAATATTTGTTGCTAGGTGACCCACTTTTCGTGTTAGGCCGAGAAGTACTTTTCGTACGCAAACGCGTTTTTTTAAGCAAACTGACACAGTCGAATAATTTTTTGTTTTTTGTTTCATTTGTCTGTTTCGCAGATAACTACAATTAGCAAACTAAACAAAAATTTAGAATAATTTATAATAAAATATTAATATTCTAGTTATTTTAAGTTAAGTTAAAAAATAGTGTATGATACACGGACGAAAAAGCTCTCGTACTCCTAAGGTTGCCGAACGAGGCAAAGCCATAGTCGTACGAGAACTTGCATTTTTCGTCCTTGTAACATAAATAACTATTTAAATTGGCAATATTGTAGGTACAATTAGTTTTAAAAATAAATTTTTGACTCGTGATTTATCTTTGAAATTTAAAAGTGAAAACAACAACTAAATTAAATTTTCTCCGAACTGAAATTCTCTTCTTCATCAATATGTTCAATACAGACTGAAACTTTAATTAGCTTCCCGCTGAAGTTGCAAACGTTTTTTCTTTTTCATTAAAGATTTGTCCGTAAAGTAAAAACTTAATTGCAAATCTGCTACATCATAATTAATTCTGCAAATTCGACCGTAATTTGACTTTGTAATTAGTAAAATTTAAAAATTACTAAACGCAAAAAATTCTAGTTATATTTTAGTAATTTTTGTAGTGCTACTTAATTATAAAAATTGCAGGAAAATCTAATATTGCAGTAATTAACGGAAAATACTCCCAAGTAACTTTTCCTTAATTATGCATAAATTAGTCGGGAATTTAAATTTTTTAATTGTGATTTTTAATTAAACCGTTAATAGTGTTAATAAACCTGTGTGCGTATTTTACAATTTTTTTTCATATCATAGTGCGACTAATTCTGCTCTCTCCATTATTATCAAAATTAAACAATTATGAAAGTAATTTATTTTTAATTAAATCTAAACGGCAACATCTTGCTCCATACTGGCAAACTCGTGGAAAGTACATTTTACCCTTTGTTTACATTTAATCTTATTAAAGAAGATAATAAGCTTTCTTATTCGGTCCGCTCGGCTCACAAGTATGAAATTATTTCGTTTTACGTTTGCGGCGCTGTTTCTCTCTTCCTATATACTTTGGAGAGCGTAGTTTATGCTCTTGTATGGTTTTAGTCGAAGAAAATCAGTTGTTGTTTAAGCAGATAATGCACCTGTGTTATTTTTAGCTCTGTGTTCGCTAAAGCATTGCGAGTAAGTAGTTGAAAAAAGAAAAGTGTTTAATTTTCTACCATTTCATAAACACACATTTCTATAAAATAAGCTTTATTTGAGCTTAAGTCCTGCAGATTTATTTAATAACGATGTTCCGTGTGCTGGAGACTTATTTTAATTTATATTTACATACGAATATGAAGAAGTGCTCAGGCAGTGCACTTTATTTTCTTGTCCTGAAATAAACAGCTATTATATCTACCTATTGCAAATTGTAAAATAATACAAATGTTTTGGATAATAGTTAAACTGTTTCATAATATTTGATTGGACCTCCGAATCTTAATTAATCAAAATAATTCATTTGTTTTTAACGAAAGTTTCTAAGAAATAGTTATTTAATTATCTAGTGTGTTAATAAGGGCGATTAATAATTGAGACATTTTAACGCGTGACAGAAGCGAACGTAATTATTAATCGCCTATTAACACATGAGTTAGTTACACTATTTTTCCGTTGATCATAAATCATATAAATGATCCCTGATCATACCTTTATAATTTTAAGAAAAACTAATTTTATTTCATGACAAATATGTTAGGTTCGTCACAATTGATATTGCTGGGCATCAATATTATATTACGTGAATATTATTAGCTAGATCTGTAAAAATCATTCTATTTATTCTATTTACCATTTTTTACAACTTACTGGTAGCTAAAATAACTAGTAGGTATATTACGTGTATTGAACGCATTAAAAAAAATCGATGATTAATAAGAATCATGCATTAATAGGGGTCAATCAAAATCGCTCTGACGTACGCAATGTTTGTTTCTTTTGTAACGAAACTCGGTATATACCATTGACATATAATATATAAAGTCTGGTCATAAATTATGTTTAAATTCGTTTGGACTATAAGGGATGGAAGTTAAACATCAAGATCTAGACCGTTTGTCAGATCTTCATGACATTTTTTGTATGGTTTTGTTTTGTACAGTGTGGATTCGTTCACCTAGCTTAATACTGTTAGTTCGTACACTCGGACCCTTTTACCTGTAGAACTCTTAATCCGTTGCAGCGGGGGTTACCAAGTCCGTGCTAGTTCGTTAGTTCGTACAACGTTAATCGCAAACAAATACTTGATGTAGTCGGAGATCCACTGACCCTAGTAGTCATGCTTCGGCTACGTAATTTTAATTATAGTGAGTTTTTAAATATATTTGTGGAAAACATAAAAAAAGTATTTTACTTTACTTCAAAATTCGATGAATTACTTATTATTATTTAATTCTTCCAAAATAATTCTCCAATTACGAAAACCCTAATCCTGTGTAATTGATAAACTGTGGCAAGGAGAAATAAATAAATAATTTATAGTTTTATATCTATAAATACCTTGAAAAAGCTTCTGTTTAGAACAAATAAAAATAAGAATTTATTTGGATCATTTATATTAATATAAGACGAAGAATGTACAGTTTTGTTTTAGTTGTTCTCCAAAAATATATTTAAAAATTAAACTATAATTATACTAACGTAGCCGAAGCATGGGCACTAGGATCAGTGGATCTCCGACTACATGTAGTACTTCTGAGCGATTGGACTTGGTAACCTCCCGTTGCGCGGGTTAAGAGTTCTACAGGTAAAAGAGTTCGAGCGTACGAACTAGCACTATTAAGCTAGGTGTACGAATCTACACTGTACAAAACAACACGTAGCCCTCTTTTGAACAGAGTCAAATTACAAGGTATGTTTTAATTCGATAGGACAATTTGAAACGGGGGTTAAAAATATAGAATTTAGACCATTTTTATCCTTATGAAATTTGCTAAAGGTCTCTTTCGACCAGTCAGAATACTTTAATCCAAAGCAACGCCGGGTAAGTGTACTCAACTAGTAGGGAATATACTCGTAGATAAATTCGTTATGATTTATGCAGTACGTGCAACATAATTTACTATTAATATAGACATAGTAAGTCAGCAGTCTAGTTGTTTCATCACTACCGCTCCATTCATAGCATTAGTATTCGAGAGGGTACAGTCGTTAATGATTAATAACTTCATAGCGCATCCATATTATATCCATTATATGTAGCACGCTGTCGCATCATCTTGTAATTTCGATTTATCTTAATAAGTGACGCGTCAATACACTTTCATAATAAGACTACGGCGCTACGGCGCGGCGCGCCAACCCTACGTAAGCGCTTACGTGGTTGCGCGGCGTTTAACTTTACGTTACGGGACGTAAGAGCGTTCAGGGTAATTCGCAGAACGTTCTGACGGGCTTATCTCGATTTCACGAGAGCAGAGAAAGCGAGGATTTCCAATGATGACGTACGCCGATTGTGAATCGAGATTTCCTACAAGAAGTTTGTAATTTATTGTGGGCTGAGTATTAATGTGATAATTAATTTGACGAGAGGGTAAGGCATTAAATGGAGATCGGCGGTTTGATAAATTGGAAGATAATATTCAGATATTTGCTTACTTAGTCTTACATTTACAAACCAAATTTTGACCGTCCAACGAATGGAAATTCGCTGATCTTAAAAAACATTTCACTGTTTGGCATGAAATTATGCACCAAAGCAAGTTATCAGCAATCTACGAAAAAAATTTAGACTGTATAACGAGTATATACCAGCGTTTTTATTTACTTGTAGTGATGCCGTGAGAGAAGCAATTCTCGTCTCGTCTCAAATTTTCGAGACGAGAAATTTAAGTAAGTATTTTCGTCCCAGTCATTTCCCGTCTGTTCAATATATTCTTGTCTCAAAGAACTCGATTCTTGTCTCGTCCCAATTTCTCGAAAAAAATTTGCTGCCATATATTTGAAAAGCTTAAAGTAATTTTAGGAACTTTTTTGTACCTCTCTATTAACTTTCCGAAAATATTTATATCAAAACCAAAAATGCTACGAACAAAGTAAAATAAAAAAAATTGACATTTTCGAAGAGAAAAATATTAAAAAATATTTAGAAAAAATTCATTCTGCACGCTATTCCATAGCGTTTATTGTTTTGTTAAACATAAAAATAACAAATATTTTATGTTTGAGGGGGGAAAATAATTTTGGCATCCATATTTGTAAAAAAATGCAATATTTGTAAAAAAGAGATGTTTCGCTCGCCACTGTACAGCTTTTATTTATAAATGAATTAACTTCAAATTTTAATATGTTGTCAACAGAGCTTGAATCAGCGAAATAACCGATCGAATTTTTTAAATTAAATAGAAGATATTTTTGTTCAAAAAATAACAAAAATTGTCAAAATTCAAATTAACCTTATACCGATTTTAAAGCAAAATTTTAAATTTCTGCAGCGACCATTTTAACAAAACAATAAACACTGTGGAGCACAAAATCCATGTTTTAGGCTGTTTTCTGGCGCGGTAGAGGATCGTCGTAAGAATGAATCGCTCATAGAAACGTGAGATCTACGGCAGAAGGCATCCGAATATGTTTATCAGTTTGGGACTTCAATATTACCAAAATATCATATTGTGGTCGACGGTCAGACTTTGTTACTTGGGTAGTGATAGAAATTTCATATTCAGTACCATGCACGTAACGGATTGCTGTTCTGATAAGCCAGGTTCAAATCCATACACATTTCAGTTTAGCTTAGCTGCACAAAAAATCCCGTATGGTATACTGTCCACTAGGGATGGGAAATATCGATAAGTATCGATATGAACATTAATCAATATTACTTTTCGTTTGGTGTCGATGTACCGATAACTCGATATTATCGATATTTTCTGATAATTATCGACATATATCAACAAATATCGAGTTATATACATCGATACCAAAAGAAAAGTGATAGCAACTGTTGTTCATATCGATATTTATCGATATATCGATATTTTTCCCATCCCTACTATCCACTAACAACCATAAATTCCTGTGAGTGGACGTCTGCAACCCAAGTTGGGTAGAATGCGTGATTTATATGATGTATGTACTATGTATGTATGACCTACTGCTTTTACGTTTTATTGTTATTTCAAAATGTACCTATCGGGTAAAATTCGTGCTTGTATCATTTTAGTCAAAATTCAGTTTAGAATTTAGAATTTTCGTGGTGATGTTTTCATTTCGAAATGAATACTGTAACCAAATTAAATTTTGTTAACAACTAAAAATGTTCTAAACCCTTTTCGTGTTCATTCGCAAACTTGAAAAACAATCCGCCGTTATTTTTAAACTCCCACGGTGAAAATCTCTTCCCTGGAGCTGGGAAGGGAGTCGATTATTTTTCGTAAGCGCGGAAATCCTGCCTGATTGGAAAATAAACAGACTTCATGTAACGACCTCCGTCGTTTATTTACTCGTTAGGTAATGATTGTGTAAATAAAGCAAATTTAAATTGGTTTACAAATGCTACATATATAACACTGTATGCACCCGTTACAAAAAATACCAATCCACCAATCGATAAATTGTTTTTTAATGAATTCTGACAGTAAACGGAACTGTAATTACTTTTGAATCGACAAAAATTATTAAACATGAAATTGCCTTGCATATATGATTCAATTTACACAAAACTTTTTTATGGAGTTCGTTTTATTAAAGTACCTACATTGTCAGTCATTTAGTGTCATTAGGTATTCATTTTTATTATAATTACTCACAATACTGTCATTGTTTTGAAAAATACATAATAATGATGTCTGTTAGAAGTTTATTTTCAATAATGCAAGCAATTAAAGTACCAAGAAAAAGCATGTTTTCATTTATAAAATATTCATTTCTTAATTGAATTATTTAAGTGTAATTTTTCTAGATGTTATCTTTTATTTTATCATTTGTTTATTGACATTCGAGCACTTAGATTAATAGAAGAAAATTACTGCCATAAAAACTTATTTTATTATTAATATTAATTAGTATTTTCGTATTTGTTTTTATGTTTCGAACAACAAAATACCTACTTGTTAAAAGCTTTTAATTACTTAGAGTCATATCTCATACTATACTCCATTTAAAGAAATTTTCCGACTTAAACAGAAATTTGCCTTTTTAAAGCGCTACACTTGTGAATCCAATTTAAACGATTCTGGCCGTATTAGTAAAAATTTAAACTTAAATTATTTAACATGAAGATTCATTAATCATTAAGGAACCAATGAATGCAATTTCATGTGACATTTATAATTAACAAAACTTGTAGCTAATTTTTATCATTTTTAATCCAATTTCTAGGTACCTATACTTTAAATAAAAATTATTATTTCTTATGAAATCAATAAAGTTCATGTAATTATAAATATAACTTATAAAGTATATAGCTGGCAATTTTTTTATTGTTTGCTCTAATTAGTAAATACTATAAACGACTTTACCCCTGTGTAACTCCATACCTTCATTTTTACAACTGTTTCAATTCATTGTGGCAAAGTATCTACAAGTCCTACACAAACTTGACTGATGATTTTATTTGAAATTTTGTGAAATGTATTGCAGTTTTCAATAAAAAATATAAGATAGAGTACATTATACTTGTATTTGATTTTTATTTAAACTTTTGTACAACAAAAACGACTTTTTTACGTGTGGATCAACTTCAATGAAACGGGGCTCGTAGATATACCGGGTGTCTACTTGAAATCTGTTATTTAGGAAAAACAGTGTTATTTTTTAAATTTTGCTCTTCTTAGTTACCTATTTATCAGAGATGAAAGTTGCAAATACAAAACTTGTAGAAAATTTAATTACCTACTACAATATGATACCGCACGTTCGATCATTTTGCTTTGTTAGTTCTCGAGAAAAATTCAAAAGAAAATAGCTATTAATAACATTATTTCAGAATACTTTCCTTTCTTTGTTTAGTTACACATTTGATAATTTTTATTCAAAATTATTAACTAAAAAATAAAAGATTTGTCAAAAATAACATCCCTATTTCTATTTCACTCTAAAATAATACTAATATAAATTATTATTCGAGCGTAGTCTCATATTGTGTGGTTTTTAATTTTGAACAAGTTTTGTATTTACAGTTTACAACTTTCATCTCTAATCAATAGATAAGTAACTACATCAAAATTTAAAAAATAACATTGTTTTTCCTATACTTATAACATATTTAAAAGTATTTTACCGTGTGTACATTTGACAGCCATAAACTCACGGGTGCTCATTTAATTACAAATTAATTTTGTTATCCTGTAATTCTACGTTGCAAAGAATACTACTTATGATTTTAAATAATTGACCTCGCTTCTGTTTTCCACTGATAATAAAACTAAAATTAGATTATGACAACTCCCATTGTTGTCGTGACAATGACAATACTCTTTCTGAGCTGCTCAGCTTAATTTACAAAGCTTTAGCTTCTCAATCTCAGAATATCAGTTACTTTCCCATTATTCTCTCCTTTTCGTGCCCCTTCCCCTGGTTTCCTACCCAACACTGATGCGCAACTTTCCTCAGAGATTTCATAAAGCAGAATTCTTCAGGCAGTAAATTTTCAGCCATCACGAACAAAAGGGAAATTAATCTCTGCTCCTTACCGTAATTTTCTTTTACATAAGAGACAATTTAATTTTTTGACAGCAGATAAGCACCTGTGTGAATCTATAAGCTAATTTTGTTTCGATATTTTGATAAAGGCAGAGACGAAGACGAAAATAAGTAATTTGAACTCTGGAGTGTGTGGGAAAATTAAAATTCTTTTTACTTCCTTGTACGGAGTAATAAGGAAGTAATTGTAATCGCGAAAAATTTCGGTTCTCAGATTTTTACGGAAATATCCGTTTTGACCTTTTCTGAATCCATTATGACTAGTTTCGTCGTGACGTCTGTACGTACGTATGTACGGACGGACGGACGGACGTACGTACGTACGTATGTGTGTCGCATAACTCAAATACGGTTAGACGTAGAAAGTTGAAATTTTGTATTTAGGACTGTTATAGCATCTAGTTGTGCACCTCCTATTTTTGGTTTCAATCTATAAACCGGAAGTAGTACTTTTTTCAAATATTTCGATAAATATTTAATTTAAGACAATTTTTTTTATTTTAAATGAAAGATTATGTGATTATTACCTACAATCGGTATTTTATAAATATTTTTGTATCTGGTATCATTTAAGAATAATTAAAGTATATATTTATAATTTAGTATTTCGGTATCTTGTAGTCCATGATCGATTAACATTTGTTACTACGTAAAATTTAAATGATTATGACATGACAGTGACAGTGGTAGTGACAATAGTAAAATATCGTTTATATCTTCTTCTGCAGTTTAAATAAAATGACTAAAATATATTTGTGAGTATAGTAGCAATTAATATATTTGTATAATATAATTCTACATTTTAGTTATTAAGAAAAGTATGAACAGTTTAATAGGCGTACAAGGAAGTCATGTGGTGTCCACGTCAGATTTAAAAAAAAAATAATAATAATACCTACCAGAATTTTATAATATGCTGTGCATGTAAGAAATATCGTAAACGAGTGATATTCCTTATTATAATGTAAGTGAATAATGTCCGAAAAAAAATTATTTAGAGATGTTTACTACATCTCTAAATTCCTTATTATGACCTTAAATTTGCTAGCTTATTTTTATAAAGTTAATAAGAACACAAGAACGCTACATTCTTAAACTAATTTAATAAGAATAATATTGAGCAAATTGCTCCTAATTGTGTGATTACTTGATTAGTTGATTAGACATATTTCAAATGTATTCCTGTAAAATTTAAAAAATGACTGATTTTCAATAATTTACCCTTTCTCATCGTTATCCATAATCAAGTAATATTACGTAAATGATAATATTATATTCCTAAGAAATAAGGTCAAAAACTATGATAAATACGAATTAACTTAACAATTATTTTTTTCCACGACATGCGAAGAAAACACAATTTTCTTAAGTAAGTTTTCCCTCTCTAGAGAGGAAAGTAAGCAGTGTTACCACTACCTAGTGTTATTTTACGATGAAATATTTTAAAAATTGTAAGTTTTATTATTTTATTGAAAATTCTGATCTTATAGTGATTTAGGTACTGTAAACTATTATTTTACAATTATTATGTTTTATACTTTCTTTTTCTACAATTTCACACTTTTACTTAAATTTAAATTTAATTTAGCATATTGGCTGCACCGAAACATCATCATTTTGTGAGAAACATTATTTCAAGTAAGCAACTGAAACGAAAACAAAATTTGTAACAAATGTACATAAAAATTTATAATGTTTTATTGCTTGTTTAAAATCACCATAGTTATGATGATTTTATATTAAGAGGTGTTGGATAAATTATATTATCGTTATTTAGTTACATTTTTTGATGACGTACCTCGGCTGTCAGCTGTTTCAGCGATTCCGCTGTATATTGATTCGTAATGTTTATTCAATAAACTTTATTTTTATCGCGAGACTTTGTGCAACTAATTTTTTCTGGAAGTCAGAAACTTTTTCAGTTGATGCTACTCTTTTCGCAAAGGCATATTGTCGATTTGCTCTTTTCACTTTCTTATACAATATGTATGAAAAAGTTTAATAATCAGGAAGGAATTAAGAATTCTAATAAGTATCCGATTTTAATGGAAACGGGAGCAGCGTCAAAATTTGCACAGAGTTAAGCACACTGATCAAATATTTATTTCCTGCATCTGTTTCTACAACTTTATAAATATTTACGAAGTGTAAACTTAAACAAGTAACACTGCTCCATTTTCAGAATTTGGAGAGGCGAAAACTTATGTAAATTTTGTTCGCTAACATTTCTAAGGTGTAGAATTAAAATTTAAAATATGTAATAGAGAGAAATCAATGATATTTAGAGAAAAAATATAAATATAAAACATGTTTATAAATAAATTATAAATTTGAAGAAATAAATCACAGTATGTAAGCACATGCGAAAATGTTTTTTGGCATCCTGAAATTTAAACAATCATACATCGTTAACGTCTATGGTAGTTACGAATTTACACAAGGTCATGATGTTTCCACATTAATGCGGCCAAGAAACCCGAAGTTTTTTAATTTTATAAGAGGTTATTTAAAAATAGTCTTTGTAATAAAAAAGAGGCTATACAAAAACGATACTTTATAATAATGCTTTTATTTTCGTTGACACAAATACAGGTGTATGGAATAAGTCAAAAAACAATAGTTGATACAAAAAAACATTTTAAAATAAATAAATATAAAAGTCACGACATCACGAGTCTAGAAATTATTTTGCATTATAAAAGTTATTCTGTGATAGATAAAATTTAAGTTTTTTTAAAAAAACAATAGTACTATTAGCTGATTTAATTTCTTCGGGAAGGTTGTTAAATAATACTGGACACTTGACCAAAGCGTTTAGGACAATGTTTAACTATATCTAATCTAGAATTAAGAAATATAAAAGTCATTTTTATGTCTGGTGTTATAATCATGTTTATCCCCAGAACTAAAGAGAACGAAGTCTTATTCATAAATATAAAGAGGCAAATTTCCAAAATATAGATATCAGTTAAAGTTAAAAGATTAACCTTTTTAAAAAGATCTCTACATGAAGTAGTATAGCTAACTCCAGCCAAGCAGCGGAACTCTCTTCTGGCACGCAATTTATTGTTCAATAAAGTTGCTAAATGACAGAAGGAAATTTTAGTGCAAATGTCAACTCACTTCAACACATAGAAAATACGATATTTTTATTAAATAGGTATGTTGGCCAAAAATATAATACATAGTGTGTGCATTAGGTACCTATTCGCACCCTCGGTTTTATTAAAGCATTCCGCTTCGCGTCGTACTTTAAGTAAATAACTATTTTATGCTTATGTTTTTGCGGCACGACTTAAAGGTTGAAGGGTCTAAGAAACTATTTTTAACATTAACAATAAATTTTATAAAAAGAAATTGCTGATTATGAAAGTTTACTTTTCGAACTCTCATTTTATTTCAATGCGACTGAATGGTAAGATTATTAATTATAGTAGTACAGTACGTGTTTATTTATTTGTCAAGTTACTGATACTGTTTTGAAAATAAAATTAGGGAATTACAGTTTTAATAACAGATTCACATGAAATGATTTCGTGAGCGGAAATACAGTGATGATTTTTCAAAACTGGGAATGAATTTGAATCTCTGGGGTCTAAATGCAATCAGATATCGATTTCATGTGCTCATAATTATTTTACACCAGAATTTTGTCCGATTTCCATTATTAGGATGACACACGACACTCAATTTAAATATTCAGCGTCATATTTGAAATGATTGAACTTTTATTGTGATTCATGAACACAGAATGGAACTAGGTTTGTGCCACGTTACATTTTATAGCAAATATATTGTATTAAATTTAATGTACCTATATCTACTTTCGTAACAATTATAATCTATACTATACGGATCAGGGACGTAACTAAGGGTGGGCCTGGGTGGACCAAGGCCTACCTCGCAAAGTCTTGGCCCACCCAGTGGCCCACCCAAAAAATTTACAATATTTTTACATTATTTTACGGAAGAGATACATAATACCTATATTTAAAATTTCACATAATACTGAGGAATAGATATAGATTTATACTTAATTGAGGTAAAAGAAATGTTTAGGAATATGAACAACCGATAGATATAAATTTATTACTAGTAAATGTTGAATTTTTGAATAGATACGATATATGTATTAACTTGTCAGTCTGAGTGCTCGTGCGATTTTTATCTATGCATACATTTTTGATATGATATTCTTAACTGGCTCCTGTTTTTATACGAAATTAATTTCAGGGGGAACTAAGTCAAATTTCTTCAGCAGTGAATAAAATTTCAAAACAAATATTTTACTATAAAAAGTGTTGCTCACTTTAATTTTTTACTGGCCCGTCCTATGCCCACCTAGAAAAAAATCCTAGTTACGTCCCTGATACGGATTTTTTTACACTTCAATATACCATTGGGCAGAATCAGTGAGTATAAAGGTTAGGTTAGGTATAACCTAGGTGAGTATAAAGGTTAGGCAGAATTTAGCACTCTTCATAAGCTAACGAAACTTCTCTAATTACAATGGAAACATCTTTTATCTTTTTCTTATTTACAGATGAAAAACTGCGTGTGGCTTTGTTTGATATTTTTAAAGAAGCTTCTTTAAATTAGAGAAGAATGCAGAATTTAACCCAGTGTGATTGTAACATTGTGACAGACATAATAAGTAAAAATTAGTAAAGTTATCGTCGAGGCATAAAAATTATAAAAATATTGTATGGCGTTGGACAAAATTAAATAGTAAAATCCTTAAGTTTTAAACAATACAATATAAAAAATAATAAACTAAACTAAAATGTAAATTTGTCGGTGCAAGTTGTATTACCATTGCGAACTTATTGTTGTAAATTATAAAGGTAGGATAGTGAAATATAGGTTATGTTGTCAAGTTGTTTACGCCGTTTTGCCAGCCGAGCTCCTGCTCTAAGACCTGCAAACACGAGACTTTACCGTAGCGTAAGTCGTAACGCTACCAATTTTCATTGTTTGCGCATTATCTCATGACAGCTTTAAATTTATAAAGTCCCTTTACTACCTTATGTGTTTATTCCTTTGTTTTCTTATTTTCCGGACCTACTACATTACCAACGTTCAAAAATGTTAAATCATAACGATATTTTACAATTTTGCAGTTGCAATGATCATTTGAATTAATGAGTTAAGCCTCATTTCCACCGACTGTTTTAGTGCTTAATGCAAAATGATTTGTGCTTAAGGCGTAATGTATAATGATTATTTATTAGATGACCATTTCCACCTACTTTGTTTAAGGGTCTCGTCTCCGTAACAAAATATTGCGTGTTTAGAGGTGTAGCAGTTTCTGCTTTACTCATTGCATATTAAAAATTTGAAGGAAAAACAGGTACTAGATTTTTGTGAAAAAATTAATCTAGGATTATGCCCAGTTAGAATTCTGAAAAAATCTTTGAAATCCATATACAAAATTAATGAAAAAGTGTGTTTTAAGCAATTTTTTACATGCTTTTTCTTATTATTAAGAGATTTATTTAAAAATGTAACTCGGCATAATCCTAGTTGCATTCTTCGTCTGTAAATAAATTTATGAAATTTAGCTTTATCTATAAAACTTCGTGAGCATTGTAGAAATTGCTAGACTGCTTTTCCGTATTTTTAGCGAGCGTTTCTATGCATTAACATAGGACAAACGCGGTGTTGAGCTACGTGGAGACGATACCCTTAAGAACTAATTCGGCAAATGACATTTGTCTTGTAATTTAATCATTACCGGCATTTTTGCGATATTAAGGAATGGAAGAACTGTTAATTTCGTAAGTAATGTATTCAGTTCCATATTTAGAAACAGACAGAAATTGACAATTCGAAGCAAATAATAAATATGACACATGTCAATCATTATGCTTGTGCATTACGCCTTATGTTTGGAGTTTGCAAAGTTTTGTTCTTATGCGTTGCTCTTAGTACTTATGCATTAAACATAGTTCTTAAGAATTAAAAAAGTCGGTGGAGATGAGGCTTCAGTTACAATATTTTTCCGTTAATCTTGCCATTTTAATTTGGAGAAATAATACTTGACTATATTAAGTGTGTTGAACGCATCCAAAAAATCGTTCACTAAAAAAAGCATGCATTAATAGGGACCAATTATGTATGATTTTATACAGGATGGTTTTGTTAATGTCATAAATTTAAGGGTAAATAGTATGACATGTGTAGCAGAAAGAAATCGCAAAATTAATTTCCATGTTTCCCAGTCAAAAATTTTTCATTGCCACTGCCACTGGGTGGAGTAATTATTGTTTCATGAAAAATCATTAAATTTTGTTTGTTTATTTTACTAGTAATGTAATTTAAGATGTTGATTGCCTACTTCTATTGTTTGTATTTAATAGGAAAACGAATCCAATGCAATACTACAAAAATGCTGCAGGTAAACTACCCTTAATTTTTCGAATTTTTAAAAATGACATTAACTTCAAAACCACCATGTATACATTACCATTAATATTATAATGAATTATGGATTGGCATTAGGTATAAGAATGGCAAGATGGTACCCAACTAGGGTATGACAACCCCACCTATTGTTGAGTCATCGGTATAAAAGTAAATATATAAGTATTTATCCGTATGTGCGGTTACCAGCATGGCATGGAGGTATTGGTCTAGAGTTGTACTCTTTAACTAGTATACTAATTAAAATAAAATTTACCTGGTTCACTTTTATTTCATAACTGTCCTCCATTGCCACAGCCATGTAAAAAAATTCTAGGTGCGCCACTGATAAAATATAAACACTTCATTAGCGAGATGTTTCCCTGTTATCGTCAGTTCGCGTTGAATATTTTTTCAATAAAAATATGCATTTCAGCTTTCAGCGTACATTTGCTAAATTGCCAATCACGTCAATTGTGTTAATTTCCTAGCCATTTTATTGACAGATGAAACAATAAAAATGATACAGAAATAAAATATTGTTCGAAACACAATATTTGTTTTATCTGGGGCAAATTGTAAACATTTACATTAAACAACAACATTTAACAGTCTAATTTATTTTACCAAAGCTAATTATCCTTTCAAATTATATTAAATCGATATTAAATTTTATACTTTTGACCTTAAAACACTGTGTTAAATAATAAATTATCAATCATTCATTAAAAACCAATTAATTTCAAACGATAGGTACTTATACATACATACAACATAGGTAGGTACTTATATAATTAATATTAAAATTCTCAACAATAATTTAAAACACCTGTTGTTTCCTTTCATGGAGAATTAATTTGAGAAACTAACCATATTTCAGAATTCAGATTAAAAATAAGGAAAAAACCGGAAAAAGCATAATTCTTCATTCTTGACAACCATACATCAACAGATTATGTATCTAGGACTCGTATTTATTTCACTTACTTATCGCAACTTTTTCTGCAATGAATAGAAACTTATTTAAGACAATACAAGAAATATCATAGACTAGCTACTGTAGCTACTTTTTTCGGCAGAGATGATGAAAAAATCGTGCATGAGGATTGGAGAAAAATTATTTGGATGCAGTCAACAATAATATATATATATATATATATATATATATATATATATATATATATATATATATATATATATATATATATATATATTTTTTTTAAGGTAATCGTGACTGCAATTAGTTAAAGAAGCAACAGTAGTGGGTGTGACAGTCAGTAAATTGGCCAAAAAATTAAAGTAGACTCTTTAAAATTTGTCAATCTTCATCAAGACAATAGTGTTGAGGTTAGTTTAAGACTAGCATCTTATGATTAGGACAAATTGTCGTCAACGTTTTTAAACTACACAATAATGTGAAAAATAAAGCAATATTATATAATAGTTTAAATCAAACAGAATCATTTTTGAGGTATTTTGACACAAAAATGGTCGAACAATAACAGCGTGGTTAGATGTTTGATTATTACATATATTAACACTATTGTCCTGATGAAGATTTAAAATAAAATCGAAAGCTTGACAAATTTTAAAGAGTCTACTTTAATTTTTTGGCCAATTTACTGACTGTCACACCCACTACTGTTGCTTATATATATATATATATATATATATATATATATATATATATATATATATATATATATATATATATATATATATATATATATATATATATCCCCAGCATATTTATCGCCATAATGCGTAATGATGCATATTTCAGAACTCCTTGCTGATTAAAGCACTGTTTTATTTTGTTTAAAACATTTTTTAATCAATAAAAAAACACGTTTTATACAAATAAAACAATTTTAAACAAAAACCAGTTATTTTTGTTTAAAATAAAAAAAACATGTGTTTTGCCAACCCTGCTCTGCAACGAGTAACACGTTAGCACCTACCTGAGAATTGCCATCTTTCCTTATACCTACCAGACCTTGTATATTTCACGTTTATATACTATACTATTTTTTGTTAATTTACCAGTTTTGCTCTTCCGTCTCATAAAATGAAGAATTATACTACTTATTTCTGGTTATAATATATTAAGAAAATATAGTTTTACCTTTAAATTATTTGTTAAAGAAATAAAAAAAAATTTAGAAAGAATATTATAATAGGTAAGTCTAAAAAGTGACATTTTTAAGGAACCTAGCGTTCCGTCTCGTAAATTTCATTTTCGAGCCTCGAGAGTTATTAAAATGTATGACCACGATAGATTACAAGTTTCCAGGTGTTCTAGGATATGAGAAAAGGCAAATCTCTGGAAATCATCAAATTTTTAATATTAAAATTTGTTTAATACCTTCGTGCAACGAACGTTCCTCCCACGCCATTTTAAAAGCTTATAAAATATCGAGTGTCCTAAGTCTATTTTTCTATATTAAGATTTAGAGCACGGTTTCCATTAACATCTCAGCAGAGGGATGAAGGTTTTTATGTGCGACAAGCGACACACCTGTAATGTTTACTTTCCATCAACAACGCTAAACATAGCATAAATTTATCCTGCTATCCTGCTTTCCACGCAACCCACTGCGGTAAGGATATTGGTACGTCGGTGCGTGTATTTTAATGTGCATGGCTTTCGTCCCTACTCAACGGAATTTTTTGTTTTTGTGGTTACATTATATTAATGCATAGTTTTATATGTTTTTTATGACGCTTTTATGAATTATTTTTGTAGTTTTCCTGGCATTTCTAATCATATAATTGAGTTACATCGTAAAAGCTCACGCAATGAAACTAAACATAAAATAGCATACGTTAGTACATTTGTCCCCGTGTCGTTGCAAATATAAATAATAAAAAGATCTAAATATTATATAATATTTTTTATCTATACGACTACTATGAAAAGTTTATATTTATGCTTTCAATTGTCAACGTAAAGTTGATTGTTACTGAGGACCAAGCAAAAAAACATTTTATTGCGCGTTGCCATTGATTACATAAAATAAAATGACAGAATCAAACAAATTTTTTTATTTATTTATTTCGATATTATTGGTATCGTCACGGTTACGAATAAAACATAAATTGATTGAACGCAGACGCAGATTGAACTAACGGAATACTATTATTATTATAACAAATAATTTTAGTCGTAGATAAAATTATGTGTGTATTACGAGCGTAAAGTGTATTTGTTCCTCTTGCACTATTGCACCTCTCGCCTTTGGCTCGCGCTGCAATTACCGTGCGCGAGTTACAAGGAGTCACTTTACGCTCTTAATACACAAATAACTATTGTAGATTGAAAAAACATTATAAAATATATAACTATAGAAATATAGTAGTGTAACTAAAAAAAATTAACCAATTTTTACTTCCTTGTGCGGAGTAAAAAGGAAGTATTATAATCGCGAACATTTTCGGTTCTCAGATTTTGACGAAAATATCCGTTTTGACTTTTCCTGAATCCATTATGACTAGTTTAATCGTGACGTCTGTATACGTACGGACGGACGTAATGACATATATGTGTGCCGCATAACTCAAATACGGTTAGACGTAGGAAGTTGAAATTTTGTATTTAGGACTGTTTATAACATCTAGTTGTACACCTCCTATTTTTGGTTGCGATCGCCCGTGCCAAAGGAGCACTGTTTGGTATTTTTCGCATTAATCAAAAACGGTATGTCAAGGAAGTCATGTGGTGTCCACATCAGATTTTTAATAAATGAGATTTTATATTAGTATTTCTAAATAAACTACAACTGATTGTATCTTAGAGTTATATTGAAATAAAAATTGTTCGTAATAACAGCATTAATAATAAAAGTTAAAATTTTGTATTTTTATTGGATCGAATAATGAAATTATTCCGGAAAAGTTTGAATAACTTTTAATAGAAAATTTTGAATGGACTTAATGAACTAGTTATGTTTCACATTTAATGCCACACAAAACACAATGAGCTTCAATTTTTGACATGCTATTTTTATTCTATAATCATGTGTTCCTACTGCAAATCCGATGTAAACCCTTTGTTATAGCTACTTTATTTATTTATTTTATTTACTTTTATTGCCTCCTGAAAATGAGCATAATTCAGCATAATGGCTGTTCTTCCATCTAACTCCCTCTCGCAAACTCACAAACTCTTATGTTATTTATAGTGTTTATGGCTCCTTGAAAAGAATATATTTTAAATTTTTCATATAAAGCTATAAAAGCATTTTTTTTTACTTTTTATGTCAAAAATGCTTCCCTTCTTTCCAATATCACGTACAAAGAACAATAAGTCTCTAACCATTCATCCATGTTTACATATTTATGTGTTATTTATTTAGTGCCATTGAATCAATACACTTGCTATCACCTGTCGTATCTTCAGAATGATTAAACTCATGTCTCACCTTCGTGGTCGATACAGCGCTCATTATCCACATAGCCGGGCGCACCACGTTCCATTTTCCGCTTATAAAATATGCATGGCGCGAGAGATCGCGTATGTGGCACGCACGATTTAAATTTTAATTTAGAGACACCGCAGCGGCGGGCATTTGTTATGATTATGCGATAACCGCGCTGAAAGTACACATTTGTGTTTGTCACTGCGCTCGTAATTCGCGCGTCGTGTTTGTAACTGTCTGTCGCGTGCGAGCTTTGTCAGACTGTTGTGTTTGTGTTCGGAACTGGGAAGTGACATGACGCCAACGCCATGGATGTGTGAACAGTGAGAAATGCCGAGGAATCATTAGCAAACATGGCGAGGAGGAGATTGATAATGGAATTGGTTTTCATCTGGATTTGCTTCCGAGCTGATGTTTGCTGTTTCTAAATTACTAACTCAATACGTTCAACAACATTAAGCATTTTGTTGCAGGGACCCGAACCCTTACTAAACCATAACCGAAAATCGCACGATATTTAAGGCGACTACCCATACAACATATATGTTGTATACGTCGTTAAGACGTCTTTATAATGCCCATGTCTTTAAAACGTCTGATCCAAATGTAATCACAAAGACGTCACACGTGTCTTATGTCCTCCATTCTGGATGTTTAAAAGATGGTATTTTCTCCCATGCAAATGACAGTCAAATGATGTTCTTTTTAATAAAATTTTGACCAATAGACTTAATTTTGAGCAATATAGGATTCCTGTATGTCATAACCAAGATGGATTTTGAGACAAATATAGGACTGGACAACATAATGACGACTTAAAGACTACCGCATAAGACGTCTAAAAGTCGACCAATACTAGTCTCCTTATGACGTCTATACGACAGTAGCAAGATGTTCGTCTTACAGACGTTAATACGATCGATGTGTTGTATGGGTAGGTTTGGCAACGTTTAAAGAGGTTTGTGACGATGACTGCATAAATTTGTAATAGTTAACTTTCGCAAGAAAATTTGCTTGGTTTGATGTAGTTATGTTTGACAGAAAGTTTTGTTGGAAACATGAATACTCGTATAAGCAAAAAATTTAAAAAATTTCGTAAAATGAGTAGGATAATACTTTCTTAAACTCAACAATTAATTTGATAATAAACTGGTTTGTAAAAAAATATTAGCATGAAAATTATGAGACAAACACTTTCGAGTACCTGATTTTTATGAAAGATGGATTTCAAAATATTTAGAATACTATTTTTATTTTTATTTTCGAATGTGCAGAAAGCAGATACAAATTTATCCTCAGAATTTAGAGAGAGGATGGTTAAGTGGTTTGGCTAACTTTGCTTTACCACATTAGTGTGTGACGTCATCAATTTCGTCGCGAAAATGACAAACCACAGTTAACCACATATAGCTATATTTACGAGTAACTAAACTACTTTCGCGAAAAATCGACTTTAATATTTCAAGAAATCGTAACCGAAAAACTGAAACCAATATTGATTTTATTTAAATATGGAAACCGAAAACTGAAACTAAAAATTTGATCATTTGTAAACCGAAAGCGTAACTACTATTATTTCGGTTTTAAACCAATATAATGTTCAATGTTCATAAATCATGAAGGAACCTACTGTAAATTTAGAACCGAAAACCATTTAAAAACCATTACCGTTAAAAACCGAAACCGTTACGAAACCGAAACACTAAATTGAGACCGTTAAGCTAAACCGAACCCAATTTTTTTTTTGTTCGAATCACTGTTTTGTTGTAATTTTCAAAACATTGAAAGATGGCAAAGTATATTTGTCTATTTTTATTTTTATGGATATGGGTAAATTTATGTAGGTTCTAGATGGTTCGGGAACATTTCGTTTTAAAGATGGCAGAATGACTTCGTACAAATGGCAGAAAATATTTCGTACAAACATATACATGAATATCTCGTCATTTGCTAACCCCGCAATACAAAAACCTACCTTAACTAGCACCAGCAGTCAATATTTGCTAAACATGTCTATCCCGGCCAGTGTTGTTCCAAGTATTACAATAATTATTGTAACACAATGAACTGTATTAGTATTAGTACAACAGTACAAAAGCATCCTAAATTGAGTACAATTTACAATAGAACATACGCATAAACCTTGATTTCGTGGCCTACATTTTCAATTTTCAAACAGTTAACAAAAATTAAATTTTTAAACGCAAATAACTCGTTTATTTGAAAAAATAAACATAAACAACATTACATTATTGAAAAGCGAAAAAAATACTCTCTCCAATAAAAGAATTAAAAATATATGGTTCCATTTAAAAATAGATTTTATCCCATATTCCGGGCACCGCTGATAAAAAATCTGACGTGGACACCACATGACTTTCTTGTACGCATTGTGTGTTCATACTTTTCTTAATAACTAAAACGTAGAATAATATAAAAAATTCTTTTAATTTATTATACTAGTACTACTACTACTGCTATTATACTCACAAATATATTTTAGTAATTTTATTTAAACTGCAGAAGAAGATATAAAGCATCTTTTACTATTGTCACTGTCATGTCATAATCATTTAAATTTTACGTAGTAACAAATGTTAATCGATCATGGACTACAAGATACTGAAATACTAAATTATAAATATATACTTTAATTATTCCTAAATGATACCAGATACAAAAATATTTATAAAATACCGATTGTAGGTAATAATCACATAATCTTTCATTTAAAATTAAAAAATTTGTCTTAAATTAAATATTTATCGAAATATTTCAAAAAAGTACTACTTCCGGTTTGTAGATTTAAACCAAAAATAGGAGGTGCACAACTAGATGCTATAACAGTCCTAAATACAAAATTTCAACTTTCTACGTCTAACCGCATTTGAGTCCGTACGTACGTACGTACGCACGTACGTACAGACGTCACGACGAAACTAGTCATAATGGATTCAGAAAAGGTCAAAACGGATATTTTCGTCAAAATCTGAGAACCGAAATTTTTCGCGATTACAATACTTCCTTACTCCGTACAAGGAAGTAAAAATGTATCACGTTTCTTATTTAAAATAGCCCAATTTTGCTCATTTAACCCTCATCTCGCCCTTCCAGCAGCTGAAAAGTTTATTTCCACCTACTTTCATCATTAACCGTCAAATTAATATTATATTTGCAAAATAATATCAATGAAATCCGAATTGAATCTTCGAATCAGAAACCGTGGTTCACAGCGTTTATTGTTTTGTTAAATATAATAATCTAAAAATATTGAAGATAAAACTACAATCTACAAAATGGTTGATGCAGAATTTTAAATTTGGTGACAATATATTAAAATTTTAAGTTAATTCACTTGTAAATATGAGCTGTACAGTGGCGCGCGAAAACCCTCTTTTTTACAAATATTGCAGTTTTTTTTACAAATATGGGTGCCAAAAAATTTTCCCACTCAAACATAAATTATGTTATTTTTATGTTTAACAACAGAATAAACGCGGAATCAATTATTTTGACTGTTTTCAGCCATGAGTACATGAGTAGAGAGGATCACCTTAAATATCATCGTCATATTTTCTTTACACTGTCGTACCAATCTTCGCGCGTCAGCGTTTGATTTGATTTTGGTAAAAAGAAAACCAAAATTTGAAAAAATAAATGTTATTTTCTAAAAGTTTATGTGCTTCTGTTATTCAACAATTATACAGTTTTGCCCCATGAAGTAGGTAAAAACATGCAACTTCAGATCCATTGAAAAAATATACCTAACTTTCAATTATAAGACATTTGACCTTAAATGGAAACTTTTTCGCCTGCGGCGTTTTTCTTTCCTCGACCACCCGACTCCATTTAAATATGTACAAGATTTAATGTTGCCTTAAGGTGATCCTCTACCCATGGCAGTAAACTGGCAAAAACATTGATTCCGCACGCTATTCCATAGCGTTTATTGTTTTGTTAAACATAAAAATAACAAATAATTTATGTTCGAGGGGGAAAAACAATTTAGGGACCCATATTTTGTTAAAAAAAACTACAATATTTGTAAAAAAGAGAGTTTTCGTGCGCCACTATACAGCTATTATTTATAAGGGAATTAACTTCAAATTTTAATATGTTGCCAACAAAGCTTGGATCTGCGAAATAACCGATCGAATTTTAAAAATTCGTTTTAAAATAGAAGATATTTCTTTATGTTCAAAAAATAACAAAAATTATCAAAATTCAAATTAATATATTTCGATTTTAAAGCATAATTTTAAAATTCTGCATCGACCATTTTGTAGATTTGTACCTTTATCTTCAACAATATCTTTAGATTATTATATTTAATAACACAATAAACGCTGTGGAGTGGCACGCGAATTCCATGTTTTTGACTGTTTTCTGGCGCGGTAGAGAATCGTCTGAAATACAAAATATTTTATCCTTCCTAGAAACATAATTTGGCCACGGTCTTGCTCGTAGTTCTTTAAATAAAAAAGTTTCTAATACTGAACAAACTTATAGAAACGAAACACCTGTATCCTGTATTATTCGGTCACCAGTAGTCAACTCATAGGTACTTATGGTTGTTAGTGTGAGAGAAAGTACACAACAGAAGAGATTTTTGTGTAACTGAAATGTTGTTTCGAACCTGAATTGTCAGAACCACACTCGTCCATCAATTTATTAAAAAATATAAGCAAATTTTCTGTTAGCTAAAAGATGACTCTATCAAAAATTCGTAGCCAAACATTTTGTCCCCTCTTCGAACAAAATCACTTCAGCATAAACATCTCCATCCTCATGTCAACACAACCTTCATCTTAAAGTAAAGAATGATTCCTCTCCATCTTCCATCGCGGACTTCTCTTCTTCACTAGTGAATAATACACCGTTTGTTGCACATGGGACATCACTACGACCAACACTACCTTTGAGATCGACTTTAAATAAATAAACACACATAAATAACCCGCCTTACGATCTCGAGCCATCGTCGTATCTCGCGGAGCTGAAGTCGTTGTAGTTGAAATGTTGAAATGTATTCTCTTCACAGACGGAATGGCGATGTAAGTGCGAGTTTTACGATCGCATGGGAGGACGAGAGATGGTAAATATGTTACGATTGATTGATAATGTACGTGGGAGACTGTAAACAAAACAATGAAACACTATCGTACAGTATACAGGATAATTTGTAATGTAAGTTTTACAATATCTGTTGATGTGTTGATGTTCAATATTCCCAAGTGTAACTTTACTTTCATTCTTGGACATTGTAATACGGTAATACGTAGGTATTGATAAATGTGTTGTGAAGAACACAACTATAAGTAAACTGTATTTTAACCAAATTGCCCTTACAGATACTTGTACCAATTTAATAAGGTAGTTGATGAGATTTGTTATTGTTATTTTTATTTCTTATATGCATAAGGAATTTATTATTTCTCCTTCTCAACACTTTCATATTATATCAGGTATACTCGAACCGAACTTAAAAGGGAACGAAAACCGTAACGAACAGCAGCTATTTTAGTGAACCAAACCTCAGCCGTTATAAAATATTTTGGCAAACCCATAACCGAAACCGAGCCGATGATTGTGAACCAGTTCAGAACCGTTGAACAATTAATTAAAATTTAGTACTTTTTACCTTCCGCTTACCTGTAAAGGGAGGTATTGGAATCATGCAAAAAATCAGGTACCTAGTGAGTTTTAAGCGAATGAGCACGAATTTAGATCCTTACAACTCATTTTTGATAGTTTCATGATGATGTATGTGTGTGCGTGTGTGGTCAATTTCTGTCTGTCGGATAACTTAAATACGAATTACCCAAAAATTTTGATATTTGGTATTTTACATTTGTGTACTAATTGGAAGAGATGCTACGATTTTGGTACAAATACCTTGACCGGCAGTGGTATTTTCTTAGTTACAATTTGTCATACAACATTTGAAAGAACAAATATCTTACAATATTTATTTAACATCTTTTCTATATCTCTTACCAATAAAGAAAAACTATTTTTCAAAGATATATAAATTTACCTATCACGATTTGTAAATCACAATATAGGAAAAATAAAAAAATAAAAATGAACAGATGAACAGACGTATACACAATTTCTTAAATGTGTATGGCACCATTTTAAAAGAAATGTATAAATATTATTAACTGGACATAATATAATAAGAACTAAGGACTATAAAATTATTTTAAAAAAATTTATTGCAAAATTATAATTTAAGAAAGCCTAACTAAACCCAAATTCACATAAATTACAGTGTTAAGGCAGGAGGTTATGTGCTGGCCACATCAGATTTTTTCGTTACCATTTACTCACTGGACATCTACGCACTTACCAACTATCTCACCCATATATTATTCGCTTTGCTAACCTTCCATTTCCATTCGAAATTAGTTTATACATAATCAAAAAATAAATTCGTACTCTTACCAAAGAATACAAAACTGTCGTATTTTTAAAAAATGTAGTGCACTATATGAAAGTTCCTCTGACCATGCAGGACATAATTAGGACTGTATGAGCGTAGTACCCGCAGGATGTCGGGCTAGAAGTCATGTCCTGCCGTACCCATAACTCTCTGCGATTTACGCAGGTCTGCAGGGACACCCCACCCACGTGCCCTACTAGCACGCCACTGACTGCTACCGCTGCGGTAACCACCAGGATAATTTACTTGCATAACCATATCATTGCGTTTTAGTTATACACTGCATGCGAGAATTACAAACCAAGAAGAATTTATTTATTTTCCGCGAGTTCTAAGTTGTTGTAATAAAATATGTTACGTAAGTAATAGGGCTACCTTTTGTTTATCTCGAAAAGAGGACCCCGAGCGAAGCGAGATGTATGGCGCCGCAAAATTGTTTTATAAAGGCGCGTGGCGAGCAATTTTAGCAATTTGAATAAACAAAAAATTTAAAGAAAATACAATCATATCATAACAATTATAATACATCATCGTGAAATGACTTGTAATAATAATAATAACATTTATTTATTTCATGAGACATTGAGATACAAATGTATTGAAATTAGTCACAAGAGAAAAAAAATTATTTACAATAATCATAATACTCATTGAAGTTATAAAAACAGTTTTTCAGAAGAAAACATTTTACATGACTTTTAAAATTATTAAGAGAATTAATACATTTAATTTTGTGTGCCAAACAATAATTGTAAACATGCAACCCAAGAGAGTAAGGGGACGTTTTCCCTATTTTTGATTTGCATAACGGTTCTCGAAAGTTGTCTTTGGTTCTAGTGTTTACAGAATGAATGTCACTATTTAACAAAAACTTGGACTTATTTTATGTACAAAAAACACAGTTCCAGTATTAATACACTCGGAAAAGGAAGAATACCAAACTTTTTGAACAAATCTCTGCAACTCTGAGATCGACTTGAACCAGCTATGCATCTAACTATTCGTTTCTGTACCAGAAACACATCATGAGCGTGAGATGAGGATCCCCAGAAACATACTCCGTATCTTAGTTTAGATTCTACTATAGCGTAATAATACGATAATAATTGTTCTTCAGTTAAAACAGATTTTAATTGTCTAATTTGATAACATGCAATATTAAGAGCTGTAATGATTTCCTTACATTGGAATTTCCAATTAAGATTGTCATCCATTGTTAAACCCAAAATTTTTGTTTTTTCGGATTTTTGTAACGCATTATCACAAACCCTAATTCGTGCTTATCCACTTAAAACTCAAAGCCCGATTTTTAGCATGATTCCAATACCTCCCTTACAGGTAAGCGGGGTAAAAAGTGAAACCATTTGGACTATATCTATCTAACTAATTTCGGTTTGTCAAGGAATGATGATTTTTGGAAACTTGTAAATTTTTCAAACTTATTCTACCGGATATTTTATCTTGAATTCTTGTTAGACATTTTGCATCATTTAATAATTTTTCAGGCACTTTTGAATGGAGAACCTCCACTACTACACTACTCTTCTACTAAGCATATCTCTAACAAAGCACCGTCTGTTTCAGTGACGATACAATGGCTGGTGATCCTAGGCGCGCTGTGCGTCGTCGCCGGCCTGGAGTCCATGAGGTGCGGGTTCAACTCCATGTGCACGTGCACGTACGAGCCCGCCACGCAGCAAATAGACGACATCAGCTGTGTGGCGGTCGTCTTCTACAAATATCCAAGTATGTTCACACACAGTAAATAGGGGTAGTAGAATTGTAGGTTAGTAGGGTATTTCATAGAGGGATAAAGTACTTAATATTTGGATTATAATGAATATGTTATGTAGTAAATACATATTTGGTGAAATATAAATTAATTAAACTTTTTATTATTAGATTTGCTTATTACTTAAAGGAGCAGCTCATTTTAACTATCGGTTTTGAGATTAATATTTTTTCCGAATTTCTATAATACTCTTTACTTCTTTTTCAATTCCTATTTTAAAAGATTCATTCACAGGAAAATGCAAATCTAGAATTTTAGATTCGCCATAAATGTAGACATAAAGATGCAAATCTAGAAAACTAGTTTGTCTCTTCAAGACAAGGGAACACACAATCACACAAATTAGGTTGAATTGAACTAAATGAACAACCCAATACCATTCTTGAGTACCACAGGTTTTGACTAGGTATAACTTTTCTAGATTTGCAACTTCCAGTGTTTGCATCTTCTTGTGTTTGCATTTATGCCGAATTTAAAATTCTCTTAATCTTAAGTATACATACATTTGCATTTTCCTGTGAATTAATCTTTTAATGCAGGTATTTTTTACGTATACATTTTCTTGGCATTGGGCATAAATGCAAACACAGGAAGATGCAAACATAAAAATCTGACGTGGACACCACATGACTTCCTTGTACGCCTTGTGTGTTCATACTTTTCTTAATTACTAAAATGTAAAATAATATTAAAAATTCTTTTAACTTATTATACTAATACTCACAAATATATTTTAGTCATTTGATTTAAACTGCAGAAGAAGATATAAAGCATATTTTACTATTGTCACTGTCATGTCATAATCATTTAAATTTTACGTAGTAACAAATGTTAATCGATCATGGACTACAAGATACCGAAATACTATAAATTATAAATATATACTTTAATTATTTTTAAATGATAGCAGATACAAAAATATTTATAAAATACCGATTGTAGGTAATAATCACATAATCTTTCATTTAAAATAAAAAAAATTGTCTAAAATTAAATATTCATCGAAATATTTTTAAAAAGTACTACTTCCGGTTTGTAGACTGAAACCAAAAATAGGAGGTGCACAACTAGATGCTATAACAGTCCTAAATACAAAATTTCAACTTTCTACGTCTAACCGTATTTGAGTTATGCGACACACATACGTCCGTACGTACGTACGTACGTACGTACATACGTACGTACAGACGTCACGTCGAAACTAGTCATAATGGATTCAGAAAAGGTCAAAACGGATATTTCCGTCAAAATCTGAGAACCGAAATTTTTCGCGATTACAATACTTCCTTACTTCGTACAAGGAAGTAAAAAGAACCAAACATAGGAAGATGCAAATCTAGAAACGTTATAGTCAAAACCGAGTATGTGAGACTCAAGAATGGTTGTTCATTTAGTTCAGTGTTGTGTTGAGATAAACTAGTTTTCTGGATTTGCATTTTCCTGTATTTGCATCTTCTTGTGTTTGCATTTATGCCAAATCTAAAATTCTAGACTTGCATTTTCCCGTGAAATGAATCCAAATGCAGATATTTTATTAGTTATAATTTTCTAGATTGGAATCTTCTTGTGCATGCATTTTCGTGTGTAGGAATATTCCAGAATTATATTTTCTGGTGTTGGCCATCCATGCATTCGGCCGCTTTGCGCCCCACAGTAAAAGTATTCGGTTCCAGTTTTGAAGTTCTACCGCTAAAAGTTTTATTTGTTAAGTAATTTAATATACTAATCACACTATTATGAAATAATTTATCTGAACATGAATACAATCATACATTAATAAAATATTTTTCAATAGTCAAATAATGTCAATAAAACTAAGTACTTAGTTTAGTTTTAAAAACTAAATAGGTACGTAATTGATGGTAAATTAACATCAATGAAGAGTATTGATCGTATTGTATTTATTTGCTACAGTTTTAATAAAAATCCAGCATTAATGTTTATAAAGTGCTGTGAGTAAAAAAGTAATACTACCAGGGTTTAACTTTTTTAAATAATTTTAGAAATAATTTTTACATTTATTCCAATTTTATTAAATTTCTAAAAATTTACTTTAATGAAGTACCCTTTGTTCAATTTTAATTAAACATTTCTAAGGGTTAATTAGTTATTCAGTTTTCATAAAAAATTCATGATATTGTTTTTATAATTCCAATTTAATTTGGAAACAGTATGGCAGACTGCAATTAAAACTTATTCATTTAATTTCATTCTATTATATTAAAATTTAGTTACAGGAATGCACCTTATTAAAATTATTTTCGTCGCTATTTTCATTGTATAATATTAATAAACTTTATTGTAATTAAATGTAGAAGGTATGTAGTTTTTTGTAAAACTATGCATGTTTGATACTAAATTTTTATAAATCCTGAGAAAGGTTAAAGTATGAACCAATACTTTGTTTATGTAATAATAATGTGTACGGCTGAATAGTTTTTTCACCTATAACAATTAATAGTATAACTGCTAGGAAGCAAATTTGGGAATTACTCAAAATATTGAAAATATAATATTTATTGTAGGTTTACCAGACATGTCGATAGCGCACATGGAAGTACAGGGCACAAACGTCGTCTCCTTAGAAAGCCTCTCACTAGCAGGGACCCAAGTTCAATCCCTGACCGTCGCCAACAACAAGCTTCGGAGAATATCTGAAAAAGCTTTCAGGTATTAACCCCCTTCTTGTCTTGTTCATTTTTTTTCCAATATTGTTATGTTACATTATTATGTTGTATTTGTTGCAGTTCAACGAATAAAATTCTAAGTTCCTTAGACCTTAGTTATAATGAGCTGGATTCCATTCCTTTCAACGCCCTTAGGGAGCTCAGGAATCTGCAGTGGCTCAACCTACACGGGTAAGACGACGAAATATTTGCAAAGATTAAGAGATTTCAAACTTTTAAAATTCTGAATGGGGAAAACTTTTCCCGTGGCCGAAGTTTTTTATTGTATTTAATTATTTATTTTTTAAAATGAACGCACACTTAAAGCAATCATTGCAGTAAATTTCTGTAAAAATTATTGTTATCTTAGATAATTAACAAATTAATAATTAATTACAGTTACAGTACTTGTTTATTATTTTTTGATTTACTCCGTTATAGTACATTATTCAACGACAAATAATATTTAGAGTTCCAATACTTATGATAATGAAGGCGAGTATCGTTATCGTTAGAATACAAATTGTCATCCGCATATTAAATTTAAATAAAATATTTCATTAAATAATTAAATCATTTAGCAAGGTAAATTTGACATCACTTAGTAGACACAACAACAAACTATTATATTTAGTCGAAGCGGTAGCTGCGCGCGTTTCAGCTCTTGCATGTGATGACGTACGAACCCGAAGTTCCGCGGTTCAAGTCTCTCGGCCGGCAGTGTGTGATTGTCGTTAAATTGTAAAAGATCTTGCTATTAAATCTCACTCGGATACTTCAAGCTGACCACTTGATCGTCTTATATGTTGTCCTGGTGTTGCAAAAGAATATATCCGTTGCCGCTTTGAATTTTTAAGGTCGTCGCACGGATTGAGCTTCTGACTGCACCAAAACGGAACAGTCAAAGTGGTTGGCTCAACTATAATTAAATCTACCATTCTATAATTTATTATTGCGAGTAAATCCTGTTAAAATAAAATAAAATAAAATACAAATATGCTTATAATACAAGAAATTCTATTGGGAGTGTCTATTCGCAGACAACCCGTGTACCCGTGTACCCGTGTCGGGTATCTTCGGTTTTACCCGTGTGGGACACCCTTGACGGGTCGGTTTACCCGTGTGACCCGTGTGGTTAACCTAAACTAACCTAACCTAACCTTAGCTATTATTGACAAGCGTGGATTTGGACAAAAATAATAGTTATTTTCTCTTACAAGTAAACGAATCAGTATATATTAATGTTTTTTTCAGAAGTCACAGGTGATCCACAAGGGTCACATGAGTAATTCGTATCTTTACGGGTGACCCATGCGGGTCACACGGGTAAATCGACGCGTCACGGGTGAGCCACACGGGTCACACGGGTAAACCGACCCGTCACGGGTGACACATGTACATAACTTCAACAGAAATTGAGTACTTCTGAAAAAAATATTAATATATACTGAGTCGTTTACTTGTAAGAGAAAATAACTATTATTTTTGTCCAAATCCACGCTCGTCAATAATAGCTAAGGTTAGGTTAGTTTAGGTTACCCACACGGGTCACACGGGTAAACCGAACCGTCAAGGGTGTCCCACACGGGTAAAACCGAAGATACCCGACACGGGTACACGGGTTGTCTGCGAATAGACATTCCCATAAAAACACTAGGTATATAAAAAAATTTAATTGCAAAATATCTAGTTCAGTAATCTATTGTTGCATAATTATTGTCAATCATTTAAAGCATTACTAAACTGTAAATAAATAATTAGTGTATTTTTTAAAAGTCGTAGATACTTAAATAAAATCATTTATGTACGAGTACTTTTCATTCAACTTTATAACATTATTCAAACGGAAAATTTGTGCGTTTATGAATGGAACTATTGCTTTGAATGTGTTCTGTCTCTTTTCGACATTCAGAATCCAAGATAAAGAGTAGTATCATGAACCTTTTCCATTTATCCGTTTCGCCAGACTGTAGGAATGACCAGCTGAATAATTCATATTATGTGTGTTAGGAACGGAATCCATTCGCTGGTGGGAGACTGGTCGCACCTGAAGAACACAGTCGCCAACCTCTTCCTCGGCGGCAACGACATCGTCGAGCTGCCGTCGGACGCCGACCACCTGCCGCGCTCGCACGGCCTCCGCCACTTCAAGACACTGATTTGGTTAAACCTAGACTCGAACAGAATATCAAGAGTCCATAAACACTCCTTCCCCGCCGGCCTGCAGACCCTCAGCATCGCCCACAACCTACTAGATAACTTCCCCAACGAAGTCCTCACCAGTCTCCCCCATCTCCAATGGCTCTATCTGCGAGGCAACCACATCACTTATTTACCAGAACACACGTTCCCCAGGAAATTGAGGCTGGAAAAAATAGACTTGAGTGAAAATTCACTGAAAACTTTACCACGTAACCCGTTTAATAATTCTGTTTATGTGCGAGACTTGAATCTGGCGTTTAACAACATTCGAGTGCTTTCTGCGGAAAGTTTCCAAGGGTTGAAATGCGGGAGGATCATTATGTCTTACAATCAAATTGAATCGTTAGATAGAAAAGCCCTCCATGGGCTGCAAGATTCATTAGAGTATTTAGATTTCGATCATAATAACATGGTTCATGTTCCTCATGCCTTGCACCATTTATCACAACTCAAATATTTGTATTTGTCTTCGAATCTCATTGCAGAAGTTCCAGAACATTCCCTGCAATCATTATGTCCGAATTTAAGAGCATTAAGTCTGAGTGGGAATCGTTTAATTGCTATTCCCGCAGAAGCGCTGTTAAATTGTAGTAGTATATCATATTTCAACATTGGGTATAATGAAATATACGAAATTTCCGAAACAGATTTTGAATGGGCCATAAATGTCAAGACGCTATTGTTGCGGAATAATAGATTAACGCATCTGAAGGAAAGAACATTTGCCAATTTGAGGTCACTGAAAGAACTAAGTTTAAGTTTTAATCCACTGCGCTACGTTGACGCGAACGCGTTTGAAGGGCTCTTTGATCTCGACAGCCTGGAAATTTCGTTCGGTTTTGATCGAGATGACTTCCCGCAAGACATACTCAGACCATTTATCAATCTTCAGTGGTTAACTTTGGATAATAACAACTTTAGAACAATATCTGATCGCGCACTATTAACTCTCGGTCAGTTGCGCTATTTAAACTTGGAAAGTAATAGAATCGACATTATTCCAGTCAATTTATTGAGAGACTTTGCTCATCCTCATTTGCAAGACATACGGTTCTCCAACAACGAACTGCAGATTATTCTCTCTCAAACTTTCTCATCTTTGAATAGCTTACAAACAATTATGCTCATTGGTAATCGGATTAAAATAATACAAAAGAACAGCTTCCAAAACCTGACAAATCTCACAACTCTCATTCTCTCAAACAATTTGATAAATCTCATCGCAAATGAAGCTTTTTCCGACTTGCCAGTGCTCTCGAGGCTTGATTTGCAAGAGAATTCGCTCACCGAGTTCTCTTTCAGAATGTTTGCAAACGTATCGATTTTGTCACCGCTCTTTCTAAACGTGAGTCGCAACTACATCACTTTCTGTGAATCCGACAGCAAGATCGTAAATATCGAAGTTTTTGATTTAAAGTTCAACAGCTTGACAAACGTTCCTCGTTGTTTGGAGAACGTTGCAGCGTTAAGAAAACTTTTCCTGGACTTTAATAGCATCGCTATGTTGGGACACAACGATTTCATGCACTTGACTTCTTTAGAAATCTTGACATTGACGAAAAATGACATCAGTTATATCCATACGCATTCCTTCTTCGGATTGCAAAACCTTCAAATTTTAGACTTGACAAAGAACAGAATTTCCCAGCTGCATGTCACTCAGTTTTTGTCGATGCCTCGGCTTCGAATTTTAAATTTAAGTCACAACCGATTAAAGTATCTGCCAAAAGATATTTTCTCCGGCACTGTTTTAGAAATGCTGGATTTAAGTTATAACATATTCAACGTAATTCCAAGTGTGAATCTCATGGATATTGGGACCACGTTACGTCATTTATTGATCAATGCAAATAACATCGAACATATCGACAGCACCACATTTCCTGACATTCCATTTCTTCAACACTTGGATCTAAGCAACAATAAGTTGACGATTCTTCCAGATAATGTTTTCACTAGTTTGGGATTATTGCAGAAGTTAGATTTAAGTTCAAACTCTCTTCGTGCCAACTTTAAAGAATTGTTTCATTACGCACAATCGCTGAAAGAACTTCATTTGGCTAATACGGGAATTATGTCCACGCCGCATCTACCTCTACCGAATTTGGTTCACTTAAATCTGTCTTCGAATAATATTCAGAGCATTAGCAGGGCTTCTGTGCAAGAATTGGCGAAGTTGAAGTATCTTTTTCTAAATAATAATAAATTGACGGCTATTCCTTCGCATGTCTGGTCACACATGCCTCTTCTGAAGACACTGGATTTATCTTTCAACCCAATTAAGGTAAGGGAACAACATCTTCATTTATTATTACTCTCATTAATTAATAAGCTTTGCACAAGATTTTAAAATTTCATAATACTACAGATCAAGTTCACACATACTTTAAAATTACTTATAATGACTGTGTAATAATTGTTTAACATTACAAAATTTAAAAACAATTGTTGATTTTGTAAACTTATTCACTAATTTATTATTAACCTGCTAACCTGCAGAAGAAACCACACACACTGCTTTGGAAACGTTGTTTTCGATGAAAAATATTATTACGAAATATGTTACAAAAATCGTTACGTTAATTATTATGGCACTAGTCCTGAAAATTATCAGACGAGGCGAAGCTGGCGTAAATTAATCAAAAAACAAAACAAAATGATTTGGTATTGAACAAAAAATTTAAATCTAAAAAAAATCAGGTAAGTAGGTTATTTTTGAAACTTCCATACTCGCTTCCTTAGTAACGAGTTGAATTGGGGCTTATAATATTGTCATTATGACACACCATCAAATAAAATATCTTATTTATAAACTCAAAGTCAAAACATATAATTACTGTGGAGGATTATCTACTATACAGGTTGTTCGACAACTTAGGACAAAAAATTTAAGGGTATATACTGTACGACGTGCTGATCATGAAACAATTTTTTTTTAAATTCGCAAAAATATTGCATCGTATTTCAAGCAAAAAAATGTTTTGCCACTGGTCGGTAGTTATTTTTAATAATATTTTAAATCTTCTACAATGAAAGTAATTGTTTACATAATGTCTAATACTAATAAATGTCAAATTATCAAAAAAAAATACCATCAAAACAGTGATACCTACTTAAAATGTACACACATCAAGTAAACTTCCCTTAACTATAATTTTAAAAAATTTATTTTTGTTTCATGATCATCACGTCGTACAGTATATACCCTTTAATTTTTTTCCTTAGTTGTGGAACATTCTGTATAAGTAAAGTTATTTACAGTTAAAACTTTAGCTTAAATAGCTTAATAATTGTAATTATTTAAACAAGAGATATAGTATAATTGGTGATGCATATTCTCGTCATATAGTACAAAGCCTCATGTGAAATGTTTTTATTTTATTCTCTTTGTCAAATAAAGGAAAACAATGGCTATTATCAGCTTTGATGTTCATATCTGATTTTGCTGACATGCTTGTACTTTCTACTTCCATAAATTTGAACATTTAACACGTTATCTGTAACAATTGTCCATACAGTTCGACCATTAACATTTACGCACAATTTAATAACATTGACCGTGGTTTGCGCGTTTGAATTTATCGTTACGACAAATAAAGCTCAAATGAAATTTCATTGCCATTGTGGTAATATTTTTCAGATTAGAATTTTGTAGCGTAAAAGCACAAACTGAAATATATGTTTGATCTTTGTATTAAATCATTTCTATTGCTGGTTATTCGTATGTCAATATTAATATTAGTTTTGTTCTTTAGTAAACAGAATAGCATATTATTCAACTATTCAACAACAACAATGAATGTTTATTACACAAGCCACTGAGTGTTGTATTGTAATTATTTTATTGTCCTTTTTCCATAATACAAACAAATTTTAATTCGAAATCAGTATATCAAACTATACCCTTAACGTAGGTGCTTGAAGTTATAATACACCTTGTATACCTTTATGTGTGTTTATGTTTGCAAAACAAGATTAATAATTATGATTTCTTTTTTCAGGAAATTGTACTGGACAGTTTCCACGGTCTTCACAGTCTTCAGCACCTGCACCTGAACGGATTACGGCACCTGAAGAGACTGGAAAGCAAAGCTCTGATGCAGCTGAAACTAGCATCGCTCACTATCAAAACCTGGCCAAATCTCGAGAACTTCAAGCCTCAATTCTGCCTGCTGCTCGCAAACCTAACCAAGTTAACAAAACTAAGACTCTACTTCGAGGAGTCCGTTCTCGACGACCAACTTACATGTCTCTCCACCAGAAAACTGAAACTCATTCAGATCTCCGGACAGAATTTGAAGCATATCGACAGAGATGCATTTGCCAAGTTTACGAGAAACCCGGAGTTGATGATACAAATTACAGACACACAAGTTGAAGATCTGCCGGCTGGACTGTTTGCGAGTGTTGATAAGATAGCGCATCTTAGCATCGACTTGAGGAATAATTTGTTGACATATTTGAGTCCGGATATTTTTTATGCCAATGCTACTACGTGGAAGAACGTGGGAACCACTCTCATATCAGGTAGAATTATATTTTGTTTGCTAAATACTTTTGTTTAATTTTTCTTTAACATACGATTGCATCTGTTTAGACGTATATTATTAACAAGTATTTTGTATTTCAATTTTAACCTCTTGTGTCGCCACTCAGATCTGTAAGAGAGGTAATCAATGGATAAGATAAGCATGTTTTGAGGTTACTAGGACACGATTTTGATAGTTCCGCGATGATATCATCTTTGTGTGATTGTGTGTGGATGAATTTTATATATATATATATATATATATATATATATATATATATATATATGTATATATATATATATATATATATATATATATATATATATATATATATATATATATATATATATATATAACATTCTTACTTCTGACAACCTACATTAGATATGATTAGATTTTGGTGTTAATCGTGCAACCGGTAAAATTAAAATAGTAGAGTATGGCAAGAGGTGATGTATTAATATATTTAATGAAAGGAAATGTGCAGCTGTTTCTATTTCTATAGTACAGGAATAAATTTGAATGATAAATATAATATTTTTCCTGCTACATTATTGTAATATTACATGAGTTTTAGATGTTTGTTAAAAATATATGATTGGATTGCAGTCAAAATTTGTATAATTTGTTGAATTAATCCAATGCGAATCGACGTTTCGATCATACAACAGAGTATTCTGCGTCACAAAATTTGAAACGAAAAACACATTTGAATAAACAATGTATAGTACATGTATTTATTATAAATAAATACATTTAAATAAATACATTTTGTTTGATAGTAAACGTTTATATTTTGGGCATAAATACGAAATTTCTATAATCAAATAAAATTTGACCAAAGTAAACAAAATACAACAGTTTAAATAAAAATTAACAAAATTTGTCGAAAAAAACCGGTGACCAAAAGCGTTCGAATTACGTTGTTGAAAAATCCTAACAAGAATTAAAATTTGATATTTTTGCACTTCGGCATTAAATTCCATTTGGTTTTGTCGTTTAAATGCACCTTACTTTATTAGTTAATTATTTGAATTAAAACATAAAACTACAATCTTATTAGATTTCACAAAATTCCTTTTTATCGTCGCACACTTCAAGTAACAAAATTCATTATTTTTTAAGTAGTAGAGTAAACATGTCTCTATTGATATCCTGTCTTATATTTTCAAATTTAATTTACCGTAAAAATTTGCATTTAATTACGAAGAAAATTTTTGTTCAAATTGATATTTGCTCGTTATCGTTCGTAGCAAAATTTAAAAAAATATACAACAGTAGCTCAATAGAGTTACGTTTTATCTTTCATTTAAAATAAAAACTGGGTAAATAACTTTAATAAGTATACGCCAAAAAAAGGAATTTTGTAAAGTATATTAATTAATATATTTATTTATGATAACTTTCGGATTACTTTTAGATATCCTAAAACGATGTATTTATGATAACTTTCAGATTACTTTTAGATATTCTAAAAATGATATATTTATGATAACTTTCGGATAACATAAAAAACGACAAACGAAATCGCAAAGATATCTTAAATATCACTTTTTGTAGTGAAACAGCGATATCGCGTGTATGATAAAGTGATCTAAAAGATATCTTTAGGATTTACTTTGTGCTATGTGGGAAGATTGTGATTTTCCAATTCATATTAAATAGCTAATTATTAATCCAATGCGCATTAAAAAGATAAAATTTAATAGAACTAACGCCGTTGTGCAAATATATGAAATTTCAGGTCCTGTCAAGATTATTCAACAATGTAATTCGAGCGCATTTAACCTCCGGTTTCTCTCTTAAATTGTAAAAACATCTTACAGTTATATCTCATTCGTGCGTTTCAAAGTGACCACTTGAGCGTCATAAATGTAGTCCTGGTTGCATAGAAAATCTCTTTGTTGTCGATTTCAAAGGTCGTCGCACGGATTCAGAATCTGACTGCGCTAAGATGAATCGATCAAAGTGTAATTGGGAGCAAATCCTTATGAATAGTTACCATCGAAGTAAAATCTTGTGGTTTTCCAGGTGGCCTGCTCGTCTCCAACAACCCATGGAAGTGCGGCTGCCACCTGACGTGGCTGAGCCACTGGCTACGTCGTTGGGCCCGGGAGAGTTTACAGTCCCACACGGCACCCGTCGACACCGCTATCCGAGTGACGGAGGTAGTGAAGCAAGCGACGTGTGTGGACCGCGTCGGCTACAACATCCCCATAGTGCAGCTGTCTCCAGAGGACATGAGCTGCCACGCTAGTGCGCTCAGTGGTGCCACCCTCACGCACCGGACTTCGCTAGTGGTCGCGAGTGTGGGGATCTTAGTGACGAACGCTTTCTTCTAGGGGGAAATCCGTGTGATATATTTTTAGACGTGTACATACAGTGTAAGGAACTGTGATACTTTCAGAAGAAAGTGGAGAATAATCATGAACCCTCCTTGTATTATGAAAGATGTAATTTAAGGGGCATGTACAGTCACATATTCTATTCTAGCATATGTTTTTATGGCCCGAGGGCAGAAATAATTTATGCTCTTAGATACGTTTATATTTGCATCATAATCGATGTTCAAAACACGCAAATTCGTGTAAAATTACAAGATAATAATACGCTGTGTTCTAAACGTTGCAAAGCAACAACAATGAAAATTATAACTAATTTATTTATATCTCTACTTTATAAAATCAAACAATTAAAATTCTGTTTCCAGCTCTATTTTTCAAATTAGGATACAGGTGTAATAAAAAATAGCGTATGACATATGTGTATAAATGCTTTAAAAGCACTGGCGACTTTAAAATCATTTCGCTTCGCATCGTGTTCTTAAACCCGTCGTACGTGCTTTACAAGCTTACTTATACACTGTATCATAAGCTATTATTTTTTTAACTTTATTTAAAAAGTTGTGTATAAATCAATGTATCTTAGGCGTAAAGTTTGTTTATTTACTGCCGTGTCGTAATGACAACAATGTAAGTTTTCACTTTGATATAAAGGATTATATTACATTAACTAATATACTTAATATCCAAAGCATAAATAAACAAGAATGTCTATTGGGTACATTATTAATGTATAAATAACTATATACTTTCGTGAAATGTTATTAAAAAAGTGACTTTACATCCCCCTTAAATATTGAAAGAATTCAGTCAAAGTGGTGTCAATTTTTTGCATAAAATTCAATATACTCGTACCTACATTGTGTACTAAATTGTAATGTAGTATTTATAAAAGAAAATAAATCCTGTAATGTATATAGAATTTTAAACTGAAAACTGACACTGCTTTAGATGCAGAAATAAATTTAGTTTTCACTCTATTGTCTATACGTTTCCGGAATTATTTGTACTGTACACATATGAAAGCAATGAAATTTGCCGGAGCAAAATGAATGATATATATTTGTAGTACATTCCTATCAGCAAGTTTTCATTCGACAATCATTATCAGTATAATTGTGCAGATATTTCTATACTCCCGGATTAAAGTTAGTTTATTATGCAATTATTTTTTATTTATAATCTGTAATCAAATAATATTTACCTTTGAAATACGTTCCTAAAGTACTATACATATATAATGTTTCACTATTTTAAATTTAACGTAAGATTTTACATCTTTATGTGCACACAATCATTCTTATATTATTATAATTACTATTACTAATTTTTGTATACATTAATTGTAATTTTTACTTTCTTATTTTTGTTTAAATAACAGTACTTATTTAATAATACTTCTTCATATGAATACAGTACAGCTATGTGTGTTTTTCTCATTTGAATAAAAAATGTATGTAATTTTTTGAACTGACGTTTCACCAATTAAATATTTTTTATTAAAATGTTTCTCAACTTCCATAGAAATTTTAGAGGATATTGTATCATAATTTTAATATTATTAATATTAAAATTATTTGAAAGCAAACAATAAGAACAGTAGTTTAGCATTTAAAATATTCTCAAAATATTTCTAATCAAGTTGAGAAATCCAAGGAGATGTACAAGTAATTTATTTATCGTTTACTGATTAGTTCATACTTAATTTTTTGTAAGATTGAATTGGAAATTTGTTTTATTTGTACAAACAAAATGTACATGCCCTATTATTTACGTCTATGCCATTATTATTAATATCCAACAAATTTTCAATTCAATTAAAATTTCTTAATCATCTGTGCATCTCAGTGGCCAAATACACTGTAATCTTTGAAATCATAATTCTGTAGTGTTATTAATGTGCAGATTTTTTTGCTAGGTCAGTTTGGTATTTCAAAAATACAAACTGTGTGCCGAATGGTCTACATATCACTGTAAATAAAACATGCCATTAATAATACTACTTTTGTTGCTCAAATTGACCTAATTATAAGTAACTGTTAAAATTTAATATTTTCAACCGATTTGTACATATTAATTATAAAACTATAATGTAATAGAAAAAGAATTTTGATATTTACATGAATGAAATAAGAAGTTTATTTTTATTAACCCGTAGTTTAGACAAAAAACAATGTTTTACAACATTCTGTACATGTAAATTTGAATTTAATAATTCTTTTCTCTTGAACGATTAAAGATAGCGACTTGAACTTGATTACAGGAGATTCCTTGAACATTTTTGCAGTGAGAACATTTTATTAAAAATTTTAGGGCTGGTAGTGTAGACGAATAGCAATATTTTATAAAATTGCTGCATTTTGTAAATATTTTTGACTATGATTAAAGTGACAGTTACTTAAGGCGGGAATGTAGCTGTATATAAAGAGGAAAAATAGTGCTCTACGGTTTGTAAAATATTGAATCTTAATAACGTGAGAACATTAGAATTTTTTACAACAATATTGAATATTAATTCTACAGTGCAACTCATCGATTTTACAAAATTTTGCCATAGTATTGTTTAAAAAAATATTGAATAAAGAGAAAAATACTACTTTTACAAGTTTAATTTAGGGCATTTTAAATACAAAATGTATTAAATTTCATGCATCGCACTGTAGGTAAAATGTTATACAGTATATAAATAATGCGTTTTATTATTTCATTATTTCAATATTTTACAAATACGATGCCACTTTAGAGCGTGTTCGCTATTGCTGCCTTTGTTCACCCTTTGTTCGTCAGTTTAAACATAAACTCAAGCTTAGTTAAACTGAGTTTTCTCAGCCAATCTCAAGTGTTAAAATAAAACCGTTAACCAATGAGATACCACATTACAATAGGAAAACTTCGTAACCATGGTTTTGACATAAACGTAGTTTAAGCTGAGATTGAACAACCGGGCCTAAATCTGTATTATATCTCTCCTTTTTCTCAACGAAATCGTAGACAGCTAGGGTACGTTCAGAAATGACGCTCCGACTAACAAAAGTGCGCTCTCTCTACGTTCAGAAAAGCTTTGCTCGCTAAGTTGATTTCTGACTACATAGGTTACATTAATAGATGTTTTAATTGAAAAAAATGGTTATTATAATTTTTAAAGAGGCTTTTTTGACGTAATTGACTTAATGTTCAATTTCAATAAATTTTGGAATAGGAAATGTTCTCAATAAATGTTAATTGTATCTTCACGCTTCACAGCTCCTACAAAATATAATGCCCTGTTCACACGTTGCTACTTTGAAGACACATTCGTGCTACTGTAGCAAGAAAAAATCTGAGTCGCTTGTCAAATAGCAGCGCTGCTAATTTGTAGCATCAAAGTATCAAGAACTACTCGTTGATAATTTCACATCGTTGATCGTTGTGTGTGTAGATAGCGATTTTTTGCGGTAATTGTTTCGATTTGAATTTCTTTTCATGCTACAGTAGCACGTATGCGTCTTCAAAGTAGCAACGTGTGAACAGGGCATAAGGTATTCCTGTGATTCACAAACACAAACGTCAAATCGTTTGTAATTTTTGTCACTGTTCTTCACTGGTCCGCGTTTAATTAATTAATTAATTCATCCCTTGTAAAACATCTATTTCCTTTTTATTTCAAAATAATTATATGACAATTAACGAATTTAATAGTTATTCTTACTTTCTTCTTGTCAGAATCGTTCAGAAACACTATTCTATAGAGCGCACTCTACGCACACTCTTGGACTAAACACTCTACAAGTAAATTTGTTTCTGAACGTACCCCACCAGTCAACTAGAACTAGAACCACAGATAAACGTGTTCAGATACACAGCCAGCCGGCGTGTTGCATCCACTCAATTCGTAGTAGTTACCACGATTGTGGTAGATGGCACTACCGTAGCAACTGCAGATTATATTCGCCCAGTCAATGTTTACGTATAACTAAAATTGAAGACTTATTACACGGGTTACTGTACTGTTGATACGCTCGCGCTCGCGCACGATACAGCGACACGAGCTGGTATTTAGATTTGCAGCGTTTGAAGTTTGAGAGATTGTTGCTATCTGTAACTGTTTTTAGGTACTTACTTACGAGATTTAACAAGTAAGTTAATAATAAAAAGTATTTAAATCAAGGATTTGGTAATAACTAAATACAACCAAGTAATTAAGAGCCTATCTTTTCAGTTACATTGTTATTGTATTGCGTAACTATAATATAAATACAAAATTGTATGATAATAATTAAAAATTGAATATCTTTCAACTTAGATATTTAGTTCATAGGTCTGAACACCTATAAAATAAATAATTGAATACTGTTTGGTTTTGGTTTTATCCTTTTTCTCAACGCAACGTAATGAAATCCTTATAAATATAGAATCAAATATAAGTAGAAAGTTGTTATAGGTAACTAAATTATAATAATATCTCTATTTCTTATATAAAACAATATAACAGTAACAGACTGGCTCTTGAATTTGTCTCATCTTCATTATTTATTTAAAATATTAAGAAATGGTAAGCAGATAAAATTAAGGAGGTAAAATTTTCTTCCAAAATGTATGAAAATAATACTTATTTTTTTATTACGTGCGCGAAGCAGATGGTTTTTAATTTTAACACGTGCAAATGTTAGCTATTTGACGAAGCTTGCCAAATAAGTCTTTTGTCATTCAATCGCATAATACATTTCGCACAAAAAACACTAGCGAAAAAATATGTTTTCATAGTTTTGAATAGTTATCAAAGCAACATAATAAATAGAAGATAATATAAAAAAAAAACATAAGCACGAAAAGTGAATAATATTGTGTAAGTCTCGTCTTGAGTCTCGACAAGACTGTTGGTAATAGGCCCACATTAATTATCAAATTTTTGTACTTTAGAGTTAATGAATATATAAAAGTATCGGTGCAACTGCGATTAAAAGATTCTATTATACTAAGAGATATAAATTTTCAAGCAGACACATTTATAAATGTTTATCTTTTTTAATATTTTCCATAATAATAATGGATTTGAATGAGAGTTTAAAACCTTACTTATAAATTACGCAACGTCATGTAGGTACCTACTTATTGTACCTATGTGACTTTTTCAGAATAATTTGATATGTCAAAAGCACGAGGTAATAAATGTCAGGTGACAAAATGTGGCAAATCAGACATTAGGCATCCAAATTTAAAATATTTTTATTTTCCGAAAAATGATATTCAAAGAGAAAAGTGGTTACTGTTTTGCGGAAATATTAATTTATTAGATCTTCCATATGAAAAATGTCGCAACAAAGTTATTTGCGAAGAACATTTTTCAAATGACATGTTCATCAAGACTAATTTTCAAAAAAAAATTGATATGTAACGCTATTCCAACACTACATACAAATAAAATTGATTCGCCCAAAGAAGTAATTACTACATCTTTAAAAGTACTTCCTGCTAAAAAAACATATGAACCAAGCAGTAATTTCACAGAACATAATACACAACACACAAAACCAGAAATAAATAGAGAGTTAAGGTGCTAGTATAGTTAGCTTTAGTAGTTCCTTATTAAATTAATTACTCGTGCATTTCGAGTGCTTTATGAACCAAATTTTGGTTACAGTATACTAAATATATGTATTGTCTTTACTGACTTTTCGCACTTGTTTTGAATAATGGAAAGTTTAGAAAAACATCAAAAATCGTACTTCCAGATTGGTTTGACAACGATTGTAATGATCATCGATTATATATGTTAAAATTATTAAATATTGTAAAATGGCAATTTAAGATTTTCGTTTTAAGTAGATACAAAACAATCTTTTGCATCGATTTATAATTTCCTAAAAGATATTCATTTCTTATTACGTGACTCGCAGTCACATTATTTGACGAGTTACATGCGCTTCGCTTCGCGCATGACACACAACTCCACAAAGGAACATAATATTGATAACCACAGCACTGTCTTCGTTCGTGCAGTACTCAAAACTACTTTCAAAATGCTTTCGCTGCGCGTAGTGTCATCTACTGAGTTATAAACTATATATAATTTCAAAGACATAATTTAACATTAGGCTGTGTATCTGAATACGTTTATCTGTGCTAGAACCACCGAACCACGTCTGATCTGAGAACATCGCCATTTTATACGTAGCTAAAACGTTCAATTAAAGTGTTGTTTATAGAAAATAGCAGTGATATAAAACTGATTTGTTGTTTAAAGTACGTAATATCTAATGATACAACAGATTATTAATATAGATAAGTGTGTGGTTGTGCATCATTTCGTGTTTGTTAAAAATGAACATGGGCCTTGTAGAACATCATCATATGCACCAGTATGGCGACAACTTTTTGAGGAATTTCTACTGCCTGGACATGTCTTGGACAAGAAACCAGTGATTTAAATGCTTCTTCTTTTCAATTTTCGACTCGTAAGTTTATTTATTTAATTTTAGAATCATGAATATTACTGTTGAAGTAATGTAGTATTAAACGTTTGCTATTGTTTTTCTTTTTGGATAATCCGAATGCATCTGCAGTATAAATATAAAATATTATTTAGTTTTATAATAAAAGAAATAATTACTACTATTTAGATTTATTGTTATTTAATGTCTGTTAGACTGGAAATTTCTTATGATTTTAAACATTTCTTGTTATAATAAAATTGCCAAGTAGCTTACGGTTTGTTCGGGTTTGTTCAATACATAACAGAAAGCAAGTTCATCTTGTGGATTATATTTGTTACTCCCTGTGCGCACAAAGAAATTTTTTGACAAGTTTCCTGAAAAATGTTTCTTCAAAAATAAATTGTCAAACAGGAAAAGTTTCTCCGTGTGTACTAGGCATTATATATTATTTTTCTGTATTTTATAAAGCTTGAATTACATTATACTTTTTTCGGCTAGAAAAAAGAACTTTTATTTAGATACTTAATTCGGCTAGAATCTAGTTTTAAAATTTGTTCTTGCTGCCAACTGAAATTTTAAAAAATGTAATTGTCATTGTCAGTTGTTGAGTTTTTAATACCCTGGTAAAGTACTGGTTGCATTTCATACAATTGTACAAGAGTTTTTGTTATTTCAGGAGTTCATTTATACCTCATTACGGTTCAAGACTTTTACTTTTACTTTTGATTCTGCTGTCACTCAACTTTATTATTTTTGAGGTTATATACAGAAGGTTGGTAATATGAAAAATCGACAGTTCTAGTATGAAACTTGGATCGAAATTTTCTTGATTTACATTATCCAAGTGAGCATTCTAGAATTAAGTATGAAAATTGTCAAAGTTTCTAGCCGAAAAAAGTATAATGTAATTCAACCCTAATGCAATTTACAAATTAATGGGAGTGTTCGGTGGCGAAATGGTGCAAACGCGGCAGCACAACCGACTTGTACTCTCCAGAACTTTGTATAGTAAATTGAGAACTTATGAAGGCGCGAGCTAGCGTAAAGTATACATAATTGAAGAATCAATTCCTGAATGTGACAGTTACTTAAGGCGGGAATGTAGATGTATATAAAGAGGAAAAACAATGCTCTACGGTTTGTAAAATATTGAATCTAATACTAACGTAAGACCATTAGAATTTTATTACGACAATATTTAATATTAATTCTACAGTGCGATTCATCGATTTTACCAAATTTTGCCATAGTATTGTTTAAAAAAATGTCGAATAAAGACAGAAATACTACTTTCACATAATTTAGGGCATTTTAAATATAAAATGTATTAAAATTAATGCGTCGCACTGTAGGTAAAATGTTATACAGGGAGTTGATTCTATAACTTTACAAGACCATAACTGTCATATTTACAAGACCGGCGATGCTGGAGCGCCTAGCGGATTTTCGTCGAATGACGTCATGACTATGAATATGAACATAATCCAAACTATCTATTTCAACCCCACGCTTACGGACTACGCGAGCCTAAATTTCGCCTTTCAGGCACGGTTGACTAGTCTTAAAATATTTGTTCATTACTCTTGACGGCATGATAGACCAAAAAAATGTCAAATTTTAGCACGGCCAAAATATGCGAATTCTGCGAAAAATTTTTGCAACTTTGAGGGCCCGTTTTTCGGATCCGGCACACCATTATCGTCTTAAACTGATCTCTAGGAGGTTTTCGCATCTCCATTGATCATTTGACCAAGTTTAAGACGGCCCAAAATGTGCGAATTTTGCGAATTTTTTTTTTGCAACTTTGAGGGCCCGTTTTCCGGGCCCGGCACACTATAATTGTCTTAAACTGATGTCGAGAGGGTCTTTGCATAGCCATTGATCATTTGGCCAAGTTTAAGACGGCCCAAAATATGCGAATTTTGAGATTTTTTCATTCCCCCCCTGGGGGGGAATGGCACATGGTTACCTGGAAGTCGTGCCTCTTTTGCACTCTGCTGGGTAATCTCACCAAACGTGACAAAGGCTTACAAGCGGGAATATCAGGGACACTACGTGCGCCCGGCTCCCGTACTATACGCAGAACGTGCTAAACAGGCGAATATTATTTATCCAAGAAAAGACCAAGCAATAATAATAAACGAAATACCAATAAAAGAATATGTTCTAACAATAGGAAATATTATCAACCCAGAAAACATTACACACGTATCCAGAATATCAAACCAGAGAATATGTATTTTTCTAAAAAACAAAGAATTAGTTGATAATCTTGTAATCAACCACAAAAAAATATCAGTACAAGATCAAACAACTGAACTAAGACGATATATTACACCGTCTATAAGATTAATATTATCAAACGTATGCCCATCAATACCACAACAACAATTACAAGAGGCCCTCCAATCTCTTAATATTAGAATCCTATCACCAATTACTAATCTTAGAGCAGGATTACAAGAACTAAGAGGATATGAACACATTCTAGTTTTAGACGACAAGTCTACATCTCAGAAAACGATAAAACAAAAGTTCCAGAAACCATTTGTATAGAACACGAAAACACAAAACATCTAATCTTCCTCACGTCGTCGGACACAATAATATGTAAAAAATGCAACGCACACGGACACCCTGAAAACAAATGCAAACAAACAGATAATCAACGTATCCAAAACATCACAGACACACAAATAACCAAAGATTTATCCTTACTACCCTCTTTTCAACAACCAAATCCTGTAAAAATTACAACACTGGCACAGCAAACACCTGTACAAATCACAAACCAGGTACAACCACAACCCCAAGCAATCCCACAATCACAATCAGAATCCACAGATATACAAATGCAACAACAAGAAGATTCAACTACACCCGCACAAAAGAGACCTGCTCCAAAAAATACCTCAGAAGCAGATGTTTCAAATGAATCTGACCAAACTACTGATAGTACCACACCGACCAAGAAAAAGAAAAAAACAAAAAAGACGAAAAGAAAAACGAAACTAAGAAAAAAAACAGATGCAGAATACGAAGAATCACTAGAAAAAACAAAACTAGAAATAAATACAAACCCTAACAACTATGTTCTAACGTTTGACCAATTTAAGGACTTTATAGAAAACGCAATCGGCACAGACCCTATAAACATTATCAAAGATTATACAAATAACGAACTAGAAATCCTCGATATGCTTGAAAAACTTCATACTAAAATAAACGGAAGAAAAATAAGACACAGATTAGCGAGAATCATGAAAAAAATCAAGTTGGCAAAAATAAAATCGAAATTAACAATCTCACAAGAATCTTTACTAATAAACACCAACACGGAAGAAAGCCAATACACTACAGATAACTAAAAACAAACACAGACACAGAATACAATCCAAAGAATAAACAAAAATCCAATAATACAAGAATAAAAACAAAACAAAAATTAATAAATTTATTTAAAAAAATAAATAAATAAATATATATATATATATATACATTTTTTTAAAAATAATATCAATAATTATAATAATAAGAATTAAAATGGCCATAATACAGTGGAACTGTAATAGTTTGAACACACACAGGTGTATTAAACATGATAATAACCGAATATGAACCCTACATTATCTGTCTACAAGAAACTAAACTTCAAGAAAACAAAATTGTAAACATAAAAAACTATAACATTTATAGAAAAGATAGACCCAATGAGGAACATGCAGCAGGAGGAGTAGCAATACTCTCAAAATTTTCAATACACACTGAAGAAATAACTTTGAACACTAACTTAGAAGCTGTAGCGATAAAATGCCTTTTATCAATTCCATGCACGATCTGCTCTATTTACATCCCACCTCATACTACCCCTGAACCACAGGATCTAATTTCAATTTTAGATCAGCTACCTAAACCCTATCTAATCCTAGGCGATTTTAACGCTCATAGCCCATTATGGGGCTCTCCTAACACAAACAGAAGAGGAAAAATCCTTGAAGATATTCTAGATAATTTAGTTCTTTTAAATGATGGCAGCGAAACTCATTTCCATACACAAAGTGGTACCTTCTCTACAATTGACTTGTCACTAGCTGATCCAGTAATAGCACCAAACATTCTCTGGCAAACACTTCCACATCCATATAGTAGCGACCACTTCCCTATAAAACTTTCCTTTTATTTGGACAATGAAAAAATCCATCCACCCAACAATATAAAAAAAATGGAATCTGACCAAAGCACAATGGCAAAATTTCACTGAAAATCTGGAGGAAATAGAACTCAGTATAAATAACAACGAAAACTGTAACGAGCTAATTGAAAATCTTGTAGAAACTATAACAATAGTAGGAGAACAAACAGTGGGATACAAACATGTACAAAAAAAAAATGTGTGCCCTGGTGGAATGAAAAATGTCAAGAAGCCGTAACTTGTCTAAAAAAATCAATAAGAAGGTACAAAAGAAATAAAAACACAGAAAACCTTATACAAATGAAAAAGAATAAAGCTAAATTGAGATATACTATCAAAAAAAGCAAAAAAGAATCCTGGAAAAATTACGTAGAAACTATACAACCTAATGTACCTATGAAACAAGTGTGGGATAAGATTAGAAGAATTAAGGGAAAGAACACTATAACAGAGATCACCTCTCTTCAGCTAAAGAATCAAATAATTACTTCATCTGCGGATATTACCGAACTATTAGCTCAAACATTCCAGGAAAACTCCAGCAATAATCACTACGACGAAGAATTTTTAAGAAAGAAAGTACAAGAAGAAATACATATAGAAGACGATCCAGAAAACTCATTAAACAACATAATTTCAATGGAAGAACTAAGATCAGCTTTACAAGACACAAAACCTAATAGCAGCCCCGGTCCTGACAATATCCCATATGAATTTATTAAAAATCTACCAGACAACATCCTTACCCATATCTTAACCCTTACGTCCCGGATGGTCTCTCACCAACGTGAACGCCGGATGGGGGTCACTTGGTTACCCCCAGAGAAATTTAATATTTAGGCGGTTTTTATTACACAAATGTAAACATAAATAATTTGAAATGCAAAACAAAAACATTTTATACAATTTCTTAAATATATTTCACTATAATTAACAATATTAACATAAAATAAAGTAATACATTTCTACAACATTATAAAACAGAATTGCACTTTGATCGCACCTTAAATATAGTAATAGATGTCATATAATTTTTAAATAAGAACTGTTTATTTGTGGTCTGACTACAAGATTGTTTGCAGATATTTGCCTTTTTGATTTGCCTATGTTGCATGCAAATACACCTGTTGCAAGTTTCATTACTTACCACCGGAAGCGGGGTAACTTACTGCCGCCTTATACCTTTTTCATTAATAATTTGTATTTAACGATAGTTATTCACATTTCAAACTGGTTAACAGAACCACAAAACCTTTAGTGACACATAGCTTGACGAAGAGCTGCCAAATGTCCACAATAAAAGTTCTAGAACTAGAAATATATTAGTGGGGTTACTGATTTACCCCCATCCGGGACGTAAGGGTTAAATATATTCAACCATATCTGGATTTCCCGCACCTATCCAGACCAATGGAAAGAAGTTATTATCGTTCCAATACACAAAACCGGAAAAATAAAAACAGACCCACAGAGCTACAGACCAGTTGCATTATCCAATACCTTATGTAAGATCCTAGAGAAAATAATTAATAAAAGGTTAATATGGTATTTGAAACATAACAATTTAATATCAAAAAAACAAAGTGGTTTTAGAAAAGGAAGAAGCGCAATCGATCATATTGTAAATCTAACAGCTGAAATCCAAGAAACATTCAAAAATAAACAACACCTTACTGCCGTCTTTTTCGACTTAGAAAAAGCATACGACACTACCTGGCGACACCAAATCATTAAAACATTGAAACAAGATGGAGTTCAAGGAAATATGTTACATTTTATAAAAAACTTTCTGTCTAACAGAACTTTTTGGGTACGATGCAACGGTCATACCTCTGCATTAAAAACTATAGAAAATGGACTGCCACAAGGAGCTACGCTTAGTGTAACTCTATTTCTGGTTGCTATTAACAAAATTATAGAAGTAATTCCCAGACCTGTTAAAGTAGCATTGTTTGCAGATGACCTAGCAATTTATAATAAAGGAAAAAATATCAAAACAATTAAAAACAACCTACAAAAAACAATAAATAACTTAGAGAATTGGGCAAAAAATCATGGATTTAAGTTCTCAGCTGCAAAAACAAAAATGATAAACTTCTGCAGACTGAGGCACCAACATAATATAAACTTAAAATTGAAAAACGACACTATTGTTACAGAGAACAAAATAAGATTTCTGGGTGTGATATTTGACAAAAAAACTTAAGTGGAAATATCATATTAATGAGTTAAGAGCAGAATGTTTCCGACGACTAAATCTAATAAAAACTCTAAGTCACCACCAATGGGGAGCTGATAGGACAACACTGTTAACAATATACAGAGCAATAATAAGGACAAGAATAGACTATGGATGTATAGTATACTCGACAGCCTGTAAAAGCGCACTAAAAAAACTAGATTCCATTCACAATACTGCAATTCGATGCATAACAGGAGCTTTCAGAACCAGCCCTATAAACAGCATTTTAAATGAAGCAGGAGAACCATCCCTAGAAGTGCGAAGGAAACAGCTAACCCTTACCTACATTACCTCCATTGCAGCCCAACCAGACCATCCAACACATTCACAACTTTTCTCAGAGCCAAGCACCCTAAATAGTAATACTCCATTTTCATTGAGGATTCAATCCATGTTAAATTCCATTCACCTAACCATACCAAACCTAACAAGAAAGCATAACGGAACTATACCACCCTGGACATTGAAGAAAGCCGAAATTAACTTGGAGCTCACAAAACATAATAAAGAAGATACTAACCCAGCGATCTTCAAAAATTCGTTCAATGAAATTTGTGCCCTCCATAGTAACCACAAAAAAATTTTCACAGATGCCTCTAAAATCGAGAACAAATTTGGTATAGCAATATGGACAGAAGAAGAAGTCATACAACACCATTTGCCAGACGCCATCAGTACCTTTACAGGCGAAGCATACAGTATATTAAAAAGCCTTCAAAAAATAAACGAAAAACAACAACAACAACGTCTACCAGGAAATAAATACATAATTTTCAGTGATTCCCTGAGCTCGTTAATAGCAATCCAGGCCTTATATCCTAAGTCACCCCTAATCCAAGAACTAAAAGAAAGCATACACAGACTAAAAAACAACAACAATGAAATCATGCTAGTATGGATACCGTCTCATATTGGAATCATAGGAAATGATCGAGCAGATGCAGCTGCAAAAGAAGCAATACACCTCCAAGAAACTGCAATTTCAATCCCACTCGAAGACGCTAAAGCATTAGCCAAAATAAATGTAAAAATGAGCTGGAAACACGAATGGACTGAAACAACAAACAACAAGCTCAGAAACATCAAGAACGATATTACGACATGGAAAATACCAGGTACGAGAAGGGAACAAATAGCTGTGACCAGACTTCGTATTGGACATACCAGACTCACCCATGGTCACCTATTCACAAGAAGCCCAATACCGCAATGCGAATCATGCAATACGGACTTGACAGTACAACATCTAATAACAGAATGCCATAAACATACAGACATAAGAAGAAAATGCAATATACCAAACAACGTAGAAGAAGCACTAAATAACGACACAAAAAACCTGGAAAATTTAATAATATATATTAATGAAACAAATATCATAAATACAATATAACAATGTAATACCCAGTCATTTATTATAAATACTAAATTGTAAACTTATTGTACCGGCGCTATGACCATAGCAGTTAAAGCGCTTTTTCTCAAATAAAAAAAAAAAAATACATTAAATACTGGTTTGACACTTACAGAGTAAAATAATGCAATAAAACATAAAGTTACAAATATTGTCTTAGCCCTCTTGGCTGTGTCTAACTATATTCAGTTGACGCGATGCGCACTTATCACTTTTAGAAAGAGATTTCCAGTCCACCATGACAGATAACTGGAGACAGCCCCTTACATTGTATAGATATAGGAGACGCAGGTCCATTATGTATATAGAGGTCACTGTACTAGGCTAACTACAATAATAATTTTGTAATTGTGAACGACAGTAGTCAAAACTAACTGATTAACTATAACTACTAACTATACTTCTTGTTTGAATACATCTAACTAAATACGAGCATTCATAGTGCTTTAAAAGTAGGACGTGCGAATGTTCTTATTTAGTTATATGAATTTAAACTTTTTTAAACATTAACATAAATGTAAATCTTAAAACTAAATGCGTATCGTATATGCATCTAATTAAATACGGGCATTTACACTTTTCACTTTCAAGCACTGAATGCTTCTATTTAGTTAGATGAATTTGAACTTTCTTATTCGCAAACAAATATAAATCTTAAAATACTTATGTAGAGACTATAACATTATTTTCAAAAAGTTTGTAAATTTATTGCAAAATTATAATTTAAGAAAGCATAACTAAAACCAAATTCACATAAATTGTGTGTGGCCACATCAGATTTTTTAAGTCATTATTTAAATGTATAATATACATAAACATCTACCATGCCTGTTTTCTCAAATTGGATATGGTAACTTCATATAATGTATATGTGTGAATTATTGAAGTAGATATGTGTACCGTGTGTGCGGTTACAAGCTGTCCGCACACAGATATTCTAGGTTGTTTGTAGAATGTACTATTTTAAATAATTTTACTGCCAATATTACATACACGTATTGTTAGTTGTTTGTATACACTCTTATATAAATTATAATACGTGTGCGGTTATCAGCTGTTTTACTTAATCATTACTGTTTGTGGAAAGTGCACTACATGAGAGATTTTTGTGCAGTAAACTGGAATGTGTACATACTACATGCGAATTAGGTATAAAAATATTTTTTTATTGTGTGTGCGGTTATAAGCCGTCAACGCAGTCATGGTTGTTGGTGGACAGTGCGCCACAGGGACCATTTGTATGCAGTTCAAATATAATGTAATAAGATTTAGAAGTATTGATTAACGTGCGTTTTTTGGTATAAAATATTTTTAATAAAAGTCTTATAATAATTTAAATTATTGCTAAATGAATTAATTTTTTTTTTATATATGCTTTGTAATTGGCGCCTCTATATTTAATCGGCGTGAACAATGCGCCCAGCGTAAACGCTGTGAAGTCGTTTGTTTTAAGATCACAAAATGGCGGGTTGACGTTAAATTATTTACGTTCCAATTAAAATACAAAAATATGTAGTGAAAAGTGATTCTCCTCAGAAATATCAGGTAAAATGAGATTTGTACTGTACGAGAAATACTCGATAATGTTTGTATCGCGATTAATTCAATAATAGAGTTGGATGATCGAAGATTAAAATAGCACATTTTTTCAACATTGCTTTTGATTTATGTTTCTTTTGTACCAAATTGTGGGGCTAAAGTAATATTTTGATAATAATATAATAATTTAACAATAAATTAGCTTATTTTAAATCAGAAAAATGTATTTGATAAACAAATACATCATGTTAGTTGCATTAAAATATTAAAATTATCGTTTCAAAATCAGTTATAACACATTAAAATGTGCAACAATGTTTATATCAATAATGGAATAATAATGATTGTTAAAATAACAATCAATTTTTATTTTACAACAATGTACCTATTAAATAATTATGAAATGTTATTTTGTTGAAAAATTGTTATTGTTTACAAAACAACTGTGTTTGGTAGCAATATAAGTATTCAACAATTGAAATGTATCGTAATTATTTATTTTATTGTTGCTGTAAAATATAAATTGTTTTTACAAGATTATTTTTATTCAATTGTTGGCCATATCCATAACGTTGTATATTTTAATTGTTGTAATTGTTTTTAGTAATGGTAATTTTATTTTTTAAATATGAACAGCGTTTACCAACACAGATAGGTTCAGTGCGATGACGTAGTAGCCCGACATAGTGTTTCGTAACCACAGGTGTTCATCAACACTGCCTGCACGAATCTGTTCGTTAATGGTTTGTAGGAATAAGTTTGTCGATTTATTCATAGTAGAAAAGACTCCATTTGAAGCAATTCGTTGTTAAAACTGTGATGTTTAGTGCTGTTTTTAAATCATATTCACTGATATCTACATGATTTTACTGTTGAATATTTACATTTATAAAGTACGTTGAGTTGTCTACCACATTTTTAAAGTTGTAAAACTGTTGTGTAATAATGAAAATATTTATTTTGTTACAGATTTGCAGCCCATTACCATTTCATCATCCTGGAAATCCAGTACGAGGTGCTTTGCCAAGAAACATGGAAGGTAAGATGCTTCAGATATTATTTTTTACATTTTTAACTCAAAATTTCATATTGCACATTATTTATTTCATGTTATTGAATAATTATGTAATTCTACAAACCAACTTGGAACTTAATTATTCTGTTTACAGTTTAAACTTTACAAGGTTGAATCAATAATAGTTATTTTAGATTCACTGATAGTTGTTAGTGAAAAATACCCCACAGATGTAATATTTGTGCAGATATTCCTGTATAAAATGATATTTATCAAATGTAAATAAATGATTTGTGGTTCCTAGGTATTCGAGCATGGAGCAAAGTGGACTGGCAACTTGACAATGACTTTAGAAGTCTTCGAAGGACGTAGAAGAATATTCTGCACCTGACATCAACGACGAGAGACTTCACTGAACAACAACTTCAACATTCATCTGCAGCAGCCTTCGGGAAACATTAACTTCAACAGTCAACTTGGAATCAACATCTTTAGATCTTCAAGCAATCATGTAAGCATTTTTAAATCATCATTCCTCTGACATGTCTACATTAAGAACCACACTTTCAGTGTCTAAGTCTAAATAATCGTAGCTCAATGAGTGATTCCCAAGTCACGGGTACTCTTGTTTTATATTTGGGATTATAGAGTAGATATTTTGACATTTATAATTAAAATGGTTGCTATAATCTGTTCAGCCGCCCTTATTTTTAAATACAGCCGCGAAAATTTGTAGTCTGGGGTAAAATTTTCTGGAGAAGCCGATTCTGAGCTCAAACATTATCCTCCTCCACTGTTGGGCCCCATTTTACGCTGCTGTCTGCCCCTAGAGGTAGTACATATGAGGCATTTCGTTGTTATATTATTTATTTTATTATTTATCGTAGAAAATTTAGTGAAAATGTTGTTACAGGCATAAAATTGTCTGAGAGCCAATTTTGTCCTTTAAAATATTATGCTGTCTCTACTGGTGTCCCCTTATTGCAATAGTAGCACGAAAAACACGTAATTGTCGTAGAAAATTCACGAAAATGTGGTTCTTGGTGAAAAATTGTCTGAGGAAATTATCCCGTCTTCTATTGCTTCCGTTTTCTCAAGAATTGCACACATTAGTCATTGTTATTTTTTCTAACTCATTATTTAAATGTGCGGCGAGCACACCACAGTGGACATTTTTCGTTATTTAGTGCAGTTTATATGAATCTAAATGTTTGTTATTGTTACAGATTAATTTGGACTTCATGTACAAAGTTTGAAGATTCTTGCTTTGAAATTCTACTGTTGGAGTCTACTGTCTTTAGGACAAGGAACATCTCGTTCACCAGTTCAACACGTAAGTTTATTATTTTTACTTTGCGTATTCCATTTGAAACTCTATGCTTTTACTCAGCTTGAGTGTGGCAGCCTCACATACCACTGTGAACATCAGTATAATTACTACAGATCAAAAAGTGACTGAATGCTTTCACTCAATTTAAGTGTGGCAGCCTCACGTATGTAAGTCATCGGTTTAGGCATACGTTTAACCGTGTGTGCGGTTGCCAGTCTCACTCACTCATGACTGTTGGGAGTACACTACAGGGGAGATTTTTGTGCAGTTAACTGAAATGTGTACCTGCCTGGATTTGTAACTGAAACATATAACACATGGCCCAGATGTAAAAATAAATCGTTTTTTGTTGTACAAAAGTTTAAATAAAAATACAAGTATTATGTACTGTATCTTATATTTATTGAAAACTGCAATACATTTTAAATAATCTCAAATCAAGTCAGCAGTCGAAACTTTATGGAACCGAATAAAATAAACAATTTCGTCCTATACAAGGACAATTAAGAAATTGTGAAACAGATTGTAGAATATTTGGGATTTTTTCTCTAGAAAAGTATGTTTAGGACGTGTAGATACTATGGCACAACGAATTGAAACAGCTGTACAAATAAAGGTGGAGTTACACAGGGGTAAAGTCGTTTGTAGTAATTACAACAAACAATAAAATTATTTACCAGCTGTATACTTTATTCTCTAAATTATATTTAAAGTTAGGTGAACTTAAAATGTATCTTTAATATATTTTAAGTAAGTTAAACTTTAAATATAACTTAGATATTAAAGTATACAGCTGGCAAATATTTGTATTGTTTCCTCTAATTGCTATAAACGACTTTACCCCTGTGTAACTCCACCTTTTTATTTAAAACTGTTCCAATTAGTTGCGGCATAGTATCTACAAGTCCTGGAGAAAAAATCAAAAATATTCTACAGTCTGTGTCATAATTCTTTGATTGATCTTGCATAGGACAGTTTTTCAATAAAAAATAATTATTTATTCAGTTCCATAAAGTTTCGACTATTGATTTGATATTGTGTAAAATGTATTGCAGTTTTCAATAAATATTAGATACAGTACATTATATTTGTATTTTGATTTTTATTTAAACTTTTGTAAAACAAAAAACGCCTTTTTTATGAGACGAGGCTCGTATATAATAATTCATTTTACAAATCACTTAAATAAGAGAATTATTGTCATTTATTTTGTGAAATAGATGTTTAACTTATTGTTCTTATTTAATATGGGTGTGACAGCATAAATTGTGCTATAAATGTTACTAATATATTTGTGTTTTCTAGGTATTCGAGAATTGAATAGAGGACAAAGTGCCGTGTTATCTTCTAAGGAAGCAGGAGCAGTTTTAAAGTCCTTCAAAAAACATGGGGGAATATTTTTTCGGTAATTTTCTTTACTTTTTTTGTAATACATACATAACTGTCGTGCCTTTTACCCAAGTTGGGTACGGCAGCCTCACATATGCGAGTCATCGGTATGGATATTATGTTTTACCGTGTGTGCAGTTACCAGCAGGTAGGTAACTCACTCATGACTGGAGAGTACACTACAGGACAGATTTTTGTGCAGTAACTTGAAATTGGATCTGAAACTGAACAGTCAGAACCACTGTCGGTCATTAGCATATTCAGATATGCATCCAATTTAAACTATTTTATTTCAATTTCAATATTGAATCTTAAAACATTACATTTATTATTATTATTCAACAGGTTTAGAACCCAATTACATTATGAACATTTATAACATTAACATTGAAACGTACGGAGAAAATAAATTAAAATAATTCTTATACAAAGACCTACATGCTAACCATTCCATTATAATAAACCCAATTACATAATAATGTTACAACATTGCAAATGTACATTGACTAAATATAGTGAACAAAATATAAAAACAATGAATACAAATACAGATCTAAATAAATGGAGTTAAAATCGAGGAAACAAAGTCAAATATAATAATATTAATTATCACGCCTTTCACCCAATTAGGGTGCGGCAGCCTCACATATTGTGAGTTATCGGTATAGATATATATTTTTATCGTGTGTGCGGATTTCATATTTTCAGGATAAGCAAATAGTGTTTATCAAATGTAAATAAATGATTTGTGGTTCCTAGGTATTCGATGTGAACAAGCCAAGCAGTCTTCAAAGGACATGGAAGAATTTTCTGCACATGACATCAACCACGAGAGTCGTCGAGGGATTACACTGAACAACTTCAACATCCATCGTGGGACTTTCTGCAGGCGACATCAACTCCAGCAGCCTTCCAGAGACTTAGTGATAAGTCAAAGATAGTTTTGCCAGTCTTTTCCTTTTGCGTGAATCATTCTTTAACTCGAAATAATACTTTACATAAGTAATAAAGACTGAATCTTCTATCTTTGATAATAATGTTGAGATTGGTATTAAATGAATACAGGCGGCACAGTCTTGGGTTCAATTCCCAATGACCATGTGAATAAGTGAATATGATCTCAACAATTAATTTTAACTTAGGTAATAGTTTGCAAGGAGTAAACTTAATCTTTGATACAATAATTGTATACAAAACATACGTATCTATTTTGCCTATCATCCAGCTTGGGTGTGGCAGCCTCACATACTGTGAGTTATCAATATAAATGCAGTTATTACAATATTAACTTGTAATTACATTTGGCAATAAAATTCAATTGCAATGTAACAAACGTAACTAATCATTTATTGTATTTCTTTCAGGGCAAGTCATTTCATTATTTTATATTGTAATAAAATTACAAAAACTTGTATTGTATTTGAATATTTTATTTGTAAATGTGTTGATGTTTGAGAGAATGATTCTGTGAGCGAATGAGTTTGTGAAATAGTTAGTTGTGCGTTTGAGTGTATGTTCTGCGAATTAGTGGATTAAAATGATTGATGGTTAATTGCGAGTGCAAATGATTTCAAGTGAACGAAGCAAATGAAGTGTGCCTACCCAACTTGGGAAATGATACATTTATGTGTGTTTTAAAGAGAATGTGTGCGGTTGAGATGAGCTTTTGTTTGGACGTCCGGTGAATATGTTGATTGGAATGACTGATCATGTATTAGAAATGTAAATGATTTGAGTGGAAAGAATAAAAGAGCTTGAATGAAAAGGATAATAAATGTGGATGACGCGAAAGAAGTGTGTCAGGATGGGAATGTTTGACTGATTTTTGAGTTTAAATGTGTGACAAGATTCGTGCCACCCAAACTTGGTAAATGGCGTGATATTATTGCATGTATTATGTATGAAAGTATATATTTCTCTTATGTATTTGTATTGTATATAAAAGAAAGAAAAATTAACAGTTTTTATTAATTTTCCTCATGTTTCCTTTCAAAATGAGTAAATATGCAGTATTGTTGCATTAATTATTTAAATGAAATGTAAATTTTTTTAAAATAAATAAATAATTTAGTCAGAATAGAAAATTTGCTTTATTATATTTATTAAACAACTTATCGTTGTCCTACGTCCCGTTATGTAGCGTTTAATTTAATTTTTTAGGGGTGAAATCACTCAAAACGAGATTAGTGCTGCCATCTCTTGGTGTGACGTCACAGAATATTTTTGAGCAGTGGCCTAGAAAATGAAGCTTTTAATTAAAATTTTACCATCACAATATTTCTGATTTGCTAGGAAAATTTTAATGTGCTTATTTGTTGTAAACTAAGGGTTGTAAGATAAAGAGGGGTAGTTTACCCCCTCAATTTGGACCTGCTGAATCCAAATATGCCTTCGGTTTTGTTGTGCAATCCTTAGATTTCGAGTTATAAGCCTTTTAAAATTTTCCTAGCGTAGTGTCAATTTTTTTGACGATTATGCTAGCAAAATTACAACTATGCTAGGAAAATTTTAAAATGCTTATAATTCGAAAACTAAGGGTAGCAGGATAAATAGGGGTAGTCTACCCCCTCAACTAAGACCTACTGAATCCAAATATGCCCCTCAATTTGTCGTACAACCCTTATTTTTCAAGTTATATGCGTTTTAAAATTTTCCTAGCGTAGTTGCAATTTTGTATATATAAATATATCAAAAAGTTAAGTAATTATGTTTTTCTGAGGATAGATTTAGAATCAGCGAGTCCTAATTAGGGGTATACGATATAAACAATCCATGAAATCAACGTATTTTTGGTCGATTTTGGTGAAATTTTGCTGAAATTAAATAATTATTATCTCGTAAACTAAAGGGCTAAGGGCCAAAAGTTAAATACGAAGGTTGCGTAACTTTTCATTCTATATCTGCCTGTCTATAGATAAGGCCGTTTTGGCCGATTTTTAATTATTTTTTTGGTCTCCCACCATTCATGTTCTCCTGATACAAACTTGGTGATTTTTGTTCGATTCAAAATTCAAGTCGAGTGAGGGTGAAAATTTAAAAACGCGATTACGTAAAAACTAAGGGTTGGGGAGTGATTTACGGGTCATATTCGTACTCTACGCGTTGAAATACACCAGTATGCATATTGCCACCCCTAAAAGTTAATTAGCACCAGAGATATTCAACCCTTATTTGTATCTCCGGTCCTAAGGGTCGTATCGAAAAAATCTACATTGCATTCGATAGGGGATGAAAAACTGAGCATCTTTTACATTTAACTTTTTCCTCTACGACCCTTAGTTTAAGGGTTATGAGCATTCAAAGTGGCGAAAAAGTCGTTTAAACATAGTCATTAACCCTTAAACTAAGGGTCGTAGAAGAAAAAGTTAAATGTAAAAGGTGCTGCGTTTTTGATTCCCTATCGAATGCAATGTAGATTTTTTCGATACGACCCTTAGGACCGGAGATACAAATAAGGGTTGAATATCTCTGGTGCTAATTAACTTTTAGGGGTGGCAATATGCATACTGGTGTATTTCAACGCGTAGAGTACGAATATGACCCGTAAATCACTCCCCAACCCTTAGTTTTTACGTAATCGCGTTTTAAAATTTTCACCCTCACTCGACTTTGAGTTTTGAATCGAACAAAAATCACCAAGTTTGTATCAGGAGAACATGAATGGTGGGAGACCAATAAAATAATAAAAAATCGGCCAAAACGGCCTTATCTATAGACAGGCAGATAGAGAATGAAAAGTTACGCTGTCTTTGTATTTAACTTTTGCCCTTAGCCCTTTAGTTTACGAGATAATAATTATTTAAAGTCAGCACAATTTCACCAAAATCGACTAAAAATACGTTGATTTCATGGATTGTTTATATCGTATACCCCTAATTAGGACTCGCTGATTCTAAATCTACCCTCAGAATTACATAATTACTTACCCTTTTGTTATGTTTATATATAAATACAAAATTGCAACTACGCTAGGAAAATTTTAAAAGGCTTATAACTCGAAATCTAAGGATTGTACAACAAAACCGAAGGCATATTTGGATTCAGTAGGTCTTAGTTGAGGGGGTAGACTACCCCTCTTTATCCTGCTACCCTTAGTTTTCGAGTTATAAGCATTTTAAAATTTTCCTAGCGTAGTTGTAATTTTGCTAGCATAATCGTCAAAAAAATTGACACTACGCTAGGAAAATTTTAAAAGACTTATAACTCGAAATCTAAGGATTGCACAACAAAACCGAAGGCATATTTGGATTCAGCAGGTCCAAATTGAGGGGGTAAACTACCCCTCTTTATCTTACAACCCTTAGTTTACAAGAAATAAGCACATTAAAATTTTCCTAGCAAATCAGAAATATTGTGATGGTAAAATTTTAATTAACAGCTTCATTTTCTAGGCCACTGCTCAAAAATATTCTGTGACGTCACACCAAGAGATGGCAGCACTTATCTCGTTTTGAGTGATTTCACCCCTAAAAAATTAAATTAAACGCTACATAACGGGACGTAGGACAACAATAAGTTGTTTAATAAATATAATAAAGCAAATTTTCTATTCTGACTAAATTTATTTATTTTAAAAAATTTACATTTCATTTAAATAATTAATGCAACAATACTGCATATTTACTCATTTTGAAAGGAAACATGAGGAAAATAAATAAAAACTGTTAATTTTTCTTTCTTTTATATACAATACAAATACATAAGAGAAATATATACTTTCATACATAATACATGCAATAATATCACGCCATTTACCAAGTTTGGGTGGCACGAACCTTGTCACACATTTAAACTCAACAAGCAGTCAAACATTCCCATCCTGACACACTTCTTTCGCGTCATCCACATTTATTATCCTTTTCATTCAAGCTCTTTTATTCTTTCCACTCAAATCATTTATATTTCTAATACATGATCAGTCATTCCAATCAACATATTCACCGGACGTCCAAACAAAAGCTCATCTCAACCGCACACATTCTCTTTAAAACACACATAAATGTATCATTTCCCAAGTTGGGTAGGCACACTTCATTTGCTTCGTTCACTTGAAATCATTTGCACTCGCAATTAACCATCAATCATTTTAATCCACTAATTCGCAGAACATACACTCAAACGCACAACTAACTATTTCACAAACTCATTCGCTCACAGAATCATTCTCTCAAACATCAACACATTTACAAATAAAATATTCAAATACAATACAAGTTTTTGTAATTTTATTACAATATAAAATAATGAAATGACTTGCCCTGAAAGAAATACAATAAATGATTAGTTACATTTTGTTACATTGCAATTGAATTTTATTGCCAAATGTAATTACAAGTTAATATTGTAATAACTGCATTTATATTGATAACTCACAGTATGTGAGGCTGCCACACCCAAGCTGGATGATAGGCAAAATAGATACGTATGTTTTGTATACAACTATTGTATCAAAGATTAAGTTTACTCCTTGCAAACTATTACCTAAGTTAAAATTAATTGTTGAGATCATATTCACTTATTCACATGGTCATTGGGAATTGAACCCAAGACTGTGCCGCCTGTATTCATTTAATAATACCAATCTCAACATCATTATCAAAGATAGAAGATTCAGTCTTTATTACTTATGTAAAGTATTATTTCGAGTTAAAGAATGATTGACGCAAAAGGAAAAGACTGGCAAAACTATCTTTGACTTATCACTAAGTCTCTGGAAGGCTGCTGGAGTTGATGTCGCCTGCAGAAAGTCCCACGATGAGATGTTGAAGTTGTTCAGTGTAATCCCTCGACGACTCTCGTGGTGCAGAAAATTCTTCCATGTCCTTTGAAGACTGCTTGGCTTGTTCACATCGAATACCTAGGAACCACAAATCATTTATTTACATTTTATAAACACTATTTGCTTATCCTGAAAATATTAAATATTTATAATAAATGAATTATTGTATACAGGAAGTATCCAACAGTTGACGGCTGGTAACCGCACACACGATAAAAATATATATCTATACCGATTCTCACAATATGTGAGGCTGCCGTACCCTAATTGGGTGAAAAGCGTGATAGATTATGTATGTAATTAATATTATTATATTTGTTTGACTTTGTTTCCTCGATTTTATCTCGATTTATTTAGGTTTTGTTTTTTTATTCAATTTTTTTTTCTAATTTGTTCACTATATTTAGTTAATGTACATTTGCAATGTTGTAATATTATTCTGTAATTGGGTTCTAAACCTGTTGAATAATAATAATAAATGTAATGTTTCAAGATTCAATATTAATATTGAAATAAAATAGTTTAAATTGGATGCATAGCTGAATATGCTAATGACCGACAGTGGTTCTGACTGTTCAGTTTCAGATCCAATTTCAATTTACTGCACAAAAATATGGCCTGTAGTGTACTCGCCACAAACAGTCATGAGTGCGTTAATTGCTGGTAACTGCACACACGGAAAAACATAATATAATAATAAATGAAAGTTATGACAGTCAGTCAGCTAAATGTGGGGACAGAGCTGGTCAGTCGGCCGCAATCTGACGTGGACACCACATGACTTCCTTGTACGCCTTGTGTGTTCATACTTTTCTTAATAACTAAAATGTAAAATAATATTAAAAATTCTTTTAACTTATTATACTAGTATACTCACAAATATATTTTAGTCATTTTATTTAAACTGCAGAAGAAGATATAAAGCATATTTTACTATTGTCACTGTCATGTCATAATCATTTAAATTTTACGTAGTAACAAATGTTAATCGATCATGGACTACAAGATACCGAAATACTATAAATTATAAATATATACTTTAATTATTTTTAAATGATAGCAGATACAAAAATATTTATAAAATACCGATTTTAGGTAATAATCACATAATCTTTCATTTAAAATAAAAAAAATTGTCTAAAATTAAATATTTATCGAAATATTTTTAAAAAGTACTACTTCCGGTTTGTAGACTGAAACCAAAAATAGGAAGTGCACAACTAGATGCTATAACAGTCCTAAATACAAAATTTCAACTTTCTACGTCTAACCGTATTTGAGTTATGCGACACACATACGTCCGTCCGTACGTACGTACATACGTACGTACATACGTACGTACATACGTACGTACGTACGTACGTACAGACGTCACGTCGAAACTAGTCATAATGGATTCAGAAAAGGTCAAAACGGATATTTCCGTCAAAATCTGAGAACCGAAATTTTTCGCGATTACAATACTTCCTTACTTCGTACAAGGAAGTAAAAATAATAGCCCGACATTAAAATGTAAAAAAATGTCAAATTTGACATTAAAATGTAAAAATTGACATTTTAATGTCAAATTTGACTGGGCTATTATTTTTTGTACATACATTGCGGCCGACTGACCAGCTCCGTCCCCACATTTAGCTGACTGACTGTCATAACTTTCATTTATATGCAATATACTATTTGTATAACAATTTTCAGCCTTAGTAAATTCATTTTGTTACCTCGTAGGAACGACAACTTCGACAGCGTACCTGAGACGCCTGTTCTACGTTTCGCTTGACTGACCGCAGTATGTTTGTGTACACAATCACTGTAATAAACTATACAAAAACTAGGCTTAGTAAATTCAGAGACTTTTTTTGGCTCTGGCTCTTGGACTATATAATGTACTGTACAGTTGGTCCGCGATGTGGTGATCGCTACGTCATCAAACATATTCGTCTGGGTTAAATTTTTTAGGTGGGAGAAAATTATATGACGTCATACAGGTTCTCAACCAGTCACTCATGATGAACAAGAACTATAAGTAAATATCAAATTTAAATTAAGAATTATGTAATATAAAAATTAAATAGTAATAATCTTTCATGCTATTATCATTATAAATTACTTAAAAATTGAATTCTGATGGCAATGGGTTTGTTTCATATTTAATAACGAGAACCATTGTTTTAGATTCACTAGTATTATTTGACATTAGCAATTTTCTATTTGAGGTTATTAGTATTTAGTAGTTTACGGCTGTGTTATGCTTTCTGCTGTGAGTATAGTTATATTATTATTATTTGTAGTTTCTGTTCCTTATACAACATTGCGAATATTCTTAAATTTCCTACAAAACATAACCTGAAATGATAAGCAGTGTTTGACATTTCTCTTGACGTAAATGTATCGTTCTCTTTTTAAGTATACTAGTGGAAAAGAGATAAACATATTAGACAGACGTAACATTAACCAACGAATGAACAAGCATGCATGTGACAAAGAGAGATATACATAATGCCTGTTTATTATAAGTTTAGAAACTAATGACGTACCGATCACCACATCGCGGACCAACTGTATCTTATATTTATTGAAAACTGCAATATATTTTACACAATCTCAAATCAAATCAATAATCAAAACTTTGTGGATTTTTTTCCCCAGAAAAGTATGTTTCAGACTTGTAGATACTGTGCCACAACGAATTAAAACAGTTTTAAAAATTAAGGTGAAATTACATAGGGGTGAAGTCGTTTATAGTAATTACAGCAAACGATAAAAATATTGCCAGCTGTATACTTTATTTTCTAAGTTTATATTTAAAGTTACATGCACTTAAATATACCTTTAATATATTTTAAGTAAATTAAACTTTAAATATAAACTTAGAGAACAAAGTATACAGCTGGCAATTTTTTATCGTTTGCTGTAATTACTATAAATGACTTTACCCCTGTGTAAGTCCACCTTAATTTTTAAACTGTTTCAATTCGTTGTGGCATAGTATCTACAAGTCCTAAACATACTTTTCTAGAGAAAAAATTCCAAATATTCTACAGTCTATGTCATAATTCTTTGATTGTGCTGCATAGGACGATTTAAAAAAAAATTATTCGGTTCCATAAAGTTTCGACTATTGATTTGATTTGAAATTGTGTAAAATGTATTACAGTTTTCAATAAATATGAGATACAGTACATTATACTTGTATTTTGATTTTTATTTAAACTTTTGTACAACAAAAAACGATTTCTTTTTATATCTGGGCCATGTGTTTTATGTTTCAGTTTCAAATCCAGGCAGGTACACATTTCAGTTAACTGCACAAAAATCTCCCCTGTGGTGTACTCCCAACAGTCATGAGTGAGTGAGACAACCGCACACACGGTTAAATATATGCCTAAACCGATGACTCACATATGAGAGGCTGCCACACTTGAGTGAAAGCATTGAGTCACTTTTTGATCTGTAGTATTTATACTGATGTTCACAGTGATTTGTGAGGCAGCCATACTCAAGTTGAGTAAAAGCATCATGTTTCAAATGGTATACATAAAGTAAAAATAACAAACTTAAGTGTTGAACTGGTGAACGAGATGTTCCTCCAACAGTAGAATTTCAAACCAAAGAATCTTCAAAGTTTGTACCACGACTCAGGAACTGGATGGGCGGCACCACAGGCTGTGCGGGTCTTACAGCCAGAGATAAACATGCTACAACCGGAACAAGTCTGAAAAATACAACAAAAAATAAATTAGATGTGTATTTCTATAAATTAATCAATGTAACAATTAAATAACGAGCAAACAATAAATAAAACTGATTAAATACCTTCAATACATGATCCTCCTGAAGAAATAAATCTTCTTATTGTGTTCAAATATGCACTAGATGTATAAACAGCTGCAGATGACAACCAAAAGCTCCAGAAATGTGTTGAAGACGCCTGAAGATCAATCTGACGTGTGAAGAAGCTGCCAGGTTCACTATGAGTTGTAGAAAGACTTCAAATGTGTGAAAAAACGTCCAAGACTGCAGATTCATCAATATTGTGATCTAAACAAATAGAAATAAAATATTAAAGCTACATTCGCAATAAGAAAGTTCAAATGCATCTAACTAAATAGAAGCATTGAAAGTGGAAAGTGTGAATGCTCGTATTTAATTAAGGTAGGTGCGGGTAATAAGGCCTGTCGGGTAATAAGGCCTAAGTAACAAAAATACAATTTTAAATTATTAGGCGAATTTTCGCGAACCAAACTGTTCGGTCTTAGTGTTCGCTTATATTTGATTGTGTTCGTATTGATGACGTCATAGAACAAAACAGTTTGGTTTACTCGCGAAAATTTATATATTCGCTGCTGAATCTACACTGCACTCTACAGATTAAATCGCAACTAATTTCGCATTTCGAAGTTTCGATGATTGTGCAACAAAAATAATATAATAGGGCTCTTTCTAAAAGATAATATTATCTATAAAAATTAGAAAAAAAAGAAAACCAAGTAATATTTAAACATAAACATACCATCCATAATAACTATGAACCTGACTTTTTTGGGTTTGTGCGTTTTTGGCATATACCTATTAGCTAATAGGTATATGGTTTTTGGTTAGAAATAATATTTTTCTATTGTAACTGCGCTAAAGCGCATGCGTTATTGCGAACACAACCAGCAACTCTGCTATACGACTGGTTCGCGTAAAAAGCGACCATGTTACAGGATATTACGTCATTGTTCCAGCCATTTTGAACGAATAGTTGTTCGCGAAAATGCATGATTTGCTTAAGAAGACCGAATATACGCAAATATTCGTTCGCCAAAAATCGCCTATTGTTGTCGCTCAAAGTCACCCTCGTAGGTAGCTAACATTCATATAATGGCGTCTCAAACCTGTCGCGACACGTTAGTCCGCGTACTGTCACCAGTGCGAAGTCATTCAGTTTGAGGGACGATCGCGCGGCTCGAATAATAACATATCGTCCGAATCAATCGTTATTATTTTATGTAATATTACACTTCTATATATAATTTTAGGCTATAGTTTTCTATTATTTAATGCTTCTACGGCCTTTGATGTTTGAATAATATACATGGTCCGAATAATGTTCTTTTCAGTTTTTCTGTTCATGTTGTCGGCGGTTAATAAGGCCTACTAAATTCGACCGTAGGCCTTATTACCCTCCTTTTTTGAATCAACATTTGCCTGTTTTACAGTTTTATTTATATCTTTTTCAAAATGTTAGTGACCAAAGACCTTCTTGACAAAAACAAGGAAGAGAAAAAAATTAAAAAGACCTCAACCCCCAAAGGTAGAAGTGGTACTAAAGAAAACCAGGCGAGTTTTTTTTATATCACGGTTGTAAAGAGGATAAGATGGCTGATATGAACAAAATGTTCTAAATGCAACAAGTAGGGATGGGAAAATATCGATATATCGATAAATATTGATATGAACATCACTTTTCTTTTGGTATCGATGTACCTATCGATAACTCGATATTGTTGATATATGTCGATAATTATCGGAAAATTTCGATATTATCGAGTTATCGATACATCGACGACAAACTAAAAGTAATATTGACTAATGTTTATGTCGATATTTATCGATATATCGATATTATCCCATGCCTAGCGACAAGTGGGGTGCATCGGCTTGTCATCGGATGATAAAAATAATTTTGAGTGTTCTGATGGCTATTAAACAAAGAAATTGGTTGTTAATTTTAAGACTTTAGCTTGAATAATGCATAATTATTAATTATTGATCTCAATTTCCAAATATAAAAAGTCTATTTTGTTTATTTACGTATGTTAAAGTCTTAGGCCTTATAATCCTACTATAATATAATAAGTCCTACTGAAGAGGTTTTTTAAAATGTTTAATTGTCTTTTTGTTTACGGCAGAAGTTGCCATTTTTTGTTTATATATGATAGCACTTGATGTTTAGGTTTAATTAACATTCAAATTTGTTGATTCAAGTAAATAGTTTTCATTTTATTTCAAATCTCTCTTAGCTAGGCCTTATTACCCGCACCTACCTTATATGTATTTCAGCCTCATCCATATACGCATTTAGTCTTAACATTCACATTTACGTTTAAAAAATTTGAATTCATATAACTAAATAAGAGCATTCGCACGTCCTACTTTCAAGCACTGTGAATGCTCGAATTTAGTTAGATGTATTCTAACTTTGTTAAACGTAAACATAAATGTAAACCTTAAAACTAATTTGCATGTAAATGTTACAAATAAAACAATAACCCACATCGAAATGTAATAATAAAACGCTTACCATCAATATTAAGATGCACTAGGTTCCTGAACAGCTGCAGATGACGACCAAAATAGTAATTACAACTCCAGAACTCTTGATGATGCTTCAATTTCTTGCTGATGATGTAGTCAGCCTTCAAGAATGTAATAACGACAGCAGGACGAACATATCGCTTCTAAAGACATCCGCTAACCCAGTTCTACAATTTTGGATCCTTCATCAGAAGATTCTCAGTGTCTGCAGGTGGCTGAAGAACGTAGAAGATGCTTTGATTCTTTGTTGAAGATGTCGTCAGCAGGAGGATCAATTGTTCTGAAGACGTCCGCTAACTCAGTTCTATAGTTTGTGAGCCTTCATCGAACCTGGAACAATGTAACAATTAAATAACGAGTAAATTAATTAATTACCATCAATACATGATCCTCCTAAAGAAATACATCTTCTTATTGTGTTCTTGTAACTAAGTGTCATCAATATACGATGTAGGTTTCGAGTATCCACTTCCATACTGTCTTCATTCTAACACACAACAGTAGGTATTGACCTGTAAATATATTTAGGGGGAAATGCATGCAAACCCCGACCTTACAAACTCAACTTATTTTCTTTTAACTTTTTCGTGTCCTGAAATGTATGAACACAGCTTTATATTTTATCCGAATTTACAAATCCCGAATGTACAAAACCTGTCTTTTAACGCTCTAACTTATACGTTAACTGAAATCTATAAACACAGCCTTATATTTTATCCGAATATGCAACACACGAATTTATAAAAACAACTTTACTTTGTACAGATTTTACAAACCCCGAATACCCGGCATCACGAACTTGACATTCACAGAAATTACGTACACAGACTTTGATTCGAGCCGAAACGGCGGCAATTCAAATTTTACATGTATGTTGTCTATGGTTTTGTGATGCGTTCGTGGAGCTATGTTGTACCGAATCAAGTTAGGGTTATTACTTGAAGTTTTGTTTTATTTATATTTCATATGATTTCATATAAGTAGCACTAGTACACCAATAATTAACATAAACAAGAATATTTATATAATTAAAGAGGAATTTTCAGGAATCTAAAAATCAGATACCTACGCATATCTATATTCTACATAACCTTTACAATGAGATAATAATTATACTTATGTTATAGATTTTGGCTAATAGAACTTCTTATGATAATGACATAATATTAAAATATCGCTGACAGTTAACATTTTAAAACCAGACCAGAGACACTGCTCGCTTAGGTGGTGCCTAATTTACGGACCAGCAAAAAAAGCTGCGGACTGGCTATTTCTACAAGTGAGACAGGGTTCTTATTTTGAATTTGTGTTGCTATACTAATACAAAATACATATCTGAAATCTAGTGATGGAGATCATCTTCAAAGAGGGGCTTTACTCTTGGTGAATTTTGCGGACTGGCTATTTCTACAGGCCAGACAGGGTTCTTATTTTAAATTAGTGTTGCTATAGTAATACAAAAAGTCAGTTACTGTTTCAAAATTGTGTTCAGCCATTTCAATGGAATTGCGATTCAGGTTTCTTTTTCTTGAGACTAGCATAAATATAGTTTAATTTTCATTAACTGCTAATCCAACTTGCTTCGTTTCTATTTCGAGCTCTGAAAAGACGTCTCGTACTGCATTTTCTCTTGTACCAAGAATTACAATGTCATCAGCATTATGCTGCGATTTGCCTACTTTTGGTGCATAGAGTTCCTGTCGTGTGTATTTTCACAATTGCCTCTGTTAATATTAAACAACTCGCTTTTCTAATTGTCTTTGAAATACCTAAAAAGATTAACTTCTGATACAGTATTTCTCTGTTTACCGCATCAAATGCTTGACGAAAGACTATGAATAGAATATGTACATCTATTTTTTGTTCATATCCCCTTTCTAGAATTTGCCTCATCAATTATTTCTTCTGCATAAAGGTTTATTCTTTGGTACAATAAACAAGATAAAATCTTATAGGCAACAATTAAAAACGTGTTTTCGCGGTAATTTCCGCAATCTTTTTTGTCGCATTTTTTGTCTCTGAACATTGTATTTTTGATATAATTTTATTTATTTTAATTGAAAATGAATAATTTTGATTACAAAAGATAGTTTTAATCATGAAGAGTTTAAAAAAAATAATTATTTTAGATGCCTGCCATCAGCCTCTTCGCAAGCTGCTGCTCTGCTGTCCATAACTGAAGCCAAAACTGGTTGATCAATCGCAATAATTTTATCTCCAACTCGTGAAACGATACGATTACCAAAAACCGTTCGCAGCAAATTCATTGTTTCCCTTGCAGTATGGGACGTAGCTCCGTGTTGTTTAAACCACATTTCATCAGTTATGGACCAGGTAAAGCAAAGAGCAGCAGCTTGCGAACAGTTTTGATAAAAAAAACTGACTTCTCCAAGTCCCGTGACGGTTAATCATTTATTATAAGTCTGTATAATTTATTCTCGTATATAATTAACTTATAAATAAAAATAATTCTTTCGCTAATAAATAAACAGTTGATTCGGTACAACATCTATTGATACTGTTATGTACTATGAAACGCATCACAAAACCATAGACAACATACATGTAAAATTTGAATTGCCGCCGTTTCGGCTCGAATCAAAGTCTGTGTACGTAATTTCTGTGAATGTCAAGTTCGTGATGCCGGGTATTCGGGGTTTGTAAAATCTGTACAAAGTAAAGTTGTGTTTATAAATTCGTGTGTTGCATATTCGGATAAAATATAAGGCTGTGTTTATAGATTTCGGTTAACGTATAAGTTAGAGCGTTAAAAGACAGGATTTATACATTCGGGATTTGTAAATTCGGATAAAATATAAAGCTGTGTTCATACATTTCGGGACACGAAAAAGTTAAAAGAAAATAAGTTGAGTTTGTAAGTTTGGGGTTTGCATGCATTCCCAAAATGATTATCCATATTTTTGTTGAAAAGAAAAACGAAGAAAGAAAATATAATAGTTAGTACACAACAAGTTTTAAAGCAATGTTATATTGATTGATCTTGAAATTCGCGCGCAGAAGATTATTTCACTTAATCTGTCTTAAATAACTCATTTATTACAGCGGTAACAACTCCATGTTAGAACGTTTTGTTACAGTTAAATATGAACGTATTGATAATAATATTAATATAATAAAATTTTGAGCTCTGCAGCAGGGAATTTTTGAAATCTTTAGAAAAATTCTTCCAGGAATTTATCGTTGACAATGTTGCCAATAGAGTAGAAAATTTTTCGTAATATTTAATTGTCATTATTCTATATTACTACGGATATACATTTTCAATTATACTTTTCTTGTTTGTTTATACGTGGTTTATATTGCTAGTAATAATAGTTAGGGTAAAATATAATAATTATATTCTTCAAAATATAAGTATTAAATTTTCTAATGTTACATAACCTGATTTTTCATTCGAATTTGAATTTTGTTTACAAGCAACGGTAAAAAGCAAAAGAATCGAAACGTTTTGTTTGATTGACAAGCAATATTTTATATAGCAGTTTTATATTTTTATTATACAACTTACAGAATCTCTACAATTTACAAATAATATATTTAAAATGCAAATGTCACAGATATTAACATCTGTTCAAAGTACTTCAGCTACACATTACAAATATGTTAAAGAACTTGAAGACATTTTTAAAAAGGTAAATACATAACTGAAGAAAAAGTATTCATTTAGATAATAAAATAATCTATTTTAGGATGCAGTAGATACATTTTTTAAAGATTTTCGGAAATATCTAACTATTGCTTTCAACAAGGATATGAAAGTGAAAAATCCCTTTCTGGAGAGATATTATGACTTTTGTATACATTTCATAGATACAGTGGAAAGCAAATATAAAGGTGCAGAAGAATCTGTATTTGTAAATAAAATATTTGACACCGTACTGACCGTAAGCATAAGAAAATTATAACAGACTATTATAAAATTCTAACTTCGAGCTGTTTTAGTGTCTCCAAGTAAAATCGACAGATATTAGGTACCACGCTTGTATGTTTATACATAAATATATCCAATACCTGATTAAACAAGATAAAACAATAAATGAACACTTATACGAGCAAGTAACAGAAGCTATTTTGGATACATTGGACGTAAGATTATGTTTGTGAGATGAGAGAAATCTGATAAAGGTCATCCTGGACCAGTACGAAGTAAGATTTAAGCTGAGAGCCCACATTCAGTAATAATAACTGAACTTAAGTTTCAAAATGCAAGTATAAATATATACGCCGTTTGTTTATTTGTTCATGATATAGATGACAATGACCAGACTTCTTTCATCTCACAAACTATACCACTTTTTATCTCACAATAATATTTTATCCAAAGCTGATGAAACTTTTTTACAAATCAAAAAAATTGTATTTTAATTTATAACTGGATTTTCATATATTTTTTAAAAATTATCTACTCGAGAAAAAATAATTCACTGTTCCTTCGTCGCTTAACATTTGGTCTCGTCGATAAAATAAAATTTTATGGTTTTTATAAAAATAACTAGGTATTAATTCAAATAACATTTAATTAACTGGAATTGTTTGCAGGATAGCAATCCTCAAATTCGCATAATATCTGCTAATATCTTAAAGTTGTTACAAACTTCTGAGGATAACTTTTCATCGGAACTAATCGATTTGTTGGGGGACACTAATGCAAAGGTAAATAGCAAGTAGTTTAAAAAAAAAAAATTAGTAACGATTCAAATTTATTTACAGGTACGTGCAGCAATCGTCGATGCCTTCTTGCCAGATTGTAACAATTTATCTTATATAGTCAACCGATGTCGAGATGTAGACGAACAAGTTCGATTGACCGTTTTTAAAAAGGTTGCTGACATACCAGTTCAAATGTTCATGGTACTACACATTTAATGATTAATTTCCTATAAAAGTTTAATCATCATATTATTTCAGATTGAACAAAGGCAGTTTTTGTTAAAAAGTGGCTTAAAAGATAGAAGCCTACGTGTAAGAAAATGTTTAGATACAACGGTTGTGCCTACATGGTTAAAATATTACGAGTATAACTACATGAAGTTTTTAAAAGCTCTACAACTTGATTCAGATAATAAAGAAATTGCTGATACTAAAAACGTATTGGAATTAGTGTTGTCATCATTATTTAGGTAACTTAAACCTGCAATAAAATACAGTGTGTGTCTGTACTCCGAGAAAAAATTTTAAGAGTATAGAATGACGCACTGAGAATAGAAAAGAAAGAATTTTGGAAAAATTTTCAAAAATTAAGATAACTTATTTAAAGTAAAGTGAGCACTTCTAGTACCATAAATAGATGGTTTTTCTAAATATTTTACTTAAATCTACTACAATATCATAACGTGTAATCATGTCTGATGTTGAAAATTCATTTAAATTAAGTTGCTTTCAATAAAAAAGCTACTTAATTGTGCAAATTTTTCAAAAATTCTTTCTGTTCCACGTTCAGCAAATCATGTAATATAATAAACTTAAATTATTTTCCCGAAGTACAGACTCATACTGTATAAATACATTTTATGCCATAAATTATTTTTAGTTCTCGACCAATACAAGAAATTTTAGAAGCACTCGTTTTAGAAGATAAGCTATTCCCAATAGAACTACTAACATGGGAATCTGCTTTTTTTTGGAGAACATTGATTGTTTTTTTAAAATCGAAACATCTGGACCAATATAGGGAATTAATAATTCCAGAAACTGTTCTCTTCTGCGATTATGTTGATAAGTAAGTCTTAAATTCTATCTTGTAGATCTGTATAGTTTAAAGTGAAAAATATTTCAGATTTTGCTCAACAACCAAATTGCTGTCTGGTTCTATCTGGGAGCAGCAACTTTTCTGTTTAATTTTCCACGAACTACTAAGCATTACTATCGACTGTGACATTACAGATGAAGCAAGCCGGAGAAGAGTACGTTCTCTTCTTGTTTCAGCATTAAAAGAAAGAAAAATGTCCGAAAATATCATTTATGATATTGTAAAATACTTCAAAGTATTTATTCCAAATGTTGAACACCGAGTGATCTTTTTCTGCGAACTAATTTCAGATATTAGGAGACCTTTGGTATCTAGAATTTCTGTTGAAGAAATCAATGAACATGACGAAAAGGTATTTGGAATATTCTGATCTTATCAATTATTAATTAAGAGTATCGATACCATGTAGCTCAACACCGCGTTTGTCCTATGGTAACCCATGGAAACATTCGCTTAAAATACGTAAAAACAGTCCAGCAATTTTTAAAATAGTCACGAAATTTTACAGATAAGGCAAAATTTCTTAAATTTATTTATAGGTGAAGAATGGAACTAGGTATATGCCGAGTTACATTTTCACACAGTTTTTCCTTAATTTTTTATATGGATTCAAAGATATTTTTCAGAATTATACTGGGCATAAACTCAGATTAATTCTTTCACAAACATCTAGTACTTGTTTTTTTTCAAATTTTTAATATGCAATGAGTAAAGCAGAAACTTCTACACCTCTAAACTCGCAATATTTTGTTACGGAGACGGGATCCTTAATTGTATGTTTTATTTTTAGAAAAGAGAGCTAAACAGAAAAATAAGACAATTATTAAATGAAAAATTAAAATCTATTGAAGAACAGGACTTTGAAAAAACCAAACAAATCAACTTGGAACTTACAAGTACAAAAGAAATTTTACAGAGCATACTTGATACATCAACCGGATCTAATGAAGAAGAAAAACAAGAAAAAATCAATGATCCCGAAGTTGTAACAAAATGTTTAGATATTATTTTAGGTTTATTAAAAACTTGTAAAATTACTTCTATAACTCCGGCATTGAAATCATTAAAAGATGAATTATTTACTGAGATAATGACGTGCAATAATTCGACTATTCAAGGAAAATATCTTAGATGTTATGGAATGATTTGTATTTTAAACAAAACAACAACTGAGCAAAATATTCAATTCTTCTGTTTACCAGTAAGTTGTATCACAAGTTTGAAATAAAATGTATAATATTGTTATTTAATTTTTAGTTGGTTTTATATAACAAAGAAAAATCAGGCGATGTAGAAATAGTAACAGCAGTAATTGACGTTATTGGAGATTTTATTTTAATGCATGGAACTAACATTTTACCTACAGAAAAGAATGAAGACAAAGATTTGAATGCCTCTCTTGATTTTGAACTTTTATTCGGAAAAGACGAAACAACTTTAACTGAAGTGATTAATTTTTTTAGTGTATTACTAGACGACACAGTAAGTGAAACTACTTATTGTTTTATTTAATAAAATAAAATGTGGTGGTTTACAGAACATACAAGTACGAGAAAGTTCCTGCGAAGTTTTAGTAAACTTAATGCTCACTCGAAGGATCGAATCGCCAGAATTATTTTCAAGATTATTGCTCAAATGGCTGAGCCCAGCAACAGGTTATATTATTTATCTTTAAATTTAATATTACAACATTAAAGTTGTTATTTGCAGCTGAAGATGTGCGGTTTCGACAGATAATCGGAATATTCATAGAAATGTTTTGTCAGTTACCTGACGTTGAATTACAAATAGAAGAGTCAATCATTCCAACGTTACGTGCTATAAGTCTTTCCCCATCTGCAAGTCCTTTGGCAAATATATCTAAAGAAGAACTGCTCAAATCTATTGTTAAAATCATCAACTTAAGACACGATGAGGTGCGTATTTTTATTTATATCTATTGAACTATTAATAAACATCTTTTTTAGGATTATACAATACATGAAAATTTAGCAACACGAATATGTGTCGAGATACAAAAAGATTACAATTCGCCCTGCATTCCGCTGTTTGCAAAAGCATTATTATATTTAGAGTTATACAGAGACGATAAAGTATATATTGATCATATTTTAAATATTTCCGAAGATATCTTGATTGTAAGTTAGTAACTATATTTTTAATTGGTGTGGAATTTATAGTTATATTTTTTAGGATCTAAAAGATAAGAATGCCGTAAGCCACATGAAGAAGTTTATTTACAGTTTAAAACATGAGTAGTAGGTAATATTTTATATATATAAATTTATATTTTATTTTAATTATTTGCAATAAGAATATTTAACAAGAATTTTAGGAAAATGTGAATATATTTTATTGATTTTATTGAAATACATTTTGATATTTTTAAATCTTTTTACCCTTAGTACCTAATTATATATACTTTTTTAATCACAAACATTTAAGTTATAATAAAATCATAAAATTTTCTATACTATAATAAACTTTTATTCAACATAACAGTTTTTAGAGCTAAAATGCTACAACTAATTTATAAAATTTAAATTATGTACTTCAAATGCTATATTCTAAATTAAAATAAAATATTTACAACTAATTTATTGCAATCGATATTTACTCAGAACATGCAAATACAATTTTAGGTATTTAAATATTTGAATTAAAGGACAGAAACGCAGTATACAGCATAAACAAATTTATATACAGTTTAAAACATAGTCATTGTACGAATTTCTCAACAAAATCATAAAATTTCCTACATACTGTAATAAAACCTTTTTTTCAATAAAACAATTCTTAATGACTTAACTTAATTAAAACATTTTATAAAATTTAAATTAAATATAATGCTATGTTATTCTAAATTAAAACAATAAAAATTATATTTACAACTTTTTAACATTGGAATCCATATTTACTCAGAATTTTCATTATCTTGACATTGCTTTCCTTCTACTTCACAATGGGAACTTCTAAAAAATATTAAATATTAAAATTTATTATATTGTATTTAAATGCAAAAAACTTACTCTTCAGATTGTTCGGTTTCTTCTGCAGCTTCATTTACTTCTACGACTTCATCTTGGGCCTGTTTTTCTTCTTTGGTTTCGTTTTCTAATTGAGGTTCAGCAGTAACATCTTCTTCAGTTTCTTCAATTGTTTGTAACTTCTCTAACTTCTTATTTTTTTTGTTTTTCTTATATTCTTTATTTTCTTTGACGGTTTCATCTTTTACTTTTTTGTTCTTTTTGGACTTTTTCTGTGTTACTTCTTCTGTACTATCGACCACATTGGATTCAGTGTTATCAACGACTTCTTTACTTTTTTGTTTCTTGATTTTAACTTTTTCGGTTTTCCTTTCCTGAACTGTTTCTTCCACATTTTCAGTTGCTACATTCTCGGCTTGTCTCTTCTCTCTTTTCTTTTGCTTGCCTTCTTTTAATTGTTCACCGTTATACTTTTCTTGCTGTCCGACATTAGCTTTTTCTTGTTTGTTTTTCTTATCTTTTTTGTAATTTTGTTTTACTTCTTTGTCTTTCGGAATCTTTTCTTTCTTGTTGTACTTTACTTTTTCTGTTGCTTCCGTCTTGACTGTTTCAACTTGCTCTTCAGCTTTATTTTTAATATCTGATTCTACCTTTGCATCTTTCTGGGTTGCTGCCGCGTTTTCGTATTTTGATTTCTTGTCTTTATTTTTATTTTTTTCATTCATAACATCTTTGTTTTCATCATGTTTAGATTTTTTATACTGGCCATCTTTTTTGTTATACTTGTGGCCATCTTTTTTTGTGTATCTTTCCTTAGCTTCCTGTGGTTTTCCTTCTATTCCATCTTTTTGTTTTTTGTATTTTGCTTCGGTTTCAAGAACTAATAATGCCACAATAACTAAACCTAGTATTAAGCACAACCTTAAACCAAAAAGATATTTAAGTAACTTTAATTTCATAAATATTTTTATTTGCCATTATTACGACTATAGAAAAGTGTAAAGAGATTTGATATTTTACCTCATTTTTCCAAATTAGTATTCACTGTTCACTTTGAATAAAATTCTGTAATGCTAATGAACTCGGCAAGCGACTGGTAACTACTGAATTACTTTTTGCCGGTCAATGATGTTTGTCTGACTACAAAGATAGATAAAGAAGGATTAAATTTAAATAGTATGTACATACAAGTATTTATTTCGCACGTATTTTGTTGTCATGTACTATCAGGTACACGTACAGTGTTTTATCTTAATTTTGTTATCAAAAACTTTCTTTATTTGAAAAGATTTAAAAATGTGATTTTTTAAGTACTCTGAGATTGGAAGAAAGGTTTAATTAAGTTTTGTTGTATGAGATTTTTATAGAAAAACAAGTTTATTTAGCGATTAGATAATTATAAAGTAATTCAAAATTCATTAGTTTTTTACTCCATAGAATATTAAGTTCAGTTAACTTTGTTATGAAATGCGTCATAAGTATATATTTACATAAAAATTAGACATTTTTTCTTATTAATAACTCAGCATATCTTTACCTTTCATAAATCTTTCGTCTGGTTCTTATTATCAGTAGCATAAACAGTTCTTAAAAATCTTTTACTTTTGTAAATAAACAGTTTCTTCACAGAAATTTACTTTGTAATGTTACAAATAAATTCTTAAGTCATATTTCAGTGCAAAATAATACCTACCTAACAAGTAGGTAATCTTAAATTCAATGAATGCTCGTATTAAAGAAGACTAAATTTATCGTATCGAGTTATGTTTCCGCACATATATATCTTGTGGTTATTCTGTGCGCACATTTGATATGACGTCATGTTTACCAAAATGGAAAGGATGTCAATTATTTGTTATTTTTTCCTTATAAATTCGCTGCGTTATGCTATAAAAAGATATAATAATTATACTGAAATATGTAATTGTAGAATACAATTAATGTTTCAATAATTAAAGTTACATGAGCATAATACAACATTTTATACATGTACTGCTCACTTTTATGTTTTAATTTTGCAAATTATTCTTAAATTTTATCTGATTATAATAATTTTCAAAATTAATTTACAAGTCAGCATTTTATATACAGGATATGGGCCATAAGTCACTGCGACCATTGTATTTTTGATATAATTTTATTTTTTATTGAAAATAAATATCTTTTAGATGCCTGATATCAGCCTCTTCACAAATTGCTGCTCTTTGCAGTACCTGTCCATAACTTGAAGCTAAAATCAATCTATCAATCGCAATAATTTAACATCTCCAAATCGTGAAACGATACGGTTCCAAAAACAGTTCGCAGCAAATTCATTGTTTCCCTTGCAGTACCTATGGGACGTAGCTCCGTCTTGTTGAAACCACATTTCTTCAGTTATGGACCAGGTACAGCAAAGAGCAGCAGCAGCTTGCGAAGAGGCTGATGGCAGGCATCTAAAATATATTATTTTTAAAATGTAATTTAAAAAAAAACTTCATGATTAAAACTATCTTTTGTACCTAATCAAAATTATTCATTTTCAATAAAAAAAAATTAAAAAATTATATCAAAAATACAATGGTCATAGTGACTTATAGCCCACCTGTAGTAGTATTATTTAATATTGCAGTCAAACATAGTAAATGAATTATTTAATAGAAGTTGTAGAAACAGATACCTGCAAAATGACCATTTAATTTTAAAATTGCTATAAGACGATAAGATCTACTATCAGTTTTTCAATTATTTCATACATTTGCGGAAAACTTGAAGATTACGAGTGAAATAAAATGCGTGACATATTTTCAGTTGTGCTGATTATGAATTCGCAGAAAGTCAGGAATGCCGCTCATTTGAAATTAGGAAATTCCTTCCGTATTGATGCGAGCGACGATCATGGCATGATCCTGTCTTTATTACATTCCTTTCTGTGAGAGGCAAACGTGATAATGGTATTGCCCTGTCCTACCACACTACGATCTATATTTCAAGTTGGCAGTCAATAATATGTTTATATAATAGTTGAATGCAGATAAAGAGGAACTACCATTTTAAGACTGTTTGTAAAACAGCTTTCCGCCATTTGGTTTTAAGATGTCTTAATAAAATATTCACCCTAAATTTTAAGTTAAATAAGGATAGAACGAAAGAAGTTAACATCCAATTTTTTCACGAAAATTAGTCAATCCTGATAGTCGAGATAAATGGCTGCCATTTTGTTTGAAGATGGTGGAATGAAGTATCTGCCTATATTTTAAATTTAATAATGATTTATTTACAACTGAAATTTGATGAAAATCGGTATCGTCGTTCTGGGGTGATAATGTAACATATAATCAAAAATAGAATTTTATTGTAGTATTGTTCATTCTACAATTCACATTATTACATAAAAATAATAAAACTATTGTATTTTTGTTTAAAAGCCTTTTTGTAATATTTTTTTTACTAATAATGTGAAAAGTAGATTGCTCAATCTGTAAACGGTAAAAAATACTTTTAAAAATGAAAGACCATTAAAGAACTTTTAATGAAAATGTTTCATTTATTTCGATATTGATTGAAACAAGAAAAGATACTTTCAACTTACTCGAGAAAACTATTTAGTAATTAAGAAATAGCCAGGAAAGAAACTTAAGTTTTAATTTATAGAACAAACTAAATAATAAGTAACATGTGACATCTGAGTATATCTACCGCACAATATCGATCAAATTTAGGCAGCAAAATTAAAAGGATATGTTAAATATAATTAAATTCCAGCATACGTTCGTAAGTTGGATTCCACGTTTTTACGTATTCATCTTTACAATTTTTATCAAATATTTTTTAAAATTTAATATTTATTTTACCCACTAGACAATATTTTTTAAACCCCAAAGTTTATTGCTACATAGAACAGTTGTTATACTAAAAAATATGGACAACAAATAAAATTCAATGTAGATTACAACAAATCTATTGGTCATGCGTGAACTTTGACCTGGAAGTATAAAAGCAGCTTCCGTTCAAGTTTACCCCCTTAGAATCCTACAGACAATGGTACGATTAATATAAAATCTTACAACAACGAAATGATCAAATTTGTATCGCTGCTATTTGTCGTATTTAAAATAACTGCTGCAAACAACAGTAAGTAAAAATTCTTTCCATAAAAATATTAGGTAGTTGAGACGTTTTTCAGTAAAGTTGTACCTAAATATTTATTTATCTGATGGCGTGTCATAATGACAATATTATAAGCCTCAATTTGATGACCATAATGAATCCAGTAGAATAACAAACAACTCGATACTAAGGAAGCCAGTAAGGAAGTTAAAAAATAGCATACTTACATGATTTTTTTAAATTTAAATTTTTTGTTCAGTACCAAATAATTTATTTTACTTTTTGACTAATTTACGCCAGCAGATAAAATTTTGTATTCAATTCGGATTGTAGTAACCAATCATTATGGTACACGTCATGTTATCAAACTCGACTTCGCCTCGTCTAATAATCTTCACGACTAGTACCATAATAATTAACTTATAACATAAATAAGTATTATAATTTATGAAGTAAATAGCCGTTCTGATAACTAATAGGTTCGAATTTTGTCACAAATTATCCCTGTGTGTGTACAGCGCACACATGCTATATAATATCTACATGGTTGACTCACAATATGTAAGGCTGCCACACTCAAATTGTAGTATAATAGACACGTAATAAAAAATATTGGAAATAGTTCAAGTTTTAAAATGTGTTTCGTATGATTTTTGTAGATGAAAATCATATTTTCAACGTGGCTTTAGATCCGCAAAGCAAAATAAAATATTACTGGACTCCCGATTATGCAACATCAACCCTAAAGGCCGAAGTTCATACCCCGGCTGAATTTAGTTGGCTTGCTATCGGATTTTCTGATCGAGGAAAACTCTTTCCTTCGGATTTTTGCGTTTTGTGGATAGATTTTAAAGGCGCAATCCATTTTGAAGTAAAATTTAAATACAGATAATTCACACAAAATAAAATTTATAAATATTTCAGGATGCAGCAACAGATGAAAATGGAATTTTGTCAGTTGACAACATGCAAAATTGTTTACAATTCCGAAAGTCATTCACGAAAAATAGCATAAAATTTGCTTATAGCAGAGTGTTTGATACTTGTGATGACAATGATTATGTAATTGAAGTAAGTACTATTTTGAAAATAAATATTTCTGCAGTTAAAATTAACGTAAACAATCAGTAAAATCACGTTTAATATATTTCAGCGAGTATAAACATCTTTATCTACGACTAATGCGTTTCGTTCATGAAAAATTGATCATTATTTCTTTCTCTCTTACGTTTTTTAGGATGGCACAGTCCACATCGTCTGGGCCCGAGGAAGTGGTCCCGTGTATCAGATCACCGGACTGAACATCAACACCTCTTTGCCGGAAGACCGAGGAATGGTGCGAGTGCAGCTTCTGAAAAATACACACGATCACGTTAGTTTTCCTCCACATGTGCTGAAGGTGGACATATTGGCTAACAAAGTAAAGGTTCCTAATCTGGAGACAACTTACTGGTGTCATGTTCATAAACTTCCTGATGAGTTAGCGCAAAAACACCATGTCTTGCAGGTATTAAAAATAATTTACTAAAGAAAGTTATGATTGTTTGTTTGGTATGATAGTACCTATCATGAGAGAACGTTTTGCCCAATTTTAAAAGGTAGTACCAGCGCTATTTAACTTAAAAAATAATACTTTGTATCACTATCAAAAACAAGATAGCAATAAATTATTTTTGAAACATTTTTATTAGCGATTTCCCGTTTTAATACTAAAATAATTCAAGTTAATGTATATTTTACCTAATCATATAAAAGACAAATATAACAATTTTCAATTAATTAATGCCCTTATTTTAAACACTAACAAGAACAAAGAAGTAATTATTCTACCAGCAGTTGTTTCTCTAACATTTTACTGATTTTATTTTGCCTCACCTTGTTTAATTATATAATTCATAAAGTTATCACAATGGCTTTCCAACTAATTTTACTATTTTCACTTATAATATCACTACGATAATTTCTGGATTAGTGCGTGCTTTTCAACAACGGTTTAATCGGCTTAAGGGGTAGACGGCTTAACAAATAATAGAATTATTTTAAAAATAATGTATATTCTACCAAATTGTAAACAAGTGACTAATATAATATTTGAATAATTTAATCATCATAAAAATACGTAACGTAATGGCATTCCACGCATTTCACCAACATAATCGCAGAGGTTGTTTCGCTAACATTTTACTGATACTTATGAAATTTGGGTAGTAAATAAATTTGTATTCACCGTACTAAATTATTAATTATTCCGCCATATAAATTTTTAAATATAAAACTTTAAAACAATTCACAAATTGTCATAAAAATTTAATTCAACTTCGAAATAATATTTAATTCCACTGCAGCACTGTCTAGAAAACTTAGAGATAAATTTAAATTAAATTTGATGATTTTTTATACACATTCAAATTTAAATATCCAACATCATATTTGCAGCAGTTATGTTACTTTAAATTTATTGCCAGAAAATTATTTGAAATTGCAAGCTGAATGCCCAAGAAAACTGTTATTGAAAATGTGTTTTTTGTGCTATCGTGAGCCTTGATAACATTTTATTAAAAGTTACACACTTTTTACACACCTTAATTAGCTAATATTCTAAAAATGTATGTATATTTCTGTTAAAATTAGTACGAATCAGTGATTCAAGAAGGCAACGAAGGCCTGGTACACCACATGGAAGTGTTTCATTGCGTAGCGCCTTCTAAACAAGATATTCCAGCTTACGAAGGATCATGTTTTGCGTCAGAACGACCTGAAGGTACCATGGTGTGCAAAAGAGTTTTAGCAGCTTGGGCCATGGGAGCAGGACCTTTCATCTATCCTGATGTAATATAAAATAACTCATTCCAAAATAAACACATAACAAGAATACTTATTATTAAAGGAAGCAGGTCTACCCATTGGTGGCGAAGATTTCAACCCGTACGTTATGTTAGAAGTTCACTACAACAATGTCGAAGAAAGAGCTGGTACATTTTATCATGTTCGTAAATAAATACTAAAAATGTAATGTATCTATTTGTTTAGATTATGTTGATAGCTCTGGAGTAAGATTCTACGTAACTCCTCAACTACGGCCTATGGATGCTGGAGTTATAGAACTTGGTTTAGAATATACAGATAAAATGGCTATTCCACCGGGACAAGAACAATTCTCTATAACTGGATATTGTGTTACCGAATGCACAGCTGTCGTAAGTAACAATAATTATTTGTATACCTAGGCTGCGAAATGTCTGTTTAACGTCCGAAAGAATTTTTGAACAAAGCATAAACATTCTCGAGGACACCAAACACATTTCGCAGACGAGTTATACATAATATTTTTGTGCAACTAATGCGTAAATAAAAAACACATTTTATTTTTTGTAACTGTCAAAAATTTGTGACAATTCAATAAATTCCACATCGCAGTCGTTTTGAATAGCAACGGCCGCGAAATGTAACGTTCACAAATATTTTACTTCGCGATCTGAATTGTGGATGCCAATGTCAACATTTTTTGGAAGTTGCGCAAGAAACCATATTAAAATACTGAACTGTAATAACATAATAATTCTAGAGTATTCCAAAAGAAGGAATAACAATTTTTGGATCTCAGTTACACACGCATTTAACAGGTACAAGAGTTATAACTAGACATATTCGAAATGGAATCGAGTTGGCTGAAATGAACCGAGATGATCATTATAGCACGCATTTTCAAGAAATACGGAAATTGAAAAGACGAGTTACTATTTTACCTGTAAGTATTTCAAAAGAAAACTATTAAATTAGAACACTGGAATATAATTTGAACAACGTAATATTTTATTAACTTATTATTATAAAATACAAAATTATATTATAATAAAATTTGTTAAGTAATAATTTAAATTATGTTTTTAATTTTTTTGTTTTTTTCTTCTCTTGTTTTATTCGCCGTTTTTTGTTTTCTTCTTCATCGCTTTCATCATCTTCTTTTATTTCTTCAACTTCATCACCGCCTTCATTTTTGGGAGCAATAAAATGTCTTTTTCTCATTAATAATCGAGGAGTTTGAATCTTGATGTATTCTTCAAATTCGACCTTTTTCTCTTGTAAATTGTGGATTCTAAAATGTCTATCCAAACTACAACTAGCCACTATAGGTTCTTCCAAATCACAAACAATATCTGTAAGACCTCCCATGTAGCCTTTGAAAGTCTTAATTGGTTTAATTTGTGCTCGAAGGTCCATAACTTGCAGAAATCCTTTGCTACTGCCAACTACAATTTCGTTTTCTGCACATGTTTCTGATATTGTTGTGTACGTAGAATCTGTATTTTTGTATATTTTAACAGCGCGTCTTTGTGCTCTTGTGTCGTAAAGACGAATTTGCCCTTGGCGAGTAACTGTTGCTAAGTCTTTGCCTAATGTGTTCTTTATAAAAGTGAAACTGTTTACGCAAATTGGTTGTGCTAATTCTAATTCATCGTGTCGATCCTAAATTGTATTACACAGTGAATATAAGGCAATACAAATGAAATTATATTAATACATACACATTTAGCTTCAAAAACTGTTTTCTGAGTCGTTATATCATATAATTTAATGTCATTACTTCTTCCTCCAACGCCCAAAACGTTTTCATCATAAGGATTAATAAGTATTTTCTCTATGGTTTTATTTTTCCCATTAATTTTTAAAAATGGATTGCATTTTCCACTTGACCATTGTTGCACAGTTCCAGTATTTGAGGCAATTAATAAATTGCTAGAATAGTACACAATTAAACAAATAAATACGGTAAAGCATGAATTAACTTACTCATTTACTGGTACAATACCAACAATGTGTGACTTATCTAGAGCTGCAATATTTTTAGATTTTGTTGTCGCTAAGTTGTATATTTTAGAGTGACCTTTTTTGTACCCAATAAGTACTTCTTGTGGTTTTCTACCCCAAGAAAGGGCAGTAATTTCACATTTATCTTCATTTTTTAGATAAACAACTTTGTTATTGTTTTTATTATTGGTGTAATCTACAACAAATATTTCAAAATGATCTTATTAGCACATATTTATTTATATAATACATACGAACTAAAGCTCCAGAAATGGTTCCTAAATAAATTTCATAATTTTGAATTATGCTATTCATTTTTGCAAACACGTGGTTTTGTCAGCCGTCAAACTACATGTCAAATGCTTGCTGTAGCAGTGTTGCCACCAGTTCAAAATTTTATTTTCAGGGCGACGCACTTCTTACAACATGCGATTATAATACAGTTTCCCGAGAAAATATTACTTTGGGAGGCTTTTCTATAAGCGATGAAATGTGTGTGAATTACATACATTATTTCCCAGCCACTCCTTTAGAAGTTTGCAAGAGTGCAATTAGTGATCAAGCATTGGCAACATACTTCCGATATATGAATGAGTAGGGATATAATTGTTGGAACTAAACACACTTCACTGCTTTTATGAATTTTAGGTGGGAAAAACAAAAGACGAGCGAGAAAAATGGAATATCTGATAATTATAAAACAATTGAATGGACTCCAATAAGAGTGCAATTTTTGCACCATTTATATCATGAAGCTCCTCTCAGTATGCAATGTAACATGTCTAGCGGCGACAGATTTCCTGGTTATTGGGAAAATACTCCAATAACTACTGTCTTATCACCGTTACCACCACCCGTACGAGATTGTAAAAATATAGCAGAAAATGAAACTGAATAAATATTAAAATAAAAAAATTACTATATGAAATTTAATTGTAGAGCAATATAAAAATATAACTACATGGCATCACTATAACATTTAAAAAAAAATACCTTTTTACAACATTTAAGAATATGAAATTATAATAAGAATTAAATTAATATTACAATTAACTTAAAGAAGATCTAAAAAAATATATTATTTATCCAGTAATATGATCTCTAATTTATCACATACAAATAATTATTATTATTATTTCAGTAATGAATCTAATGAAACTGGTTTATTGTCCGTTATAATTATTTCTAGCAAATGAGGGTTTTGTTTCACATTGGCTTTAGAGTACATAACTAATCTGGGTATCAAGAGTCTCATAAAATTAATTTTCTCAATTCTACTTTTAATTAATTCCATTTTTTCTTTGTATGCCTGAGTGAAGTTTTTATCGCACTCTGCATTATATTGAACAGTTCTTTCTTTTAATTTTTCTTCGATAATTTTATTTTTGTACATAAGAGTTTTGCTAATTTGATTTCTAACTTCATTTTGTATCTCATAAGATTGTATTAGTTGTTCACTACTATTTTTTAACCGCTGTAGTTGTTCTAAAATTTTATTTGTGTATATCTCAACACCGCTTTCATCCGAGGTATTTTGTAAAACAGATTGAAGAGTGTGATCCATAATTATACTATTTAGAGATTTATCTGCTTGTTCAGAATTTATTACATTGTTTATCAGTTCTTCTTCCTCCTGCACTATGTCTACATTTTTGTAATCTCTGTGTTCAACAGGAGGATTTGACACTTTGATTGTTTTGACTTTAGAATTGATAAATTCGCTCATTTCTTTTAAAAGTAAAATTTCTTGCTCTGTCGATATTTTTTTTTCATCTTCCACAACTGCTCCTGTTTGAAGTTTATCTAACGATGCTTGAAATTCCTGACATGCCTGTTTTAATTCAGCGTGTTGTGACATGCTACAAATTATATTACATTAAATATAAGTTTTAGTATGCAAATAGTAATTTATGTAATAAGTACGAAAAATAGAGTTTTAGAGGACGAACTTGTTTAAGTATAAGGCACAAGGAGTCCTTAAATGATATGAGTCCTCTAAACCTAAGTTTGTGTACATGTTACATACAACATTTTTAAGTATATGCTCTCCAAATTTGTTTAGGAGCTATACGAAATTATTGTATAATATATCTTTAAAATAAAGAAAAGTGTTAATCACAAGCGACGAAGGAGCGAGTGAATTATTTTTTCTAGTCAGTAATATAATTCTATCGTCGAAGCACGTTTTAGGATCTCTAGAATACGAATTACACATTTTTGAGATGATGTCTGTGTGTGTATGTTTCAATTTTTTCGGAATCGATAACTCAAAACATACCAAATTTTGTATCTAAGGTTTAAATACGATTTTCAATAGACCAAAACCGGAAGTTAGACTTTTCATATAGAGGAATAAGATTTTCTTAAATTATCTCGATAAATAAAGCATTTATGATAATATATCTTTCATTAAATATAACAGAAAAATTTTTTAAATAATTTTCTGTACCATTTATAAACTATAGGACCATTTATCTACTTTTTTGAAATTCCAGTATCTTGTTGTCCATGATATGAAATTTGTTTCTACACAAAATATGAATTATTATGACAGTAAAGTTGACATCTTTTGCTGTCATCTTGGTTTACATTATCGTTTACATATTACATGAACATGAAACTATTAAAATGTAAGTAAAACTATTTATTAGATTAGTAGAATAAGCAGAATTAGACGAGAGGTCGTTTGCTGGCCATAGCAGATTTTTTTCTATAGCTGATGTTTAGGAAAATAGATAAGAAAACTAATTTTAAATTAAATTATTATTAAAACGCAATTTCGGAGTTTGTAATGTTTTTCATCCTACATTTTTCACAAAGTGGATGCAGAACTGTGTGAAAATGAATTTGAAGCAAAAATGTAGAAAATTAAAGCACTTTATCTACACTCTTAATGTTAAAAGTTTTACTTTATCTACTCTAATTTTACTTTATCTGCCCTTACGGTTACAGTGTTTCTTTATCTACTCAAAATAGTCGATAAAATAGTACTTTAACATCAGCTATGGAAAAAAATCTGATGTGGCCAGCACAAGAAGATAATTATATTATGCGATATGTGTCACTTTTGTTACTTTCACTGTCATCATGTCAGAATCAATTAAATTTTACGAAGTAACAATGCTAAAATAATCATGGACAACAAGATACTGAAGTTTCAAACTGTAAATTATTGCAGATAATATAATATTATAATCTTTCATTAGAAATAAAAAATATTTTCATAAATTTATTATGAATCGAGATAATAAATAAAAGTACTACTTCGGTTTGTGGATTGCATCCAAAATTAACTGGATTCTTAAGATTCGTATTAATACCGTAAATATAAAATTTGGTTGTTAAATGTTTGATATTTTATTCGTATTCTATGGATCCTAAAACGTGCTTATCCACATTCGAAAATTTTGACCCGTCACAATACCTCCCTTTATAGAATATAAGGCGGGAGGTAAAAACAATAAAAACCAGTGAATAAATCCTATAAAATGTAAATAACAGCTCATCTCATTACCTTGGTTACGTTATTATAAAGTACTGGATCTTCTATAATATTATTTTGCGTAAATAGTTCGCAAAGTAACGATTTTAGAGAGCATATACTAAAAATTATATATACTTACATTTATAACAAATATCTCTTAATTAAACAATTCCTTGCGAAAAAGCAACTTCAAATAACCGTCAATGTAAATATCTCATAGATACCAATATAATAGGTTCAACCAAACCATACAACAAAAGTAAAATTGGGCAAATATCAATTATTAATCGTTTTGGTAATACATAATCAATTAATATAATAAGAATATTTGATCTATTGATACAAGAAATCATTTATATTTTGAATTTTGCTGTATTAATTACTACGAAATGGGAACATTTTACGCAATACAGTTGTGAACATTAATTGTCAAACTGACAGTCAGTTTTCAAAATCCCCTAAACGGTCATACAAAAAGTTACTATGCTCTATGCTTAGCTTTAATATAGTATTATATTTTTTTGTTATTTCGTAACAACTAGAAACATTAACAATTTGTTATAAATAAGTGTTTTAGAACAAAACTAGGTCATTTTAAAATGTAAAACTGTGTTATTTGACTACAGTAAATATATGTGTTAAATGACATTCTTGATTTTTAGAAAACCAGATTGTAAAAAATAATTATTTAAAAATGAATTCTTTGTACAATTTCATGAAAGAAAAATACGTATTAGTTGTGATAGAATGTGCAGCAATTAACAAAAGTCATAATTTGAAATTGGATAATTTGAACATTGTTGCACTACCAGTAACAATAGCTGAGTGTCAAGAATTAGTCAAACTTTATTTGCAGCACAACAGTTTAAAAACATTGCCAGAAGAAATTAAACTGTTAGTGAATTTAGAATATTTAGCTCTGGACTTTAACAACATACGTGCTGTACCTACGACGTTATGGGCTTTACATAATTTAGTTGAACTAAACCTTGGACATAATCCCATAAAAAAGTTACCTCCAGAGATAAAACTTTTGAAAAAATTGGAATTTTTATGGTTAAATGCATGTGAATTGTCTGAACTTCCAGACGAAATCTGTGATTTAGAATCACTGTACACATTTGGTGCAAGAAACAATTTTATTAAAACACTACCTGCAAATTTTCATAAATTAAATATAAAGTATACTGTGACTGGTTTAAAAATATGAGATAAGTACTAATAAATATTTATGTTCCAGATGGTTAACTTTAGCGTACAATAGAATAGAATTTTTACCAGATAATTTCAAACTGCAAAATCTAATACATTTAAATTTAAGTTATAATCATTTTACAACTTTTCCTTATCAGTTAACACATTTGAAGAAGCTAAGATATTGTTTTCTAAAGGCAAATAAAATATCTTATCTAATTAATACTTCACTTTTAGCAGAAATGAGTCATATATTAAAAATTGATCTACAAGAGAATCCAATATTATATTCCGACCATCTTAAGGTATGATAATAATAAAAATTAAATTTATGTAATAAAAATATTATTATTTAATTTTAGGAGTATAAAAATGTTTTTATAACAGATTTAATAATAGAAAATTATTCAGATGATTACGATTCTGATTCATCAGGTGGTTGGGAAGAAAGTTTGAATAGTTCAGAAATAGATTCGAGTAGTAGTGAATCTGAAAACGAAGAACATCCCGAATTTCGATTGCCACCAAAGACATTTAAATATCTGATGTCTTAAGTAAATGTATGTACTATTTTGTTGTTATTAAATATACGTTATATGTCATGAAATCTTATTTATTTTGTATAATAAAACAATAATATTATTACAAAAACAACGCATTGAAACACAATTCGTTCAAATTAAATACACACAGAAAATAGTTGTAAATCTAAAATATTGTAACAATTTAAAATACAATAGGTAATTATAACCATTAATAATAACATGGCTCAAATTACGAAAATACATTTTTATTTACTATTCAAATTGAATATTCATATTCATAACAAAGTTATTGCTATAACATTCGTATTATAATTAACTAAAACTGCACACAATTTAAATTCAGGACACTTTTATTCCATACTAAAGTAAAGATTTAAAATTATACCTAAATGGACTTAATCATTAAAATAAACTGCAAAATATTGATGTGCTATGGCGTATGGCAGGTGACTTAAAATAACTTTTGCACTTTTAATTGGAAAACCTTTATTTGGAACAAGTATCTTATGAACTTGGGAAAAATATAATTTGGAGGATTAACCAGTTATTTATATAAACAAATTCATTTTGACAACATTGATATATTTCAATCCTCCAAACTTCATAAGTACTTAAATAAATAAGTCAAAATTTTGTACAATTTCCCTGGAAATTATTTAATTAATGAAAAAATATAAAAATAGACATACGTGATCGTGTTGTTAAGAACTGTTCATTTTGACGTTGTTGTTTGCCGGCACAGCGAGAATAACCGTGTGTTGTCCTCCGCTGCTTACTTTGTGAACCAAGCGTTCTTGAAGTTGTTTGCTCTTTATAAGTGAGGGTTCGAAACAGTCGTCTTCTTCGCCAGTACCTAATTGACCAGATGTTCCCATTCCCCAACCGTATAATTCACCTAAAATAAATCATAATGAAATACATGAATGTTCGACTGTAGTAATGATGCAGATAATAAATAATCAGAGGGTGCACACAGATAAAAATAATGCTATATCCGCAACAGGGTTAGTAAGATCAATCATTCAAAGCAAACTTAAATAAAAATAATTCACATTCCAGTTTCCTAGCTGTTATTCACCTAAAATAAATCATAACGACATACACGAATGTTGGACTGTAGTAATTATGCAGATAATAAATAATCGGGGCGTACATAGATAAACATCATGTTATATCCGCAAATAGGGTTAGTAACAATAAGAACCCTTAAACACATGTATTCATTCCACACGCCAATCACCACATCAAACTTAAATCAAAATAATGCACAATCCAGTTTCCCAGCTGTTATAATTATTATTGGTTCATTTTTCGATAGCGACATATCGAACCGCTCCAGCAAACAGCAACATAATTAGATAAAAAAATTTGTTTAAAATAATGTTTACCTACATCCACCCTATATCTATACAGGTGTCTGTTTATAAATGAACCAGCAATTGTCTCGCTTATTTGTTGATTTAGCGATTTTTGTCAAATACATGATTTATACAGTATCATGTGTAGTAAATGATAGCGGATGTGAATCCTTGCTATCACTTCCGGTTTTTGAGGAAGCCATAGCAACTTTCAAATTTCAAAGGGAACATTGTACTTTTTATTACGAATTTGAAAAGTACATTAAATTTGCTTTACGGTGGTACAAAAAAGTCATATGTTGTATTATTAAAATATTAAATTACGGGCACTTAAATTATGCACCTATGAACGCTGAAATAAGTAACCCTTGCCGCGAAACAAAAACAATAGCTGAAAGCAAAGGAAGATAACTAAATTTACATTGATTGTTGACAGGTAACTGCTTTCAACTATTGTTTTTGTTTCGTGGCAAGGCATACTTATTTCAGCGTTCATAGGTGCATAATTTAAGTGTCCGTAATTTATTATTTGAATAATACAACATATGACTTTTGTATACCATCGTAAAGCAAATTTAATGTACTTTTCAAATTCCTTAAAAAAATTACAATGTCCCATTTGAAATTTGAAATCATTTCCTCAAAAACCGGAAGTGATACTAAAGATTCGCATCCGCTATCATTTACCACACATGATACTGTATAAATCATGTATTTGACAAAAAATGCTAAATCAACAAATAAGCGAGATAAATGCTGGTTCATTTATAAACAGACACCCTGTATATATAGACTTTTTCACAAGGATAAAAATTAAATGGTAGATACTACATGACATACCTACTGATCACGAATCAAAAATACTTTTAAAAAAATGTACAGTAATTTCTACTAGTGGTTAAACCCTCGGTTGCTTGGAACATAGAAGTTTGGGACAAATGTTGCATATATCGGCAACAAACTGTCCATAATTTCCGTCGTGGGATCTAAACTTTACACATTTCAAACACATCAACTCAAAAAAAATCACAACGTTCTCATAGCCAGAAATCAATCCTCATTCTGGCATATCTCTTTTGTCTCGTTTACATTCATACAACCTCTTTTATTCTTCCCACTCGGAATCTTTTGCCTCGTTACTTGCATATGCAACAAATCATCAATCATATCAATAGATTTACCCACCATTTGTATCTTCTTCATTGTTATAATCTATTTCCAAATTAGGAGTAAAAAGAAAATTCTAGGGTGATTTTTATGCTTCTGATTGGCTAGAGCATCGCCGGATTTACACCGAACACGTCGAAATGTTAAATTAAACTGTCATGTTTTTGTTGATTATTAAAATGTCATCCGGAAATTTTCTATACATGTGAATATTATTTGGAATTTATGCTTTTTACTTGATTTAAGATATAACGAAGAATAAAATTCTAGTGAATTTAAGTTTTTTTTAAAATTTAAGTTTTGTTTTTACTCTTTCAAGTTAGACTAGACTAAATTAAGTTCAATTTAAGGAAAACACGAGTGGTGCAGATAGTAGAAACATCACAATTGTAAAAAATAAAGATCTGTGACTGCATCCTAGATTATTATTCAAAATATACTGTTTTTCGTACCTTTGTTGGTGACAGAAAAGCTGGTAGCCGATCCACACCCAATATAAACACTAGTTTTGTCTTTAAGCGCAGGAATCTTCTGGATTTCAACAGCATCTTCACAGTTCTCACCAAGACCTAGCCGCCCGTATTCTTTACGACCAATAGCATATACCTTGCCTTCATCATCGAGTAAGATTGTGTGATGCGGTGCCCCACAAATTTGTTGCCACTTCCGTTTAGATAATTCTTTTGACAATACTGGCGTGAATTGAGGTGTTGTAGATTTTATACCTAAAATAAGTAAAAATAAACACAAGTCAGATAAATGCAATTATTGCTATATTGTTAAAGTTACTTACCAATTTGGTTGTAATTATTAAGTCCAAAAACAAAAATGTCATTTTTACCGTTTACTTTAGCAAAAGTACAATAGGTTCCTGCCCAAATATTGTCGAAAACTAATTTAAGACTAATTTTGGTTTGGATTGGATTTGGCGATAAAAGGCGAGCTAAAAATATTAGATTGTAATGAATGTAATGAAAGCAAACCGAATATACATTGCAAAAGATTTCTACCCTGACACATTTATTTTGCCTCGTCCACCATTCTATTCATGCTAGCTCTCCTATTCATTCCACTCGGAAAAATTCGCACACACAACAAAACATCAATCCATTTACTCATCGGACGTCCACCCAATCGCTCAACAACTACCTCACCCGCATAAATACAGGATGATTCACAACTTCGTGCATATATTTTAATGGCATATAGTGCTCAACTCACTTATCACGGAACTGAAAGAAATTTTTCAAAATTCGCATTTGGGTCACTGTTTTCAAATGGAATTTCATAAATTAACTATTCTTGCCATTGTACAGTTAATAAAATTTAATTTTATTCCGTTCCTAATTAAATTAAACAGATATCTATTATACAATTAACAATCCAGCGGTTTCAAAAATGTGTTTCTTGCGAAAACTACAAAAAAATGTTCCGTGTTCAGTAAGAATAATGAATGTGGACGAGGCAAAAGACATGTCAGGATAAAAATCTTTTGCAATGATTGATGGTTAAATGTTTGTGAACTGATATATTTGACGAGTGGAATGAATGTGTTTAGGGGTTCGTGCTAACCCTATTTAGGTAAATATGTAATGACATGTAATTTATTTTTGTATTGAAACTTACTGATTCCTGTTCTTGAATCTGTCCTACCGCTTGCGCGCTCGTTAATTCTACCAAGTTGTCCCTGTTCTGCACATCCACATGTGTAAATTTGTCCATTTTCCGTTAGCATTACCAGGTGATCTGCCCCCGAAGCTATTTTTACAACATTTTCATGCGGTATCATTGCGTATGGTAGTCGTTCGTTTCCGTTGTCTGTCATACCCATGTTACCATGTGAATCCTAAAAGAAGTATTCATATAATTTGTAGTAAACTAATTAAAATTATTGTAGACTTACTCTGAAAGTGCCCCATGCGTAAACTTTACCGCTTTCTAAAAGCACAGCTGTGTGCGAATCACCAGCTGATATCTGAATGGCTTTATCTGGCAAAACAACTTCACCAGGAGTGAATTCAGCGTCTTCTTCTGAGGTGCTTCGCCCTAGGGCCCCCTCGTCATTACAGCCAAAGGTTATCACCTAACCAAAAATGTTCTTCATAAATATGCCACATATAATTAGGATAAGAAAACTACCTTTCCATCTTTTGTTAAACAAACTGTGTGCATTCCACCAGCACAAATTTCTGTAATTTCATGATCTAGTCCAACTAGCGCAGGTCTACTTTTTTCTAAAACATCGCTTCCCAATCCTAACTGGCCAACATCACCAGCTCCTGTTACAAGAACTACTCCAGAATGTGTTTCGGAAGGAAATGTAGGTATACTAACTGTTACTAAAACCAATTATATGTATTATAGTTATGATTTAAGTTAAAAATTGCAGTTCTTATTGTCTGTTTTATGAGTAAATACGAGTTGTACAAACTTACAACATCCAATAATAAACAAATTAAATAAGTAAACTTACATTTTACTTTCTTGCTAGATTTACTTTCTGATACTTTATTTGAAGAATGTGTACGCTTTGTTGTCTTTCTTCCAGACATAATTAATATAACTAAAACAGTCACAGATATAAAGTACAAAAGTTAGGTTATCCATTAGAAATTCACAAAATCAATCGAACTAAACTTAAAACTTACCAGCTTTGTCACAGTTTAAGAATAAAAATATATTATGTGTTTGTATATCTTTAACGAACTTTTATTTTGAAAAAAATATAAACTTCACAAGCTTCCAACTCCCAAAAGCGGGAAAGGAAAATATTAGCATGTGGGAAATACGAAGGGGAGGGGACACTTCACATGTGTTAACGGCTGCGCAAACGTACAAAAACGTCTCTTGCAGTTGCAGTATTTCTTGAGCTTGCGCGCTAAAGGCGCTAAAGAAGCGGGAACTATTACGCCACTCACGATATAAAAGAAAATTAAATGTATAAATATGATATTTATATAAATGACATTACATAAAAATACTGACAATGACAATACGGACTGTAAACTGTAAAATGATTGATTGTTTTTTGTTTCATATAAAAAACTTAGGTATGTCATTTGTTTTAGAATCGATCACATAGCTGACATAGTCGCGAATTAAATTAATATTATAATATGAAATATAATTAAGTACACCTTTTATTAAATTAAGAACTAAAATAACAATATTAGAAATTCGGAAATTCGATTATGTATTAGAAACAAATTAATGAATGTTAAATGAATTTTTTATTATCATTTTTAAACAACAATAATTTAATTATTAATACCATTTTAATACAATTTAATATTTCGGAATATTATTTTGTTTTACAATTTAGAACTTAATTTATTCGGTTGCATATTGCATATTGAAACAAATTCAATATTCAATTAGAATGCAGTTGTCAAATTGAAATTTGTAATTTAATACAGAATGTTTGTAACCATATGTTCATTACGTGTAGTACGAACACCTGTGCTGAAATTTAATGAATATCGTACTATCGTATTAAAAGCTAAAATATATGCTGTACCTATTTACCCCTATTATTTAAATTTGAATATATTTAAATAGTTAAACTGCCTTGTTTTTTACCTATTTATGTTTAAATTGCAGATATAAATAAATTTATTAAGCTATGTTGTACTTATACGTATAATTTAATTAGAAATAAATACACAGTTATTTTAATAACTGATTTATGATTATAAAAGAGAATCAATTTCTATAAAAATAATAAAAACGGTGCGTCTAAAACATTTTTGTAGAGCTCTAAATAATTTGTCTTACCAACAAAATCATTTAGGTACCTATAGACAGTTTCTCTATACAATTACTTTTATAGCGTAATTATCGTATTCAACAGAATTACATAGACCATACATATCCAAATATTATTTAATTCTTAAAAATTTAATACCTACACCCTACGTGCAATACTTAAACAAAAATAAATATAACATTTAATGTAGGTACCAAATTGTAAGTGTAAGTTACTAATTTTACCAACCAGCGCTCAACGTTCGCATTTGGTTAATTTAGCACTTATACTTATAATTGGGTATGTCTGAATCTAGCTTAAGAACGTACAAGTAATTCCATACCATGTCATAAAATACATAGTTATAATGTATAAAATTACAAAGTAAATAATTTGATATTTTTAAGTATTAGTTACATAATTTTGTAGTTTGTAAGTATTCTTTGATCGTATATTCTGATTTCCAATTATAAAACTAGCAAAATTTTTTAATGAAAAATACTTGTGACTTAACTTTCAAAATTTATTGTAATCATGATTAAACCAAATTTTAATTATAAAAGTTTCGACTGACTAGATGTCAATATTCAATGTGAAATTGTACGAGTAAAATTTAGCAAAATTGCATCAATTTAATCTGTCGGTTTTATGCAATTTTTTGTTAATTTACGGTTTATTTGATTTTGATACAGCATGCGCAAACATTTGCTTTGGTATTTAGAATAGATAGTTTTTTTTTATAACGCACCAATTTATCTGATTTATTTATTCGAATATTATTACTGCTGTGCTTTAGTGTGTAATGTAATTATATATAATAATAGGTATATTATTTAACGAGCACATAATGTAGACTATAATTCAAGAAGCTGAAAGTTCATGTACAAGCTGAAGGCGAGTGTACGAGTATAATCATTTGAGCCAGTATGTAGAAATAAATAATTAAATGTAGAATAATATATAAAAATCTGACGTGGCCACTACAAGACCTCCCGCCATACCTACTTTATTCTTTAAACTTATTATACAAATATATTAATATTATAAGTACTACAACTACTGCTACTAGACTCACAAATATATTTTAGTCATTTTATTTAAACTGCAGAAGAAGATATAAAGCATATTTTACTATTGTCACTGTCATGTTATAATCATTTAAATTTTAAATTTTACGTAGTAACAAAAATGTTAATCGATCATGGACTACAAGATACCTACCGAAATACTAAATTATAAATATATACTTTAATTATTCTTAAATGATACCAGATACAAAAATATTTATGAAATACCGATTGTAGGTAATAATCACATAATCTTTCATTTAAAATAAAAAAAATTGTCTTAAATTAAATATTTATCGATATATTTGAAAAAAGTACTACTCCCGGTTTGTAGATTGAAACAAAAAATAGGAGGTGCACAACTAGATGCTATAACAGTCCTAAATACAAAATTTCAACTTTCTACGTCTAACCGTATTTGAGTTATGCGACATACATACGTACGTCCGTCCGTCCGTCCGTACGTACAGACGTCATGACGAAACTAGTCATAATGGATTCAGAAAAAGTCAAAACGGATATTTCCGTCAAAATCTGAGAACCAAAATTTTTCGCGATTACAATACTTCCTTTCTACTCCGTACAAGGAAGTAAAATACGACTTTTATTTATTAAAATATTAACCTAACCTCACATTTTGGTGTAATGATAGATGACAGTGTTGGTGTTGAATAATGAACTTGTAATACAATAGGTAGTGTTGAATTATGAATTCATAATACAATTATAGAGTGTCTTATGGAGGGGTTTATTATCGGAGATAAAAATATTATTTACCAATTTACTTTCTAAATGAGTATCAGAACATGCTTTTTGGCCGACAAATTCTTGTATTATGTTCAATAGAATTTGTTGTACACAAAAATTAGTGACAGCTTTCTTTTAATTTTATATGAATTATTCATTATAGTTGCAGATATAAAACTTTGAAGTATCCTTTAATAATATTCTATTTCATTTTATTTAATATTTCATTTTTCAAAGATACTTCAGGAAAAAAATCTTGATTATATTTGAACAAACCGGATAATTCATAAAACTTTAATAATAAAATTCTTATAAAATATGAGTTAAAAAGAAACCAAAACGTAGCCAGCAAAATAATTAAAAAACTAATTAACTTTTGATTTCGCTCACTAATCTAAAACTCCCAAAATTATATCAAACAGAAATTAATCGACTTGAAAACATTTCCAAAGTATGGAAACTTTACAGGAATGAAAAGTTTCATTTTACAATTAACAAATGAGAGAGTAGGTACGATTTTCATTTTGTTGGCAATAACACGAACAGGAACAGGGAAATGACAACGAATGTAATTAAATTCCTATCATATCGTCACATTTACAAAGTTTGCACAGCATACTAGAAAATAGATCTGCAATCCGCATGATCCGCGCGTACGTTAGGTTGCAGTGATGAGAGAATTAAACGTGAAACGGCCACTCACAAAGTATTATTGTGTGTGTAATATGATGTAGTGAATGTGATGCATAATCAAACCAAGTAATATGTTGGAGAACATATGAATCACGATGAGAATAGTCTCAAAGAGTTAAATAATAAAACGACAATTTGAATAGACCATATTAATTGTTCAATGCGCATACTCGGTAATCACCAATCATAATGCTGTGTGTATTGCCGAAATGGAACTAATGTTTCCTTATGGGAAAAAAAGGGAATTTTGAAAGTAAAATAGTAATTCATGCGGACAGAATCACATGGCCGTTTTTTAAATATAAGTTATATTTAATAACGAAGTACCTATCAAATTCTGCCACTATTTAATATAAATGATCATTAGATTATTATGTGAAAATAACTATGAAAATTTGAATTTTTTTAGCGGGATCCCGACAGCTCGAGTGATAGATACTTAAGTGTGTTTTTCTGTTGATGTAGTGTCATATAATTTTTATCAATATGCTTAGTTACAAATATTGTGATTCAAATCATGTTTTAAAATTTAAAAAATTAAAATTTTTAGCACCGAAACGGCTGTTCATTGCCAATTTATTTAGAAAAATAAGAAACTGTTGGCATCCCGGGCATCACTTTGTTACATCGCGAGTCAGCCGGAAGGCGCTTCGAAGTCAAATATCTTAACAATAAAATTTATACTCCCATTGATTTAGAAGTAGCAGTTTTGTCAGGTATTTGATTGGTTTTGTTTGGTCTTGAGTTATGTAATTGTAACGAATGCATTTAATTGACCAAAATTAGTTGAAATTCTTTATAGATACCTAAATAGTGTAATTTTTTCCATTATGCTTTTCGTTGTAATAAATTAATGATTAAAATATTCAGTATTAGTGTACATTTTATTGTACTTAATAAGTATTATGAGCCTGATGCGCCAGAAGCTTTAGAATTTAGCAGTTTCTGTAATTATTAGATGTGTTTTCTCTTAAATATAATTCTACAATGATTATACTCAATGGCTTTCGGTTTTAAACCTACAAATGCCGAGAATAAATTAAGTATTGCAAAGAAAACAAATAATATTGAACGGCTATAAGGTGAGCTGCTGCAAATTGTACAAATTGTGTACAACAAATGCCTATGTGTATACTGCCGGGAATATTAACAGTAGTTTTGTAAATATCGTTCTAAATGTAGTAAATTTAGACAAAACTAAATATGATGAAACTGAAATTCTAATATAATGCAAATAATGAGAAACAAAATGTTATTCAAGTGAGCGACCAAAAATTAATTGTGGTGTTATTTAGCATAAAAAGTTGAGTAAATTTTTGCACCTCAATAATAATTGGAAGTTTTAACAAAATATTATTGCGATACCGACTTGCACTGTATCACAAATTCGAGAACGTTACCATAAAGATGCTGAATAATATACATTGGTTTTAAGGGGTAGTTAAATTTATAGTAAAACAGAGGTGTGTGCGTCCCATGATCATTATTTGGAATTTAGAGGTATTTCCATTATTTACAACATATAAACATGTCACCAAAAGATGTTAGAAGGTCTCTCTGTTTTCATTTTTCTTCTTTAACTTATGATTTTGGGAGGGACAAAATTGAACATTTTTTTTTCATTCGTCTGTGTTATAAATTAAACGAGATATGATGGGACAACGATGCTATGTTTTCGCTGTTGAAATTGTAGATTCTCTAGTTAGCCAGTACATAGTACATACTCTGTTCAGTTTTCTTTACCTACATTTTTTGTGCGATTGACTGCACAAAGAAGGGCTTGATGTCACCTGAACCCGCCTCACTTTGAAAATGACGACTGAAGTTCAGGAGTTCGGTATTTTCCGAACGCGCCTCTTAAGATATCAATTTATTAATAAATTAATCAAGTAATTTTTTACGAACTATTGATTAAAGTATTCCGTACGAGTGTAAATTTTATTGTAGGTACTTAATACTCAAAAAATAAAAATTTAATTTTCTATACCTGAAAATTTTGATAAAAATATTCAGTATGAGTGTACATTTAATATGAAAATATCTAGGCAATTATTTATCTTTATCAACAAATTATCTAATAACATATGAGATTCTTAGGAAAATCTATATCATTTAAGACCCAAGTCCCTAAATATTTAAACGATTTATTGATTGAAGCTAAATTTACATTACATTATTTTACATTATAACAGATATGTGGTTTTACCAACAAACTTTAAAATGCATATTTAATTATTATTGCTTTACATTAAAATGTTCTATATTTTCTGTAGTCAACTTGACGACTTATATTTTAGTGAAAATAAAAATTTCCTACCTTATTTTCTGCTAAGAACAAATCTTAGGTATGTCGATTCGTCTCCTGAAACATAAAAAAAAATTTATTAAAAAGTGTTAACCGAGTGTTAACAATATTTAATTAAAGCTGGTCAAGTAATAATATAATACAAATAAGCTTAAATAAAAAATAATAATAATATAAAAACTATGAATGAGAAATTATTGTCGTCAATAACACAAAACGACGTAACTATGACAAATAAAAAATTGAGGCATAAAATGGCGAGATTTACAATCCCACGAAGCGTCATAATATGTCAAATTCCTTATAGTTTTCATTATACAGAATGAATTTTACAAAAAGACGTATTTAAATTATTATGCCTTAAATTAGTGAACTTTCTTTCTCAATAGAAGCAAAAGGCATACTTTATTATTTTTATATTAATGCATAATGCTTATTTAAAATTTATAAAAATAACGTCGTTTCATAATATTATTGATGACAAAATATCTTAAATGAATTTCTTTTTACTCTTTACAGAACTGTTTAATTGGTTGCATTATGAGTTCTTCTAACTCTAACTACAGAACTTCTATTTATTTTGAATTAGAACAGAACCATGTTTACGAGTATGTATTATTATGTAAAAACATTATACTGTTTATTTCAATTTACAAGTATAATACTTTACTTTATTAATACAAATATAATAACTTAGGCGTCATTACTCACGGGTAATAGTTAATAGCATTACTAGGAAAAGAATAGTATATTAATTCAACTAGCGAATTATGATAGCAATTATTCATTTGGACGAAGTTTGCGGCACGAGCCAAAAACGAGGGCTTTAATCGTCCGAATGAATAATTATTGTCATAATTCGCGAGTTGGATACTGTACTTTTTCCACGACCATTCAGCAGGACCTTACACATTTTTAGAGAGAAAAAAATAAATTTTAGAGGTTCACTAGCAGTGTTGTAATAGGTAACAATATTTTTTATCTATATAAGGATAAAGATATCTTACTTTTTATTTATCTAGATAAGATAATAGATAATCGTTGAAGAAATTATCTAGATAATAGATAAAAGATAAATACGTATTATCTAGATAGATAATTCATAGATAATACAAAAATATATAAATGACATATTCTAAAGTATAAGCGGTACCAGCTAGCGAGCCGGGAGCGTTGCAAGCTTGTATGCTTGCACAGTTTGATTACATTTGAATTCGATTAAAATTATAAATAAAATAAAATGGTTCTAATTATACTAAAATTATTATCTAGATGATATTTAAAAAATAGATAAAGATAATTTGCAATTTTATCTACATAAGATAATAGATAAATAAGAAAAAATTATCTAGATAAGTTACAACACCAACACTGTTCACTAGGCCAAACAGTAGTTTCTAAGCAATATAAGTTAACATAATAATTATATTTAACAATTTTTGAATAATTTACAAAATTAATGATGATGAATATAAATTTCAAAACTATCTTACCGTTTTTTATTGACAAAATTTATGGTTTTTAATAATAATGAATGTAGGGTTGCAGTTCGTGTTTTATACATTTTTCGTAATCTCAAACTTAAAACTGCAATGGTTATGTTGACTCTTACTATATGTATATAGCAATAGTATTCTAATCAGTGCGCTGCGCCGAACATTCTAACGATAGGAGCCGCAATCTGATTGGCTTACAAGTGCTGAATAATGACTCATTCTTCTTCACATTTTAATTATGAACCGTCTTATCTATCTAAAAACTTACATATAATTAATGTATTACTTACTGGTCGTTGAAACACGAAATTATTACGAAATACTAACAAACAAATTTATATTCTGAAATTTATATTCTACTCTACCCCAAAAAACCTCCGTTCACAAAGCCAAGGTGTTTTATTTTTTATAACATTGCATAAATCAAAATTTTTATTTGTGCTGCTGAAATTATACATACACAACATTCTCAATTTGCCTAAACAGGATTTAAATAATGCATAATGTAAAAAGAGATTCGCTGACGGAAATAGAATATATTATCATAATCGCTGTCACCGCAGCCGAGCGAAACTAGCGCCACACACGACTCATTTAGGAAACTGTTGTAAGTCGTCGCGTGAGGGCTGTAGCGTGCGTAATCTCTCAATTCCCGCGTGAATGCGAAAGTGCGTGCGAGCGTGAGTTCGTGATGAAGTGGACTTTCGAGTTATGAGTGTATTTTCACTTCCAGATTATTTCACTTGCAGTTTATTTTGCGTGAAGTAATTAAAATGTGCGTGAAGTGCAATTTGTATTGTGCACTCAGATGAAAACATTTTTTATTAAAATATATTTTTTCCCATAGCTGATGTTAGAGTAAAGTATAACTTTAACAGCAAGGATAGATATAGGTAGTACTTTATTTTTTAAATTTTTTCTTCAAATTCGTTTTCACATATTTCTGCATCTAGTTTGTCAAAAAAGTAGGATGAAAAACATTACAAACAAACTCCAAGTTTGCGCTTTAATAATAATGTAATTTAAAATTGATTTTCTAAATTTTTTTCTTTAATATTAGCTATAGAAAAATAGTTATATTTTATACAAGACGAGATAATTATGATGATGTTAAAAAATATATAAAAAACCAATTGAAATAGTTATTTAACTTCCTAGTGTGATAATGAGGGCGATTAATAATTGAGACACTTTAACGCGTGAGAGAAGCGAACGCGTTAATTGTCGAGATTATTAATCTCCTATTAACACTTGAGTTAGTTACAATATTTTTCCATTGATCATACTTTTTACTTCCTTGTACGGAGTAAGGAAGTATTGTAATCGCGAAAAATTTCGGTTCTCAGATTTTGACGGAAATATCCGTTTTGACCTTTTCTGAATCCATTATGACTAGTTTCGTCGTGACGTCTGTACGTACGTACGGACGTATGTGTGTCGCATAACTCAAATACGGTTAGACGTAGAAAGCTGAAATTTTGTATTTAGGACTGTTATAGCATCTAGTTGTGCACCTCCTATTTTTGGTTTCAATCTACAAACCGGAAGTAGTAAATTTAAAAAAAAATTTGATAAATAATTAATTTTAGGCAATTTTTTTTATTTTAAATGAAAGATTATGTGATTATTATCTACAATCGGTATTTTATAAATTTGTCTGTATCTTCTATCATTTAAGAATAATTAAAGTATATACCTACTTATAATTTAATATTTCGGTATCTTGTAGTCCATGATCGATTAACATTTGTTACTAGGTAAAATTTAAATGATTATGACATGACAGTGACAGTAGCAGTGACAATAGTAAAATATCGTTTATATCTTCTTCTGCAGTTTAAATAAAATGACTAAAATATATTTGTGAGTATACTAGTATAATAAGTTAAAGAATTTTTTATATTATTCTACATTTTAGTTATTAAGAAAATTATGAACAAACAAGGCGTACAAGGAAGTCATGTGGTGTCCACGTCAGATTTTTTAATTTTATTCCATGACAAATATGTTAGGTTATAAACATTTGATACTGCTGAGTATCATTATTATGTGAATATTATTTAGCTAGGAATGTCAAAATCATTTCGCTTAATTCTTACAACTTAGTGCTAGCTAATATTATACTATATATTTACGTGTATTGAACACATTCATAAAAACGATCAACGGAAAATTAAATTATTATCAAAATGCAATTTCTGAGTTTGTTTGTAATGTTTTTCATCATCCTATTTTTTCCAGAGAATGCAGAAATGTGTGAAAACGAATTTGAAGAAAAAATGTTGAAATATTCTTATTTTACTTTATCTACTTACCTACTCAAATTTTACTTTATATCTATTCAAATTTTACTTTATATACTCATTTTTTTTAACTTTACACTCAAATTTTACTTTATCTATCCATGCGGTTAAAGTGTTACTTACTATGGAAAAAATAGAATTTTATACACGATGATAAAATTATATTATCGACTCGAGAAAATCAATCCACTCGCTCATATATATCAAATATCAAATTTAATTATAATAATAATTATAAACAAATATCAGCATTTATAAAAATTAAATTTTAATATGGTCTAGTCCTAGTCACATCGTAGTTTTGATCATTTGTAAAAATTGAATTAAAGAAAGGTCTAACTTGAGGAGGGTAGATGCTAGACGGGGTCCATTGTCCATAATATACGAGTATAATAATAAGCTGCACATAATTATAGTTTATGTTATACGAATATTTAAAAAAAAGTATGTAACACTGAAATTCGAACACATGTGTGAATAATAACTCAACTCGCGTCATCATAATGCTTCGGCATGTTTTTTTGAATATGCCATATGTGGATTGCATGTTTGGATGTTTGTTCGTATCATCATATCCTGTCGAGACAGAAGCAATAAATGAGCCTACATGAGTGAAGCGTTGCACTTCGAATTATTCAAAAAGAGGATTTTCAATTTCACTAAACTATTGTTTACCATTCAAAATATTTTATTCTAAATCATTTCATTATAACAAAATTTCGTTGACCGATTTGCCTTAATTTTTGATAAAATAGTTTCAACTTCATCTAATTTAATACAACTAAATATTGGTCTTGTTCAAGATATTTCATTACCTACTTTTTTATCTTATCTTATAAAATATAGATAGTTAAGAGTCCTCACTGGGGCTCACCAACCTTTTCTTTTTAATTTTTTTTTTACATTAATTTGTGACGTCATCTGTATTAAGTAGTGGTTGATACTCAATACTCAACCAGTTTATTTTAATGTGTATTGTGTTTACTCCTTTTTATATTTGTTAAAAATGTAAATGTATATTAAATCTTACAGTAAGTTGTTCAATCCTCAATACGAAAATAAAAATTAAATTTAAAACCTACATAGTTACACATGTTCATACATTTTGACATTCCTGAATTTGACGTTACAATGGCACTAGTGAGCTTGTGTTGTTGCACTAAAATTATCAGTTTGAAACTTTGTTCTGTATGATTAAGATGTTTTTAGTAAATTTTAATAAAATGACTATTAATAGGTATCGATATTATTTATTATATTTACATACGAAAACATAACTTCAACCTACAAAACTGACAGTTTTAAATAAAGTATTCATTATGTTGCCTTTCGGCATGAATGTAGGACAGCAGAAAAACAATGTTTAGCCAATGAGAAGCTTCATTTCAAAGCTAATATCGATGACGTCATGAATTTTATAAACCTTATTATCTTTGAACTAAATAAATTTTTATAATTTTTCTTTTAATAATCATAATTATTTAGTATGTAATTACTATTTTTAATACAAATTTTCAATAATTTGATTAGCAAAATTAAGGGTGGTTTACTTAAAGGAAACATGTTGAGTGCCACTGGTGTCATAGCTATTTACGTGTTGTTTTATTCAAATATTAACAATGCACGTAATTATCTAATCCAACGCTGATATTGTGTAATGAACAAATTTAATTAAGAAACAACACAAACAGCTATGAAACCAGTGGCACTCAACATGTTTTCTTTAAGTAAACCACCCTTAATTTTACGAATTTTTGAAAAATTATTTTTGTTCCGTTATTAGTAGAACGTATTATTTATATCCTTAAAGTTTGATCCATAAGTACAGAAACACCCTGTATAGATATTATCACTAGTTTAACAAAATAGAAGTAGAAGTAGGTACTGTCTACTTCCATGGGTACCCGTAAGTTTGTATGCCTGGTCATCGCACACACGGTAGACGTACCAATGTCTCACAATATGTGAGGCTTCTACACTCAAGTCGGATAAACCGGAATGATTGATAAATGTACGAGTATATGTATAGAATCTAAAGCCCAGTTCTCTTTTCATACAATATTTCTTTGGGGATTCTTTCAAGCTTCTTAATTTTGCTGAAAATAATCCTGGTGAGAATTGCCAAATAGAGACGCTGCTAAATTGATTCTTGAGAGTTGAACAAGAAGAATATCAAATTCATTGATAGCTCAAAATAGTGAAATTTTTGAATGAAAGAATCTGCAAAGAATCGATGTTTGAACAAGGTTTAAGGCGAGACACTTTGTAGCTTGTGTAGTGATCGGTAATGCAATGGATTTTAATTACGATAACGGAGAAGCTGACAATGTTCTCCGTGTGTATAATGTATAAGGACTCTTCACACAAGACAAGTTGATAAGACACTTAACGTTGAGACCACCATCACTGAATAAATAAATATTTATTCAATAGATTTAAATGGAGTTAGGTATATTGTAAATTCATAGAACTTAACACGAGCTTCTAGGTAATCAAATAATGCACCACTGCATTAGTTCTTCCTTCAGACACATCACTCAGGTGGCGCTTTTACAAATCGAGAAGCTTAAAGCTGTTGCTGTGTTTCATACTTTCATGAGTATAGCGGGTATAGTCCCATTTAAATCTATTGCTTACTAATGCCAACTACTGGGGTCATAAAGTGTCTATTTGAAAAAGCTCAAAAATAATAAATACTGTTATAGGTAGTTTGAAATGAAGAGTTGGTTTAGCTGCGCGAACGGGCGGAGCTAATTTTTGTGTAGGTACTACACATATTAAACAATTTGAGCTAGTACCGCTTGTTATATTGCATTTCGCACCATAACAATATAAGTACTGTGTAAATAACGACAACGACAAACAGAACACTGAACACAGTACAATTATTATTATTAAAACAAATTAATCACAAAGGGATGCAAGCATGACTGAGATAGAGAGCATAGAGAAGTTTTCTCTTTCTTTCATCTACACATCTTTCTCTAAGACCAAAATAAGTAATCCGGACAATGCCGGCTACCCCGGTTACAGGACGCAATTAGAATTTTTTTGAGGTGGGCCAAGGGCCAAGTGGGATCCACTTTTTATAGTAAAATGTAAAATTATTGTTTTTGAAAAACACAAGCCGAGTGAAGCGAGGCGAAAATTTTTTTCACTGCTCAAGAAATTTGAATTCCTCTTGAAATTAATTTCGTAGAAAAACAGTACCCAGTTAAGAATATGATATCAAGTACGTAAGCATAGATAAATACCTATTGCATGAGCATTCAGACTGACAAGTTAATAAAATATCCTATTCAGAAATACAATATTTAGCAGCAATAAATATAAATTTATATCTATCCGCTATTCATATTCATAAACATTTCTTTTGCCTTAATTAAGTATAAAACTATATCTCTTCCCTAGTATTATGTAAGGCATTATTAAATATTTAATATATAGGTATCTCTTCCGTAAACCACTGTAAAAAGCTTGTAAAATTTTTGGGTAGGTTAAGGGTGGGCTCTGGCCCACATTTAGTTCAGCATTGGATTAGACATATACAGGCTGAAACAGCGAAACCAACCAACGCCTATATTTTCTTTATTATTATAGTTACAAAAAAATGTTAAATAGCAAAGTTGTAGCTGACCAAGGGGGACATCTGATTAAAGAATAAAATAATTTTTTAAACCAGTGGTTCTCAAGTTACAACACAAAGTTATATTTTTTCAAATGGGAATATACATATTTTTTAGGCCTATTCGGTAGAGTATTTTTTTCTGAATTCAACCATGTATTCGTTTTATATTCTTACATAATAAAAATATTGAGAAAAATTCAATTGAAATTTAAATAATTTTTAACTTTTAATATTAATGTGCAGTAATCTATGGATGAAAAACACGTGATAAATTAAAAAAAATAAATAAAAATACCATACAAGCTTGCGATATTTATGCCACCAGATATCCAAAGAAACCACGTCCATATTTAATTTATCACTTGTTTTTCATCCATAGATTACTGCATATTAATATTAAAAGTTAGAAATTATTTAAATTTCAACTAAATTTTTCTCAATATTTTTATTATGTAAGGATATAAAACGAATACATGGTTGAATTCAGAAAAAAATACTCTATCGGATAGGCCTAAAAAATATGTATATTCCCATTTGAAAAAATATAACTTTGTGTTTTAACTTGAGAACCACTGGTTTAAAAAATTATTTTATTCTTTAATCAGATGTCCCCCTTGGTCTCCTACAACTTTGCTATTTAAAATTTTTTTGTAACTATAATAATAAAGAAAATATAGGCGTTGGTTGGTTTCGCTGTTACACCCTGTATAACACTCTTCCTAACAGTATAAAAGACTTAAAATCTGCAGAGTTTCAAAAGATCAATAATTAAAAACTACTATTTTGAGAAACAAGTACCTAGCTAGGAAACTACACTCTAAAAAATATAGTGTTAAATTTAACACTAAACTAACCAAAAATAGTGTACCATCGAGGACAGAGTATTTAGTGTTAATTTTTACTTTTCCAAGAATGGTTAATTTTAGTGTACTTTAACGAAAGCACAAACGGTTAAAAGTTACACGTTGAGAGTGTAAAAATTTTAGTGTAAAATATTAGTGTTACTATATAGTGTTAAAATAGGGTAAAATAAAAAGTATGATTTGATGCAAAATATATTATAAATTTAATATTACATCCAGATTAAGTATACATTAGGTTAGGTACCTACAATATACAGTAGACATATTATGTATAGTTTATAGAAATATGTATAATAATTGAAATACGTAATAGGATTGAAATAAGGTTATGATCGCTTTTGCTGGATTACATTGCTTCACACATGGGATCGGTGTTGTATTATCGATGACTCGTCGATGACAAGAAAATAGTTTGTTAGGTATAGCTCCGGGAATCGATCCTTCTGCGATTAGAAATCTTTGATTGGTTGTTTTTTTAGTATATCCTTTTCTAATTTGATAAATTATTCTGTAAAATATGTATTAAAAATAAATAAATAAATTAAATAACATGAATTTTCTAACTTACTAGTTTAAAAAGAATTATTTTTCCGGCTTTTCCCAATAGATTCTTTAGGTATTTTGGATCTTCGTGTTGTAGCTGGTAACATCTCAACTGAAGCAAACATGGGCGCGGGTAAAATATGGTCACATCCACATTAAAATATCTTCACGTGCAGTCACAATAATTAGGTTTATGCACCATTCCAAAATATGAAAGTATAGCAAAAAGATCAAACACTAAAACCAAATGAAACGTATAAAAACTAAACACAAACAACACAATATACTAACCCACGCCACTACGTCTGATCTGTATACCAACTCTGTACATGAAGAACGTGACCAGAACTTTGAAGGGTATTTTTACACTGAACGTGTTACTCTAATGTTTTATAACGGTAATATTACACTATCGTCAGAAATATCACACTGAAATAATTACTTTCGCACTATTATTGTGAAAAGTTCCATATCTAGTGTAAAATATTACACTAATTCTTAGTGTACTTTTACCACATGCGTAGTGTAAAATGTAGTGTTGTTTTAACGAGTTTTTAGTGTAAAAATTAACACTAAATTTTTAACCAAAGGCACAAGTTTAATTTACACGCATGCATTTTTTAGAGTGTAGGTACTGTTTTAAGCTACTGTAAACTTTTTGTTATAATTGTTTGTTAAAACTCATATTTGTACGTACTTATTATATCATGTTTTTGTATAATTAGCTTTCGCTAAATAAATTATTATTATTATTATATTATATTATTAGTTTCATCCCTGCCAGCTCAGTTAGATATTACATAAAATTTAAAAGATTTTATTAAATTTATATATTACTATATTAATTATAAGGCAATAAATAACAGTATACAGCAAACAATTTTCTCAAATTCTGTTGCAGCGCACAACAAACTAATGTAATAATTAAAGCTCCCATAATAAATCACCTCGGAGCTAAAATATAATACAGTCATTAAAAATAACGATAATAACCAAACTTCTTAAAATCACCCCGAAGTATTTTAAAAACAAAGTAAAAAACTTAATACCAAAACAATTACCGAGCTTTCCGAGCTTTGCCGACCTCTCACGAAGCTTGGCGAGGGTATTCACCGGATCTGAAATATAATTCAGTGTGGCGCGCATCGTACCAAAGCGAAGTTGGAAGCATTTGCTCCTGCTGAACGCAAAAGATCGCGAAATTGTGAAACTCGCGAAATTGTTAACAACAAGCCACAATCCAGTGAGTTGGGATTGAATAGTGACTTTGATTGTTTATAATAAGAAAATAGTGCGAACTAATTTTTAGTTTGTGGACTTCGAAAACTTTTTTAGTGTTTAAGTTATGTTTGTGTTTTTGTTCGATGGTTTTGTTTAGTATGTAAGGTGTTAAAATTTGTTGCAAACAGTTTGAAAAGTTTTAAAGTGTTGTGAAAATGGCCGAAAAAAATATTTGGTGGGCTGCTGGAGTCTTATTTTTCATCTTAACAATTAAAGGCAAGTTCTAAAAATAATTTCATAAATATACAATTTTTTTAAGCGAGTGTTAAATTGGTCCGTATGGTGTTAACAGAATTACAAGCAATTAAAATTATTTTTCGCTCTGCGCGCGTATTATTTTGAATGGACTCATAATTGAGTTTTATACGTAACGAGGGTAAAATTTTGGAAAATGTGAAAATTAAATTTCGTGTACGCAGATAGTTTAATCCAATTAGTATAGTGTTAATGGAATTAAATGTGAATTTTAATCTTACACGTAATTGAGTTATTGTTGAATGCACACAGAACTGTTATGCTGGATTTATACAGTTATTTGGTGCGCATTAAATACTGTACTTTTTAACTGTTTAGGAGCGTAATATGCTATTATGCTAAAACATGGAAATTAATTATTAATTTCGTAAAATTGTAATAATTTAGTCATAAATTTATTATACATTTAAACTGCGGTTTAAATAATGCAGTTTGTCTGTCACCAGAATAATTCTATATGTAGGTAATGCATTTATTATACAAGTACATAACATGCACATATCTACTTAATGTAATAAATGCATTACAAATAAAATAATTTCTAGTAATGGACTATATTATTTATACAAATTATTTCTATAAATATGAACATATTATTACACTACTGAGTGCTAGAATATTTCCTACTATGTAAATATTTTTTTCGTGGAATTTATTATAATACCATCATGAATCTTAATCTGAAAAAATTAAAGTCTTGATTTGTTAGTAATTATTATTTTTAAAAACATATTTATAAATAAAATAATATTTGCTGTGTCAAAGTATTGTTTTATCTATGTTTTTACTAATTAAGTATCGTAATATAATTTGAATAATTAATTAAATTTGAAATAAATAAAATATATCATATTAGTATTATAACAAATCTAACTGCAATGGTGAACTTTAAATGCATCCTGAATTAGGTAAAAAATCTGATGTGGCCAGCATAAAACCTGCCGCCATACTTTATCTACTCTTTTTACTATATTCCGTACTCACAAATCATTTTATGTAAACTGCAAAAGAAGATATAAACAATGTGTCACGATTGTCACTGTTACTGTCATAATCAATGATAAACAATCATGGACTACAATATACTGAATATTGAAGTTTCATGGGTACTCTAAAGTCTAAAATATAAAGAATTATTTATTTTCTAAATAGTACCATGTATTTTTAAAATACTAATTCTAGATGACAAGTATATAATTATCCATTTAAAATAGAAAATATTGTGGCAAATTAATTATTTATCGAAATATTTTAGCAAAGTACTACTTCCAGTTTGTGGATTGCTTCAAAAAATAACTGAATTCTTAAGGTTCGTATTAAATCCTTAAATATAAAATTTGGTTGTTAAATATTTGATATTTTTTGAGTCAACGAAAAAATTGTAACATACGGACAGACGCACGGACACACACACTCACACATACACAGACATCACAAAAGTTAAATTCGTATTCCTACAACGTGTTTATTCACTAAAAACTCGCACTCGAACATTTTGACCCGTCACAATATCTGCCCTTATAGAATATAAGGCAGGAGGTAAAAATAATTAACGAAAAAATAGAATTTTAACAAAATTATTGAGTAGGTATATTCTTACTAATTATTTTTCTCTTCGCAATTTTTTTTTTTGAGAAAAATATACATCCAGTAAAAATTTATAAAGCATGCTTTTATTGCTTTCGTAACAAAAAATAAGAGAAATAGAGAATCACAATATTTTTAGATTTCGTGTGATGCATTGCATTATTATATTATATACATATTGTAGCTTCCATTTTCGAAACATGTTATTTGGCAATTTTTAGCAAAATATTCCAGATCTCGTGTGTACAAAATTAATTAACAAACAACCTTCAAACAAATTTTTGTATGTATGCTGTCAGCAATACAAATAAAATTTTAAGTAGATATCAAAAATATTCAGTAACAAATTTATTACATAGCTAATATTAAAATAATTTTTCACTTATATATTTAAATTAATTCAGTAAGCAAATCAGAAAAATTTAAATAAAAGAAATTGGCAGAAAAATTAATCATTTATTACGAAATTACGATTAGGTATATAAAATTAACTGCAAAAACGACAAAAGAGTTAAATAAATTTGTGCTGTGTTGTGACTATCAAGTTATACCTATACTTCATTTCAGCTAAGAAAATAGCGTTGGGTTAGATAGGGCAATGATATTCTTGAATCTGATTGGTTGAGATGAGAGGTAGATTTACACTAGCTAACATTTTCATTTTCGTTAACATTACTTATACCTTCTTATTTTGAATTTCATAGTTACATCGAAGTACTACATTATTCTATAGATGACAGCTTTATTCACAAAACATAATTTATTTAAGATCGCGTCAAATTTTGAACTAATAAAATGTGTGATTGTAAAACTTACTGACATTCGCAGTGCCATCTGCTATTTTATTAGCTGAAATGAAGTAGTAGTAGTAGTATTTCCAAATAATTTATCTCGAAAGTAGAGTACCTATACTCATTGTAATTATATAATTTCTGTTTCAAACAAATTAAATGTTAAAATGTTTCGATTTTAGGAAAAAAATAATGTATGGGTACTCTTAGCATAAGCATTTAAATTTTTTTTATAACGTTGTTTATTATTATTTTACCTTACATTTGTGATAAAAAAATTCAATTTCAGTGCTTACGTATACACAAAAAACTATTTATAAAAATAGGTAGAATCACTACCTAATTTATAGATATATCTTATCTGCGTTACATGCTTGTATGTATATAATTAATGATATATTTTCGTGTTCAGGATCAAAAGAATATAATTTCAGGCTATCCTTGATTGATGTTCATAATGGATAATATCAGATATATGTTAATTTATAATTCGATGAAATTAATTTTCATTATAGCTATGTGTATTTATATAAATAATTTGGTTGTCAGATCATATTCATTGCTATTAATTTTTGGTTATTATATGAACAATTTATTAACGTGCCTATGAATGATGTATTATACATTTATTTATGGAAATTGATTTTTAATTTTTGTATGAACAAATATTAATATAATATATTATAGTACCTACTCGTAATTTAATTTAATGAACAAGGCAAAAATATGATAAATTAATGATGTTGTTGATCATATTTATAATTTAATTAAGTAGGTATACATAATAGGTATTTTCATGAACCAAATAAATGTATTTGATTTAAAAATATATAATTATGTTAAATCAAAAATAATTTAAAACTACTAATGGTGGTATTTTGTGCAAATCTGTAAGTTTTACAATTCTGTAAATCTTTAAATATTGAACAAAATCACATCAATGTTTGTTGATAAATATGATTATAAATTTCATTGCGATTTTGTTTAATATTTAGATCTGTAGCAACTACAGATTTTCACAGAACCCCACTATTAATTAATGTTTTCTGAACATATTGCAAAAATTTCAATGGAAAAGCAATGTGAAAAATATTCAAATGAACATATCGAGTTTACTAAAAATAAATTGAAAAATGTCTTTTCAGAGCTGGTTGGTATAAAAGTTTCTTTTTTGTATTTTAATGATTCCGCAGACTTAGTGCAGGATAAAAATCTGTGATAGTTGACATGAATAGAGGATAAAATCTTGTACGTTGGTTGTAACTGTAAAGCTATCTCATTAGTTTTCATAAAGGAAATTCTCGACCTCTGCAGGAGAAGAAAAACTTTTCAGCTAGTTTTCAGCAAATCGATAATATCGTTAGTATTTTCCTCTTTTTTGAATTAGGTATAGGTATTAAATAATCTTATAAAAAACATTCTATTCGTGGTTTTATTTATTTTAAAAATAAATACCTATTTAATTATAGTATTTATGTACCTATAAAGTAAGTGTATTTAGACAGTCGTATATTCGTAAGCTCGTTTTGTAAATAATTTTTTTTGCATTTCTGGGAGTATAACTCTTCCTTAGTCTTTATTTTTATTTTTATCTTTAGGGACTAAGGTTTTGAATTTGATACCAAGGTATTATTTTTCATATTTAATCCCGTTGTGAAGGAATTTAATTAATTAATCCCGTTGTCAAGTAAATACGTACTTTATGTTACAGGGTATATATGGTAATAGTATATATTTTTGATAAATAGACTAGATATAACAAATGTAAATCCGGATACCGTCAATCAGTACTATAACAATAGTTTCACTGGGGTTACGGGAGAAAAGTTTACCTTTCAATGCGTAAATAACGATACAATTGAAAACATAATACGACGTTTAAAGTCAGACGCTATAGGTGTGGATGGCATTTCTAGGAAAATGCTATTAATGATTCTTCCATTCATAATAGATTATATTGCACACATCTTAAATACTTGCCTGTTGGATGGCGTAGTTCCGGATTTATGGAAATCAGCCATAGTCAAACCAATTCCAAAAATTACAAACTCTTCTACATTTGATGAGCTACGTCCCATAAGTATTCTGCCTACTCTATCTAAAGTTTTGGAAAGAGTTTGTTGTGACCAAATCATGGCGTACGCTGTAGAAAATGATATTTTACCACCAACTCAATCTGGGTTTAGAGCTGGGTTCAGTACAAATACTAGCCTTCTAAACATTGTAGACTCATTAATAAAAAATTTTGATAAGTCAAAAATATCTATTCTTGTTCAAATTGATTTTTCTAAAGCGTTTGACATGGTTCATCACGGTTTGCTTCTGGCAAAACTTAGATACTATAATTTCTCTACCACAGCATTAAAATGATGTGAAAATTATTTCAATAATAGAGAATTCTATGTTACTATGTCCGAAAAATCGCTTACAATTAATTCAGCTCCTTTTCCTGTTAATAGAGGTGTGCCGCAAGGATCGATTTTGGGACCATTGTTTTTCTTAATTTACATAGCAGATCTATCGAAAAACTTAACATTCTGTGATCTGCACTCATATGCAGATGACACTCAAATTTTAGCGTCAACAACTCCTGATAATTTAAATAATAGCTGTCAACTTATTAATTTGGATCTCAATAAATTAATAACTTGGGTGAAGGACAATGGTCTCAAAATTAATCCTGCTAAATCAACATTGTTAGTATTCGGTGCCCAACATATTCCTCCGTTATTCTTAGACGGCGTTTTATTAAAACGCACTCATGTTTGTAAAAGTTTAGGAGTATATATAGATGAAGATTTGAATTTTCGTATCCATTTACAAAACAAATTAAAAACAGCGCTAATCAAACTGCGTCATCTCTATCAGTTCCGTAATATTCTTTCACCGCAAATTAAGCTCCGTTTAGTTAACACGCTAATACTTTCTATATTTGACTATTGCGCATGTGTATATATTCCTAATCTGAAGCAAGCTGATATACAAAGAATAACAATATTTCAAAATTCCTGCCTAAGGTATGTTTACGGAGTGTGCAAATATGATCATATTTCTGAATTTAGATCTCTAGCAAACATGGAAGATATCAGTGTTCGAATAAAAAAATTCTACGTTACTCTTGTGCATAAAGTTAAAATTACTGGCACCCCATCATATTTGTACAACAAATTAACATTAAAAACATACAACTATGGATTGCGGGGAAAGGATTTATATTGTGTACCAACATATAGCAAATCAAAATTCAAATGCTCATTCTCTTATTTAGCACCTAACCTGTACAATACGCTGCCAGATGAACTGAAATCACTATCATTAAGTTCTTTTAAAATAAATGTAAAAAATATGTCTAACCTGTAAAATTATATTCCATTCTGTGTAAAATATTGTACTGTGCATGTATATATTCATATCAATTTATTATGCTATCGCTAAATGTATTTAATTCTTACAAATCTTAACAACAAATTCTAAATTAACAATTATGACATTTTCATGTAAATAAATTTTGTAGTATTTATGTATTTGGTTGGGTGGAAGAGCAGCCTTGGCTGAACCCCGCCATTGACTGGTGTCAATAAAGGTTATTATTATTATTATTATTATTATTATTATTATTATTATACAACGACGCTATAATGGATGCTATTATTCCTGAAGATGAAGTTTAAAACACGAGCGAGCAAAGCGAGCGAGGGTTTTAATCATCTGAGGGAATAATAGCCATTATAGCGAGTTGTATACTGTACTTTATCTTCGACTAACTTATTATGGACAAGATTTTAGTAAAATAAATACCAAAACGCTAAAATTTTGACATTTCCAAATGTCAATTCTCTATCACCATAGTTACATCATTAAACATTGCAATATTAAAAAAAAAATAATGTGCACGGAGAAATTGATTCAGTCAAAGTAATTTTCTGATTGGTGCAGAGGAGGGAATACTGACTATTATTCCCTGGTATTATTCTCTACGGGATTATTACATGGTATTATGTAGCAAACATCACACATTTAATGTTAATGTTATACATTAGTCGTAGATAAAAATATAAATAACGTTTACTGTAAAAATTAAATAATGTGTATTATTTAAACTATTATGCATTGGCATGAGAGTGAAGTGCAAAAATAGCGTATATGCCACAGGACTAAAGTACCTTTAATCCCTCAGGTGATTATTTCTCTCACCTTCGGTTCGTGAAATAAACTTCACTCTCAGGATTAAATCATGCACTTTAGTCCTTCAATATATAATAAACTATTTAGATGACCTTTACAGAAAATTATAGATAGGTACTTATTGCGGCACTAGCCTACTGAAGAAAGTTGAAAATATTATGAACTAGTATGATATGAATATCGTGCTAGCGCGATATGATCATATGGTAATTATGAGACCAAATCGACATAGCCAGGCAGCTTTTGATTTGTTTATCGATTGTTTGAAATTACAGTAGAAATGTCATATGCTGTGAGTGTATTAAAAAGTGAAAATTATGTGTTTTTTGTGGTCGTCGAAAGAAAATATCGTATTGCTCGTGTGTTGCCTCACTCGGCTGCACCTCGTTCGTCATACTCGCACGATATTTGTCACTTTCGATATTTGTTATAAAATACACTATATAATAGTTAAATAAAATGTAAAAAATTTTGAAAGTAATTTTTTTTTGTGCAGATAATCTGAAATGTGTACCTGACTGAATTCGAACCTGATTTGTCAAAGCACAATCGGCAATATACAAAACGTAAAAATATTGTCAAATATGTTGTGTACCCATTTAAAATTACATAGGTACACTATGATAATCATGTGTCCCGGCATCCTTGATTGTAATGAATTTGCAAATGGGATCATTGTAAACATGCACAAATTCCACTTATTCCATTGATGAACATTTCAATTGTTTGTAAACAACGACAAAATTCACACTATTAAATTTCCGTGTTAGTGCATAATTTATAACATTTATAATGACATTTAATACATGCAGATCCTGATCTTTGAAGAAGACTGTCGACTGTGAACTTGTAAGGTAGACGATCTGATGAAAAATAACGAATAATTTTAAGAAAATGAAGATGTTTTATTAATAGTTCCATATAGACCTTATGGAAGGAAGTCATCATGATAAAAGAGAATTTCTGAAGCCTGAAGGAGAAGACATTAAGATAAATATTATTTTTAGAACTGCTTTAAAAAGATTCAGGTTCAATGTTTTCCGTTAAAAGTTTGCTAAAGTTTTGTATTCCGCAGTTTGTATTTATATATGGATGAATCGTATTTCAATTTAGCAATAACGAAGCTTAATTTAAAGTGCTACAAGGACGAATGTATTTAAATTTACCTATAATCGAAATTTATTTTGTTTTTCCCAATTAGGTACAAATTTGTTTCCAATCTACTGTTAATTGGATAATTGACTTTTTTATCGTTTTATATGTACAATTAATTTTGCATATATTACTTTGCAGATATAATTGAAATGAATGTTTTAATTTTTGTTTATTGATATTGATTTTTATGCCAGCAATGTTTTACTGAAATTATTTGCATTGTGACACACATCACAGAGTCTACTTTATAATAGAATAAATCAAAATAATAAATTTTCTCTTAATAAATTATCAGTGTCCATACAGTTAAGGAATGAATATTGTTACTAAAGGCTGGTTTATAATGGATGTAACTGGTGACTTCTTCTGAGTTCTGTTAACATAAGCTATAGGTATTTCCGTATTTCTATGTTACGGTTCATGATGACACTGGATTTGACGTTTACCTATACTGTAACAGTTAGGTTCGTCAACTTTTAAGAAAGCTTCCTAGAGTATCACTTTATAAAGAGTGTGGCCATAGGCGCTATATTGCAAAGTTGACATGGTTTCATACTCTAAAAGAATGTGAAATTAATTAATGTTTAACTGTAACAATATGATATCAAAAAATTTGTTCAGTATCTAACTTTTAAACTCTTCATGTATTACCAAACACATTATTTTATTCAAATACAATTTTACTAAAGTCAGCCATACTCAGTATAAATTCGCACCCATTACATACTCTTCACTCTTTTGCCGACCAATAGCAAGCAAGTCCTATTTATGTTCTCTGTTTACATTTTGAGGAGTATTTTATATTTAGCTATTAGCTACAATATTTATTGTCATAAACATTGCAGATCCAATTATGTAACTTTCAAGAAACGAATCCATTTTTGACAGTAATAATAAAGGTTATGTCATCAAGTTAGCAGATTACTGAAATGATTATGAACCACATAATTCTCATTCATTCAAATCATACATCTTACAGAACACAGAAGAAGTAGTAACCGATTACATTCATTATAAACCTGCCCTAGTATATTATATATCTTCTTCCTGTTCATCGTCACCACATGTGCATTATGCTTATATCTGCAAATGTGCATCAACTCCACACAGCTGTAAGCTATCATAGCTATCACTGCCTCTATAGCTTCTAGCTCTAGCAGCCAATTAGGGTAAAAAGCTTTTAGTGCCTTAGTGTCTGAAAGTTGGTACCTACTGCATCTACTGCATATTGCTTTAATAGTATGCGGCAAGATTTGACGTTGGTAAATAGATTGATGTACCTATTTGTTGACAGTTTACAGTCGGAAATTGGTAATCTAGGTACTGAACGTTGACAATTTATATTAGGCTCATTCAAATTCTATTGTAGAAGACGAAATATTTTTTTTTGTATACAAGGATAGTTTTCTTATGTATAGGTTTATTTAAAAAATGTTTTGATTTTAAATACAATGCATAATGGTAAAATTTAATCAAAATAAATTGTGTTATTGAATCATTCTGTTCATACAATGAATGATGAATGACCAGTGAAGGATATTAATTAACAATGAACTGAAAACATTAAATTCTGAGCATTTATAGTTCAAATGAATGTTAGTTTTTTAAATTTTATGAATTTATTATATATTTGTGTTCGAAATGTATGTTGAATATTTAATAATTTTTTGAATACATTTTATAAAGCATACATAACAGAATTATATGTAGATTTAGGAGCAGAATTATATTTCGTTTAAGGTCTAATCGTCGAATTGAAATAATTTTGGTAAAAACGCATATGGACCAATTATTAAAAGATAAGATTATGATTCAGAATACAAAATTCTGCGTTGTGTATTGTTTTTTTTAATGGAAGTATCCGAATCATCCGAATGATAGGTCACTTTTGGAAAATATTACGATTTCTATATTTAAGGAAATGTATTAAAATTTGATGTTTTGACTATTCCGCACAATGTCATTTTATTTGAAGTTGCACTATGATTTTGCTATGTTTTCAGTAGTAAAATTACTCATAAAAATTTAGAATTTTATGAGGTTTTAGTCAAATTATTTGCAATAATGAAATTATTATATCAATTAATTTAACTGTTCCCCATGTGTTCTGTACAATGAGAGTGAGACAAAACAATGATTTTTAATAAATGATAAAAATTTTGATAAAGGAACTGTACCTAAATATTTCCCGCTTATTTCCGTATTAACCCTTTTTACTTCCTTGTACACGGAGTAAAGGAAGTATTGTAATCGCGAAAAATTTCGGTTCTCAGATTTTGACGGAAATATCCGTTTTGACCTTTTCTGAATCCATTATGACTAGTTTCGTCGTGACGTCTGTACGTACGGACGTACGGACGGACGGACGTATGTATGTCGCATAACTCAAATACGGTGAGACGTACAAAGTTGAAATTTTGTATTTAGGACAGTTATAGCATCTAGTTGTGCACCTCCTATTTTTGGTTTCAATCTACAAACCGGAAGTAGTACTTTTTTCAAATATTTCGATATATATTTAATTTAAGAGAAATTTTTTTATTTTAAATGAAAGATTATGTGATTATTACAATCGGTATTTTATAAATATTTTTGTATCTGGTACCACTTAAGAATAATTAAAGTATATATTTATAATTTAGTATTTCTGTATCTTGTAGTCCATGATCGATTAACATTTGTTACTACGTAAAATTTAAATGATTATGACATGACAGTGACAGTGGCAGTGACAATAGTAAAATATCTTTTATATCTTCTTCTGCAGTTTAAATAAAATGACTAAAATATATTTGTGAGTATAGTAGCAGTAGTAGTAGTACCTACTTATATATTAATATATTTGTATAATATAATTCTACATTTTAGTTATTAAGAAAAGTATGGACAGTTTAATAGGCGTACAAGGAAGTCATGTGGTGTCCACGTCAGATTTTTTGATATTATTTTGATAATTATCTGTATTATGTCGTCATTCATAAAATAAAATAATCAAGCAAACTAAAGAATGAATATTCCTGGATATTTACAATTCAAAACAAAAATTCCTTCGATTGTTATCATGTTCCAAATAATTTAAATAACAATTGACGGCTCGCCCCCAAAGCTACAGGTAGCACCAAAAACCCTAATTACAATCACCCACTGCCTCCACCTCCACCCTATAATTACATTCCCCCAGCTTGTTGCACTTCCCCTAAGTTAACCTCACTTCCGGTAGCACAATTCCTCTTGTTTCTCAGTTTGCCAGTTTCTCACCCTACATTCCTCGCTCCAGACACAACACATGGTCTCCATACGCCGAGAAAACCACTCGATCCTCGGGCAAATAAGAGCCATGACCGCCACAAGCTAATTTTAGTCAAGGCGGCGACAGAAAAAACAGACTTGCGCTCTATGGGAGCTAACTGTGGATGAATGTGAATGTTCAGGTATATTTAGAATGAAATCTCTCTGTATGGGGTCTGGAATGCTTCAAGGATTGAAGCTCTTGAGGTTGAGTTTAAGGACAAATGATCTTAAATAAGAACAAGAGGATGCTTTGTTTATTAGACAAAAATGAGGATAAAAGATGATGATGATTATAAAGTATCTAAATATATATATATATATATATACAGGGTGAGTCATCGAAATGCCCGTCATCGATATCTCCCTTGTCGTTAAAAATACAGCATAAATTTATTAACAGAATTTTTCATCTACTCAAGGAGCATAACTTAAAATTATTTTCACATATACAGGGTGTTGCATAACGACTTGGTAATAATTGTTCGTTTTTTACTTCCTTGTACGAAGTAAGGAAGTATTGTAATCGCGAAAAATTTCGGTTCTCAGATTTTGACGGAAATATCCGTTTTGACCTTTTCTGAATCCATTATGACTAGTTTCGACGTGACGTCTGTACGTACGGACGTATGTGTGTCGCATAACTCAAATACGGTTAGACGTAGAAAGTTGAAATTTTGTATTTAGGACTGTTATAGCATCTAGTTGTGCACCTCCTATTTTTGGTTTCAGTCTACAAACCGGAAGTAGTACTTTTTAAAAATATTTCGATAAATATTTAATTTTAGACAATTTTTTAAATTTTAAATGAAAGATTATGTGATTATTACCTACAATCGGTATTTCATAAATATTTTTGTATCTGCTATCATTTAAAAATAACTAAAGTATATATTTATAATTTATAGTATTTCGGTATCTTGTAGTCCATGATCGATTAACATTTGTTACTACGTAAAATTTAAATGATTATGACATGACAGTGACAATAGTAAAATATGCTTTATATCTTCTTCTGCAGTTTAAATAAAATGACTAAAATATATTTGTGAGTATACTAGTATAATAAGTTAAAAGAATTTTTAATATTATTTTACATTTTAGTTATTAAGAAAAGTATGAACACACAAGGCGTACAAGGAAGTCATGTGGTGTCCACGTCAGATTTTTTTAAATGAAACACCCTATATATTTTTATATATTTTGAATTGTATTTTATTTACCTATACGAAAATATAAGTTTCATTTTAGTTTTCCGCGGCGTTGTCAAGTTATTCAATTTTTTCTCTAAAAAAAGCCGAATACACGTATTGTTTTATAAAGGCGTCCTGAAGTTATTTTAATAGTAAAAATTAAGAATTTTTTTTCTGTACAGCTGTAACTATACTCTTCAATCAAATTTACTCAATTTCAAATAGCTATAACTTGTCATTTTCAAATGGAACACCATATATTTTATTATTCTGTTGTGTGTATTTTTGCATCTTCTTATGTTATAAAGGGTGTCGTATGCTTAAAAACATTAATTTCGAAATTAATTAAATTAATGTTTTTAGGCATAGGACACTTAATTGTGTATTTATATACGGGTAGACATTCAACGCCAGAAAATAAAATTCTGGAATTTTCATACCTACACAGAAAAATGCAAGCAAGAAGATTCAAATCTAGAAAATATATGCGTAATAAAATATCTACCTACATCAAAAGATTCATTTACAGGAAAATTCAAATCTAAAATATTAGATTTGGCATAAATGCAAACATAGGATAGGATGATGCAAACACAGGTAGATGCAAATCTAGAAAACTAGTTTGTTGGTAGCCATACAACATTCAAGACCAGAAAATAAAATTCTAGTATTTTCATACACAGGAAAATGAATGCACAAGAAGATTCAAATCTAGAAAATTAATATATGCGTAATAAAATAAAAAATTCAAACAGGAAGATGTAAACACCGGAAGATGCAAATCCAGAAAACTAGTTTGGCTCTGTCAACTTCAACACAAGGGAATAAATTAGGTTGAACTGAACTAAATGCCCCCACCCCCTGAGAAATGAAAAAATAATATTTTCCATCTCCAAACATTAAATTTAAAGGTATATATTTAACTTTGAACAAAAAAAAAATAGAAATAGCTTTAATGCTAAACTTTATAATGGTAATGTTTGTTTTCATGACATTAAATTGTTGTCACGATGTTACTCAATTTATAATACATATTCTGAATAATTATTATGTAGTACTAAGTGGATTCAAATGTCTTTTGTCAAATTAAGGTAAATTTCATTTGAAAAGTTTAATTATTAATTATTTTACCCAGCGTTTTAGACAAATAACATTAATACAGTGTAGTATTTAGTTTGACCAATCTCGATGTCGTATTTCTCTTTTTGTGTTCGTAACTAAATGTTTTACTGTGAACTCGTATGGCGGTCGCGGTGTACAATATGTTCGTATGTGTGTAGTATGGCGGTGAAGTCACCAGTGCGCGAGTATTCGAATGAACAGTGTTGGATTCCGCAAGCACAGTACATTAATACATATTTACTTGGCTAACTTCACAGTCGTGGCCTGCCTGGGGTGTTTTCTAAACCGTGGAAATTGCTCTACCGTGGTTCCTACCAGTGACGGCGGGAGAGACAACTTCACAGAGGCACGTTTTAACCAAGTTTGGTGATTTGTCTCCGCAACAAAATATAACGCAATGACGATATAAATTAATTTTATTTATAGATCAACAAGTCAGAGACCCAAAAAAGAAAACAAAAATATCTCATGTGGACACCACGTCTTCCTTGTACGCCTATTAAACTGTTCATACTTTTCTTAATAACTAAAATGTAGAATAATATAATAACCGTATTTGATTTATGCGAAAAATACCAAAAAATACGTAAAGTGTCCTTTAAGCACGGACGATCGCAACCAAAATATGAGGTGATCAACTAGATGCAACATGAATCTCACATACAAAAATTCAACTTTCTACGACATACCGTTTTTGATTAATGCGAAAAATACTAAATAGTGCCCTTGTGGCACGGACGATCGCAACAAAAAATAGGAGGTGCACAACTAGATGTTACAGCAGTCTTAAATACAAAATTTCAACTTTCTACGTCTAACCGTATTACTGTAACCGAAACTAGTCATAATGGATTCAGGAAAAGTCAAAACGGATATTTCCGTCAAAATCTGAGAACCGAAATTTTTCGCGATTACAATACTTCCTTTTGTGGTACTAGTCGTGAAGATTATTAGACGAAGCGAAACCGAGTTTGATAATATAATAATGATCGGTTACAATCAGTATTGCATACAAAATTTTATCTGCTGGCAATTAGGCAAAAAGTAAGATACATTATTTTGTAAAGAAACAAAAAAAATTTAAATCTAAAAAAATCAAGTATCTATGCTATTTTTAAACCTTCCTTACTAACGAGTTGATTGTTATTTCCGATTATTTTATGGTACTGAGTACCATACTGGATTCATTTTGGTCTTTTTCTTCTCCTCATCTCATCTGAAGTTAGTCTAACAAGTATCTACCAGCAGTCAAGTAAATTACTTCGTCTACAGAAATATTTTCGGAAATATTGCTACTAGACATTATTTCCAGGAACAAATGAGATTTTCTTTAAAAATACACAAATAATTTAAAAAATTCTAGACTGCTCTTACTGTTAAATTAATTCATTGATTGATTTGATCGTTTTGAACACCAGCTTTGTTTCCTAAAATTTAAGTGTATGCATTACAGTGTACTTTTAGTTTTAACTGATTAATAATTTGGTAGTTCTGAATACAACTTAAAAATCAAGACTATTATAAAATAAAAACAAATTATGTTCTTCAAAGTAAATCGACAGATTTGTAAAAATAAGTAATATAATTATTATCATTATTTTTGATCAAATATGTAGTATTTTTAGATGTAGTTTGTGTCCCCTTTTTCTTCAAATATTCTACGCTTATGTTTTGTAAGCTTTACGTTTTTGGTTTGCCGAAAAACGACTTTAGCTTTAGGGCAAGTAAAGGATGTGGTCTAGCCCAGAGATCTAGAGATCCAAGCTTAATTTTGTTGTAAAGTAAGCAGAACTGTATTCAGAAATATTTAAATGATTCAATTATATATTCACATTTTTAAGTATTTAGAGAATTTATAAATATAAATATTATAATTGTATTATTGCTTTTAAATGACGAGATCAGATTGAAATAATTAAATATTAATTCATTGTTTTTGGTAATTAAACTTCAATTCGATATATAAAATTAATGTATATTGATTTTATGATAATTAATTTTTAAATTAATTTTGGTTTGCACAATTCACATAAATGAACAAGAATATAAATAATTAATTGCTTTTTGTTATTATTTTCTATTTTCAAAACATTTCAGTAGATATACAGGCAGGATTATTGGAAATACAGGCAAAAGTGACTATTTTCATTCTCTTTACAATAATAGGAACACACATAATAATTATAATTATTTGTATACCTACCTTACTTTATTATATTTATTTTTCTAATAATATTTTATATGGATATTAGCGGGTACCTATGGGTACTAGAGCGCGATTTTTATATGCAGGGAAATGTAATTGAAATATGAATGCAATATGCATTGAAATATGTTCAAAATATGCCCAATATATGCGAAAAATAAAACAAATGCAATATCTTACAAATATATGCAGATATCCAATTTAACAATTGTATTTATCTACGACTAATTTACATTTGGTAATGTCAAAATTTTGCAATTGGTATGTATTTTATTAAATTCTTATACATAATATATATGTTGTAGATAAAGTATACAGCGGTATACAGTATACAACTCGCTATAATGGCTGTTATTCCCTCAGATGAAAACGAATACATGGTTGAATTCAGAAAAAAAAATTCTATCGAATAGGCCTAAAAAATATGTAGGTACCTATATTCCCATTTGAAAAAATATAACTTTGTGTGTACTTTACTTGAGAACCACTGGTTTAAAAAATTATTTTATTCTTTAATCAGATGGCCCCCTTGGTCTCCTACAACTTAGCTTTATAATATTTTTTGTAACTATAATAATAAAGAAAATATAGGCGGTGGTTGGTTTCGCTGTTACACCCTGTATACGTGTACAATATATGGAAATGCATATAATCTGCGGTCTATTTATGGTTGTTGGTGGAAAATACACCACAAGGGATTTTTTTGTGCAGTTAAACTGACATGTATACCTGACATGAGTCACGTAACGCATTCGGCAATCAACCTTAAACTAAATTAAAAATAACCTTAGTCCCCCTCTGCGTCTTTATCTAACCTGCATGATCTTTTTGTTGAGGTTTCAGCTGAACCGATATTGTTCCGTAATTAAAAAAGTTCATCGCATCCGCTAAGGATATGCACACATTGGCTACGTTGTGGTTCACTGCTTCCTTCACTCAGTTCATACAACTCCCAAACAGGCAATTTTACCAAAGTCTGCGCCGCGCGCGCTTGCTTTACACACTCCTCCTGCTCCTTAGTGCCTCGTAACTACCGCAATATTGCACAAGATGCCCGAAAACTTGCAGAATTAAGCTGAGATTTCGAGCAGGCGAATTTTAAAAGTTTCATCTTGCGTTTATATTAATAGATACAACTGGGTACCCATTCAACACCAGAAAATAATATTCTAGAATATTTATGCACAGGAAAATGCACTATATTTATGAGTAGGTAATAAAATACTTGCATCAAAAGATTCATTTACAGGAAAATTTAAATATTTAATAATAAAAATTCAATAATTAGATACGGCATAAAGGCAAACACAGGAAGACGACACAACTGAAAATATGTGAGGCTGGCACACTTAAGGGGGGTTAATACCTATATGATGGATTTCGGTGCACACTGATCGCAGATAACACCAATACACTAACGTACTTTATAATACTTTATTACTGACACGTGCGACAACACCAGATATACTAACTACTCAACACTGCAACCCCATTTAATATAGTATTTTTAACAACATCTTACATGAACATAACTTATTTATAATACATTCTTTAAATATCTTACACACATGCATAAACAAAGAATAAAATTATTAGTACAAGAATATTATGCGATTTATAATATCGAGGATGTTGCTAAGCGACGATTTGAAACCGAGTCTCTTTGAACATCCAAGAGGCTTAACTCGCATATATTCGCGTTATATTCAATGCTTCATCGTATCATCAACGACAGTGATCTTAAAAAAATCAACAATTTTATGTGTCAATTAGTAGTTGACATTTTGCATATTATGGAAAATTTTGTTATTATGAATGAATGAATTATAAATATCTAAGGTATTATAAGTAACTAATGTACTTATTATATTATTTATAATTATCAATAAATGTTGCATATTAAAAGGTAAGAACAGTTGATGATACGATTAAATAAATAAATAATACTCTTTTTAATTCATAAAATTAAATTAAATTCAATAATCAATATACAAGCCGTCAAAAGCCCAAAAACAATATTCAGTTTTTAACTATTTAAAATAACTATTTTTAAATAGCTTAAGGTTGTCTCCAAGTTCGTACAATGCACCATTTTAATTTTTTGTATTTAAAATATGTGATAAAATACGTATGAAAAACTTACAAAAATCAAAAAAGTGGCATTAGACGCATTTGGAGACAACATTTATCTATTCAAAACAGTGAACTCTATACTACGTACCTAGAGTCGCTGAGGCAGGTTTGTATTTAAAAACAGAAGTATTTTGCCCATGTTCTACATGAGTTAGACAGTGTTAGAGATGCTATAAGCTATAAGTCTGTTTCTCTCTCAACTTGCCTCAATGCTGCTGATTTATAGTGCGCTACGGTTCCCTTCCAGGTACATAGTATAGAGTTTAATGATTCAAAACGAAATAGTTTTTCTGAAAATGTGAAATTTTTATTCAATTTTAAAGAAAAACCATATACTTTTCACCTTTTTTACGCAGGTAGTGACCCTCCTTGAGATCGGTAAAAGCCGTGTTAGATATGTGTTATGTATATAAATATATGTTAACTAGATCAGGATGTGAGATTATCGTTCCGGTTCAACTTTAGCTCGTATAGTCGAACATTATGAATTTTCCTCCAACTTTTATTTCCATTATACGCGGACTTTTGTTCCACCAGTAGGTACCACTTGTTACATATTAAAAATTAATTCCGTGTAATTTTGTTTGTATTTAAACAACAATGTAAAACTAACTCAACAACTGCTCCACATTTAGTACCGTATTAAAATCTCATAAATAACTTGCTGGTCTTGTAATTTCATTCTGTCAACAATACCAAAAATACAATGATCATAAAATAGCCATGTTTTCTGCCCGTACACCAACGAGCAACCTCGAGCATTAAATAATAATTAGAAAAAAAATCACGCGAGCAGCTACTCAAACAAACCACGAAGTTAACAAAAATGAACTGTACACAAACCACACAATGTTAACTCTGACCGAGTAAGGCACTTGCGCTTCAGCAGACCAGGGACGGCGTCTGATTTTTCCAAAATTTATAATTATTTTGTCCTCTAAAGAATCAAATATCAAATTATAGTATATTATTTAATGAGCACATAATGTAGACTATAATTCAAGAGGATGAAAGTTATGTGCCAATCAAATACGACGTTTTAGGTTTTATCTACCACATTTTTGTACAAATTTTTAATTATTAAAATTTTAGATCATAAGCTTACGTACTAAATGAAAGAAACTCTATATAATAGCATGCAAACGTTGTCATCCAATACGATTAAGAAAGATAGAAATAGGGACCTGGAACGATATTTATTTGTAGTTCAGGTTCAGTTACGGTTCAAACAAAAAAAATCGGTTCTGGTTTGGATTTAAGTTCAAATTGTTTAAAATATAAGGGTTTAAAAACCTGTATTATTTCAGGTTATTTCGGGTTTCGATTCAAAAATAATAATTAATAAAGTAACGCACTTTACTTGTTTACTTGACAAAAATATTAATGTTTATTGTAAAAAGGAACTAAAAATAATAAAATTAATAAATAAACATACATTTATTCATACATACTAAATAAATGGTTATCATGTAGGTAGTTAGGAAATAAGTCGCAAACTGGAGCTTAAAAAATAAGTTTATATTTCTTAGGTGCTTTGTGACTTTGTCAAACCATCAAAGATGTCAGGACCGTAATGAATATTTGAGCAGAGGTGCCATTACCTATAGCGAGTTGTATACTGTACTTTATGTACGACTATTTTATAATGTACAAGATTTTAATGAAATAAATACCAATACGCAAAAATTTTTACATTTCCAAATGTCAATTCTCTATCACCATAGTTACATCATTAAACATTCCCTGACATTATTCCCTGCGGGATTAAATATGGCATTATGTAGAAAACATCCCACATTTAATGTTAATGTTATATATTAGTCGTAGATAAAATACATATTTGATTTCTTCTTATTTAGATTTTCAAAATGAGAATATAATTTGTTTTTTAAACATGCTTTGTCTTCGCTATTATAGCGACGTTAAGAGTAAAATATATTAAAATGTAGATGCATAGCAGCAGCATTTAAAAAAATATGTAAAAGTAGTCAATAAGTTTCTAAATTACATGCATGTTGTCATTTTATATTATTTACTATTTTGTGCCACTCAATAAGCACACTGACCGCTGCCCAAAGTGAGAACCAACATTTAGAACTTGCAAATCAAAAGAGAGACCCCAGAATTAATTATAACTTGAAGTATTAATTAACCAACAATTTGTTTTATATAACCAGTTTATAAAACAATCTGTGACAGAAAATCGATTCTAATTTCACACCAACCAGTAATGACGAAAAAGTATAAATAATATGCGAGTAAAATTCAATTATAGTTGGCATGTTAACTAACTACTTTTAAAGTGACATTTTGTTAATTAAAGCATGTAATAGCCAATTAATTTTGCGGAGGTAGATGTCCATATACATTTTCGAAGCACATTTATGTCTTGTGCGACACAAAAAGAAATGTATTTGTATGACTTCTGGCAAATTCTTCAGCATATGAACCGGAGAAGTCACAAAAACGTCTGCGAGTATTGAGGTCCGCATATGTTGCTATGTCGGCAAAGAGGAAGAGACAGGACCGGATCAACGGATATTTCGGACTTGAAGCGGAAATCTAAGAGCATTAATATAAAAAATACATAATTGAAAAGAATAAGCAATTATCACAGTTCTATTTAAAATACTTCTGCAAGCAATAATTATTTGTATCCTTTTGCAGTTTTGAATGTAGAAAAACAAACAACATACATAAATGTAAACAAACTTAATATTTAGAAAGATTTTTGATTGAAAATTGTAATATTAATATAAATATAACCATATCTTTAAAAATTAATTATGATTACTGACACAAATATTTATAAGCAGGGTCTGAAAATATTTTTGGACAGTCACTATTATCAACGGTCTGCAAAGAAGCATTAGTCTGCAATGGGCTACTTATTGCATGGTACTGAAAATGAGATGTTTATCACTATGAACTAATGTCTAAAACATTGGTAAAAATAAAAATTTTATTAAAAAAAATTATAGTTTTTTTTGTACTATATTGAAAAAGAAATTTTGCTATATACGTATGGCAGTATTCTATTTATTTTTGGGCTTGTTGATAAATTTTTTGTAAAAATAAAAAATACAGGTCCCTAGTTTTTATATCCTTTTCAAAAATATTAAATAAAAAAAATCATGCAGATAGTACATTGTTCATTTTGAAGTAACAATGTGAAATCCGAAATATTCATAAAAAATAGGCAATTATATTTATATTTCTAAGGAGGGTATGTTTTATCTTTTACCACCTTTTGTGCAGTAAGTAACTAAGTGAATAAAATAGTTCTACAGTTATTTTCAAGAGTTGTATCCGTAACGGGTTAACAATAATTATTATATTATTAAATGGTTTGTTTTACGATGTTAATTCATGAGAATGTAAGGTTACTGTACAAGCTGTAGGCGAGTGTTGTATTACTTATGTAAATAAGTTTAATTATCTTATTTTTAAAAAGTTATTTATTTGACAATATAAGAATATAGGTCTTTACTATATGACAATGACTTATGAACTAACTTAACTAATTATTACTATCTTCCTTCACAGCTTGCATAAATGCTGATTCAGGATAATATTTATCATAATAGAACAAAGGAATAAAGTTATCTCTTATGTTATCTCGAATTTCGTGGCGAGACGAGACGAGATCGAGACTAGTCTCGTGTCTCGCGGCAACACTACCAAAACCATAGAAGAAGTTTTATTAGTCAAAATGTTAGAAGAGTACCTAATAGAAAATATGAACTGCGGTAAGCATTTGATAGTATTACCGAATTAAAATAAAGTATAATGAATGCATTATTTCATAGTCGTAGATAAACGATGTTTTCTAGACCTGTACCTATTTTATCACTGATAATTCCATTCCTGTATGAAGTAAGCAATAAACAAAACACAATTTTATCGCTTTGAAAGCGGATAAAAGAAAGATAACTTTTGAAAGTGATGAAATCTTATTTACCATTTTCTTAGCAACCAAACAAAACACTAAAATGTCATTTGGTTCATATTTCTAATATGTGTCAGCAAAATGATTAGATTTTGTGAATATTTGTGAAGAAGAATCAAAACAGTCGTTAAATTATCTCGTTGAAGTACCTATACACTCGAGCATTTTATTTCCTCCAAATAAATTTCTGTTTGACATTTCAACCTTGTAACTTGACAGCAATTTTGACTCAAATAATTGTTTTAAAATAAAATCACTCCTTCCACGGTATCGCGATTTTATTAAACAATTTTATTTTCATATATAATACCATTAGTGACTATGATTTTGACGGCAAAAATTACCCAAAAATCATAGTCACGTATGGTATTCGGCTTGACAATTTCTCGAATTGGTATTTAGTACCTTTTCTTCCAGAAATATTAGTTTATAAATTATTACTGAAATGTCAAAATAAAGTCAACTGACATAATATCTATAGCAACGCTTCGTGGAGTGAAAATTGTCAGTGTAATTTTCACTAGTGAAAATTGTCAGTATAATTCGTCTGTGATTGGTTCAATTCAGCAATATACTGTGTTTTGATTGACTGAAAAACTATGAGTGGAATTGTCAAAGCAACATGGTTTCAATACAAACAGAAATTTATCCGGCAAAATAAAGAGCTCTTGCATAATTACAGTTGATAATAAAAATTATTTATCTTCGTCATTTTCATGTACGACAATTTTCTAATTAGTTTTACATGAAATTTAGATTTAGTTATTTGGTGGTATGAATAGAATGATTTTTCATAAATTTTTTAAATATTTTTACTCTTCTTTTGGGCTTTTATGGTAGATTCGACCCTGGATTGTGGCACCAATTTGAAGAGCTAAAAAGGGTAATTTCTCTCGCTTGAAGGTCCTAGCGCAGCGCGTATATCTTTCCGAAGAGGGCGAAAAAGGGCGATCCATTTTGCAGGAAAGTCTACCACTTTACGATAAAGAGACTACTATAAAAAATAACAAAAACTGCCTCTGCAAGAGGACGGTAAAGACGTGGCATTTGTAAAACTATTGTGCGCATGAAAATCTCTGGAACCCTCTCACATCATCTCGCGACGTTTTGTGTGACTCAGTTTTCTAAATTATGGCGGAAATTACTCAGATGGATGAGGTGTATAGTCGGCTGACATATTGCGAAATTGGAGTATCAATTTTCAAAATTATTAACACAATGTAGCAAGCTATAAATAGCCCTGTTATTGTAAATGCCTGAAACCAGTAATAAGGGCAAAATTAATATTGGATTGAAGTTCCATAAGTGCTTAAATTCCATCAAACTGTGTGCTATTAATATCGATTTATTTACAAATAAATTAGTTCAGCGAATAATAAATTACCGTTGGTTATGTGGCCGACTGAGTTCTAAAAACTTAGATTCGAATTATTCATGCAGTTTAACTGTACAAAAATCTCTTCTTGTGGTGTTCTCTATACTAACAGCCATGAGTATCAGTGAGTTGACCAGCTGGCAGCTGGTAACTGCACAGTGCACACACATGGGCGTAGGCAGCGGGTTGGGAGAGGGAGAGGAGTGGGCGTTTGCTCTCCCTGGGAAATGAAAAATAACCATATTTTTCAATTCCAAAAATTAAATTAAAAGGTATTTAACCTTGAACTAAACAAATTTTTCGTCTGCGGCACATTTCTTTCATATTTAAAACAACACCTCTAGTGAGTGGCCTGCGGCATATTTTTTACCTACCTTTAATAAACGGTCCGCCCCCCTGCGAAATATTCTAGCTAAGCCCATGTACACACATGTGTATTAATTGTAGGGTACAAGTTCAGCTCCTGAGGATGACGTATGTGACGTCGAAACTAGTCGATTGAGAAATATATTATATTTTATTTTGACTGCATCCCAGTAGTTTTTCTCCAATCCTCATTATTTACCACCAGTCAAGTAAATTACTTCATCCATAATAAATCATGATATCATTTCGTAATTGTAGAATACAGTACATAAATAAATTAAATTTATTACGTGTTGATTAGTGATATATAACTAATTAACTTTGGTATTTGTAATTAATGTGTCTTACCGAGTAGAGGTGGGAAAACTATCGTATAAGAAACTATCGATAGTTCGATAGTCCAGTGAACCAACTATCGATATATCGATAGTACTATCGATAGTCCTTATTATTCGATACTATCGATAGTTTTTGTTAAACGATAGTTTTTGTTAAACGATATATTTTTTAAACGATAGTTTTTTGTTAAACGATAGTTTTTGCTATACGATAGTTGTTGCTATACGATAACAGGATACCAAAACGGACAACGGAGCCAAACAGAATGGTGAAATTATAAAAGCCTGGAACTGAAAGGACATCTGTTGGAAAATTTTGAAATTCAAAACATTAAAATAATTAAATTACTAAAACAAAGAATTGCGAGTAGATTCCTACGTTTACACGGGTGTCTACCCAGTTCTTGAAAATTCATAACTAGAAAATTAAAGTCTTCAATCCGATGGATACAGAAAACGCATGTAAAGGAATATTAAATATCGATAAACTATTGTTTAACAATCGATAAACTATCGTTTACCAACCGAGGAAATAACGTTCACCAATCGATAAACTATCGTTTATCAATTAATAAAATATCGTTTAACTATCGATACAAAATGTCATTTAAATATCGATAAACTATCGTTTAACTATCGTTTAACTATCGTTTAACTATCGTTTAACTATCGTTTAACTATCGATAAACTAACGTTTAACAATCGATTCAGTATCGTTTCACTATGGTATAACTATCATTTAACTATCGATAAAGTGCAACAATCGATATATCGATAGTTATTTTTTTAATGAAACTATCGATAGTTTTCCCATCTCTATTACCGAGCACTATAACTGGGTACTTATTGATATACAACGGAAGAGAAAGGACGTGAGATTCTGAGATGAAGTTGTGTGTTCTTCGTGAAGTGAAGACAAAACTGTCAACAGTTGTAGTCTTTTAGTTTTAACCTTGTCGAATAAATAATCTTCGACTTTTTTATTAAATGTAAATTTGCAAATCAGTCAAAATGAAGAACTAAAAATTGCTTGCTATACTATAATACACGAATGATTTAATTGTATACTTCCCTAGCAAATAAAAGGTTTAATATGTTAAGTTAAATTTACCATATATGCTGTTATATGTCATTTCCTCAATTTGGACATATCAGTCAGAAAAAGTATTTATTTTTTAAGAAGTGAGTGTCAGCAAGCAGAACAAATTGCGGACACTCATAAATAATAATGGCAAGATGAGTCACAAAGGGAAATGAACGTGTAAGCATTTCTGACAATCTGCCAACTTCCAGCCACGTGCCATTAAATAAATTGTACATTCATTAAAACAATATCACTTTAATGACACTCATCATGTTTTTGTATACGTTTCGATTTATCTCAAAAAGCTTGAATTTATGATTTCTGTTTCCTTATAAAGTTTGTATTCCATTTACGAGTAATGTTTTTAATTTTTATGTATTATGAAGTGGATATGGATCTTATTGTGTTATGAGACTATGTTCCAAAATAAAGACTAAAATTTAGACTTTTAAGTTAATTAAAGTTTTATTATAAATAACAGAGTCTCAAGTTCGGCAATAGGGCAGTTAATTAGACTATTAATTAGACTATAAATTTCCATTAATTTGAAGTTATTCTACTAATATTTTGAAGAAAATTCACCGCCATTTAGAAATGGTTGGAGTAAAACTATGATATTACGGTATAGTAAATATGCCATAACCGATTCCCTATGCTAGATTAAAAGTTGTTCCGGTGAACCCGGAAATGACACAAAGTTTATATTATCTAGTTTAATTTTGCTTACAAACATTTTCTGTATCTCTTGAAATAAACGATATATTACTAGTGCCGGACTTACGACAATCATTCTGCACTCCTCACCTGCACCTCCTATTATTAGGGACGAAAGTGAGGTACTTATTTCTAACCGGTCATTACTTTTCCTTTCCACTTGAAATCTTTCCTCACGCTTTATGCCTCGTTTTCATGTATCCGGAATCCGCAGATTTCTTGCGGAATAAAATGGCCGCCATGAATTCCGTCAGTAGTTAAATTATTTTTAACTTTTTGCGGAACTCCGCAAGCTCCGCAAGTTTTGACGTTTAAGCTGTCAGTTGTTATAACTTCAAATATATGTTTATTTATGTTGAATATGGAGATGGAATTCGTGGCGGCCATTTTATTCCGCAAGAAATCTGCGGATTCCGGATACATGAAAACGAGGCATTATGTGGGATTCTAAAATTGATTATTTAGATTATTTTTATTTATTTTATGGAATTATTATACATTTTTCCAATGTTATCATCATCTGATTAACTCCTTTCTTCAACTTCTAATTGCTTTTCGGTGCAGGTATTGAAAAAATATCGGGTGCATTTCGCGACAAAAGAGTTCTTTCGACTTGGGCGGTGGCAGCTCTTGCTTCGCTCGTGTTGCCAACTCCGCACTCGGCGGAAAAACGCCACTTTCGTTGCACAAGATACTAAATTTTATCTTATAAACATTGATACTAAACTGAACTTTCATAAATATCGGTTCTTTAGCGTAAACAAGGTTTCGACAGATTTAGTTTATCCCTCTTTTAAGAATATTATGTATTTAAGATGTTATTTGATTTTAGTTTAGTAAATTAGTGATACCCAAATATATAAATGTAAAATCTACATTTATTTTTTACATTCTATGGCCTCTCCCTTACACTATTTCTAGATCTGTCTCAGCATATAAAATAAAATATAGTAAACTTGAACGTGGTGTTTTCATTCCAAATTATGAATGAATTTAAAGTTAAATTTTACATTGTATTTCCATTTCCTACATTGTTGAAAGTTGCATTATTAACAGTCAAATTGAACCTAATTCTGCTCGCATATACCGAGAAACAATAGTTGTCTATTGTCAACAGCCCCGTTTTAAATACCATGTACTAAATATACATCAATACACCCTGCACCCTTACTGACACTCACACAAACACAAAACAACATTGTCAGCCAATATGTAAACCTGACATGCATATGCTCGTGTTGTATGTGTGAATGTGTGGTGTGTGTGTAACACAGCGTGCATGAAAAGCAAAATGTTGAATCCGTTGAATCAGATATCGCGCGACGCATTAATTAGTTAAAACTGCATTGTGAGGTGGCGTTAGTGGCCGACTAATAACAACGGAGCATCGCGGGTTTCAATTTGCAGCAGACTGGAAAAGCGGGAAAACTGCTGCCCTGGCGAAATGCGGTTTTGCATGGGAGGCGCGGTGATTTTTTTCAGGGCAAATCTAATTTAGAATTATTTTCTACATTTGCATTTTTTGACAAATATTTTATTATTTATTACAAATGACACAAGAGATGTGATATTAAATTGTAAAAATATGTAGCAATAATATGAATGTGACAGAAAGAGGAAAAGGTTGCACATTGCATGTAAAAATGATAGTATATAAGTAAATTTTTTAAGCACGTATACGACGGGTTTAAGAGCACGACGCGAAGCGGAATTATTTTAACGTCGCTAGTTCTTTAATAGCTATTTATGGAACAAAAGGAAACGAAGGTTGTTACCTTACGTATGTGAAATTGGCAGAACAAGGCGTAGCCGAGTTCTAAACACATAAGGCAAAGGTAAATAAGGTAACTACAGAGATTCCTTACATGTAGCATATAATATTTTCTCTGCTTTATAAGTGCAATTTTTTGTTAAAATTATAAAATTTTGACAGTTAATAAATATTGACATAAAACAAAAACATCCAGATGACATTTTTATTCGAGTTTTTCTTAATTTAAACTGCATAAAAAATATGCGATTGCAAATCAAAACCATTTTATATTGAAGTTTCTTTACAATGTGGTCTGTAATTTTTTAAATTAATCTACTCTTTATGTTTAAATAAGAAGAGTGAATTAAAGACCATTGCGTGAAATAATGAAATTCATGACCTAACGCAAATTAGTGAAATAAAGTGTCTATTCTAACGAAAGTAGACAAAATTCCTTATACAGGTGTGTCATTACCTACCCTATTTTTTATTACCTACACCTGCATTCTAATTTGAAAAATACAGCTAGAAAACAGCATTTTAATTTTGATTCACTTTATATAGTAGTGTCAAAATATCATTATCGTTAGATACTTACCTATAGAAGATTGGTTCATTTTTCTCTAAAACACAGTGTGTATAGGTATTTGTTTTTTGATTAAGCACGCATTTGCGTGTTTTAAACATCGATTATGATGCATATGTAATAAATAGTAAATTTAGAATCAGTTACGGATTGGTTCATCAAATCAGCCCGGGAAAATTAATTTTAAACTGGCCTTATAAATACTGCTGCTTTTGCAGATTTTTTTGGAGCGATAGAAATCGTAAAAAGTTAAAAGCCATGCAGGTAAATTTTTTTTGTTTTAGATCAAACGGTTAACTTCAAATCATATTCTAACAAGCAGCAAAAACTGTTTTTTTCCTCTATTCGTGCGTTGGCTGAAGCGAAGCAGATCTTAAATTTTAATCTTTGTGATTGTAATTGCTAACGTCATTGTTTTACTTTACCTTTCTTATACCTACTTTATTTTCTCGTATTTAATCATATGTATTTTCTGTAGCTGTATCAGCAAATTCTACCCAGTTAGCTAGTTTTAATGGTCACATAATTAGACATTTTTTGTTGAAACTACAAAAGTGCGCCGTAGGTAAATAATTTAAATGTATTTTGTAAATTTCGTATATAGTCTATGCTATGTAAATAGCCAAGTTAGTTACAAGTAAATAAAATTTATTTATGGACCGATTTCTCAAGTTTTCCAACCTCTCGTGAATTTTCCGATTTTTCGACGATTCTCTGTCCGTTCCTGTTTAGAATATAAAAAGGTATACCTACATATAACTGTAATATATCTCAAAAATAAAACATTTTTGTTCATTGTCATGTCATTTCAAATTTATCTTATAAAATGAATAATTAATCAATATAGAATTATAGTTCTAAACAAAAGTACGTACTATACCTACTATTCTACTGATGTCTCATATGATAATTATTATTCATTTGAATGACTACGACACTCGCCTGTGATTTGTGTAGTTAATATTAATTCTAATGATTGATTCATAAAGTTAAAATTCGGTAACAAAATTTTTCCCGCCACCCATGGATGTTATTATCAACTTGGTTTCCGTGTATGTGAGGATGAATTCGGCCATTTGGACATTTTTGTATCACCTGGAAATTTATTGTTATCTAAATTTTTGCACAGCTCAGTTTATACAAACAAAATGCTGAATTCAATAAAATATAATTAAATAATATCATTCAACATCAACGAGCAAAAACTATGAATACAAATAATGTTATGTTTTACAACAAAATTTTAATTAAACTTTATTTATTATTTTTTCAAATGTAATAACTAAAATTAAAAGTTACACAATAATTTATTCATATCATATTTTCTGTAAATATACTATTACATTTCACATAAATATGGAATAATACACTTTTGGTTTATAAAAGGAAAACAAGAAATTATAGCAGGTTTTATAATTTTAGGAAATATTTATTGTTTTTAATAACGTTATTTATAATGGTTAATAAATATACCTACCCGTGTATTATGTATTTATATTGAATTTAAAATGCCACAAAATAATATTGACATAACAGTAATGATTTTATATTGCATTCAGTACAGTATTAAATATTTCATTGTATTTTTGTTGTTGTCACTGACAGGTATTGAATTTATATTTGAAGGTAATTTATTTGAAATAAATAAAAATAACTAAATATAATAGGTAGTATATAAAAATTACAATTTCAATCTTTCATGCTTTAACCCAATTCATATGTAACAGTCTTACATAATACTGTGACACTTCAAAGTTTTTCGCCCTCGAAGATTCATCGAAATCGACTGAAAATATTCCGAGTTATTAGTCCAGTCAATCTAGACCAAAAATGGGCAATCAGAGGAACTAAAAATACTAGTTCCAATTTCTTTAGGAATGTGTAGGGGAGGGTCCCCCGAACAAGAAAAAATAATGTCCCTCCAAATTCCGGTGCCGCTGGAGGGTGGGGAGGGCTTTAAATGTTCAATTTTTCAGTTTTTCGTTTATAACTCGAAAACGGTACGTTACAGTGAAAAAGTACTTTAGTGCAAAATGAAAGCTTATTAAGCCCAACCGCAGCTCTATATACGTTCAATAGTTTTCGAGATATGGCACTCCCAAAATTAACAATTTTTTCCAAAAAATAAACGTTGATTTTATTTGCTTTTTCGTAATTTTTGTATTTAACTAAAACTGTAATTTCTGAACAAATACAAATATTGTCTTCCGGTTTCTTTCAATAAATTTTACGAACATTTCTCTATAAAATTCATTATCTTAAATTTTTTTTAGGGCATTCATTAAACCAAAATATCAATTTTTTTTTCGAGAGAAGTATTCAATTTTTTCGTATTTATTACAAAAACATTTGATATTTTGGCGCAATGAACAACCTAAAAAAATTTACAACAATGTATTTTATAGAGAAATGTTCGTAGAATTTAATAAAAGAAACTGGAAGTCGATAACTTTATCCGTTCAGAAGTTATAGCTCATTAAACACAATAAATAAAAAAAAATTAAAAATCTCTTTACATTCTCTCGGAAAAACATTTTATATTTTGGCATAATGAACACCCAAAAAAAATTAGAATAATGTATCTTATGGATAAATGGTCGTAGAATTTAGTAAAAGCAACCGGAAGTCTTTATTTTTATCCGTTCAGAAGTTATAGCGTATTGAACACAATAAATATTGAAAATTTAAAAAATTCTCAATTTTCTTTCGGAAAAACATTTGATATTCTGGCTTAATGAATACCCAAAAAAGATTTTAAAATAATGCATCTTATGGAGAAATGTTCGTAGAATTTAATGCAAGAAACCGGAAGTCGATAACTTTATCCGTTCAGAAGTTACAGCTCATTAAACACAATAAATACAAAATATTTGAATACTTCTCTCTCGAAAAAATTTGATATTTTGGCTAATGAATGCCCTAAAAAAATTTAAGATAATGAATTTTATAGAGAAATGTTCGTAAAATTTATTGAAAGAAACCGGAAGACAATATTTTTATTTGTTCAGAAATTACACTTAGTTAAATACAAAAATTACGAAAAAAGCAAATAAAATCAACGTTTATTTTTTGGAAAAAATTGTTAATTTTGGAAGTGCCATATCTCGAAAACTATTGAACGTATATAGAGCTGCGGTTGGGCTTAATAAGCTTTCATTTTGCACTAAAGTACTTTTTCACTGTAACGTACCGTTTTCGAGTTATAAACGAAAAACTGAAAAATTGAACATTTAAAGCCCTCCCCACCACCCAGCGGCACCGGAATTTGGAGGGACTTTATTTTTTCTTGTTCGGGGGACCCTCCCCTACACATTCCTGAAGAAATTGGAACTAGTATTTTTAGTTCCTCTGATTTTACTATTTTGACTGGACTATATGACGATTTGAAAATGGGTGAAATTCAAGTCATTTCAAGTGTTTCCCTAATTATTGTGTTGACGAGTATTACATAATTTAATTTCTTATAATAACTAATTATTAGAATATTTAGTTTTTTATATTCTGTTTTATAACACATAATCATATCCGACAACCTATACGTTGTAAATTTAATTAATTATAATTTATAATATTATAAAAGAAAAAAATAAGTACTGTAAATTTTACCTTTACATGTTTCATAAAAACGGGGTGAAAGATATACCTACATGCACATGTTAGACATTTTTCCAAAATTAATATAACAAAACAAAACATTCTTTCTCATTGCAAACGTACAAAGCGCTGCGCATTTTCACGTTCCATTTAATAATGCACGAAAAACTGATTTAAAATAAAAGTGTTGGTGCCGTCGAGCTCTCCGCGTGAAAGCGAACTGTTTTATATGAACTCGCAACTCAGCGTGAAAAGTTTTAAATGTACGTGATCACTTTATGATGCTAGTGAGTTTAAATCCGCGGTGTGAGGGTGTTTGAGCACACGGTAAATGGAGTGTTTGCCGGTATTGCAGCGTACTTGACATACCGACACGTGTTCATGTGACGGGGAAGGCGCTGTAAATGAAAGTTGACGAGCGTTTTAAAATTTTTGCGCATTTTGCTGCTTTCAATTTAAAATATTCTAGTGTTTTATAAACATAGTACTTGTAAAGAGTACCACCGTAAAAATTATTGAGGCTCGGATCGAAATTCTTTTCTTGTTTTGGTGGAATGAATATCGCTGCATCAAAACGTCGTTTCAAATCGACATTATAATTTTGAAAAATTCTTTTTGATCCGTAATCAGTATATCAAACTTTATGTACTCGAAGTTATGAATGATACACCCGTATTTGCTAAATGCAACAAGTCAGCTTTGTCTCTGCAACTTTATTGATATAAAGTATATAACATATCATTTTTTTTAAGTATGGCTTTCAAGATCGAAAATAATGTAACAACTTTTTCTGTTATAAAGGTACGCTTCGGCAGTCAACAGTGGCGTATTTATTTATGGTTTACGAAACCCTGTGCGCAAAATTTGTAGGGGACCCATTTCATTTAGTAAATTTTAAATCTTAATACTGACCTGAGCTCATTATATCAGTCCAGGAAAATGAAGAATTATTAACAATAATAATTACTAACCAGTACAATTAAATACAATACAAGAGAAAAATAATGTCAACAGAGTGAATTAAAATTAAATGAACTAAATTGAAACATTTTAAATTTAATAATTTTAGACCTTAATGTACAAATGAGGCTTAAATAAAGACTTAATCTTATGTTTGAATGTTTCTAAGCAGTAGGTACATATATTTTAAATGTAAGTGTAAAGTGCCGCAGGCTTTTGTTTTTTTAGTTAGAAATTAAACGTTTTCTTAAAGTTATCTATATTTCTAACAGGAAGAAAAACTGCATTTTATTGTGTTTTCGTGAGTCGAATGAAGTAAACCTGACTTAAAGCTTTAATTTTTTCATTGCTATCGTCATTGTTTTTCGTAAAATGGTTCTTTTCATTTTACTATATATCCGTAAGAACTTCAATGGTCGTATAAAATGTAGCCAGAATTTTTATAAATAATGTTAAGGTACTCAAATTTCTGTGCACCAACAAAAAATAACAAATAAAATTTATCTTAAATAAGTAGGTATGCACAATTTTAGACTGACCGGGGCCCCTTAATCGACCGGGGCCCTGCTTAAATACGAGTCTGGCAGTCAACACTGTGTCAATATCAGACTAAAATAAAAAGTTCATAGTTGTAGAGACGAGCTAGTACAAAGTTCAATTTTAGAACAAAATAAAATAGCGAAATACCTACTAACAATTTTAAAAAATTGTGTTAGCTCGTATGTACAACTTTATTTGTATTTTTCAGGCTGACGATGACAGTTTTGACTGCCGCAACGTCCATAAAGAATTAAAATAATTGTTACCTGAAAGCCAATATTTACAATATACAAAATTATGAATCCTGCGCAATATTTTTAGTAATCTACGTTTTTTATCGTATTCCCGCCTATTTCAGTAAAAAAATGTCTAAAATAAGGAAAATATACATAATTTTTGAATAAATAAGTATAAATTTGTTTCATTAATTACAAATAATTGAAAATGGTTTTCGAGGATTTTGCAATGCAAATTCTTATACTATGTCATGCGTAACAAAACTATTTAAAATTGTATATTTAATGGGAATTTTTGAGCCATTTTTATGTTGCTCCTGTGGTGACATCGTTGATCTTAGATAGTTTTTCATGATTTTAAGTCTGAAAAAAAAGTTCACCAATCACCACTACAAAAATGAGGAGAAACAGTGGAAAAGCGGCAACGCATACGTAGCCAAACAACAACTGGATTTTTGATAGAAAAACAAATACTTATTTACAAAAACAATAAAGAAAAATAATATAAAACGAATCTGTTGAGTACTTTTGTATTTAGATTGATTTTTACGAATTTTCATAAATCGATTTTATAAAAAGGTCGATTTTGCAATCAATTGATTTTTCGATCTTCTCAAAACTAAAGAACAAATAGATTTTTTTCACAGCTCTAGTACCTACTGGTACTGACAATTCGACTGAGTGTAATATTTTCGTTCGTATTTTAAACAAAAATCTAAAATTAGAGTCATGTTAAAATTAAATTCAAACTGCAAACTATCATCAATTCAATGTCACCGGAAGCAATATTCGGTTGAACAAGCACCAGCCATCATCCACGAACCAAACTAATAACCCAGACAACTAACCACGTGTTGAGAAATTAGTTCGGGAACCTAACATAACCTCATGCGACCTAATCTAATCAACACGTTCACGTTCTAATATCGAACTGACCGTACAATACAGAAATCATGTGTATTTAATTGAAAATACACGGCACCACAATGTATGTACATTACTCCACGAATGTGTATGAATATGCATCACCCATAAGTCATGTTACTGCACTCAACGCCAACTCTGTTATGTAAGATTAATTAGTATCAGTTCATTAGGAAAATATTGGCATATGGGTCAGAACGTCATAAGTCATTAGGGTTACATCTAGGGTTTGCAAATTTACCGATTTTTTCAAATACCGGTAATTCGGTAAAATTTTCTTTCAATACCGGTTTACCCGGTAATTTACCGGTATATAAAATAGGTTCAAACGGTACTAAAACGTGTTTATTGACAAAAATATTTTCACGATCCCTATACCTAACTCCCTTTTGAACTGACGGTAAAAATAAAAAAATAAATACTCCAAACATAAACAATATTAATGTTTATGTACCTATGTATCTAGGACAAAAAATGAAACATTAAGGTACAAGCAAGTTTACGGTCGATGTGTTTAGCCGAGGTCGGAATTACTTATGAGTTATGTACCATAATATGATAATTTTTGTATAAGATACCGACGTAGAAAATTTTATTTCCTACTTTTTCTAACCAATTGCAGTGCTTTATTTAACGAAATATCATTGTTTTCAATTATTACAAACAACAAGAATATTTTTAATTTGTAAATGAAGTTATATAGCAATGGCCTTGGCTGTTAAACTAAAATTATTATAAATAGTCCGAAAAATGTCACTTTATAACCTTATAAAATAGTACATAAAATTAAATCTTATTTATATCAGTTCGTAAAAACATTTTCTATCGCGTATGTCATCCCCTAATTGGCGACCGCGGAAATATATGCATTTGATTAAAATCAAAATTGAGAGCACATATATTAAAATAGTGTTATCTACCGAATTATCACAAGAATCGGACTCGCTGCACTACTTTAAAAAATATCGAATTACCGGTAAATAATTACGATTTACCGGTATTTTTTTTCTAAAGAATTTTACGATATATTTTACTATGGTTGTGTCTCCCATATTTTGAATACCTGAAATGTAAGAAGACCGAGGCAAACACGGAGAAGAGAAAAGTGATTGAAGGTAGAATATTAAAAAAGCAGGATATGGAATAATGAAGACATAATGAAAGATACAAAAAAAGGAAAGATAAAAAATATATGAAAAAATAAAATAATAAAGACAAGAATTTAGGGAACTTCATACGAAGTGAAGACACCCCTACGAGGGTGTGTATAAGCCGATTAATTATTTATCATGACATTAATTTTTGTTTTAAATTAATGCATTTGATGGTCTGTTTTAATTAGGAACCTTATTGGTAGGCAGTGTTGTAATAATATATAACAATATTTTTATCAAGATATCACCGATTTTTTACTTCCTTGTACACGGAGTAAAGGAAGTATTGTAATCGCGAAAAATTTCGGTTCTCAGATTTTTACGGAAATATCCGTTTTGACCTTTTCTGAATCCATTATGACTAGTTTCGTCGTGACGTCTGTACGTACGGACGGACGTACGGACGGACGTATGTACGTATGTGTGTCGCATAACTCAAATTCGGTTAGAAGTAGAAAGTTGAAATTTTGTATTTAGGACTATTATAGCATCTAGTCTACAAACCGGAAGTAGTACTTTTTTCAAATATTTCTATAAATATTTAATTTATGACAATGTTTTTACTTCCTTGTACGAAGTAAGGAAGTATTGTAATCGCGAAAAATTTCGGTTCTCAGATTTTGACGGAAATATCCGTTTTGACCTTTTCTGAATCCATTATGACTAGTTTCGACGTGACGTCTGTACGTACGTACGTACGTACGTACGTACGTACGTACGGACGTATGTGTGTCGCATAACTCAAATACGGTTAGACGTAGAAAGTTGAAATTTTGTATTTAGGACTGTTATAGCATCTAGTTGTGCACCTCCTATTTTTGGTTTCAGTCTACAAACCGGAAGTAGTACTTTTTAAAAATATTTCGATAAATATTTAATTTTAGACAATTTTTTTTATTTTAAATGAAAGATTATGTGATTATTACCTACAATCGGTATTTTATAAATATTTTTGTATCTGCTATCATTTAAAAATAATTAAAGTATATATTTATAATTTATAGTATTTCGGTATCTTGTAGTCCATGATCGATTAACATTTGTTACTACGTAAAATTTAAATGATTATGACATGACAGTGACAATAGTAAAATATGCTTTATATCTTCTTCTGCAGTTTAAATCAAATGACTAAAATATATTTGTGAGTATTAGTATAATAAGTTAAAAGAATTTTTAATATTATTTTACATTTTAGTTATTAAGAAAAGTATGAACACACAAGGCGTACAAGGAAGTCATGTGGTGTCCACGTCAGATTTTTTATTTTAAATGAAAGATTATAAGATTATTACCTACAATCGGTATTTTATAAATATTTTTGTATCTAATATCATTTAAGAATAATTAAAGTATATATTTATAATTTAGTATTTCGGTATCTTGTAGTCCATGATCGATTAACATTATTTGTTACTACGTAAAATTTAAATGATTATGACATGACAGTGACAATAGTAAAATATGCTTTATATCTTCTTTAAATAAAATGACTAAAATATATTTGTGAGTATAGTAGCAGTTAGTAGTAGTAGTAGTACTAGTATATTAGATCAGATTTTTTATATTATTCTACATTTTAGTTATTAAGAAAAGTATGAACAGTTTAATAGGCGTACAAGGAAGTCATGTGGTGTCCACGTCAGATTTTTTTAAATCGATTTTTGCCGACATTCCTTCTCTCTTGGTGTAGGCAGGGGCGGGCTGGAACTTAAATTTTTATCGGGCTTTCAAGTAATCTGCCCCAATTGTACAGGCCCTGGAATTAGAAAATAGCGCCGCAGCCGAAATTTTTTTTGGGTTCAAGGTCGTACGCCAATTATTTATACGGAGAGAAAATTTTACAAAAATTTGTTCAAAGCGTGATCTCTCGCGGTCTATCAATGTGCTCAATATCGTGTTAGCCCACCGGGCTTCGCCCAGTAGATAATATGGCCATTCCGCCCCTGTATATAATAGGTAGGTATGTATTATGGGCACTTACTTGATGTTTATCCTTTAGGACGATTTACAAACTGTCGAACTAGAAGCCCTTGGTTTTATAAACTTTTCACTTTCAGTCGAAAATAAACATGTCCAAATGCCCGTAATACATAAATAAGAATTTATACTGATTTTTAATTTTTACCTCTCGCCTCATATTATAAGAGAGGTATTGTGACGGGTCAAAATTTTCGAGTATGAGTTTTGGCAGATAAGCACGTTTTAGGGTCTCTAGGATACGAATTACTCATTTTTGAGATGATGTCTGTGTGTGTGTGTGTGTGTGTGTGTGTGTGTGTGTGTGTGTGTGTGTGTGTGTGTGTGTGTGTGTGTGTGTGTGTGTGTGTGCGTGCGTTCGTTCATTTGTTCGTTCGTTGTCGGACACGATAACTCCAAAAATATCAAACATTTAAATACCAAATTTTGTATTTAAGGTTTCAATACGATTCTTAAAAGCCCAATATAATTTTGGTTTCAATCTACAAGCCGGAAGTAGTACTTTTTAAAAATATTTCAATACATAATTAATTTAAGACAAATATTTTTATTTTAAATGAAAGATTATGTGATTATTATCTACAATCGGTATTTTATAAATTTGTCTGTATCTGATATCATTTAAGAATAATTAAAGTATAATACTTATAATTTAGTATTTCGGTTATCTTGTAGTCCATGATCGTATCATTTGTTACAACGTAAAATTTAAATGATTATGACATGACAGTCACAGTGACAATAGTAAAATATCGTTTATATCTTCTTCTGCAGTGTAAATAAAATGACTAAAATATATTTGTGATAGTAGCAGTAGTAATTAGTACTTATTAATATATTTGTATAGGTAATAAGTAAAAAGAATAAAGTAGGTATGGCGAGAGGTCTTGTGGTGGCCACGTCAGATTTTTTTTCCTAGTTACATATCCATTTCACAAAAATGAATCTATTTTCATTTTCTGATTCAATTTTTATACTTTCATTTATAAAATTAATATGAAAACTTAAACTCATAAAATATTAATTGACATTTCATTCATTTGATATTGGAAAATTTTTGATGAAACGTTATAAACTTATTTATTACGTTGTCTAGTTTTGTTTTTTATTGCTTGATATATTTTAGTTAGTTTTCCACAGAAGATATTGCAGTATAATGAGTACTAGCCGTAAATAAAATACGTTCAGTTTATGTTTAAATATACCACAGACATAAAACAAATCCATAAACTATTTCATTTATTTGATTTTATCGACAAACATTTAATTTAACCACAATTTTATTTTAGAATATGTTATAGACTTATTTATTGAACTATAAATGCCTTAATATTTATGAGCATATAGTGTATTTTTAAACCATGAGGTTATTGACATTGGCGTATTTTTAGTTTCTTGGAAACTTGAAATCATAGTCTGGAAAACTAAATCTTTTATTTATGTGACAGCAAATTGAATGGAGAGTTATTTCTATGAAAATAAGCAGAGCATGAGTAAAACAGTTCATTTTAATGAACGTGTTCATATTTACATGAGTTATTTTTTTAATTTCAATTTTCGTAGTGAATTAATTATGCTATTTATCTGTTTATATAATACATTATAGTATATGAGTGATTTTAGTATAGGGTTTTGGGATATGATAATTTATGCCAAAGCCTAAAATGCTCATAAATTTGATCATTTAATCAAATGAAATGTGAAATGCATTATAATGATTATTATTATCATAATATTGTTATTTGATAATTAACGTAATACATTATATTTATTATAACGATTATTCCTATTTGGTTCATTAAATGTCAAACATTTTCCAAAATTTGAAAAGTCGTTAATCAAAATTTGATAGAGGAAAAAATTGTAATAATTAATGATAATTCAACAATATCTTTAGATTATTATATTTAACAAAACAATAAACGCTGTGGAGTTTTGGCTGTTTTCTGGCACGGCAGAGGATCGTCTTAAATGACGTTTACTAGTGAGTAACAAGTAAAATTTTTAACTAGGTTCTAAGCTATCCTGCTGTCAGATTTACGACGACATACAAAAATAGCTTGATGCTAGAACAATAATTACATACGATTTCACGGTAATATATACAAATACATTTGCCAGTTTGGGTGTGGCAGCCTTACATATTGTCATCACTATAGGTATATAGTATACCATGCAGGGTGTAGATGATTGAAATTATTTGATTTAAATCATGATTAAAATCAAGATTTGAATCAAGTGATTTTTTAAAAGAAATCATTGATTTTAATCAAAAAGAATTTTTTTAAAAAGAAAAACACCACAGTAGAAAATAAATTAACTAGGTACTTATCATAAGAAAATTAGAAACTAGGAACAAACATATTTTCTTAAAAATAGAAAATTACAGAAGAAAATAAACAATAAACTAAATTATTTAGCATAACAAAATTCTAACTTAGAATAAGAAATAAACAAATAATTGTATAAGATAAAGATTATGAAACTTGTAAAGAAAAACTAATTTTGCAGCTTTTGTATCTAGTCTATTTCTTACATTAGAATTAACTAGCCCAAATGAAGAAAATACTCTTTTTACTAATGCAGAAGAGGCTACAGCACATAACAATAATTATTAATAATAATTATTGTTTTACAAGCTGTGAGTATGTTACGACCTGAAACACTGACACATATTCCATCGATTATGTCAATTTAAATTAGTATTTAAGGCAGTTATGCAAAGAAACCCTTCAAATAATTGCTAAAAGTACTATTTAAATAACATTATTAGGTCAACTTTATTAAAAAAAGAAAAATTCGAAAAAATATAAAAAATCTTTTTTTATTTTTTATTCTTTTTTAAATCATAATTTTTTACACCATGATACCATGCGTGCGTTTACCATCCTTCAGCTCGTGGCTGTTAGTATAGAGTAGGTACACCACAGGAGAAAATTTTGTGCATTAACTGATTAAAATCTGAGTAAAAAATCAACCTTGACCTCTCTTGACCCTTTGATTCTATCAAAATTCAATTGTTCATTTCTACCTTTGGATGGTCACGCTCACGCCACGCACAGCGCACATCACAGAGCACCGCCGGCACTTCAGGTAAAATAAAAATCGAATTTGTGCGAGCGGCGAATTTCACATCCACCATCCACATCAACCCCTGGAGCAACGGACCAACCCCTACCCGCAGGTCACTACCCGACGTCGAAGGTACGACCAATAGCCCCGGGTAGTGTACGTGAGTGTAATGTACAGTGTTAGCGTTAGAGAGAGGTAATTGTGCATTTTTATCACGAAATTATAGGTTGGCGATTTAAGGGTGGGATAAGCCAGTGGCGTAGGAACGGTAAAGTGGTTAGTTTGAGGGTAGTGTCCACCGATAGTTGAGATGGAAGAAGTCTGCTCATGGTTATCTGTATCTTGAACTAATAAACAAACGGCGTATACAGGTTGGTGGAGGTGAAATGCGAACATAGGGCAATATATGACAATGGAGTTATCATATTAGGCATCTTGATATACGTGGAATAAGTACTGTCAATGTCAAAGTAGCTGTCATATTATTGAAATTTGTAATTTCATTAAAATATTTTCTTTGCATAATAATGTATGTGTACGAGCAGAACGAGAAAGTTTACATGCACTTTTAGATTTTATTATTATTTCTGTTATTGATTACTCTTTTTGCCACACAATTTCACATTACTTCGTTTTGTGACACTACTACAAAATATATCAAGATACCTGGCATGAAAGTTCGATTGTCATGTATGTTCCCTATGTTCGCATTTCACCTCCACCAACCTGTATATATTTATCTTCGTTGTACTTGCATTGTCGATGGTATGGATTGAACACGTTTGTCTTTCAAAAATTCATTTTGTTTCGAGTAAGTTACGACATGTATAGCAAAGCGTTTCTCGTTCTACTCAACTATTCAACACTATTATTATAATGTAAGTTCAGTTATTATGACTGAATATGGCAATATTTTAAGCTCCTTAAATCTTACTTTGTACTGTTCAAGGATGACCTTTATCAGACTTCTTTCATCTCACAAACAATAACAGTCCCCAGTTAGATCTTATACTTTGTCCCAAAATTCGGAGGAGCACCGATAGAAGTGCCATTTATACAAGGAAAATAAATTTGAGTGTAATTTGCCGGCAAATTTGAATCACGAATGTAACATTTGAACAACAAATTAAATAAGAACAATCATTTTTCATTACATTCATTTTATATTACAGGGAGATTCACAAATTTTTATTTTCTTTATTTCACAATCCCAGGAGGGCTCATAAACATTTAAATTTTTTGTCGAATTTTTTGTTAAAATATTTTTTAAATTTTTTTTGAGTGAGTATTGAGTTTAAAATTTTGAAAAAAATCAGTTATATTAAGACAATAGGTACTAAAGATTACATGGAAACTAGTTTTCGAGATTTTACATAAAACAGTCAAAGGAAATTGTGCAGAATATCTCTGCATTAAGTACTTAAGTGATTATGATTACTTGTGTTACGCTTAAGTTAGTTTAATTTATTCGTCTTTAAAATAATAATAAATGTTACAGTAGCTCCAAAAATGCGTATTTTATGTAAAACGCAATTAATATTAGGAATTTAAAAAAATATTTCGTGATCACTGATCAGTTGTTTATTAAATGTATCTGACATTTAATTTTTATACTGAATGTATTATATATACTTATGAACAGAATTAGAGTCTGTAAAGTTTTTCTAATACCTACCTTATACCTACTTATATACATCATTTAAAGTAATTTCGTAATTTTCCAGATTATTATTGAATTGACTATAATTTTAATGTGCATATTATTGTAATATTGTAATATAATGAATAAATATATAGGATCAAAGTAATTTGATAAATTAATACTAATCAAGTCCGCACATTATCTAAAAATTATATCATTATATGAATCAAAAACCAAATGAAGCTATGGAAATATAATCAATACACTCGTATAGATTTATAATTTATACGTTGTATTTAATGCATTACAAAAATATGTTGTAATTTGTATATACATATGTCATCATATATAATTCAGAATACTGTCGTTAATAATAAATATGTAAGGTTGTCTACTTTAATGAATAAGTAAAGAGAAAATGTACTATAATAGAAAAATCGTGAATGGACGAGCATTAATAATTTATATAAATCTGTATTATTCCGAGCATTAAAATTTCGTTTTCATTTGCGGCAATATCACTCGTTTCAATTATTATTAAAATATAACTACATTTGCATTATTTGTCAAACATTGGCGATAAATTGCATTTATTTACGATTTACTTCTTGCATATTTGTTAAAAAAATTTGATAATTTTAGTAGACTTGATAAAGTAATAAACAAAAAATGCATAATTTGGTAGTTAATTTAATAGTACATTATTACAAAGTACTAGTGTAGGTACAATAGTGCAAATTATTATCATTGTATTGCTAATTACTTTATTTATGAGAATTATGTCCTTTTTTATGTCTACTGCTGTACAGTTACAATTTTAAAAGAGCCTTTAATTATTTACTAAGACATTAGGAGGTCAAATTAAATTTAATTCCATCAAGGGAAATAGCTAGCACGTAAGGGCTATATAGAAGATATTGATGGCAATTCAGGTTTCAGACAATTCCTGAAAAACGATGAGGATACAAAGGACTATAAACGGTCAAGTTAGTGTTTTTTTAATGTTCTGTTTCAAAGATGATGAATTTTTTAGTCTCTAGGTAGGTACGTGAAAGCTTTCGGCCAAAACAGGACTGTAGCCAGCCAGAATGTACATTTAGGGCAGGTTCAAAAATTTTAGAGTAGCCTGAAATTTTAATAATGTATCATATTTTGGCGTATACAATTATTGTGCAACGAAAAAAAATATAGATAGTATAAAGGTTCAACTCGGGTTCCTCCATAGTTTCCTACAAAGAAGGAATGCGCCGTGCTGTTGGAGATTTTTTTTAAATTCAAGGTTAAATGCCTAAATACTTGAAATTTATATACAATTTCAAGGATTCAAAAACATAATTAAATTTTATCTGGTTCATAAATGTTAAATTGTACATTTATGAAATTCGTGTTATAGTCAAATACTATACTACAAGAGCATAATAGTAAAATAATAGCAAATACTTTTGCTTGGTAATATTATAAAACAAAATAGTTCCATTTATGAACTTGTCAATGAGAAATGTATCCAGATTAGTGAATGGTCAAGATTCAATGCCAAATCCGAACACAACACTAAATGGGATACCTGATACCTACAAGTCTCGGCATTATATTGATCACGACACGACGCTTTTCGATCTTTCAATCATCATCAGGTTGGTCATCATCACTAGTCACCTGATGAGGATCGAAAGATCGGAACGCGTCGTGGTCAACCTAGTGCTGATTTTTGTATCCCAGTTAGTGTTGTGTTTGGTTTTTTGCATTGAATTTCACATTATATCGATCTTTGTATTAAACCTCACACCATACACTAATCTGGATACATTATTTATTGACGAGTTCATAAACGAAACGATTTTGTTGTATAATATTATTTGTGACAATGAACTTTGGAAATTCAGATATCCTTAAGTTTTGTTTGGCTTGATGAACTGTCGTCGAAGAACACCTAGAAACTTTTTAAATTGTATATACAGGGTGTTTCTATACCTCTGCACGCAACTTTAATAGATTATATAATTTTGATATAGGTACTGATTATAGATAAAAAATATTTTTTTCAAAATTCGCAAAAATAAGGGTGGAGTAAATATTAGTTCCACTTGTTTGAACGCCCGTTTGTTATTTAAATAAAAATATAAATACTATAAGACTATATACAAATAGTCACTTGTTATGTAATAATTAATAAATACACAGTTACATGGACTTTCAAACAAGAGGCACTAAAATTTTCACTACCTTTATTTTTGCGATTTTTGAAAAAAATCTTTTTTATTAATCAGTATACCTTATATCAAATTATATAATCTATTAGTTTCGTGCAGAGGTATATAAACACCCTGTAGATTTTAATAACAATTTTGGGAAACCATTGCATATATTTCAGCTAATAAAAATGTAAAATATTCGTTGTTGATATAACGATATTGCAAAAGATGAAACACAAAATGAGTAGCTTTTACCGTTTCATCCTTTCATCAGAATTGAAAATTTCCATTTTGCAATCTAATACTGATACTGATACATCAATGATCAACATAACCCTTTCGATTGCGATTCAAAGTTCAAACAGCAGAATTCTTTCAAATTCTAAACATATGCATCAAAAACAAACAGCAGCAGAGCGCGCCACAACGTTGATCGCTCAGCCAATGTTACCAACTATTCCCGTTGTGTGCGCTGCGAAAGCTCGCGAGCTACAGTCAGATGTTCTCCAGCGATGCTCACTTCGATCTAAATTTAAATTGCATGGAATAAAACAACATTGAACGTCACATGCAATAGCTGTATCTTTCATTTTGATCGCTGTGTCATAAATTTGTCTGCATATTTATTTATGCCGGTGTTTTGGGCCGCGGTGAGCAGTCAGCTTTTATGTAGAACGTGTCAGAATATTAAATAACGTTGGATGATTTATATCCAGAAATGAGGATATATTTGCTAGTTTTGTATTTTGTTAATTTTAAAGCGAATTATTTTTGACGCTAATTCATAATAATGGTACTGAATTATATTTGTATTGAATTATATGAAATTAAAATCAATATTTAGTTAATATTGTATTTTTTTATGTAGCGAACATTTCGTAATTTTCATGTATAGGTATCAGGTAAATATTTAAGTGTTTATCAAGACATATTATTTATTATTTATAAATTCCCAGCAAACACAATGTGATTTAAATATATCAGTTACGTATCAGCTAGTATATTCTTTAGATATATTTAAGATATCATCATAGTATATAGCAGAGGGTATATATCATATATAAAATAATTACGTGCTGGATTATATACCTATTATGTACCTTCGACTGCGTACCTTTAATGTATATAGTATATCAAGTAAAGTACATAACAGAAAGTATATTTATGGTACCTACATATTTAGTATGAACTGATGACTGTATCTGCCAACTACTAATACACTGATATAGACACAGTACGTATGCAAACAGATATAACAATGAGTACATCCTTAAAATGTCGTTAGTATATACATATTAAATAAAGTAGTTATATTTGAAATAAAACTTACCTTCATGTGGGTACAGTACCAAGTTCACCGATCTGCTCCTGAAAATAAAAAATTTGTTAATAACGTATAAGCACATTACTTATATCAATTTATTTGTTAAAAAATAAGCGTAAACTTATTCTCAAATTTGACACACATGTAAAAATATTAATAATAATAATTTCTTTACTGACAAAACTAGTCAAAGGCGAGGTTCAGCCAAGGCTGTTCTTCCACCCAAACCTTAATAAGTTGATATTTGACATTTGCTATAATAATGATAAATTATTATATTCAACCAAACTGCTTTACTTTGCTCATATTATTATTAGTGTTAAAGGGTAACTTTTCGTTAAAGGAAATAATATACTAAAAATAACACTGATCAATATAAATAATTACCCAGTAAACCACTTTTCCACCACCTTTCAGCTGTTTAAGAACAATACTGCAGCTAATTAATATTATAGATTTCGAATATGGCAATAGTTTTTTTTAACATTATAAATGCGGTAGGTTTCATTTTACAACGCGAGGTACGATATTAAAGTACGAGGCGAAGCGGAGTGCTTGACCTAACGAATGCAATATGTAGGTAGGTATTATATTTATTAGCCGACATACCTATGTATTACAAATATCAATTTTCTATTAGATTCAATGAGATTAATTCGACATTTGCACTAAAACTGCCTTTTGTCAATTAGCCTTAGAACAACTGCTCAGAGAGATGGTGCCAGCAAATGTCAAATTAAAAATAAATCTGTTTGTTATTTATTTCAGACTCTATTGAAAAATAAATTGTGTAAACTATTACGTTTTTAGGCTCTCTTTTTTACAAAGCATCCTCTTCAAAACGATGTGTAGCCAGATGGCAGATTGTCCATTTAGGCTTTTTATATATAAAGCAAAGCCTAGGCATGTAGGCATAAAACATAATGTCACATAATTTTACTGCACTCAAGAAGGGTATTAGTATTAGGTTCTTTTTTAGTTCAATTCAATCAACCAAAACTGAGTATGTTATTGGAATAATGAAGCGTATTTTCATTGATTCCTTAGAGTACCTAGTATTACAAATTGAAACAATTTATATTTTTCTGTACAGGCTAGGAGCTTAGCTCTTCCGTAGTCGAATTTCAAAACAAAACGTTTAAGTTCGAGTTTGGTGTAGAATATTTTCATTATAACTTAGTAATCTATTTTACAATAGACACCCCCACTTTGACATTCAAATTTGCTAGACTGATTTCCAAACACATGTAAATTAATTAAACATATTTCCTATTAACCGAACCAGTTTAGTCATCCCATCTCCAGTCTTCTATATCCCGCCTCACAATTCAATGACGACGCGTCGCGATCAGGATATTAACGCGTGACGTCATCACCGTAATCATCATCGTCATCAGCAGCAGCAGGAGTCAGAGAGAGACGGTCTCTCTCGCAGGAGAGAGGCATTCTCTCTCGCAGGAGAGATGTCGTGAACGGGGGCATTCAGAAATTAAATTAGAAATTTCAACGAACGGATGTGACGGGAGGTAGAGTGGGAGGTAAGGGGTGGAAATGATGCATGGTATAGACTATAGATGGATCTGCATTCAGGTGATGATGATATAGATTTAAATGAGGTGTTAATTACAAGTGGAATTATTATTTTGAGATAATGGTACTTATGTATTGATGAGAGAATATTATGTGAATGGTACATCATTAAATAACTACTTGTATCTGTTCTGGCTTTAGATATAATTGATTCTGTATATTATACTTAGTTTAGTATTCTCTTTTACCAAGATCGACAGTGTCCAATTACCAATTCTGAATTTAATTAAAATAATATTTCATGATGACTTAAACCAGAAGATTTATTAGAAAATATGTTACTTATTATAAATAAATAGTCTACAACATACGAATTACCCACTTTTAAGGTGGTTGCAGCGATACTTTTAAGTCAATTGACAGTCTTCATGAAAAATTGAAAAATGAACTTAAATACATATAATACTGCCGTAGAAAAATATTTCAAGGGTTGGAAGAATACCGTAACAGATTTTTTTCCAATTAAAAGAAATATATGTTATTAAATAAAACCTAAAACATTAAATTAAAGTGGAACAAAGTCATTCATTTGACTCCAATACCAACTTTCCGCATAAAAAATTTTATTTAGAAAATTCATTATATTATTATATAATTAGACACAGAACTGTGTTCATATAGGTTATTTATTATAATTTTATATTTTAGAATATGGTTTTTAGAGAAATATTAATTTTATGAACAGTTTCTATCATGCGTAGTTAGATGATAATCGTGGCAACACAGCACTGTGTTTTCAACGTAGATTTGACATTTGACGTTTAGGTTAAGTTATCTTTTTTGTAACATGTCGAATATGAATGAGCGTTATTTGTACTATTTGATTATTTATCATTATTAATTAAGATTCAGTATTAAATTTAATAGTATCTACAAAATAGCAGTTTGTTTAGATTATTTTGCTTCAAGTTCAAAGTATCTAAGTTAGTACAGGGAGATTTTTGCAAGTGCAACGTTGCCAAGTTTTTCTGGAAATATACAAGAACTCAAGTTTGTCGTATGTTCAATAATTTTTTACGCAATAACCAAGTGGTTAAAAATTGCAATTTTTTTTATTTGATTTTTGAATCGTTTAATCTACCTTAGAAAATGTTTTTCATACAACCTACATGGAGGAAACAATATGTATTTTCAGAAATTAAGATGTTTTTGCTGGGTCAACATATCCTAGCAGTGTAAAAGTCAATAACTTTGATATTAATTATCTCGGAATCTACATGGTCAATCAGCTTGAAATTTTTAAGATAAATATATTAGTACTTTGGTTATATATTCTGAAAATTTCGTTAATTTTACATGGACACGGAGACACGCTGAAACCACCTTAAGCATGCAACATGTAACAAATTCGCACGAGGATTCTTTGAAGATTCTACCAAGATTCTGAATCCTCGAAAAGAAGAAGTTTTCTTCTTTTTAGTGAGAATTGTCAATTAAATTGCGGTGCCGCTAAATTGAATCTGCAATGTGTCTTGGACAAGAAGAATTTATAATTTATTGATTGAATTTTTTCAAGATTCAGAATCCTGAAACTTCTTCTTTCCAGGATTCAGAATCTTGGTAGAATCGTCAAAGAATCCTCGTGCCAACAGGGCTTAAAGTAATAATTTAATTTATATTGTTCTTGAAATTTGCAAATAATCAGTTTCTTGTTCTCTCGGATTAAAAATGTTTTCAGTAATAATTTTTGTCGTTTTAAGTATAGAGTCTGCGGGTTGAGACTATAATCCAAAATAAAAACTTTATTTTGTAAATTATTTTTATTTAAGAATAAACTTTTTTGCAATTCTGAATGTTGGCAACACCCATGATTTTAAAAATAAATAACAGAGTCTCAAATTCAGATATTAGTATTTAAATTACCATAATATGGTTTGAAGTGATTCTGCCCAATGGGTTTTGCTATAGTATACGATGATTCAATATTTTATATTATAAATAAAAATGCTGAAAAATACGAACCTTGATGAACTCTGACCTCTGAGGATGGTACATCCTAGGTGTCCCAGAAAGTCTATTGCTTATGGCACTACACTTATTCATTGGTTACTGATTTCATATCATTTTACATCAAAATATACACACAAAATTATAAACTTTATCTTGTAAACATCGATACTCGCACTACAACAATCCGCGGTGTACTGAACTTGTTAATATTAGTTCCTTTATAGTTCATAGCGCAAACAAGGTTTCAACAGGTTTAGTGAATTCTTCTATAAGAATATTGTGCTTAAAATATTATTTGATTTTAGTCTAGTAAATCAGTGATACTCAAACTGTTTTTTTGTGAATATTAGAGATTATTCATTGAATCAAATCCAGTTTTAAACTAAAAAGGCAAAAAATTCAGTTATCTATGATTTCAAAAAACAAATATTTTGATAAAATTTAGACGGAACATCAAATGTGTTTTATGTGTTTTTTTGGCGTTTCTTTACAAATAAAATAGTGAATTTCAAGTGAAAAATGTTGTAGACCTTTAGAGATAGAAATGGTAATAAAAATGTAAAATATAGATTGTAATAAATATGTTCATTTGTTAAATAGTCACCTACAAGGAGTGAATAGTCGGCACACAACCTTACTAGCACTACTAGTACAAAATAATCAAGTCCACTCATTTTGATTGGCTGTGAAATTCAATATTTTGCATTTTTATTGGTCTTTTTTTGATAGATGGCAGATGATGTGAATAATGTATTAAACAAAGAGCTGATTAGTGAAATATAAAATTGGAAGTGTCTATTGGCACAAAAAAAACGCGAAAAACGCGGAAAAACGCGAGAAAACGCGATACGCGAAATACAGTGTTGCCGATTATTTTTTTTATATAATCTAATCTATGCTAACAAAACCCTTCTTGACTCCAACAGAACTCCGTTTTTTTGACATAAATTAATATATGCTAACAAAACCCTTCTTGAGTCCAACAGAATTCCGTTTTTTTTGACATAAACTAATCTATGCTAACAAAACCCTTCTTGAGTCCAACAGAACTCCGTTTTTTTAACATAAACTCGGCAACACTGTATTTCGCGTATCGCGTTTTTCCGCGTTTTCCACGTTTCGCGTTTCGCGTTTTTTTTGTGCCAATAGACACTTTCTATAAAATTTATTACTTACATAATTATAATAAAAGTACATTACCATCGGTTTTAAATGCTTTAACGTAAACAAAAAATATACATTATTACATTACCGGAATTATTTCAGTTACAGAAAAAAAATTAAATACGTGATTAATCCAGAGGAAAATAATTTATGAATCGTTCGAAAACTGACAGCAGTTCATGAGATTTATTTGTCAATTTGAAAAACCACATAGCCGAAACTCTTATAACAGCAGGAACTATTTTCTTAAAAAAGGCACACCACAAGTACAAATCAAATAACAGAATAACACACATCCCTCTTTAACGCCGCCCCTTCGCTAATCCCAAGTATGGGTAAGTCGATCAGGCTGACATGACGTCACGATGTCATCTCCCGGCAGCCGGATGGCCGGATGGCGTATCGTGATGAATCCATGTCCTCTGAGTGATTCATGGCTGACGTTTCATATTCAGCGTGATGTTGTCCCGGTGACGTCACGCTGGTCGTGGCCTAGTCCACTGAACACCGAACTCTGAGTTGGCCCTGACTTCGCTATTCGGATCAAGTGGCCCGAAAGGACGGCATACAGGGAGAATTGAAATTGAGAGAAGGGAGTGGGTAAGAGGCTCAATATCGCACATCCCGTAATAAAGTTTGCAGGATAACGAAAAGAAAGTTTTATTTATTTTATGTCGTAATTTACAACATTCGTAGGTAACAAGGACAATAGTATATTATTTATCGAGCACAAAGTGTAGGCTATAATTCAAGAGCATGAAAGTTTATGCACAAGGTAAAAGCTAATGTATAATCATCTGCTTGAATTATAAATACGACCTTTTATCTACGACTTTTTAAATAAAACATTTCTTTACAAATTTTTATTCATTAAAATATTAACCTAACCTTACATTTTCGAGTGGTGACAGATGACAGTTGTGTTGAATAATGGACTCATAATACAATGGTGTTGAATAGTGTGTTAAATGGAAGGGTTTATCTTATTAAAGTTACATACAAAATGAATGTATTATTTAATGGTCGTAGATAAAATAATTTTAGTTGTTATACAGGATGATGCAAGTTTATTTTAAAATTTTCGAACATATAATAACACATTTTCTTATGACACTATTCTTCGCAAATATTTAAATAATAATTTATTGTGACAATTTGTGTAAAGAAAGGTGTTTAAAAATGGTTTATGAATAGATCTATAAATACAGGATGACTAATTATTAAGAGTGTCCTGATTTTACTTAAGGCGGTACACTTGTACCAAAAATATAGGTGAAAAAGTGACCTTGCTATATTATAAACTGAGCTCTTGTTAGTACACCCACATATTTTATTATACATAGTTAAAAGATGACTCTAGAGTGCTAAGAAATTATATTTTTGAGATACTTAATGGTATTTTAGTAATAAATTAGTAAAAATCGTCAATTTGGCCTATTTTTTACTATTTTTTTCGTCAGATATGTAATTTTCTTGACAAAAAATATTTTCTTCGCACTCTTACGAACAATGCAAGGAATCGACTATTTAAAACAAAATTAATAAATATGCAATAATAAGGTCATAATTTGTAATATTAAAATGCATAAATTAATTCTTATTTTCCCTAATTGTTATGACATTTTTCGATCAAATAATGCTTCATATGGTAAATTTCAGATTTTTATTTTGAGCAATATAGCCAGAATCGTGAATTCTGAATCTATTGCAGCAATATTGCGTTCAACAAGTGTAGAGCCTTAATAAAAAAAGAAGTAATGACTTATTTGCCATAATTTTAACTGTCAAATCTTCAGTCAACCCTCAAGTTATTTGAAAATGGAGCGGTGGCCGATTGAACAAAGGATTGCATGTGTAGAAGATTTTATTAGAACGAACTCCATTATGCATCGAAGCAAACGGAGGTCATCTGATCGATGTAATTTTTAAGTATTAATTGTTAATTTAGGATTAAGCATTTAACTTGTTGTGTCCAACTTATTTCGTTTTTTGATAATTGCAGTTTAAAATCAGGACACTCTTAATTTGTAACTCTTTATTTAGTTGCTAACTTGTAACAACTTTTTAGAAACCTATGCTGAAATAGTTAATTGATGGGTTAAACAATCTGTATTTATAATAGTAATTGTAATTACCTATTAAAATTTCTATGTCTCGGTTAAAAATAAAATGATGATTAATATGTTGTTATTATTACCATGGTTTCCAATCCCAACCCGCAAGATTAAAATGAATGTTCAGATTATTTATAAAGCAATAAGATCTAGGCTGTTCTTGGTTTTCTCGTTCATTACTTTCAGGACGGAACCTGTCATCATTATTACTGTACTGATAATAATTATTTGTTAAGATTGCTTTTCGTAATAATGCGATAAAAATGTCATTTATATTTTGGGCTCCTTTAGATGTTTCATAAAACTGAAATACAAAAATATTTGTTTAATGAGGAATGATCATAGATTGATAGTAATTTTCAGAACTTATAATTATTAAATTATTTTTATTTGGGTTTAGTTCTGTTTATTTATTTTATTTTTCTTAAAAATAAATACACAAAACTAAACTTAAATAAAAATAATTTATTAAGAATGATAATGTTTGTTTTTAGATCAGTAAATTCCATAAAAATTTTAACAAAGTAATAGTAAACACTCAATTTGTCAATTAACCATAATAAGGGTAATTAACAATTTCATTATATAGTACCAAACTTATTGATATTTTAAGGACAGTTTCCGCAAGTAGCATATTTATAAAACCACTGAATTGTTGAAACAGATTTTTGAAACCACTGCATTGTTGATTACATAATGAATGACTGACTATGAATGGAGTACAATTACATTGGCAATAATAGTAAGTTTATGAAATTTTATTAAAAACAGTAAAACAAAATTGTTTGATTAAAAAACTTGGAAACTAATTTGCGAACTTTTAAAAAAATTTCAGTTTCATGATCAGTATAAGTTGAGTAGGTACTATGTGCCAATGAAATATAGTAATAGTATGTATGAAACCACCCTGTATAATTTTAATCTTGAAGGAAACACATGGCGTCCGCTTATTTAGTCAAATATATTTTTGTCAAAACGTAGTTTGACCAAAAATAATTAAGCCAAACTGTATTTTAGTCCAACTGTGCTTTGTTCAACTGGAATTTTGTCAAACCGTAAATATGCCAACCCGTAATTTGGCCAAACTGTATTCTAGACAAACTGTAATTTCACATTCCGTATTTTGAGCAAACCGCAACTTCGACTAATATTTTATTGTCAAATCATTTTCAGGTAAACCGTAATTTAGCCAAAACGCAACTATACCTAACTGGAATGATCTAAAATGGAATTTATTCAAAACGTATTTTTGTCAAATCGCAGTTATGCATAACCGTAATCTTACCAAACGCATTTTACTCAAATCGTAATCTTCCCAACTGTATGTCTTTATATAGAGTTGGGAAGATTACGATTACGTGTTGGATAAATTCCGTGTTGAATTATTCCAGTTAGGTATAGTTGCGTTTTGGCTAAATTACGGTTTACCTGAAAACAATTTGACAATATAATATTAGTCGAAGTTGTGGTTTGGTCAAATTACGGAATATGAAATTACAGTTTGTCTAGAATACAGTTTGGTCAAATTAAGGGTTGGCATATTTACGGTTTGACAAAATTCCAGTTGAACAAATTACAGTTTGACTAAAATACAGTTTGACTTAATTATTTTTGGTCAAACTACACTTTGACAAAACTATATTTGTCCAAATTGTGTGCTCCCGAAACACATACCTAATGCTATTTACGTTTTGACTATAATATCTGCTTTTAAGAGTTTGTTTGGTAACATTAATTATTATTTTATAGTACACGCACAAACCATCTACCTATAATAATCATTAGCGTTTATTAGGGGGTTATTGCACTCACACAATGGTCAAAACCACAAACCTGAGATGCGCCAGGGCATACAATATAACCCTGCTAATACGCTTCGAAAAACTCTTACTCTACCAGTGGAACACTGGGGGTAAAATATATACTCGGGTTAATAAATATGGCAAATACTGAACTGTTCGACTATATTTCTTATCTGCGGGCTAATCTTAAACGATTGCGGTTTTGGGCATTGTGTGACTGCAATAAGCATTTAACGATTATTAGGTAGATGAAAAATGTACTTGTACTATACTTTATTTTAAGGTTAATCACATACCGGCATATTATGGTTTGCTGCGAATGTCTGTCCTTCGTTCAAAGAAACTTTTCGAGAATTATTACAATCACATTTGTTTCCAATTATTATTTTAGGAACGTTTATATTCAAGCCATAATTTTCACATTGTTTTATCCAATATTCTAAAGACTTAAATGTTTGTCTCCTAGTTATATCATAAACTATTATTACAGCATTAGCGTTACGGTAATATTGTGGATTCAGGGCATTAAATTTCTCTTGTCCTGCTGTATCCCAAATTTGAGCCTAAATGTATAAATAAATTAAACAAAAACTCAATATTTTTTTATTAATACTCACTTTTACTTTTTCGTTGTTGATGTTAATTATTTTGTGAGTAATATTGAAAGCAATAGTTGGTTGTGAATCATTTAATTCAGTTCCATGTAGATATGCATGTGCCAAAGATGTTTTTCCAACACCTATGTCGCCAATAACAAGAACTTTTATTATTTTAGCTGGCGCTGGCATAATTGCACGCATTTTATAATAAATTTTAATTATATATTGTAGTTTGTCGAGTCATTTCTATTCACTGCGAAACGTCGTTGGCGACTGGCAAACATAAAACCAATAATGAAAATCAAATGGAACTACAGATAGGTGTGCATCAAGTAAAAAATTGTAAAAACATGATAAGATAACGTTTTTAAAGTTATCATTTTTCATAGAAAATTTGCGTTATATTTTTATTTATCGTATATCCACACTTTCAGACAGTAATAATCTAATAAAAATAATACAAACAATTATAAAATGGTTTCAAAGCTTAAGTTTGGTAATAATTACAAACATAATATACATTGATACATTTGATCATAATATTCAAACATGGTTTTCACGTACTTTTTAACATAATTAGTTACACATTCATTCCACAATCTACACCTCAATCACATTAACTTAACACGTTGACTGCCAAGCCTAAATTCGACATTCTTTAGGTAGAGGCATTGCCGTCTATATGTACAGGCCTGGAACAGCGTTTCCGTGACGTCACAGTGGGAGGTGAACGAACGCGTCTCACTTGCATATGCTCCCATGTTAAAATGCTGTTCGTAATGTATAAACTATTTTTTATCTCGTTAAGTATCAAAAATATCAATATTATGTATATAACATAAAATGTTTCCCTCATAAAGACGATCAAATGATTATTTTTATTTTCCAAAATCTAGTCTGGCTTACGGAGAAATATGACTTGTTTCTTTTTCTATACTTTTTAATACATTATGTATCACTTAAAATGTCCATAACCAATTAATAAATAAATAAATACATAAAAAGTATTTTATAAATATTTTAATATATTTTATCTACAACTATTAAATAATAGCTTCCTTTTATATCTAACTCCAAATACAAAATATGCCTCATATTACACAGCGTGTAATATGAAATTTTATATTCCACGCTTGATTCAACCAATAGCAAGCAAGTATTTTGCAATCATTTGTCTGAAGTTTGTTGGTCAATGACAGACAATAAGTAAGGTTATGTGTGGTTGATTGATACAACAAACCATTTAACTGCAACAAATAGTATCGTATTGTCGTAAAGAAGGTAAATTATGGATATTGTATGAAATGATATGTTCACCTCTAGAGACACGAGAAGCAGCAAAAGCGGTGTCATTAGATTTGTTGCTCATTTGTGTGTTTCTACCATTGCTAAAAACAGTAAATTTTGATATTTTTATGAATTTCACAAATTGTAGTAATTGTACATTAATTTTGTAAGTAAATAAATTATTCTAGCAAGCATTTTCTCAGAGTTGTAGTAAGCGTAATGATTGTTGCTTTTTAATCGATGACAGATGTAAGTAGGTAAGATTATACAACACCAAGTTCATTTACAAGTAGTTGTAGATAAAGTATAGTATTTGACTCGCATATAATGGTTACATTACACTCAGATGATTAGAACACTCGCATATGGCTCGTGTTCATCATCATCTTCGTGTAATATAACCTACATTATATATATATATATATATATATATATATATATATATATATATATATATATATATATATATATATAATATTTTATTGCATAATACAACAATTATACACAGAAACTAATGACAATAATAATACGAAACTACAAATCAGAATCAGTATTATTATTTTCATTTATTATTATTATTATTATTCATGGTTATTTTTTATTTAGTTTTTAGATATTATATTATTATTATTATTATTCATGGTTATTTTTTATTTAGTATTTAGTTATTATTATTATTATTAGGTGGACATTATGTGCTAAATGGGAACAAATTAACATTGATATTAAAAATGTTATTACAACAAGGACTTGGTTGTTGTTCTGATCCCTTTCTTCGAGTTTCAGCTACACTAATATTTTTTGAACTGGGACAAATCTCATAGTTTTTATTTTTTGAAATCAGTTGTAATACTTTTACAAAAATGGTTTCGATACATGGATCGCTTTTATATGTTTCGTAAAACTGCAAAATAAAATAAAATATAAATAATACAACAACAAATAAACAGTGTGTCTATCTAATGAAGGGTACACCACTTTGATGAAGAATGGTTTTCTGATTTTACAGATATTTAAAAATTTATGACACTTGCCATGGTTTGTGTTTGTATCTTAAACTTCATGTTCATGGTTTAACAAGTAGGTATACCTACTATTTAATTATTAAGCCGTTGCATAATATTCCATTAACAATTTTATAAAGATGAATGGATTTTAAGAAAATTTGTTAAAAATTTAAGTATTTTAATTAAGGGGTCCCGTCTACGTTTTCCTATAATACTCTCGATTTTACTTCTTTTTCTATTCCACTCTTTTCCCCACTACTACGTCTGCCTGAAACCAGCCGGAAACTCGTACTTTACCACATCCTAGATATGCAATGTCATTTTGTAATTGAAAAATACTGTAAAAGTGTTTTCGTTGCAAGTAAACTGTCCGATTATTGTTGACTTCAGGATAATGTTTTATAAACATTTAATAGAGAAAAAAATTAAAATTAATTTCTATCATGATATAAACCGTGTAAAGTTTGCATAAATTGGATTTTTTTTAAAATTTTAATTTTATACTCATGTACAATTTTTTAATCAAAATTAATCTATAGATCCATTTTTTCTCTATTAAATCCTTGTTGAAATAAAATTTTACCATTCTTGTACTGGTCACAAAATACTCGCTACGTTACATTTTATGCTGGATTTTAGGAGGTAGACGGGCCTCTTAAAGTAATGATTTCACAAGTGGTTAGCGCCTTGATAGATAAATATACCTGTATTCCATACGCTCGTGCGTATTTCTTTCCTTCTTCCGTAGTAACTTGTCTATTTGCTTTAAGATCCATTTTGTTTCCAATCAGCAGTAAAGTGGCCTTATCATCTACATATTTTTTACTTTGATTTATCCAATATTCCAAGGACTTAAATGTATCTCGTCTGGTGATATCGTAAACTATAATCACAACATGTGAACCACGGTAATATGGTGATGTTAATGCACGAAATTGTTCTGCACCCGCTGTATCCCAAATATCAACCTATTAAACACAAACATTTAATGAATTGCACTTGTTACTGCAATAACATCAAAATTTCAGCAATTCTGAAAAAATACTGCTGTGATATCCTCGTTAAAAACTGCCTATAGAACGTCCAAATTAGAAACTTGTACTAAAACAAAAAAGATATAGGTGAAAAACGAAATTGGCAAAATTTACATTTTTGTGAATATCTAGTCACCTATGCATTTTTGTGGGAAAACAAAAACATTTCTAAATTGGCCCCCTAAAGGGGCAACTTTTGTCTAATTTAACCAACTTCGTATATATTATGGTTCTCGAGAGCCCCATGCTTAAACAGTTTCATAGGATACCCTACATAATTCCTTTCGAGTTTTACAAATTAATTAGTAATTCTGCTCTTTTTCAATTCTAACTAAGCGCGATTTCTGATAGCAGTCCATTTACAGAATTATTGGAAAACATAGCAGATATTATCTTATCTATAGGATATATAAATATGGGAGACTCCTATTAAATATAGGAGGTCTGGAAAACCTAATTTTAATATTATAACTGGATATCAATAGAAAACAATATGAGTTATTTATAAATAAATATTAAAATTATATTGCTACATCAGTTTACAGAAAAGATTCAAGACTAATTAATTATTAACGGATGACATATTTTTTTCAACACAAAAACGCATAATTATACAGGGTGTATTTAATCCTGTCTCACAAAATTTAATGTCCATTACTATATACATGAGGTGAAATGCGAACATAGGGAACATACATGACAATCGAACTTTGATGCCAAGTATCTTGATATATTTTGTAGTAGTCTCACAAAATGAAGTAATATTAATTTGTGTGACAAAAAGAGTAATCAATAACAGAAATAATAATAAAATCTAAAAGTGCATGTAACCTTTCTAGTTCTGCTCGTACACATACATTATTATGCAAAGAAAATATTTTAATGAAAATAAAAATTTCAATATGACAGCTACTTTGACATTGACAGTACTTATTCCACGTATATCAAGATGTCTAGCATGATAACTCCATTGTCATATATTTCCCTATGTTCGCATTTCACCTCCACCAACCAGTATATAACCCTTACATTTTTTAACAATTTAAATTACTCGTTAAAAATTGATTAAAATATATGTATATACAAACCATTATATTTTTGTGATCAAATTGAAGCTGTTTCTTGGAAATATCAACTGCCACAGTAGGCAATGAATCCGATAGCTCAGTTCCTTGTCTACAAATATGTGCAAGTGAAGTTTTTCCAACAGCTACGTCACCAATAATAATTACTTTAATTTTAACAGACATTTTAATAATAAATTATATTTTGTTCTCTTCGCTTAGCCAAGAAATCTGGTGTGAAAATGAATAGGAATGGAAAATTTCCAAATATATATATACGATAAGATAATATTTTTATATTTTAAAGGTTAGATTTGCATACATAAATACATGTTCACATACCAGTGGCGGCGCTAGACTTTTAAAATTGTGAGGGCCAGCAGGGACCAGGAAAAATGTAGGGGGGCACACATATTTTTCATTAATTTTGGTATCTACTATATTTTATGAAACATGCACGTCAAAAGGTATAAAAGAGTTTTGACAAACATGAATAGCATTGTCCATATAATTTTTTAATTCAGAACAAAACAAAAATATTTTCTTTCATAATAAAATAAAACAAATTTACATTGTTATTTATAAAATTATAGGTTAGTTACACTAATTTAATTCTTCGATTTTTATTTAAACTAGCAAACTTGTCAACAACTTCATTAGAATCTATAAATTGTGATATATCTTTTTCAATAATTAAAATACTAATATCATTTAATCTACTATTTGCCATTCTTGTCCTTAAATAAGTTTTAATTCTCTTCAAAGACGAAAATGATCTTTCACAAGATGTTGTGGATATAGGTAAAAAAATACAAATTTGTAATAAATTATAAATACATTCAAAGGCTTCCTTATATTGTTCAACCCGAAACCAAATCTGAACGATAAAAAAATGGTTGAACCCATAAACGGAACTGAACCGATGGTTGTGAACTAAAATTAGCCTTTAAAAAATCCTATTGGAAATTGGAGTTTTCTCTTTAAACTTCTATATTATATTTCATCATAGAATTTTTCCCCATTGTAGTTGAAAATTTAAAAAATATTTTTATTAATTCATTGAACGGAACCCAGAACTTGAACCGCTTTTCTGAAAATTATTTATTTCTTTCGCAACTAATTAGTTTTAATCTTAGATAAATTGTTAGAAGATAAAAAACGTATCAGAGGCTTAAAGTAAGAATTAATGATTCTATTTTATAACACAATGTTTTTGTTTTGGTAGTTTAAAAAAACAAAAGAAAATAACAAATTTTGAAATTATAATCAATGTTTAATACTTACCAATAAGTCCTTGTTCTCAATTTGAATACTTATTCAAAAATGGTAAGTAAGAATACCTACACGTATCTGTATACCATAATATGTGCTTGTGAAATTTTTTACCATAATTCAATAGAAATGTTTTTTTGCTATTCTAGTTAAAATACATAATATAAAATCATAATTACCTATATTGTTTTTTAGTGACATGTTATAGGCCAGTAAAATTAGATACAAAACAAAGATTTCTAGGACTTAATTGCCGGAAAGCTAAAATCGTTTTAATATCTTAAGTTCATGTTAAATAAGAGTAATCTAAGTTTGCACGGTTACAGGAGGTGAGCTAAACTTTTGGGAGCACAAAAACCACAAAGTTTTGGAACTTCTTTCAGTTTTTTGGCTATTACTTCTAAATCGTACATCCTACCGAAAAATTATTAATTACAAGAATTAAAGAGCATGAAATTTTGCGTCGAGTGATATCCTTAAAGTTTAAATTTGGTATTGGATTATATTGAAAAGATAAATGATAAGATAAGATAAAAATACAAAAACAAAAACAAGTATAACAACTTATTTGATTAAATTTTTACATATTAGAAAAATAGGAAATAGGTACATAGTATAAAAAACTGTGTAGCAATTGCCAATATCTTCCTCCTTAGAGTGGTTTACCTAATGTAAAATGTAAATTGGTAGTGTTACCACTACAACAACTGAATTTCTTTTTATTTTGTTGATTTTCTGCTGTTTCTCCGACAAAAATGCTGTCAGTGCTAGTATACATTTCATATTGTCGTGTTTGTATTATCTTACGAAGCAGCGTCGTAAATATGTATTTAATGGCTGATTCACCCTTAGATGTTTCATAAAACTAAAACAAGATTTAAATTAGATGATTTAATAATTGTAATTTTTAGCTGGCCGTTTGGAATCAAATATTTTGATGTTTGTTGATATATTTAGACTCAGATTCATAGATAAAATTTATATGTAGGTACTAAGGTACTACCTATTTACTTAATAAAATAGCAGAAACTACTTTACTACTTAATTGTTTTTCTTTTTAAAATTTCAACTATGTAATTATTATAACAACTATGTTATGTACCATCAATTATATAGGTAGGTACATATTTTATATTGAACGGTTTGAAATCTAAAGAACTTTTTCCGTTGATAATAAATAATTATTTATTGTATAAAAAAGGTTTCAAATGACATCACATCCGCTGCATTTTTATCGGCACCGGATATAACATTATTTTAGATTGATATTAATGAAATTATATGCTGTTCTGTGAATTTTTACTGTTGCATATTAGATAGGTATTTATAATGATAAACACGATAACAATCTTACTTACTGGTATTTGTAGCTTTTGGGCAAAGTTTTTACCCTCATCGAATGTAATTTGTCTATTTTCACAATCTAATTTATTTCCAATGAGTACTTTCGGAATGACACCGTGAGTATAATATTGTTCACATTGCTGCATCCAATAATCTAAAGATTCAAATGTTTCTTTCCTCGTTATATCATAAACCACAATTGCTCCACTTGCACCGTGATAGTACTGTGCACTCATTGCACGATATTTTTCTTCACCCGCTGTATCCCAAATTTGAACCTAAATATAATATAATAATTAGAGTGCGGATTATATGCAGGCAAATATGATCAAAATATGCATGCAATATGCATTCAAATAAGGACAAAATATGCTCAATATATGCAAAAATTAAACAAATATGCAAAATTTTACAAATATTATGGTATGCATGAATATGCAGTTATGCAACATAAGTTTATTAATTTTTACTAATAATTTATTTTTAAAAATCAGAAAAATACTATATTTTGTCAACAATGTACAAGTATATTATATAAAATAAACAAAACAACGTATAAACTTCTGGAATACGACTTGCGTGCCTACCTACCTTTAAAATAAATGTAAAACTACTGTAGGTGGTATCAAGATTATAAATTTTATACATTTTGGGTTAAAAGGTACAAATTTGCAGTTACATGTATTTTTAATAAATATATGTAAAAAATATTGAAACATGCAAAATATGGAAAAAATTTATACCATATTTTGATCTATTTTTGTATGAAATGCAAACATTTGTAAAAAAATATGCACAATAATACAATATTATGCAAATGCGCATATAATCCGCACTCTAATAAAAATACATAAAGGACTTAATGTGTCAATTTTTGAATATTTCTTTTTCATATTAATCAATAAGAATAAATTGCAGACGCTCCAACCGAACCAGAATAGGAGCAAAAACCGGAACGGCATCAATTTTAGGGAACCCGGAACCAAATCTGAAAAAATGGTTGAACCCATAAACGGAACTGAACCGATGGTTGTGAACTACAATTTGTCTTTAAAAAAATCTTATTGGAAATTGGAGTTTTCTCTTTAAACTATATTATATTTGATCATAGAATTTTACCCATTTTAGTTAAAAATAAAAATATTAGTAATTAATTGATCTTTATTATTTGAACCGCTTTTCTGAGAATTATTTTTTTCTTTCACAACTAATTAGTTAAGTAGGTATCCAAATTTTTATCTTAGAAAAATTATTAGAAGATTAAAAAAGTGTAAGAGGCTTAGTATTAATGATTCTATTTTAAAACACAATGTTTTTGTTTTGTTTTGCATGAACACGACTAATGAAAACAAAAGAAAATAACAAATGTTGAAATTATAATCAATGTTTAATACTTACCAATAAGTCCTTGTTCTCAATTTGAATTTCTTTGTGAACAATGTTAAAATCAACAGTATTTTTTGACTGTTTTAATTCACTTCCATAATAATATTTATGCACAAGAGATGTTTTTCCAACAGCTACATCACCAATTACAAGAACTTTTAATTTGACTTTGTCTTCCATATTCTAATAGTAATTTTCTATTTCATTCTAGCTAAAAGTTAGATAGACTATTATTATCGAGTCTATGTATGTTATTATAAAAGATAGGTACCTATTTGGTAGTGAAAATTACTTATCAAATGATAAGATAGGTACTGTATTATTTAATTTATCAGTTCCTTCCTATACTTATTTAAAAATGGTCTGCCCTTTGATAAATAAGAATACCTACACGTATCTGTATACCATAATATGTGCTTGTGAAATTTTTTATCCTAATTCAATAGAAATGTTTTTTTTGCTATTATAGTTAAAATACATACCTAATATAAAATCAGATACTCATTATATTGTTTTATTAGTGACGTGACATGTTATATTTACACATTTATTTACATACCAGTTCAACGAATTTACGAGGTATTTTGGTATTAGACGAAATAGAAATGATAAATGTTATACACATTATAGAAATAAAAGAAAAATTATAATTTAAAATAAGTAGGTATTTATTTTTATTAAATATTTATAGATTTTTATATAAAAAATAGTCATTTTAAAAAAAAATCTAGGTATAGGTACCTAATCTTCATTATTAGAATAGTCTACCTAATGATAAATTTAAATTTGTAGTATTATTACTACAACAACTATTTTTCTTTTTAACATGCTCTTCTTTTTCTGCTGTTTCTCCGACAGTAATGCTGGTGTTGTTAATCGTTTCATAATGTCGTGCTTTTAGTATTTTTCGAATTAGCGTCAAAAAAATGTATTCAATGGTGTCTTCACCTTTTGATGTTTCATAAAACTAAAACAAAACTTCAATTAGGTACTAATGTAGTACATTTATATTTATCACACATATTTAGACACATACTTTAAAAATGTACCTACTTCATAATTCGTTATTTTTTTTGAAAAAAAACAAGTGCAAGCCTGTGCTTCTCTGTACACATGGATTATTTTTAGGATCCTTTTATGCTTCTGAATCCTGGAAGAAAGCAAATTTACTGCTTTGAAGAAGAAGAAATTCTTCTTTTCTAAGACTCATTGCAGAGTCAATTTAGCAGCGCCGCTATTTGACAAGCAATTCTGATCATAATTCGTTTTCTCAGGATTCAGAAGCATGAAATAATTTTCAAGGAATTTTCTGAAAAGAGCTTTTAGTTTAATTTTTAAGTGTAAATATAAAATCAAAATACTAATCACAATCAAATTTTTATGCAAGATGTTTCCTTTGATTATTCCACACATGTTATGTAGTCGATTTTATCAGATCTGTCAAATTTATTTTGTCAAATAAAACTATTGATAAATAAAAATATAACTTGATCCTTAGCATTTCTACTAGAATTTGACTAGCTTTAATGATTATTATTTTTACGCTCTCAAATAAAGTAAAAATATGTTGGAAAGGTGAAATTGACTCTAATTTTGGTTCGATTTGGCTTGCTCTTTTTTATTTTAAAGATAAAAGATGTCTCTTGGTCAGTCTAGTGCCATTTTTTTAAATTTTAAATTTGTACATGTTTTTTTAAGCTCCAAAGTTGGTAAAATTTGAAGAAGTTTGAATATAAAATAATAAAAAAACTAAAGTGAGCATAAAATGGATTTTAATCTGTCATTTGCAAATCGTTTAAAAATATTTAAAATCAGTATTCTCCCAACGTAGTTCAAAGTGGTTAAATATAGTTCATTCAGCGAATCAATCGACGTCGTCGCAATTAGTAACTATATAATGTGACGGCATCTCTTGATTCGGTAAATGGACCTTCAAAACTAGTGGGAATTTCTCTTAATTTAAAATATTTTGTCATATTTTAAACAACATGAAATGTCCTCACTTCCGCAGTATTCTAATCGGGAGCCAAATATAAAATTGTTTTAACCTTGAGATATAAATAAACAAAACATACTGCTCCGTAGAAATTTATATACCTACATTATCTTGAGTGTTTGCAACAGAATTGCACAGAAGAAATAGATTTTTACGCTTGCATATTAGATATTGATAACTTTTGACATGACATGGAAGAGTGCTACAGGCTCCGATTACAGAGGTCGTGAGTTCGAATCCAGGTCAGGTTGGAAATTTGCACAGCCTGGCTTGGATCGTTACCATTCCAAGTAGGGATAGAAATAATTTGACAACCAGAATGCTATCGGGCACCGGCTAGTGGCTATAACAATGGACTGCCTGCATGCTAGTAAAATAACGTGGCATTATTTAAACGTAAAATAAATACTAGTGGGTGTACAAGTCATCCTAGGTTCAACTCCCGAAATCAATACAATATTATATTGATAACACTATATCAATATCAATCATACATACTGGTATTTGTAGCTTTTCGGCAAAGGTTTTGCCCTCATCGAGTGTAACTTGTCTATTTTCACAATCACATTTATTTCCAATGAGTATTTTAGGAATGACACCGTGTGAATAGTATTTCTCACATTGCTCTATCCAATAATCCAAGGATTCAAAAGTTTCTTTCCTCGTTAAATCATAAACTACAATTCCTCCACTTGCCCCGTGATAATATTGAGAGCCCAATGAATTAAATTTTTCTTGACCCGCTGTATCCCAAATTTGAACCTAGAAATACAATAACAAAGTGTTATTACATTAGAAATTGTACTTATGGTTGGCTTTAAGGATAAAATATTTCCAAACTCAATCTTAACAAATAATTATAAGACATAAGGCACAGGCGTTAAGCATAATAAAAATCAAAAGTCTTCCGATGATGGTGTGTTTTTGTAACAACGAAGTGTTAGATTGTTTAATTTTATTAAATTTGTTTCAAAAATGCCAAAAGCTTACTTAAAATAAAGAATTATTGTTTCTATTATAAACTACTAGGATTTTCTTTTGTCAGCTTAGTATGATGGTACGAATCAAGCGTTATGAGCAATATAATATTAATACTTACCAATATGTCCTTGTTTTCAATTTTAATTTCTTTCTCGATGATGTTAAATTCAATAGTACTTTTTGAATCTTGAAGTTCACTTCCAAAGCGATATCTATGCACTAGAGATGTTTTTCCAACAGCCATATCACCAATTACAAAAACTTTTAACTTGATTACATCCGCCATAGTTTAAATGGAAATAATACATCCAGGTATTTTACTATGTTTTGTATCTAAAAGTTGCATAATTATTATCAAACTCATAAAAGTTTTGTTATTATTTATTATAAAAGGTTAGGTAAGTACTAAGTGTTGTATTTAATTCTTTCTAAAAAATATTAAGAACGAATAATACTTCTTTACATAATAGAAGTTGCTTATGAACTAACTGGTTGTGATTCCCCTACACAGCTTCTTAGAAAATACTGATAAGGTATTTATTTTTCACTTACTGATTATAACACAAAAGGAATAAAATGATCTCATAACCTTCGGTTAGATGCGTGGGTTCTCTGTATTTAGGCGCGCAGTCTACTACCGTAGACTGTTTTTGTTTTACTAAAAAAATATAATTTTGAAAATTTTATTGTAAATACTTTAACAGTTGAGCTCATTAAATTAATCTAAATCATAAAGCCTAGGTAGTTTTTACATCAATAAATAAATTTTTACTTTTATGGACCAAGTACCTAATATCACCACTCGACACCACTATATGGATTTTCGGCGTTTTTACCTCTCGCCTCATATTTTATAAGAGAGGTATTGTGTTGGGTCAACTGTTTCGAGTATGAGTTTTTGGCAGATAAGCACGTTTTAGGGTCTCTAGAAAACGAATTACACATTTTTGAGATGATGTCTGTGTGTGTGCGCGCGTGTGTGTGCGCGCGTGTGTGTGCGTGTGTGCGTGCGTTCGTATGTTACAATTTTTTCGGACACGATAACTCCAAAAATATCAAACATTTAAATACCAAATTTTGTATTTAAGGCTTCAATACGATTCTTAAAAGACAAATATAATTTTGGTTTCAATCTGCAAACCGGAAGTAGTACTTTTAAAAAATATTTCAATACATAATTAATTTAAGACAAATATTTTTATTTTAAATGAAAGATTATGTGATTATTACTTACAATCGGTATTTTATAAATTTTTCTGTATCTGATATTATTTAAGAATAATTAAAGTTTAATACTTATAATTTAGTATTTCGGTATCTTGTAGTCCATGATCGTATCACTTGTTACTACATAAAATTTAAATGATTATGACATGACAGTCAGAGTGACAATAGTAAAATATCGTTTATATCTTCTCCTGCAGTGTAAATAAAATGAATAAAATATATTTTATACAGGGTGTTTTTTTGAAAACTTTCCACCTAAATATCTCGGGAACCGCGGCACGGATCGAAAATCGGCGAAATACGGGTTCGATGAATTTGAGGGGGAAGAAAAACCGTGTAATTAGTTTTCTGCCCAAAGTGGGCATACTGCCCACATTGGGGTCAACTTTATTTTTTTAAATGGGAACCCCACTTTTTTATTTTGGCAACGTGTTCTACGCAAAAAATAAGAAACTTTTGTAGCAAACATTTTCCCCCCACCCCAATAGTTCGAGTTATCAACGCGGGAAAGTAAATAAATTTGAATTTTGAAATGTGTTTTTTTGAAAACTTTCCAGCTTAATATCTCAGAATTATATAATAATAATAATATCTACATAAGATTGTTTTTTTACACGGAGGACACGATGCAATAATAAAAAAATTTAGGTCCCATTCAAAAAAATCAAGTTGACCCCAGGATGACACTTACCTTAACCCGGGTCAAAAAAAATTATATGATAATTCTTTCCCCTCAAATTCATTGAACCCGTGTTTCAGCATTTTTGGCTGGGTTCCACGGTTTCTGAAGAAACACATTTTGAGATTCAAATTTTTTCATTTTCCCGCGCTGATAACTCGAAATATTGGGGTGGGGGAAAAAACATTTCCTACGAAAATTTCTTCTTTTTTCGCGTAGAACACGTTGCCAAAATAAAAAAGTGGAGTTCCCATTTAAAAAAATAAAGTTGACCCCAATGTGGGCAGTATGCCCACTTTGGGCAGAAAACTAATTACACGGTTTTTCTTCCCCCTCAAATTCATCGAACCCGTATTTCGCCGATTTTCGATCCTTGCCCCAGTTCCCGAGATATTTAGGTGGAAAGTTTTCAAAAAAACACCCGGTATATTAATATATTTGTATAGGTAATAAGTAAAAAGAATAAAGTAGGTATGGCGAGAGGTCATGTGGTGGCCACGTGAGATTTTTTTTGCTATTCTAGTTAAAATACATAATATAAAATCAGATACACATTTATTTACATACCAGTTCAACGAATTTACGAGGTATTTTGATATTAGACGATATTGAAATATTATAGTTGATTTCTTAACTAAACGGAGCAATCTGAAGTTGGAATGCTAAGACAGATCGTTTTTGATTGGCTGATGTAACACCAATTTTACACCACACAAACTTCGTAATGTAAACAAACGAATATTCTCCATCTTGTCTCGTCAGCTGTTGTACGGGACTGTATCGAATCTTCACGCTGATAGGTCAAATTTAATTTTGCCGCAAAAAAATGTAGTGATATTTTTCTCCTATTTACACAGTGTAAATACGGCTCAGGGAGACAACTTCAGATTGCTCCGTTTAGTTAAGAAATCAACTATAGGCACATAACAGAAATAAAAAAAATTAAAATTTAAAATAAGTATTTATTTTTATTAAATAGTTTACCTATAGATTTTTATACATATAAAAAATTGTAAATTTTTTAAATAACTCCTATAATTATCTATACCTAATCTTCATCATTAGAATGGTTTACCTAATGATAAATGTAAATTTGTAGTATTACCACTACAACAATTAAATTTCTTTTTAACATGCTCTTGTTTTTCTGCTGTTTCTCCGACAGTAATCATTTCGGTGTTGGTGTTAGTAATCGTTTCATAATGTCGTGTTTTTAGTATCTTTCGAAGCAGCGTCAAAAAAATGTATTCAATGGCTGATTCACCTTTTGATGTTTCATAAAACTAAAACAAAACTTCAATTAGGTACTAATATAGTATTATATATTTATCAATCTCACATATTTAAACACATACTTTTGTTAAAAATGTATGTACCTATTTCATAATTCTTTATTTTTTTTTAAACAAAGAAAAGTGAATTTTTCAATCGCATCAAGCCTAAGCCCTGTGCTTCTCTGTACACATGGATTATTTGAGTATCCTTTTACGCTTCTGAATCCTGGAACAAAATTCACTGTTTTGAAGAAGAAGAAATTTTTCTTTTCTAAGACTCATTGCAGAGTCTATTTAGCAGCGCCAATAATTGACAGAATTCAGAAGCTGAAAGAATTTTCAAGGAATCCATTTTTGAATACAGCTTTTAGTTTTAATTTTAAGTGTAAATATAAAATCAAAATACTGTAAATATAAAGTAAAAATATGTTGGAAAGGTGAAATTGACTCTAATTTCATATTAAAAACAACATCAAATGTCATCATTTCTGCTTGTTTCCGCTGTATTTTTATCTGTATCAAAATATAAAATTGTTTTAACCTTGAGATATAAATAAACAAAACATACTGCTCCGTAGTAATTTGTATACATATAATTATCTTGAGTGTTTGCATGCAATGAATAATAATTAATGAAACAGAATTGCACAGATGAAATAGATTTTTACGCTTGCATATCAGATGATAACATTTGACACGGCGGGATAGCATAGTGCTAGTAAAGTACTCAACGTGGCATTATTTAAAAGTAAAATAAATACTAGTGGGTGTACAAGTCACCCTAGATTCAGCTCCCGAAATCAATACAACAATATATTGATAACACTATATCAGTCATACATACTGGTATGTGTAGCTTTTCGGCAAAGGTTTTGCCCTCATCGAATGTAACTTGTCTATTTTCACAATCTAATTTATTTCCAATGAGTATTTTAGGAATGACACCATGTGTATAGTATTTCTCACATTGCTCTATCCAATAATCCAAGGATTCAAATGTTTCTTTCCTCGTTAAATCGTAAACTACAATTGCTCCACTGGCCCCGTGATAATATTGAGAGCCCAATGAATTAAATTTTTCTTGGCCCGCTGTATCCCAAATTTGAACCTAGAAATACAATAAGTTAATTACATTTAAGGATAAAATATAAATTTATTTCTGTTTTTATACAGATTTTATATTTTGTTCGCCAATATTTCCAAACTTAATCTTACCAAATAATTATAAGACATAAATCTGACACATGCATAAAGCAAAAAAAATCAAGTCTTCCGATGATGGTGTGTTTTCGAAACAACCAAGTAGTGTTAAATTGATTTCCGTTGATCGTTTATTAATGAGCATCATTAATGTAATAAATCATACATTAATGTCCCCTATTAATGCATAGGTAGTTTTTATTAATCAACAATTTTTTAAGTGCGTTCAGTACACGTAATATAATTATATTATCTACCCGTTAAATTTAAAAATTGTAAATAGAATAAAATGAAATTATTTTGACAGTTCTAGCTAATAATACCTATTCACATAATATTGATGCTCAGCAATATCAATTGTGACAAACCTAACATATTTGTCATGAAAAGAAATTATGCTGCAATTCTGTGCAGTTCTATAAGTTTAACAGATTTGTAAATTTGTAAATATTAAACAAAATCACATCAATGTTTGTTGACATGTACACAAATGTTCATATGATTATAAATTTCATTGCGATTTTGTTTAATATTTACAGTTTTATAAATCTGTAGCAACTACAGATTTTCACAGAATTGCAGCATTAGTTTTTCTCTAAATTAAAAAGGTAATGATCAACGAAAAAATATTGTAACTAACTCATGTGTTAATAAGCGATTAATATTCTCGACAATAATGCGTTCGCATCTCTCACTCGTTAAAATGTCTCAATTATTAATCGCTCACATAAACACACTAGATAGTTAAATAACTATTAATTTTATTAAATATGTTTCAAAAAATGCCAACAGTAACAGTTTACTTAAAATAAAGAATTATTGTTTTATTGTAAACCACTATGTGTACTTATGATTTTATTCTGTCAGCTTAGTATTATGTATGAATCAAGCGTTGTGAACAATAAAAGATTAATACTTACCAATACGTCCTTGTTTTCAATTTTAATTTCTTTGTGGACGATGTTAAATTCAACAGTACTTTTTGACTCCTGTAGTTCACTTCCAAAGCGATATTTATGCACTAGAGATGTTTTTCCAACAGCAATATCACCAATTACAAAAACTTTTAACTTGATTACATCCGCCATAGTTCAAATGGAAATAATACATCTAGGTATTTTCTTATTTTTTGTAGCTAAAAGTTGCATAATTATTATCAAACCTACTTAGTAGTTGGCAGTGTATAAGATTATTTATTAGTACGAACCTATTTATTGTTGTACCAAGAAAACTGCACTAATTTTATAATTTTTATGTGAATTCTACAGCAACAGAACTTTCTTGACTGGTGCTCTGACTCAAACAACATAATTATTATTGTTTTGTATTCTAAATACTATAAAAAAAATTTGTTTGCGATTTTCAACCTTATGAAAAGGCTAAAATCACGTTTAGAAGGCTAACAGTCCAATACATTTACATTTAAAAGTAGTCGTCCAGATAAGTTGACCACAGAGCCGGTTTTATTATTTTCATGATGTAAGTCAGTAGCGTAGTAACAAAGGAGGAGTTATCGAGGTATGCTGCAAATTGAGAATAGTATACCTAATACAAAATTTGTTGTTATTGTTAGTGAATAGATTTTTGAGCCGTTACTGAAATATGGACTGGAGCACTGCACGACTCGGTCCGGTCCGGCAAAATTTCTATAAATATTGTCGAGCTTCGGGCCGGGCCGGCCTTACTACATAACGGGCTTGGGCCGGACCGGCCGACTATGTCATTATATGATGGATCTGGGCCGGGCCGGGTTCAATATGCAACGAGCTTGGGTTGGGCCGGGCTTACAGCATAACGGGCTTAGGTCAGGCCGGTCCTGCTAAATGATAGAATTCGGCTTAGACCCGGCCGACCCAAAACTTTTTTTTTTTTACAAAGAAAACGGTAATAAATATTGCATTTTAAACATTTTAAGTCGGACCGGGCCGGGCCTAAAAACAAAACTTCGAACGGGCCGTGCTTTTGTTTTGTTTTTAAATTTCGGGTCGAGTATAGCCGGGCCCAAAACAGTCGGGCCTCGGACGGGCCCGGGCTCCAAAATTCCGGCCCATGCAGTGCTCTAAATATGGACCTGACGACGGGATTCGAATCTGTCTCCAGACCACAGTCGGGCACAAAATGCACTCGGCTATCCATGTCATAATTTAGCAATAACAATATTTATGTTCTATTCATTCAATTCAACATTCAAATTTAATATTAGGTACTTATGGTTCTAATCCTCATTGCGTTTTGTTCTCGTGTTAGATTTTGTTGAAACTTCTAAAAATTTGTATGAATTATTTTTCTTTAGATACTTAAAAAATGCCTACTTATTTTTTAAATAGCGTCTTTTAACTAACAAAAACCTTTCGTTAGTTACGCCACTGGTATGGGTAAAGATCATGAGGAAAATACACCGAATATTCTTTGAGTGATGTCATGACGAAGTTGCTCGTTGTCACTTGAAACAGTTAAATGTTAAATTTGTATTATTTATATACAATATTTATTATACGGACATACGCTCACTATTTACATTATTTTGTTTTGCATTATAACTTTAACTTACCTACACCTAAAGATGATATATTGTGTAGGATTTTATCTTAAAAATGATAAGATAACAATAATTTCTATGGAACTATAGAACAGAAAAATATTGGTATACCTACATGTGATTTAATCTCAATAAGGTTGTTAGTTCTTTCTTATTTATTTTTATGCTATGGCGAAGGCGAAATACAATTATTATTGTAGAAAAATAAGTAGTAGTAAATTATCATAATGTTTGATAATAAAATCAGAGTAAGTTTTTTAATCGAATAGGTGTACAAATTATTTAAATTTTTTTTAAATGAAAAGCTATCGTAAAATTTATTTCAACCATTACATAATTTTTTGCACTTGCGGGAATACTTACGGAATAAAGTTCTTAATTTGAGGGGATAATTTTTTTAGTTAATCTGTTTAAATCCCGTTGTCAAGTATTTGAATTATTTTTGTTTAATCCAGTTATCGACTAAATATTGTTACAGAGTATTTTTATAGTAAACTTACACATTTTTTATGAAGTGCCTTCTTTTAACTATTATACTTTCGTATGAGAGTGAAGAACAAAAATAGCGTAGGTACCAAAATACTTATAATCAGATTTTATGTACTTCAGCAATTTGTTTTTACTTACTTAGTGATAAATTAAAAACATAACTGATAACAAAACATAATGAATGAATAAACTTAAAAGCAATATTTTAAAAATATATCTTTATTTCCTTCATGGCAGAGGATCTTATTAAACTGTTTGTTAAACGTGCTAGATACAGTAATTGCATAGTATTATTCGAGCTCCAACAATTTACAAAATTCTTTGGCATTTGCCACTGTTGCTATGAGGTCACCACACCATAGTTCCGGATTTCGGCGGTTCCGGCAATTATCTCAGCCTACTTGTTGAAAATATTGTATCCGATCGGACATAAAAAATATTTCTCACATCAAAGGAACGTTCCAGCATTCGCGATGCTCGCTTTCCGCTTCCTCACATCTTTTCTCGATTCTCGTTCTTGTCCTTTATTTCATTCCGCCCTTTACCGGGTGTTTGCGTGGACGTGCGTCGTTCTACAACGATGCCCAGTTTATTTGAGGGCGCGGATAGGAAAATTTGTTCGCTATACGCAGAGATGAGATGATGGGTATTAGATTTTCCTATTTATTTATTTTGCTAGTACCATTCCACAGGATTTACTCCCAATGGAAGTTTTCACGATTTTTTAGTTTTTAGTTAATCTATACATTAAAATATTCGACCCGTATTTTTTGCCAAAAAGTTGCTAATAAGCCAGAAAAAATTTTAAAAAATGTTTAAAAAATAGGTGCCCTGAAAAACGATGCCGTGTGTGACGTAAGACATTACCGTCCCTGAGAACATTTATGTTCATCGCGCTGATAAGGACTGAATACGATACGTAGATCTTACCTTATTTCAACACAGGTCCGTCGTTCATTTCATAGTCAAAACGACAAAAAACGATCTTACACGAACAAATCTACTCACGGTTTGGTTTCAGTGTTGTCCACGTCACACATGGCGGATTTCAATGCAAGTATCAAAAGAGTTACACTTTCATTTCGATAAAAAAGTAATAAATCTATCAAAATTAACAATTATTATCACTTTCCTGAAAATTGATATCCAATAAGTATTTCTTTAAAACCGTAGGCTTGGAAACCCCCATTATAGAATGGTATAATTATGTTATTATAGTGGAATCCTACCACTTCTGCACCGATTCATCTTGGTTCAGTCAGAATCTCAATCCGTGCGATGACGTTTGAAATTCAAAGCGGCAGCGGAGGGGTTTTTGCTCCAGTAGTCAGCTTGACGCGTTCGAGTTCGATTTAATTGCAAGTTGTTTTTACAATTTAACAACAATCACACACTGCCGACCGAGACTTGAACTCCGGGTTCATATATTATTAGATGCATGCAGACAGCTGTGCTTAAATGTGATATCTTTTTATTTATTCGGTGGATAACTATGTAACCGACGGAGGTCCTGCCAACTCAGGTTTAAATCCAGTCGATCAAACATTTCAGTTTAACTGCATAAAAAAATCTCTTCTCTGGTGAACTATCAACCATCAGTTCCTGTGATATGACGACTGATGTGTGCAGTACTAGGGATGTCTAATTTTTTTTAAAAATCGATTTTTTAAAAAACGATTATAATTTTTTTCAAAATCGCTTAACCGATTAAATCGACAATTAAAAATCGATTTTTTAAAAGCGATTTTTAATCGATTTAAAAAAAAATTATTTGAAAAATACGCTAATATTTTAAATATTATATTAAATACGTTGAACGAACCACCAAAACCAGCAATTAATACGGTAGCAACTTTACTTACTTGGTTTTGAAATTTGTACCTATTAATTGATATTGATACTAACTCCAAATGTTGCATCATTCGACTTGTGAAAGATTGGTAACTTGGTATGACAGTTAATTTTGAACATAAGTAAAAATAATTTACTTTCAAAAAAATCGAAAAAAGATCGAATAAAAAATCGATTTTTTCAACGGACCAATATCGTCCTTTTTCGTGTAACTACTTATTTTAAGAAAGTAGATTGTTATTTAATAGTATTTTGTGCACCTAGGGAGGGAAACGTGCTATTACTCCCGCGGGCGAAGCGGCGGTCCGAGCGAGGGCGCCGGCTTCGCCCAAGGTAGGAATAGCCTTCCCTCCCGTGGGACACACAATATTTTACGTCACGAGGGCCTCGAAATCACCTTTCTTGCAAGCGGGAGGAAAGCAAGTACGGTCCTCCCGAGCGGGAGGGAAAACTCGCTTCCCTCCCTCCATTAGCAAGAGGAAAACACTGCTTTCCTCCCCCGAGTGACGTAAAAAGATTTACAACGATTTTATACAAAACTGTGCAATTTTTCTTAAAATGGCACAAGTTGTACAATGGCCTTTTTAATGTTTTTCTTAAAAGTGTTTCGAACAATATTTTGAAGATTGATAGAAATTTTCAGAACTTATAATGATAATAAAATTATTTTGAAAGTTTCATCTTATTTTCGCACATTGTTATAGTTTCTAAATATTAATAATTTGTTTTTACAGGTGAGCTCCCGTTTCTTAAATATGGCTAACAAACATTCAGGATTAATGGTAAGATACCCAAATATATTTCAATATACTCTAAGTCGTAACTACCGATGAGCGATGACGTATTTTTAATTTTAATGAGAATATATTTTTTTTTTCAAAATCGACATGAAAATCGTCATTTCCAGACTAATTTGCGTCATGAAAGTAAGATTTTCATGACTAGGCATGAAAATAAAATTTTCATGCCTAGTCATTTTTACTTTCAAATTTGTTTACTTGTCATGACAACTTTTTCTAAAATTTGATGATTTGTCACAGCTCTGATGATTTATACAAACCTAATTTTTTTTATAATTTTAAGCTTAATTGCCGATTTAAAAAAAATAGAATACATCACGCGTCATAAAAATGTCTTTGCTTGACTCGAAGGCTTTGAAGAAATGCTCGGATGCTGCGCATCCTCGCATTCTTCAAACGCCTCCTTGTCTGCAATGAAACATTTTCATGACTTGTAATGTAATATACTATTAAATATACTATAATTATTCTAATAGTATTAATAATGATTAAAAAGGCAATAGGTTAGGTATACTTAAAATTTAAATGATAATGGTACAATTATTGGCTATTAATTGTAATATTAATTTTTCAGCAGTATTTAGATATCTCGCCGATTAAATTAGGGCAGTATCATATTTAATTACGAGTACATAATGTATAAAATGAATCTAATATCTATTATAGTCAGTAATTTAATCATTAATTAATATATCAATATATGGAACTATAAACGAACGGCATACTTAATTTAATATTAATTATTATATCTATTAATGTTAAAATATTTAAATTACCTTTAGTAATTTAATATTATTTTGAAACCCTATCCTATTACTTTATGTTTTGAGAAAAATTCGTTATGATGACAATGACATCCCTGGCCTTTCAAAGGCTGGCTTTGCCTAAAAATTATAAAGAGTCGGGTTTCGGTTTTTGAGGTCAAAGTTCACGTTTGCCTGTTGGATATTGAGTGTTGTCCGGCGATGTTCGAAGTCCTGGAGGAATTTCAAAGAGATGAAGATGATGAGCGTCGTGCCAAGAGGGTAGAAAATGTGCCATGAATATAAAAGTTTTGAATGGTGCAGTTAAAAAACAAATTGATATTGTATCTTAGTGTATTTTATACAAACTATCAAGTTGTGATGATAGTGTATAATATGAGTAGGTACTGAAAATATATCTTATCTACGACTACTATGAAAAACTTATATTTATGCTTTCAATTGTCATCGTAAAGTTGATTGTTACTGAGGACCAAGCAAAAATACTTTCTTGTATGTCTTCTACAACAACGCGAAGTAAAATGTTTTATTGCTTGCATAAAATAAAAGAATATGACAAAATCAAACAATATTTTTTGTTTATTAATTTCGATATTATTGGTATTGTCATGGTTACAAATAATACATAAATTGGATTAACGTAGATTTAACTAACCCAATACCATTATTATTAATAAAAAATTACTTCAGTCGTAGATAAAATTATGTGTGTATTACGAGTACGAGCGTAAAATGTATTTGTTCCTCTTGCACTATTGCAGCTCTCACCTTTGGCTCGCGCTGCAATTACCGTACGCGAGTAACAAAGAGTCACTTTACTTTCTTAATACACAAATAACTATTTTGCCTCCTGAATTGTAAACATAACAGTCACACATCGTTGACGTCTAGGGTATTTGCGAATTTACGCATGCCATGATTTTACTGCATGGTTCGGTAAAAACATGATTTTTTTAGCTTTATGAGGTAATTTAAAAAAGTTGATGTCATAAAAAAAGCCTACAAAAACGCTAGCTGATAGAATTTATTGTGCAGTAGAGTCTGAAATAAAATGAACCGATTATTTTAAATTTGACATTTTTGCTGGCGCCATCTCTTAACAGTTGTTCTAAAACTAATTGATAGAAGGCAATTTGAGTACAAATGTCAAAAAATCTCAGTAAACCTTATTAAAAATTTACAACTATAAAATAATACATTCATTATGTGTTTAAATTTTCATTTTAGTAATGCTATAAAAACAAAACTATTCTGTAGCTCAAATTTGACAATATTACAATTACCTAAAGTTTAATTCTCATGATTATTAATTTCAATTTTTTAGACACTCGTTGAATAATATACTATTGCGTTGATTTTGCCGATAGTGTTGTTTTTACTTCCTTGTACGGAGTAATAAGGAAGTATTGTAATCGCGAAAAAATTCGGTTTGCAGATTTTGATGGAAATATCCGTTTTGACCTTTTCTGAATCCATTATGACTAGTTTCGTCGTGACGTCTGTACGTACGTGCGTACGTGCGTACGTACGTGCGTGCGTACGGACGTATTTGTGTCGCATAACTCAAATACGGTTAGATGTAGAAAGTTGAAATTTTGTATTTAGGACTGTTATAGCATCTAGTTGTGCACCTCCTATTTTTGGTTTCAATCTACAAACCGGAAGTAGGTAGTAAATTTAAAAAAAATTTGATAAATAATTAATTTTAGGCAATTTTTTTTATTTTAAATGAAAGATTATGTGATTATTATCTACAATCGGTATTTTATAAATTTTTCTGTATCTTCTATCATTTAAGAATAATTAAAGTATATACTTATAATTTAGTATTTCGGTATCTTGTAGTCCATGATCGATTAACATTTGTTACTACGTAAAATTTAAATGATTATGACATGACAGTGACAGTAGCAGTGACAATAGTAAAATATCGTTTATATCTTCTTCTGCAGTTTAAATAAAATGAGTGAGTATACTAGTATAATAAGTTAAAAGAATTTTTTATATTATTCTACATTTTAGTTATTAAGAAAAGTATGAACAAACAAGGCGTACAAGGAAGTCATGTGGTGTCCACGTCAGATTTTTTTTTGTAATTAAGTTAATTCTATATAATAAGTGAAAATTGTTAAGCAAAGTTGACCTATTTATTATGGAAATAATCATCGATGCAAAATTTTATATTTTTATGTTCCATAATATGGTTTTATAGGTGACTATTTATTTGAAGTTAGCATGACAAAGAATGAAAATGAAAGACATTATTTACGACAGTAAAGGGCGATGTATAATTCCCTCCTGTAGTAAAATATGTATTTAAGTGTTTGTTATAAAAAAGAAAAGGCCCTTCTATTGTTATGCGGCAGCATGTGTGTTATAAAACTGCGCGTTTATACAAGCGAAAGTTTATTAAAATTCCATCAGATATAAACCGAAGACAAGACAAGCTGTTTTGATAAAGATAATAAATAAAACGGTACTTTCGTTTTAATACCGCGCATATTTTCATCTTCACTTTTTTAATAAAAAGTTCAAATATGTTTCAACGAAAATTAAACATAGGAGGCTAGCCCAAACGCAACCTGTTATTAAATTATTTTGCTCATGTACTCGTTAAACAAAATTTAAGTTATATTTAGAAAAATATTAAACCAAACCTTTTAATTTTCCATATAATTTTTCATATTTGACAGCAACGTATTATAGTGTTCTTTTTAAAATACCATATAGATATAGGAAATAAATTTCTTGAACAATGAGATATTTGGGAAACTGTAATAGTTCCAACGGACGTTGTCAAGATAAAGTTTTAATTGTTGTATAGCTGTCAGTAACCATGGACATAATAAATATAATAATTAACTGTATAATAATAAACTTATTTTTCATTTTAGTCTTGATAGCTATTGGTTTGTTAATTTTTGTTGAAAAGGTATAAATAATGTAAAATGAAAAATAACTAAACATAAAATTAGAAATATTTTATAGGTAGGTACCATGTTTACATTATTCTTGATTTGTGCATTGGATACGATGAGATATAAATTATGTATTAATAGTATATTACTTTACTAGTGGGAGAAGTAAAATACTTCTGTCACAAGTGTCTGATTGGCCACGAGCAAAGCGAGTGGCCAATCAGGACACGAGTTATAGGAGCATTTTACTTCTCCCACTTGTGAAGTACGCTATTTTTCCTCACAGTGAGGAAAAGTAAATTAATTAAGTAAGTAAATTTGTAGAATTTTAACTTCTTGTAATTGAAAAATGGTGCTAGATTGAATACAAATTGTAGATAGTAACATACATTGTTATTAAAAAAATTCCTATTAATCTATAATTTTGAAGAAAACTCTTCTTCTTCTTCTTCTTCTTCAAGAAATCACCACTTCCGGTTGCACGATCAACACCAAAATCTTATCAGATATAATCTAGGGTGTCAGAATATTATGTACAAAATTTTAAATTTTTTGATTCAGTGCTATTTGAGTTATCGTACCTCCAACACCAATCCATGCATCTATCCACACACACAGACATCATCGCGAAATTATGAAAATCGTGTTCTAGGGACCTCAAAACGTGCTTATCCATTAAAAACTCACTATCGAAATTTTAACATGATTATAATACTACCTCTCTTACAGGACTGAGTGGCGAGAGGTAAAAATCATCATCTCTTTTGTTAAATATGAAAATATCTGTGATCGCATGTGTCATGTAAGTGTAAGTTAATCACTGGCATTTTAGCGTGAATAATTGCCCTTCTCTGCCTTTGTCTCGGTCATCCACCGTCACACACACACTCACATACACAGAGGAATGCAGCGAAATCGCGGGAGAAGGTAAAGAGAACGGAAGTGTGAAGCGGATAATTGTACTCTTATACGCTTTTGTCTTTGCTCGTTTTGCTTGGTCAAGGGATGACATTTAGTTTCGGTTTTAATTTTGCTCTTGGGACACTTAATGCAGAATTATTAATAATATGACCAGTTGTATTGTTCTTACTTAAATTGTTCGCTACTAATTTGTTTGCTATTATTTACCCAAATTGAGTACAAGGCATGATAGTACAGTAAAATTAGTATATAGCTTCGCATTGCCTCTCTTATTACCATAGGTACTAATAGTCCCCTACAATCCGAGTGGTGCGTCAGCCGCCATATTGGAAAGATGGCCGTCTTTTTCAGTTTTTTGCATTTTACTAGTTAGGGGGTTACTTTACAGCAAAATTTCAAACTAATGAATTGTAGAGCAGAAAATTCTCGACTATACCGCGTTTGTCCTATATGGTAACGCATGGAAAAATTCCTTTAAAATACTTAAAAGCAGTTCAGCAATTTTTAAAATGCTTACGAAGTTTTATACATAAAGCAAAATTTCATAAATTTATTTAGATACGAAAATGGAACTAGATTTATGCAGAGTTACATTTTCTAATAAATCTTTTAATCATAACATAAAGCATATAAAAATTGCTTCAAATGCACTTTTCATTAATTTCTGATATGGATTCTATTGAATTTTTTCAGAATTCTAACTGGGCATAAACCTATATTAATTCTTTCACTAACATATAGTACCTTTTTTTCCTTCAAATTTTTAATACGCAATGAATAAAGCAGAAAAACACGCAATAAGTTTCAGAGACGGGACTCTTAGGGAAGTTAATACCAACATTGTACATTTATTATTTTTTTACTGTAATTGGACTGAATTCTGGATAAATTGAAAAATGTGACAGTATTCTCTCTTGCGCTTTGTGCTTGTGCATGTGATTAAATGTAGTAAAAAATAACAAAAATATAGTACGTTCCAATGTTATATAGCTGAGAATATTAAGTATAGGTACAGAGAACAAAGTTTTAAAAACATTGTTTTTTAAAAATAAAATACAAAGTTGTTTTTGTTCACATAAACTATAAAACGACGCAGTCGTAAGAATATCTTGTAATATATTTTTTTGTAATATTTAAGTTTACCTATATTTCAGAAATCAATTTTCACAAACCTTATGTCTTGGGAAATAGAAATAAAACTCTAAACTTTATGTCTCAAATAAATACTTGCGCTATAGCTAATAAATGAATTAATAATAAAAGTAAATTAAAATAAATGTTTCCTGTAAAATAATAGCAATAATAAATAGGTGGAAATGTATACATTACTATTTAATATAAAACGGGATATATTGTTTTAATTACCACTATGAAAAACGTTTTTTCATGAGTTATTATGACAGAATAAATTATAGCATAATTAATGTGCGCAGAGAATATAGTAAACAATTTATCATGATAAAGTAAAACAGTTCTACAGTCATTATAGATAAATTTAACTTCTATTTTCCGGACTTATATTATAATACGAGAAGTATAAATTATTGTGATCATAGTTTACACTGATTTTGATAAATGTATACGTTATGTTATAATGAATCTAAAAATATGATTAATTTTTTGTTTAAATATCGGTAGTGCTAACGATAAGTCGGACAACTAGAAATACCATATATCATTTTTGATTTTATTTTAGTAGGTATACAAACCTCGCTGATTGATTCTTTCTTAGATCAATAAAGAAATTTATTATTATTTATTATGAATTATTTAAACCTAATATCGAATTTATATTAGTATCTATTCTATAATAAGTTATGTTTTATAAAACTTGGTGTACGACTACCCTAAAATTATACAGCTTTACAGAGGTGTACGGTACGCTTTCCACGTTTACTTAATGCTTTTATATTTTTGTCTTTGGTCTAGGAATTTGAATTTTTACAGTCACTATAAATGACAAGAAAAAATTAAAAAACAAGAAGCATGCAGCTAAGCTTCCTTTTTTTTGCTTTACTTAATTTCTATAAAAAATACAGAAGTTATTATGGAAATACTGGAGCCATGTTTACAGTATTTTTCAATTTCAAAATGACATTGCATAGCTAGGATGCGAGAAAGTATGAGTTTCGGGCTGGTTTCGGGCAGTCGTGGTAGGGAAGAAAGTGAAATAGAAAAAAAGTAATATTGAGAGTATTCTAAGAATTCGAAAAGAAGGTAGACGAGCCCCATAAATATTTTAAATGTATGTAAAGTTCATTCAGTGTACAGTGCAACAGCTACCCGCAAAACCTCAAGGTGATGTGTAATGCCATTTAAAATTAAATAATGTACATTGTACAATGTATACATACTAGTTACATTTTGTTATTTTAATCTCTTTATAAACGTGCAAGTTTATAAAACACAAGATTTAATTAATTTCCACAAAGATGTATAATTATAAACATAAACCATATAAAATAGCAATGTACGAAGAACATTTAAAAACAATTAGAGCAATGGCAGCACCTGCTGCGATCTTTCATTTCCTCACAATTATACAATAGCGAAAAGCGCACGAACACAAACAAAAGAAACCATTTATTTAATTTGAAACTAGAAACAGCTCGTAATGTGTATGTAGATATTGTTCTCCTGCTAGAGCAGATGGCGGAACGGATGTGCAGGACCGGATCTGCAAATTCGGGACCTTGCAGGAATTATTCTCAGAAAATTCAATGCAAACTAAATTTAAAAGCAGATATAACTAATATGTTAAACTGAGGTTCAAATCCATTGAGTTACACATTCCAGTTTAACAGAACAAAAAATCCGATGTGACCAACACATGACCTCTCGCCATACTCTACTATTTTACTAAGTGTGTATGAAGGTACTTACTCACAAATACTTATACTATTGTAGAAGGGAATTGGGGAATTGTAGTTTTTTTTATATAAGAAAATTATTTTAAACATTTTTCTGTTATATTTAATGAAACATAATCATATTGCTCTATATGAAAAGTCTTGCTTTCGGTTTATGAATTGGTACCAAAATATAAGTGGTCTATTGAAAATCGTATTTAAACCTTAGATATCGTTTCCGAAAAAAATGTATCACACGGCGTAACGAACGAATGAACGCACACACGCGCACACACACACACGCACACGCACGCACAATCTCAAAAATGTGTAATTCGTATTCTAGAGATCCTAAAACGTGCTTATCTGCCAAAAACTCACACTCGGAAATTTTGACCCGTCATAATACCTCTCTTATAGAATATGAGGCGAGAGGTAAAAATAGAATCAAAACCAATTCCCAATTAATTAAATAATTTAAGTACCTACCTATAGTTTTCTTTATAAAAAATAGATTGATTAGATAAGTACAATATAAGATCAATTAGGTATGACATTAAGTTTAAATGTAGTAGGGAGTTTTGTAAAAAAGGAACTTCCCTAAAATTGTGGATGCGGTCCTGTAGAGATCTTGCGATGTGACCCACCCGCCGAGACGAAATGAGAAAGATCGAACGAATGAGCAGTCTCCTATTAATTAAACACTCTTTGTGAATGCACTATGCAAGGCTAAATTGAAACTCCGGGCTAATATTGTAAGTAATTAGAATAATGACTTTATAAAGTTCGTGGATGAAAAACGAACAAGAAACTAAACTCGTAAATCTAATTTTAACATCTTTGGTTTTAGGCAAAAAATATATCAAGTTTTAAAATTGTGATGAAATAGAATATAAGTTTATTAAAATATGGAGTTAATATAGAAAATCGAATTATTGTAATGCACTATAGAAAGGGATTCGAACCGAACCGGAATAGGAACAAAAACCGGAACGAACTATAGCTATTTTATTGAAACCTGAACTGGTAAAGAATATTTTGGTAAACCCATAACCGGAGTCGAACCGATGGTTGTGAATTGGTTCGGTGTGGTAAAAAGCATCAACTAAAATTCTATATTTTTTGTCATTTTAATCCAAAATTGATACGAACATTAAAAAAAAATTGATTATTAGTATTATTTAACCGAAACAGAACTTTGAACCTGAACCGTTATTTTGTGTTGTGAGGTTTTCTATATTAAGTAATAGCTATTTATATAACAAGTGCATAATTAAGGACTTTATGGCAGAGCGAGCGCAGCAAGCGAGGCTGATAAATAAGGCGAGTCTATAAAATCCGATTATACACGAGTTGCATATAAAGTTCGACTGCCAAGATGAAATTTTCTGTTATAATATGTTAAGGGAGCTCGGTCATGCTATAAATACGTCGATGATCTCAAATTTGCTATAATTGTTTTTTTTTAAATTGCTAACATCAAAATATTGAAAATTTTTCCAGTGAAAATCGACGTATTTGATGAATATTTCCTGACAGTACTATGATCTCAAATTTAATTAATTGCTGACATCGAAATAAGAAAAAAATTGTCAGACTTTTTTTCATAACGTCAATACCTAATAATCAAGATAATAAAAATATTATTGACGTTATTTAAAAAACTTAAAATTTTTCAATATTTTGATGTTAGCAATTAATAAAAAACAATTATAATAAATTCGAGATCATAGAAATTTCTTTAAAATCGACGTCTTTATACTAAAGCATGGCCGAGCAGCCTTAATATATTTGAGAAATTTGCATCTCATAGTGTGCGGTGTCGTTGTTTTATTTAACAATATTTTGATAATTTTCAAATTGTCAAATTTGTGAAAGAAATGTTTTAGTTCTTTGTTCTTCGCAATTAGCTCAATTTCAAGATATGCCAATCCAAGAAATGGAACAAGATTCAAAGAAAGTAAAATAAATTATAGGTATTTAATTTAATGAAATGCATTAAATTATAACATTTATTATATTGACAGCAATACAATTTTGTATTTTTATCGTACTAGTCCAATAAAGTACCGGTTTATAGACATAATTCAATTAGGTAATATATGATGCAGTCGAACAAAATCTTTTTATTATCGTACTTAGTACGTATATGTGTATTAATAAAGGGAGTAGAACTGAGCGGGAGGTCATGTGCTGACCACATAACATTTTTTTGTATAAAACTCCACATTTTATTGATTACTTCCCGTTTCTGTACACCACTGCCTCAAATTGAGTGCCTCAAAGTTCGCTGCTCACATGTCAGAAATCAATTTTCACGAGAAATAATTCGTACGTGCTGTATGTAATCACATGAATTGGTCCTGATAGCAGCCGTCGAATAACGTATCACAACGTAGCGCCAACGAATAGCCCCCCGTAAATGAATAACACGAACCTCGCACGGCATAGCATGGAATAACGTTAACTTAGACATAGTGGAGAATATTATATGACTAGCCGTACGTTGCTACGTTAAATATATCCTGCACAGCCAACTATTTCCACAGAAAATTAACCCAATGGTATATTTAAAGTGCTCAATTTCACACGGTGCTGGAATAAGGAAGAAATTGAATTTTTGCATACTTAAGAGCAAACTGTAACCAATGGGTTGGAAGGCGAAATAGAATTGTGTGGCATTCAATGGGAGTTTAACAAAAGTATTTGCCATATAAATCACAAATTGTTTGTGTAATTTAAACAAGAAAAAAAAGTAAAATTATATTGCTGTTGTTATTAATGTTCAGATGCTATGCGAGTTGTTAAATTAACTCGTTATTTTAATATTGTTACATATAGTTATTTGTCCAACTATACCACATTTTACGTCAGAAAAAAGCTTTGGGTAAGATAGAGATAGGGATGATATAATGAATCTGATTGGTCGAGATGTGCACCAGCAAATATTTTCGGTTAACATTACTTATAATTTCTTATTTTGAATTTCATAGTTACATCGAAGTACTACATTATTCTACAGATGATAGCTTCATTCACAAAACCTAATTTAAGTTGGCGCCAAATTTTGAAAAAATAAAGTATAGAACGGACTGCATTCGCAGTGCCATCTGCTTATTTATTACGTGAAATGAAGTATAGAAAGGAAAAGCGCTTCTTTTTCCCACTCATTCTTGTTTACTCCTTACCGGATATTGGCAACATATTATCTTCATACTTCCATGTGTAGATATTGATATTATATCCACATCAGGTGTGGATATGAAATTCAAGATCAAGTACGTCAAAACAATTATTAATGTGTGCGAATTGTCTTATTATGACAAATAATCGCTTAAAACATGAAGTTAGCTATTGTTAAATTTTTAAATATCTATGTTTAAAAGCATTTTTTATTACAAATTTAGAAATTTTACGTTAGCAACAAAATTATTCAACTGTCATATGTCAAAAAATAATTGATATGGGTCTACTTTTAAAATTTGAATTGCAACGGCGCCACTATTGTATAATCAACACATCGTATTTTTTCTCCTGATTTTTTGAATGCGTCTTCAATGTTTTCGTTATGTGTCCATGTGCGAAAAGGGCATAATGAAAATTATTATAGTATTATGTTTTATTGATACATATTTTCAGGTTTTTTGTAATAATCCTCTTAAAATTTTTAATTCATTATTTTAGTTGGTAACAGCAGTATACAGGTTGGTGGAGGTGAAATGCGAACATAGGGAACATACATGACAATCGAACTTTCATGCCAGGTATCTTGATATATTTTGTAGTAGTGTCACAAAACGAAGTAATATGAATTTGTGTGGCAAAAATAGTTACCTATCGATAACAGAAATAATAATAAAATCGAAAAGTGCATGTAAACTTTCTTGTTCTGCTCGTACACATACATTATTATGTAAAGAAATTTTTTTAATTAAAATAAAAATTACAATAATATGACAGCTACTTTGACATTGACAGTACTTATTCCACGTATATCAAGATGCCTAGCATGATAACTCCATTGTCAATATTCCCTATGTTCGTATTTCACCTCCACCAACCTGTATATTAATTTCAAAACATTTTAACTTGAATTCCATTCATAAGTTCGTTTTACATCGGTTTTACATATACATTTTGGTGGCAGCGCACAGTGACTTTAGTAGTCTATTAATAGATTTGTAAAGCACAAGTTTCACTAATGAGGAAGAAGTCCTTTTCAATAAATTCTAAAGTTCTGTGCAACTGTAAGTATTTAAGAAAGTCCTGTGTTGGTTGGAACATATATTTAATACACTGCGAAAACTTTTTAAGTGTTTCATTTTAAATTTAATTCCGCAAAAACTCACATCGAGTATGCCGTGGCCGTGACAGCACTTCATTTGTTTTCTTCACAGCCGCCTACATTCCAAGCTCTTAGTTTAGTTGTCGCTACAGCATTTTTCACACTTTCTCTCGAATATTTTCTTACATTCCACGCCTGGAAAACTTCATTATACCGTTCAGCCTTCGTCAGGGTCGCGTTAGTTAGCTACGGAGCAAAATAACTAGTTGTTTATAGCAGCGTCTATTTAAGGTGGTGATGAATTTTGGATAAGTGTTCCAAGTTTCAATATTAAGTTTAAATTAAGGTCGCGCTCGAAACCGTTTTCAGACAGTCATTTTTATGCACTTTATCTGCATAAATTTCTGCAAATAGGAACAAGCAATAATCATAAAAAATATACCAATAGAGTTTCTAGATTGCCTTATGCAAAATAATATCTGAAAATATATACAATTTGCAGTAGAAATGAAAGAAAAGGGAGCAAAATTCATTAAATTGCAATGAATCTTATGCAAAATAAACTAGTATTACAAACATAATTTTTAGAATAAGGCAATTAGGAATAAATATAATTTAATTGTGTAACATAATTTTCATTGTAGGTTACATAGTTTATCCGAAATTTATGCAGAAACCATGTACAAAATAAGCCATGTAAAAGTTTTAAGTATCCCCGACGTGGCACTATTAGTTGCAGAAAAAAAATAATTTTTTAATCAAATTATGATTAAGTTTTTAACTATGATGTGCTTAAAAACATTACCATTACTGACTTCGTGTTACGGTTTTTTCACTTTTAAGCGCGCCCTTAAATTAGAGGATAAAACGTTTTCTACTAATTCTTAAAATTATTTAAATTTAGGGACATTATGGATTTTTGGATCCATGGTTTGTAAATCGCCCGAGGGATAAAAACAACAAATAATGCCCATGATGATGCTTTGGATGTCAAAGCTCGACACACGGATTGAGATTCTGATTGTACCAAGACGAATCGACCTAGAAGTGGTTGGATTCCACTATAATAACATCTATAATTCTATTGATTTCGGGATTTGAACCAACTCAGTTGTGATTCTAAGGTGACTTTACCACACACATAAAATGCCACATTGATTATCTTACTATGCGTATTGTCAACCCGGTGCAAGCTCATTGTTGTAGCAACTAGCCGGTTTCCGATAGCATGTTGTTGCCAAAGTTAACTGTATCCCAACTTGGGAAATTTGTCTACTTGTAAAAAGTTACTGTAGCTTTTATGTGCTTTCAAGTTAGTGTTTTCGTAACATATATGACATAGGAGTAAACTACCCTTTGATTATTAACAGTGGGAGATATGGCATGGAATTTGTGCACTATGCTAAAGATGTATGGTTGAAAATCGCTTGTAATCAGCTGTTGAAAGAGGTGGTCTTATCAGTCAAACAAATACTTGTTGATATTGTAATTGTTACCTGCTGATTTTGTTGCGCAAAACTTAGTTTGTCGGCTGTCTTCCAAGAGCCAATCGCCAGTCGCAAGCGATTTTCGCCCATATCTTTGGCATGAACGTTTTTCATAAACTTGATGCATGTGGCATATCTCCCCACTATTATTTATCAAAGAAACTACGTCATTGCAGTTTATTTATGTCAGATACATTACTAATTATCATTATTAGTAAAGCATTAGAAAACAATAATTCGAGTTTTAAATAAAAATTGATATTTTGTCCACTCTAGCTGGCCCTTTCTCTTACTGCTCTCTTAGTGAGCGAAGTGAATAAAGACTGTGAAGTTGCGGAGTTTGAGTTTCCTATCTACACGTGATTCTTCCGGTGGAGTTGCGTAAAGCAATGCCGTTTCCGGTGCCCGGAACGGTGAACCGAATGGATTTAATGTTTTAAATTATTTCCTGGACGAGTGTTTTTTCTTAACAGCCGTAGTGGAGTGAAATACTTCGGCAATTGCTTTGAAATTAGATTTAGGTGGTGCAATGTTTTCAGATTTTGTAGGAGTGAGCAACTAAAATGTAGAACTAAATAATTAAACACTTGAGTCAACTGCGGAAATTTCGGTGTAAATGACGTTTTGCTACGCTTTTTGTTTTACTTGAATTTTTCTTACAAAATTATAGTTTATAATAGAACGCCATTTTACTATTTAAAATAGCTAATTGCATAATATTTATTTATTTTGTTGATATCCATTGAACAGAATTGAACCCAGTTGTATGAAGTTTACACTAAGAAGTAAGATAATAATTTATTATTATTAACCAGGGACTAAAAACGAAAAAATTCCGTTCGTTTTCTATCGCAACAAAACGGAATATTTCGTGTTCGTGTTTTCTCACCTAAAATTTTCGTTTCGGTTAGAAACAGTTTTAATATTTTTACGTTTTATTGATAGGATATAATCCAAATTATGCAATTATAATCGTAAAAGGTAATAGATAGGTACTAGATAAAATATAAGCTTTTATTATTATGATAGTGTTACAACCGGTAATCGATATTATAAATTTCGTTTTTGATCTTAAACAAAAAATTAACATTTTGTTTTCGTTCTTCTAAAAATTTCGACTAATTTCGTTATTTCGTTTTCGTTTCATTTTCAGTCCCTTTTATTAACTAATGTTTAGTGTCATGTTAGTGCGTCCTAGAAAATGAGGTAACAATAATTCTTATTAATTCATTCCAGTAAGAGAATGAAATTTTGTAGAGGAATCCAACCTCTCCGACTATTATTTTTATTGCCGTTCCGTTATCATGCTAGGCGAAAAGCGAACATTCTATCATTGAGCTAATTATGTTCTTCTTTTCATTTTAATATTATATTTGAAATATATTTCAATATACCCACGTAAGTAACCACAAGCAACTACTTTGCAAAGCTTTTGTTCTTGTTCTGATATAGTTTAGGAAAAAACCATTCATTCTATAAAAAAATATATCAAATTTTAAGAAAACGTGCGTATAAAGCGAATTCAGAAAACTAATTTGTACAAGATAATTAACTAATTATCAAAGTGCGTAGATAATAATTACAATTTATTTCTTTTTCCTCTTGATAACGAAACCGAATATTCATCAGCAACAGAATCGTATTTCACGCTTGCTTACTCAAAGACGTTAAATGAAAAGAGAAAATGAAAGAGATTAAATTAAATTTTTGTAGTCTTGGAGAATTTTTCATTATGAAACATCAGCGGTGCTTCGAATTAAGAACAGTGTTTTTTATAAACTCTATTGCAGTATTATCACGTTTAAATTTTACGGATATTTTAATTTATTTTCCTAATTATTTATAAATTTCCTTCACACTCAAAGATACTGTATAACATAAAAGGAAACAGCAATTTTTAAAATAACTTACAATACATAAACAACAAAAACAACTGTGCCAGAAGTTGGTAGTTACTGAGTAATACTACAATTTGCTGCATTATCTAAACTGTGATTTTGAAATTATTTTTTATTATACTGGAATCAAATAAGAAAAATGAATTTCAAACGACATTTTGAAAATTAACTTACTAGATAGGTATGATAATTTGGACGTGCTGAATGTCCTCCAGACACTCACAAGTATAGAATAGTTGAAGTGTATACACAACAGTTTTTCTACGATGAATTGATTTATATTAGCAATCAACAACATTTTTGTAATTTTTCAACTATATCATTATATCTAAGGAAAAAAATTTGAATGTAGGAAAACAATATAATATAAATGTGAAAAACTTGACCTTTAAATATAGGGAGTGTCTATCGCCACACAGCGTGAACCTAGAGTGAACCTAGCATGCACGATTTCTGTTGGACTCAAGAAGGGTTTTGTTAGCATAAATTAGTTTATGTCAAGAAAACGGAGTTCTGTTGGACTCAAGAAGGGTTTTGTTAGCATAGATTAGTTTATGTCAAAAAAACGGTTCACGCTAGGTTCACGCTAGGTTCGCGCTAGGTTCACGCTCGTTCACGCTCGTTCACACTAGGTTCACGCATCACGCTAGGTTCACGCTGTGTGGCGTTAGCCCATGCCTTAAATATAATCTTGGTTGAAAATTTTAATATTAATATAAATTTAACCAATGCTCAATAATTTATTTTGGCAGCAGCGGTCTGAAAATATTTTCAGGCCGTCATTATTTGCAGCGGTCTTCAAAGAAGCATTGGGCTGCAATTGATCATTTTCAATTATCCTTGTTTTAACGCAGCCTATAGCAAATTATAACCTAGGTCAGCAAAGCGATAGTTTCGACCCTTTGTATGTTTTATTCATTAACTATATTTAAGGAAGTAATAACAGGACAGTTGGCTTACAGATGTATTTAAATTTATTTTCAGATTTTACCTTCAGATCATTCATTCATTAAGACAACATGTATTTTTATATCCGTCAAATTTCTGTTTCATTTCTTATTACAATATTTGCATTTCCCTTTATGTTTGCGGTCTATTTTTGCTTGAAGACCACCCATTATTAAAATAATTAAAATGATCGGAAATTCCCTTTGTTGCAGCAATAAACAAAGACAAATTCCCTTAGAAAGTTCAGTGTAGATAAAAAATACCCTCAAACCAATATTTATCGTCATCCATTAGGACGCGGACGTTCAGTAACTGCAGCCCTGGAATCCATCACTCGACCCCTCAGCGTATTTATCTCATTCGAGGTACGAACTTCGGACTGCGAACCGGAAACAGGAAACACAACACACAGTTTCCTGCACTGTGAACGTTTGTCCGTTTGTTTGTCTTCTGTCGTTCGATGGACATTAACATAAATGAGAGAGACAGCCAAGCACCAGAACCATGGATGGAGGAGAAAATTTGTGGTTTTAATTTGTAAAATAAATAGCAAGAACGTATTTGACTTTGAATTTCAGAATCCTTTAGTGACTTAGTTGTTGAATTATTACATATAAATCAAACCAACCTACATCCTTTGAATATGTTTACTCTATATAAAACATTGAACATAATAATTGTAATTCTACGACTATTAAACAGATCGATGATATTTTTATCACCGAATGTTACAATGTCAGTTGTTTTTGTTTATTAGTTTCCTACTGTAAATTTCTCAATCAGAAATTGCGGTTTGTCCTAAAAGAAGACTTAAAATGTATCGAGATAGAGAAAATAGAGAAGAAAATGTCAAATTGAAAAAGGTAAACAGAGTTTAAAACGTTTTTGACAGCTATTGAAGAAACATAACACAATATTTGAACTTATTCATTATATTCTCCCCAAATATAACTTGGTCTATGATTAATCATATGTGATAGCATTCGTTACGTCTTCAGAAAATTGAACTCGTTTTGCGCAATAGGTTAATTTTCATCGACTAACTCATGCTATCATCTATGATAATATATACCCCCGACTATAATGATGGTAGTAGCAAATGGTGGCAAATCTTTACGTAAAATTGTCGTACGAAACCATTTGCTACTCATTTCACTAGGATGTACGTATTTGAAATTTGAATTTTTGTTATTATTTTCACTCTTGAGTTTGACGTTTCTGTTTTGTGGTATATCGGTTTGAAGTTTAGGAACTATTTGAGATTTTTCAGTTATATTTGTTAATTATTCACTTGTTAATTTTTTAAGAAATTTTTTAATTTTTGTAGAAACCTTCTCTGCATGTAGGTATACCTATTTTATTATTATAATGTTTCTCATTTGAGGTAAACTAGAACTAACATCGGAAAGAAATCAGTAGGTATAGTGAAATTAAGGAAGTTATATAGGGTTGTCGAGAGTTCTGAGGTTTGATTCCTCTAGGAAATTGTCTGCAGTCACTCGGGATCCTTTCAATCACAGAATGTATTTTGCCACACAAATCACAATAGAATTTTACTGAGCTGGGTAGTTTGCGTTATACAAAAAGGAACAAACTAAGCAGAAGCTATAAATTTAATTACTAAGATATGTGAAAGCAGAGGCAGCAAATACTAGTAGATAAACTATGTTAATTAAACTGTAGGTATTTGCTAATAAATCTAAGATTATTGGAATTTGTACTAATAAAGTCATGAGGTATTCGGAATAAAAAAGAAGACAATTGACAAAATTCAATTATTGTGGAAAATATTTAAACACTTAGGCCTACCGCGCACTAGCGATTTTATAAAGTTGAGCGATTTAAAAGTTGCTGAATTAAAAAAGTGCTACTAACTTTGAGCTCCGCGCACTATCGACTAGATAGTTTCCGGGAACTTGTACTTGCACTTGTCATCTTGTCTTGTACGAGATGGATGTTACTGAAGTAGCATGTCTTTGTTCACTTAATATTCATTTTTTAGTTGCTCTGATTAAATAGTTGCCAGTACGCACTATCTCATATAATTCAATGTGTTTTATTTTGGTGATTTTTAAGTTGCCGCAACAAAATCGCTAATGCGCGGTATGCTTTATAGTTGTTTAAATTCGATTATTCCACGTAGGTACACGTCATTTTTGACCATTGAGAAGGCAGTATTTTAAAATTAGATATAATCACAGTAGTATATCCAGGGTTACCTTTTGTTGACAATCCTGCGTAGAAACGGATCAGAATTGAGTCTTGAATCACCCCAGCTTCGCTGTCGTGGGTTAAATATGTCAATTTTGACACTCGATTGTCCGTTACTTCGCAAAAACTTTAATAAATTTTACCAATAAATTCATGGCTCGCTTTACTTAAGTATATTTTTTTTAATGCTAAACTAGAAATGTCTAAATGACTTTAGCAGGAATTCAATTAAGTATTTGAGTTAAAAATAGAGTCTATTACATGTTAGGAAAGTTCTGTGTGGCTCCAACCTTTGATTATTATTTGTGGGGAGATAACGAGATAAAGAATGGACCTTGTTAACTATGCGATGTATGGTTGAAATTCGCTTGTGATCAGCTATTGGAGGAGGCGAATCAGTCAAACAAATACTGACGAATTGTTACCTACTGGTTTTGTTGCTCAAAACTTAATTTTCGACGGTACATCTTTGGCATAAACATACTTACTAAATTTGATGCATGTGGCGTGTTTCCCCAATGTTAATAAACAAAGGCTTCAACAGATTTTTATTGCCTAAAGTGATGCAGTTTGCACTTGCTATATTTAAAGCAAAGCTAATTAGCTTGAAGCTTCGACCATAGATACCTTAGACCCCGCACGCAGTCATTTGTTGTGAAGCCGACACTTCTGTCAGTTAGCCCACAGTTGGTGTAATGCGGGTTGCATTTTCACCAAAGTTGATGTAATGCGGGTTGCATTTTTAATTTGACAAGTGACAGTTCGTGATTCACATTATTGTTAGTATTCAATAAAATACAATCAAAATGCACAAGATAACTTCTAAATATACAAAATTGTGACAGATGACAACAAGAATGAAAGAATCCAAGAATTAGCAATAAATATCACATAAAAAGTGTAAAGTATGCAACTTGCACTGCAGCAACTTTGGGATCTCTATCTCACTTCACACAGCCTCTCTGTCATTAGTGCTGGCTTCAAAACCCACTGTACATTTAAATAGGCGTTACGTGTCTAGAACATATATATGGTCTAAGGTTTGAAGTGAGAACACAGCCTCTTGTATTGAAACATCCTCCTATACATCCAGTCATAAACATTATTAGAAATTTAGCGTGAAACCTTACACATACTGTATATTCTCTCCTCACCGTAATGAAAGGCTCCAATAGATTTTTATTGTCTAAAGTGATGAAGTATCTGCTATATTTAAAGCAAAGTTAATTAGTTTGAAGTGAGAATACAGCCTCTTGTATTGAAACATCCTCCTATACATCCAGTCATAAACAGTATTATAAATTTATCCTGAAAGCCTACACATATTGTGTATTCTCTTGAAGAAGACCCACATTCACTTGAAACTCGATTCGTTCTCAATGTACAAGCATCTCGGCAACTCGCACTAATTGCCCAACTAAATTATTAAGTTATCCGCAGGCGTCAGCACCTTGGACCCGAATCATCCGTAACAGAATAGGAACAACCCTTACGCTTACGCTTACGTTATATGTTCACGCAACGTTACATGGAGAGGGGTTCTCAAAATTTACTAACTTTCTACGTGAGGATTAATAATATATTGCAAGGTGGCAATATTTTTCTACGAGTCGAGAATTTAATTTTTGTCATACCAGCATGAAAAGTAACCTTTTTCGTGGCTGTTTTGCGTGTGCAAAGTAGCTCATTTCTTAACTATTCGGATATGCGTGCGCAAAGTAGAAGCATGCGAGAATAGGCGTGCGGAAAAATTCACTTTGGGGAAGCAAATTGTATGTGAGTTCGAAAAGTACAATTTGCGTGCACAAAGTAAATTTTTACGCACGCCTTTTCTTGAACACTTCTATTTTGCGCACGATTTTCCGTAAATTGACCCACTCCTGTGCACACAAAACAGTCATAATTATTATAAATTAAATTTTTGCTGTTGATGCAGTTTCCATGTTTGTTTTATTTTTCATTATACTATTTTTACAACGTGGATTTAGAAGTGGGTAAAAGCGAATTTGAAGATTTGTAATAAATTGAAATAAAAATTAAGGTAGAGTGGAGCCTTGCTGTTGAAGTTTTATTTTATCTATACTTGCGGTTAAAGTGCACATCACCATATCATGTTTTGTATTATTAGTTTCCATATCGACTCAAAATAGCCGATCAACATTAGCTATGGAAACTAATAATACAAAACATGATATGGTGATGTGCATACATTTTTTTGATAGGTTTGAAGAAAAATTTGCTGTGATCAAGACAGACATTTTTTATTTATCTGGTTTTGTTTCAATAATTTCAAAAGTAAAGTAATTCTGTCTTTTATGTCTCGTAATGTCAGATTTTTGAATTTGTGTAGATAAATCATAAAATTATTGTACCATTTTTTTCTAAAATCGCAAAATAAATTGCACCTTAAATGACGTATTCATTTTTAGTGTCGCTGGTTTCATGAAATTTAAATGCCATATCACTAAAATTTAACTAATGTGTTGTTTATCAATACCAATATTACTTTTAGATTCATTTAATTTAATTTACGTAAGTTGGTAAGTTGTAAACAGTCTGTATATTATCCATTATTTCAATAGTTTTTTATGAAAAATGATTGTTCGCTTTATCCAAGAAGTAAATTAAAACCGGGTTAAAAAATTAGTGTCGAAATTGCAATAAATTTATATATTCCTTTTGCTTATAAGTCGGCTGAAAATTGTTCAAATGGCTTTTTTCTCATAATTTATGATACCTCCATACTTTGAGAACCTCTTGTTTCCGGTGTAGGGTCTCGTTCCACCTGAGTGTTGCGGCGGGGTCAATAGGGCCTTAACCGGGCCTACAACAGTCGAATAATTTAAATACCGCACTGCTTGACCTCTGTGAATTGCGCCTGCGGTTGTGGGCCTACAGTTACAGTTTCAGTCCTACGCTCTCAATCCTAGTCCTAGTCCTACCGCCCTGACGCACAGCGGGAAACCCTTGCTATTAAAATTAATTTCCTCACGTTTGTATGACATGCTCTCCAGACTGAGTAGTTTGTAAACGTTGTAGAGATATTTAAACGTAGGATTTTTTCCGAGAAGGATGCATTCTGGTTTGTTTAACATCGTGAAGGATTTATGTGATTTTTATCTCTGATATTATGATGAAGCATAATAATAGTTATTAGCTTTTTTCTAATCTTAGTAGCAACACAATTCATGCTTTTATTTATACACTAACTAATTCTTTTGGGCCGAACATCGATTTTATTGGTTCCTGCAAATGTCAATTACTTACGAGTAATTTAAATATTTGCTGTCTTTGTTTCTTGTTTGTATTTGTTAAAATAAATAGTTTTGAACATTTAAATTAAATCAACTATAAGCAAATTTCTTTTTGGTCTTGTGGTAGGTATAGAATTATATTATGTACAAATTATAAATAAATGAATAATAACTAGGATTGGATGTAAAGCTAGATTCAGACCTACCCAATTATAAGTATAAGTGCTAAATTAACCAACCAGCGCTTCCACATGTTCCGATCTTTCGGTATTTTCGTTTTAAAAACCTGTAATACCGGTATTGGTAAAATTATAGAAAACGGAACAAAATTGAAATTAATTAGCAGTAGCATGTTTGGTAAATAAATAATAATGAATATGATTAAGTGAAAGTTAAAATAATTACTTATCTTATTTTTGGGAATACAAAATTTAACAAAAATAAAATTTGTTTTCTTATAAATAAAAACTGAAAAATTTCTAGAATTATTAACGAACTATTAATTCTATTTATTTATTACTAAACTATGCTTTTAGAAAACTCCTCAACTATTCAATAAACAAGATTTAGAACCAAGTTAAACCGAATTATTGAATGAAAAAAATATTTCGAAAAACCGATATTTTATATTGAATACCGATTAAATTTTGTACGGGATCCCGGTATTCGGAATCCCGGTATTGCATTTCTAAATTATATGGATATTTATGCTGCATCATTAATTTTTACACCAAAAGTTACTAAAATCCGTTTCGAAGATTAAAAAATCTGATGTGGCCAGTACACGACCTCTCGCCTAATTCTGCTTATTCTACTAATCTAATAAATAGTTTTACTTACATTTTAATAGTTTCATGTTCATGTAATATGTGAACGATAATGTAAACCAAGATGCAAGCAAAAGATGTCAACTGTAATGTCACTGTCATTATAATTCAAATTTTGAGTAAAAACAAATTTCATATCATGGACAACAAGATATTGGTACTTAGTTGCACTTTATTTTATTGCTAAATAATACCAGATTCAGCAAATTGTATTTAAAATTAACTGTACCCATAGATAATTATATTATCTTTTATTTTTAATTGAAAAAATTGTCATAAATAAATTATGTACCAATTTATTTAAGAAAAACTTTATCAAGTTCCCAAAAGTACTACTTCCGGTTTGCGGATTTCTACCAAAATCTTATACGGTGTTAAGATCCTTATTAAAACCTTAAATATGAAATTTGGTTATTAAAGGTTTGATACTTTTTCAGTTATCGTGGACGAAAAATCGTCAGTCCATACATTCATACAAACATACACACACACACACACACACACACACACACACACACACACACACACACACACACACACACACACACACACACACACACACACACACACACACACACACATACACACACAGACATCATCGTGAAAATAGTAAATTCGTATTGTAGAGACCCTGAAACGTACTTATCCACCAAAAACTCATACTCGAAAATTTTGACCCATTACAATACCTCTCTTATAGAATATGAGGCGAGAGGTAAAAGCATTCAAACAAAATTGGAATAAATGGAAGTAAAATTTAATTTAGTTAAATATATGTAAGTTCAATATATTCAAGTATTTTCAGCTTTAAAACGTATGAGCTTATACAAATATTATTTTCTGGGAGTTTAATAATAATTATTAAATAATTCCAGATATGAATAAAATTAAAAATTATTGAAATATTTTACATTAGTAAAATTACCACCTATTACTACAGACGCCAGTATCAAAAACAATTTCAGTTAGTTTTGCATCCGTTGGTAATGTTCACTACTTTGCAATGATGAGTATTTTGGATCCACAATTATATTCTTCCAATTCTTTCAGTTTCCGCACCAAATAGCCAATAGTTGGCTATGGAAAATTTTTAATCAAAATATCGGTAACATCAGCTGTTTATTTGCTGCTGGAGCGAAATTAGCTTCTGTTTGTTCGTTAATTACACAAACACTGTATATTTTATGATCTACGCTTGCGATGCGCGTTTTTTATATTGGCAATGCGATTCGTTTGTTTATTTGGCATACGTTGATTCGTTGCTGTTTCAGATTTTATCTTCGCGTTTACAGTTTTTAATGAAGTTAGACTCATCGATGCACAAAATCTGAGAAAATGCAATTTTTTTCAGTTTAACCACTGCAAAAGAATTGAAATTTGAATCAGTAGGTAAATCATTTTAAATTGAAAAAAACCGTAGTGTTACTTTAATTCAAATTTAATAGTACAAAAAATAACAAATTATGTTTCAAGATAGTATCAAGTTTTATAAACGTCATTTAGTTACGATAATTTTTAGGAACGAGCTCAGTGAGTGTATAAAAAACGAGTTTATAAACGAGTCACACACTATTCTTTTTCTACTACTACAAATTAAACAACATAAATATGTAATATTTCATTTATAATAATTTGTACGTAGGTATACTCGTATAATATCATAATGATATTATACATAGCTACACAATTCTACGGAGGCAACAGTATATCGTACTAACTATTTTTACAATTATTGAAAGAAATAATTAATTTTGCGGTTTTCACAAAAATTAAATGTGTAAGGCGCCAACTTCACCCCGTGCTTAATATGTCATTTGCTATGTTCGGCCCGCGACTAAAAACATCCGAAGCCACGGCTTGTAGAGGTGTGTTCAAAATGATATTTAGCGTCACGATAACCAGTTAAATAACATTTTAATACTAGGAATAAAAAGTTGAATTTAGTTTTTAATCTATTTCTAATTCGATGTTACGTGATTTACTTCCCTTACTAGTAGGTATACCTACATAATGGATTATTTGCGTCTTGGATACGAGATAGGTACATAATGTAATTTTTATGTCCTTGGGCCTTAAGAAGTTTTGACAAATCATTATTACTCGTACATGAAGTTACTAAATTTTATGTCTCCTTTTTCTCTAATAACATCAAACAAATTATTTGAAATGTCAAAGTAAAGTAAAATGTTCTGTTTAGAATGTTAATTACGTTAATCATAAAGTGTTATAAGCACCATGGGCATTATTTGATAATTATGGAGTAAGTAAGTAAGCCTTTGTCTCATAAAAAACTAAACACAGGGGATCGCCGAGACAGCAGAGGTACGTCATCATTACAAAAAAGTAACTGAAACGAAAACTGAATTTGTAACAAATGTACACGAAAACTAATAATAACTTTTATTCATATACCCAAGTGTCATATTATCATTGTATTAAATTATATTTTTGCGCAACTGTCAAAAAAGTTGCGTTGCTATTAGTAACGGCTGCGAAGTAAATTTATTGAGTTGTGCATGTCTATGTCAAATATTTTTGACAGTTGGTACAAAAAATAAAATGTGTTTTTAATTATTTGCATTGCAGCTGCACAAAAAATATTGTGTATAACTCGTCAGCGAAATGTGTTTTGAGATCTCGAGAATTTTTAAGCTTCTGCCTTCGCCTCGGTCAATAATTCTGTTGGACGCCCAACAGACATTAAATAACTATATGATTAAATCAACATTATTTAGTTACTTTTTTGATGACGTTCCTCGGCTGTTTTGGAAAAGAGGATTATTTTTATTTCGTACCTACACTGTGAATAACGTTTTATTTACAAAAATAGGTACAAGTTCATTTGTTCCAATGTTGCTGCAAAAATCTAGGAAATATTTATAAAAATTTCGCTGTAGCAGTGCACGAAAATATTTTTAAAATTTTAGTTTCGCTCCCAGTTTCATTAAAATTACAAATAGCGAAATACAGTGGCGGAACTATTCTGCGACTTCATGAAAAATAAAAGTAATTTCGTTGTATTATTCGGTTGGTGGACAAATTTACATTTGCCTTTTTATGAAGGAAGCCGTTTACATATCTTAATTTAAAAATTTACATAAACAGTAGGTATCAGGTTTATGTCGGATTAAAACTTGGAAATTGCAAAACTCTCGCGAGGTTTAAAATCTGGCGATAAAACTGTTACTTTTTAGTGTATTCTGCTCGTAGTTTTAAACTTTCACATTTTTGTTGTTTTATGCTGTTGTATATTTATAATAATCTGGCACGTTGCTTACGTTGTAAAACTCAGAGTCCTACATCCTACTCTACTCTGCGCTACTGCGTTATACACGAATATGTAGAAAACTCTATGCGCTAGTTAACATTTCTGATGAGAATTTTATATTTTAACAACTTGCAGAACGTGTACATGCAAATTTAAATTATTTTTCTTATTAATAATTATTGGAGTTTATGCAGTTTTAAAATAACAAAATTTTTATATTTTGTTTGCGTTTTGTGCTACAATGCTACAAGGTATAACATTCTTATATTATCTTTAGTAAATATACTAAAAAGTTATATTTTTGCAAACTGAATGAACAGTGTAGTACTTTTGTAAATTCATATAAAAATCAGTAAGTAGGTAGTTGCCATCATAAATTTTTAACAAAAATAAAAACAATGGCTTGAATTATAAATATAATTGGTTTGGACAAATATAATTTATTTCAAAAATTGTGAATCGTGAAGATCGTGGTCTTATATTTAAAAAAACTAAAATTTTGTACATACCTATAGTAGGTAGGCACTTAGGTACTAAAAATAAATTAAAATGGACAAAGACAATTAAAGTGCAGATTAAAGTAGTTTCGCATGAAATTTCAGAATCACGTTTCTCTCATGTGTTAAAACTACATTTTTCTGCAATCGTCCTCAAAAAAATAATATTTAAAATATGCATAGTTTATATACGGATGTTAACAACAATAATTAAATTAAACAAACAAATTAATTTACCGCACACAGGGATTTGGCCGCCCGTGTGCAGTTATAATTTTGGCGCACCCTGGAAACTATAAGTTTTCATATTTTTTAATGTTTTTCTTCTATTATTGAAAAAAGAGAAGTACTTTTTTGGTGTTTAAGATTAATTTGAATTTTCAGAGATAAATATCAACATGGTTTTGCCCCTTTTATGTGAAGAATTTAATTAAAATTTGTCAAGTTGTTTTTCTTAAAAACAGAAAAAATCAATTATAAATTTATAGTAAAACAGTGCGTAATATAATTTTCCACCTTTTGACAATGCTATTGCACTCCCTGGTAGCGATGTTCCAGACCGCACAAGTGCTAGAATTGGCTATTTCCCGCACTTCTTTAAGGCGGAACATTAAATTTTCCCGCATTCATATGGTATATATACCATATGTTCTACGCAGCGACGTGCAGTTTACTACAAAATTTATTAGCCTAGGTAATCGGAGTAGAAGGAAAGTATGTCTTGTATTGAACAACAGATGCAGATTTTCGTCAAAATATATGTGTCATTTATTCGTTATTACGAAATATTGGCTAATTTTATTAATAAGTTTTAATAATTTTTACAAAGTTAAGGAATTGTTCTAAAGCAGTCGTAAATTTATAAATCGAACAAAATAATACAAATATTCAAATTTGATGGTTGAAAATAGGCCGTTTTCAACAAACTGTATATAAACAATTGATATTTTTATTAAAACTTTAAGACGGGTTTAGAACCATCCTTTATCTTTACAGTACTTCAAAAAATTTTAAAATATCTTTAAAAATAAGCCCAGAATTCCGAATAAATGATACCACTATTACTAGACCCTTGAAGTTCCGCCTTAAGTCATACTTATTACTATTATTAATCACAAATTTGTCCGCAGTTACTTACTGAAGTTTATCTTTTTTACTGTGTATATAAATCGTGATATAAATTGAAATTCAAGTTTTAAGTTCTAAACAAGTCACAAATTTTATGGTACAAAACAATTCTTAGTTATTTATTCAAGAAACAGTAAAAATATACAGCCTCAAAACTTCCTAAAATTTCCTTTTCATCAACCTTTAATCACCAAAAAACATTCCTCGTGCAGTAAACCCCCAGTTAACAGTTGATACACAAAGCATAACTCCCCGGAATGAAAGTTTTATGCTCGGGAAATGAGTGGGCTAATTGCTTGATCCCCGTCACTGTGATTCCGGCCGTCTGGTGTTTCCGGGTCTCGCCGGACTCCGGACTCTGTGACCGGAGCAACTTCAAGGGAAAGAAACTTACACCGTTAAAAACGCGGCGTTTAACTTTTTACACTTTAAATTAAGACTTTTATCATTTTTAAACGGTGCTGTCGTCAAAGTTTTACCGTGATAATAAGTGATGAGGTTATTTTATGACCCCAGAGCGGTAGGAGAAAGTACCTGTGGGAGTTTCATATCGCATTGTTTTATAGTTTAATACCAGCCGTATATAAAATTTATTTTTTTGAAAAATGTCATAAAAAGATTTGCATGCCAACTATCAACACGCGAAATGATAGTTTTTTGTCTATAGAATGCAAAAGAATTTTACATCCAGCAATTTTTTGACAGAAAAAAAACCACAAGTTAATAAACATACACTAAGACACTATGCTTCTAATACGAATACATAGGAGGCAGTTTGTCTTCGTCACTTTCTGATATCATTCTAGTAGTATTGAAATATTTCACTTCATAATGCAAAAATGACAGAACATTTATAGATCGTTTGTTTGGTTTGTTGTCACGGAAACCTTACAAGCTACATTGATTAATTTGATTAATCATAAGTGTCCAAAAATTTTCTTTACATTTTTACTTATATTGGGACATATTTTTCAAAAAACGATTGCGAAATGCTTTTGCAGTCACAAATGGTGCAAAAGTATCATTTCACAATCTAGAATCAAAAATAACTATTTTTTTTTCAAAATCGGCATGAAAATCTTCATTTCCTGACTAATTTGAGTCTTGAAAGTAAGATTTCCATGACTACGCATGAAAATAAATAAGTAAAAATGACTAGGCATGAAATAGTTATTTGTATCACAAGGCCAGAAACTGACCTTTTGCAAGAGCGAGTATTTTTGACACGCCGAGCCACAGGCGAGGCTTGCAAATTACGAGCACTAGCATAACAATTTCTGGACGTGTAATACACAATATTTTATGTGCCGATTTCATTACAAAAATATAAAATGAATTTAATGAATTTGTATTTGATTATACATAACCTAAAAAATTATGCACTGAATACTTGCATTTGAGCTTAAAATATATTTATTTCAGTTTCTATTAACGATTTACGTCTAAAATTTGTCAAAATTTTGTTAATTCTTGTATAAAAAATATGCAACGCATAAAATTGACATCTGATTGACAACTGTAGTAATGTCAAGATGCCAACCTATAACTTCCGGTTGTTTGCCGGCCTATGCTGGCAACAAAGAGTTTCTGGCGGATTTTGAGATATGGAAAACTAGCGATGCCGACCGGAGGCATATAAATAAAATTTTCATGTCTAGTCATTTTTACTTTCCACTATCTGTAGGTACAAACACTTGTCATGACAACGTTTTCTAAAATTTGTCACAGCTCTAATGATTTATGCAAACCTAATTTTTTCTATAATTTTAAGCTTCTATAATTGCCAATTTAAAAAAAATAGAATACATCACGCGTCATCAAAATGTCTTTACTAGACTCGGAGGTTTTGAAGAAATGCTCGGACGCTGCTGCGCGTCCTCGCATTCTTCAAATAAGCCTCCTCGTCTGCAATGAAACATTTTCATGACTTGTAATGTAATATACTATTTTCTCCAAATTAAAAAGGTATGATCAACAGATCAACGGAAAAATATTGTAACTAACTCATGTGTTAATAGGCGATTAATAATCTCGACAATTAACGCGTTTGCTTCACTCACGCGTTAAAATGTCTCAATTATTAATAGCCTTCATTAGCACAGTATAGATAGTTAAATAGCGTAGATAAATAAAGTATTGTATTGTACTCAAATGTAGTACAGCAATTTATCAATCAAATTGCTACGGCACAAGCCATAATAGCTCGATTTTGTTGATTCAGTTGACTTAAAATTATTTTCAATAAGAAAGTGTTATCGAAATAAGCATTTCACTACACATTAGATTTATTACTGAATTAATAGTTTAAATAATCATTATTTTAGTGTCGTTATAGGTTTCACAGTCAAAATAAAAACAAATTTTATAACGGAATTTGTTTGTAAACAATTTATATTAAAAGAACAAAGTACAGAATACACGATATGAAAATGGTAAACTTTATAATTTTCATGTTTTTCTTCACTTATTAGACTAGTTTTCATTAAAGTGGAAAATGGAAACTTTATGTAATAAATGCCGCAAAAGAAATAAAAATAAATAATCAAAAAAGTTTGATTGTATGGTTAGAACGTTTCAAAGGATTATAATAATAATGAGATTAAGTTCCAATATCGCTTTAGTTCCGACATCTATGCAGTTTTATTTATTCGAAAAGTTAAATTATCAAAAACTTCCAACATTTCTCTAAATAATATTCGACCACAATCCGCAATCTGGCAACTAAACAAAACACAATCACATACACACAACACAACCTTAATAAACAAACAACGAAACAACTCACGCAAGCAACACGGCATTCCTTAACCGCAGTTAGTACCATTCCCCGCCGTCGTAGCGCTCTGCCATCGCAGGACCGGATCTACACACGAGTGAAAATAGGATATTTTTAAAGGGCCTAACCGTTCGGTGTTTTTTTTGCAAGTAAGCCATTTGAAGCATCAAATGTTAAAACCTCAGGAAACCGCATAGAAGGTCTATTATTAGGGTTAAAAGTGTAGTACAAACCGAGCGAAGCGAGCAACTGACAGTAATTCGGTTATGTAGTGGTGTGCGGTGGTACATTTCATTTAACGTGTTGTAATTAAAACGTCCCAAATACAAAATTATGTTCAATTTTAATAAATAAATTGTTTTACTGGTTTTTAATTATACATAACTAAAAAGCAGAAAATTCATAATTTATTACAGATGAGTTCTGAAAGTTTCTTAACTATGTTCAATTTTTTTAAAGAAAATAGCACCATTACCATTTTTTAAGATCAATTATTAGTTATATTTTTTATTCAAAAAGCTGTATGTTTTCCCTTTTTAAACCGATGAAAACATATCTACTCACAAAGGAGAAAATATTGCATCTTTTATATATTATTACTTATTATTATTTTGTATACTTATTACCTATATGAGTGTCAAACATTTTATACATTGAGTTTTGCAAAGAAAACATAATGTTGCATATTATAGTTTTTCTACATCTCTATGTTTAGGTACTAACAGTACCTGCATTAATTTATTAACGTACCTACACTGTTTGACATTTCTGCTGAAACATATTATTTTTGGCCCTGAGGTGTAAACGTAACATTCACACACCGTTGACTTCTATATAGGCAAATCTATAACACGCCGTGACTTTGTCAAGGGGCAGCTGTCAAAGAGGTGTTTTATATTAACTTTAAATGTAACTGTCAACGTAATACAATTTTATATGCAGTTTTATAAGTATTTTGTATAATGAAAATATTATTTTAATTACGTTTTGACATAAATTTTTCCAAATTTAACTAAAAATATGCAAAAGTGAGGTTGGAATAGTAGGTTGTCCCCTGGCTATGACATCATTCTGGATTTCTTTATTGTATAGTTGCGATTTTTCACATGTTATGATTTTACCACATCGCATGCGGTAAAGAACACGACATTTTTCGCTTTAAGAGATTATTAAATTTGCTTTCAAATTAAAACGCTAGTTTACACAATTTATTGTTCAATAGAGTCTGAAATAATTAAAAGGAATTAATTTTAAAATTGACATTTGCTACCGCCACTACTTAGTAGTTGTTTCAAGGCTCGTTGGCAGAAGGCAATTTTAGCTCAAATGTCAAAAATGCATCTTAACCTTATAGAAAATAGTTGCCAAAATATTATACATAAATATACTGCGTACGTTAGGTATTTGTTTTATTAAAGCACTTCGCTTCGCGCAGTACTTTAATATAGAACATCGCGATGTTATCGCTATAATGTAAATAACTATTTCTTGGCTATTAGTTAAGCATACAAAATTTGCTATTTAGTTCTACGCTAAACTTTTGTCAGTATGTGTTTCAAACAAAATGTAAACATTGTACATAAACAAATAATGTTAAAACGAGATTAATTCATGGTAAGTCCGGTCCTGGTCTTCCACAACATCAACAACTAGTTTCACATCCGCAAGATCGCTGAGAATGTTCCCTCTAAATAGTTCCGCTCAAATTGCGGATCTTTCCGAGTGGATAAGAAGTCACAGACGTGGAAAGGGCTGATGGCCAGTGGTGAGGACAGGTAGCTCTAAGAGGGCAAAGGATGAAGCATTGTCTGTCAGCGTGCTGACTCTCTCTGTTGATTGTTTGAGGTTAGGTTAGGCTTTGATTGATGTTTTGTTTGTTGAATTGGGAAATGTTCAGTTTCGGACTGTAATGAAATAATTTTAGACGCAGTGGTATTAATTGGTGCTCAGTTGTGGTAATATCTGCGAGCTAAATTTTAGATAGGTATTATTATAGTTGGAAGTTTAAAATTAATACTACAAGTTCGCACAGAAATGTTGTGCAGTAGCAGTCATAATTATTATTTTTATGGACTTACTAAGCTCCGCAAAAATACTACTTCAGCTCTGATTTTTATCAGCCATCAGCAGTGCCGGATTAACACTCGACGGGGCCATAGGCAATTTAGAAATAAATAAATTTTGCGTAGCAGCTCGGATCGGGATGGGGTTTTCGACATCTTACTCGAAAAAATACCAGGAATTCATTGTACATGTGAAAAAGAGCCGATCGACCGAAAATGCATCATCATAAAGTTCATCCCCGAAATTACGTAACGTAAAATAACGTGAAAATTACTCCTCGGGGGTTTTAGAGGGTGCTGATTCCAAATATGACCTCGGAACACCCCTACGATGCCTGGGGGTGGCTAAGCGGGGTTGGATTTTGGCCAAAATTGAACGAAATTACCCCTACACGAGAGGGCGCGAAAATCCGGGCCAGAGTTACTTCCCGGGGGGTTTCGAGAGTGCTGATTCCAAATATGACCACCTATCACCCCTACGATGCCCGGGGGGTGGCTTCTTAAATCTTTATCATATTTTTTCAAATATTGCGATTTATTCATATTGGTATAATTCTGTTACGAGAATCTACTGGCATATCATGATTATGTTTTTATACATACATACATACATTCATAAAACATTATAGGTTAACTTAAATCGTACAAATTATTGTTAAAAATATATTGACTTACCTTTGCTGTCTGTGGGTCTGGCAACTTCTTGATGAAATCTGGAACAACGAAACTGTCATTGTAAAACACTAAATATACAATTTATGCACCAACACTAAAGTTTTAAAATGTTATTAAACACAAGCATACAGAGTATAATATGTGCACTGCCCCATAGAATATCAACAACTAAATTTTAACTATAGTTTTCTGTTTTTAATTGAACGTAGCAAGATATTTCTTGCATCAAATGCGCTAGGCACGACTAGTGCGGATTTTAAATCATGTACAGTAGGAGATATTAGTTTTCAAAATACTTCCCAACTGCAAATACGATTTTTGCTCTAAAAATCGACGCGCGTAGCTACAGCAAGAAACAAAAATGTGTGTTTTGGATAAACCTCTATATACGTCCCATTTGGGCAAATTTGAATCTTATTTTTATGCCCTGTTCACACGTTGCTACTTTGAAGACACATTCGTGCTACTGTAGCAAGAAAAAATCTGAGTCGCTTGTCAAATAGCAGCGCTGCTAATTTGTAGCATCAAAGTATCAAGAACTACTCGTTGATAATTTCACATCGTTGATCGTTGTGTGTGTAGATAGCGATTTTTTGCGGTAATTGTTTCGATTTGAATTTCAGGGCATTAGAGCAGAAATCGTATTTGTAGTGAGATAGTATTCTAAAAACTATTGTCTACTACTGTACATATACAATATTCAAATTCAAATAAATGAAATGGTAAGCTTGCTTGCAATGAAATGTATCATCTTTTATTATTGTATTATAAAAAATATTCATAGATAACAAAATATCAGTATATTGAAAGAATTTTTCAGAATGTGTCGAAGTGAGTACAGATGTTAATAACCCATCAATAAATTAAAAACTCTCGGGTCAGATATCCTTATAAGCTTGTCAAATTCATATAAATAAACATAATCTAATAGGGGGAAGTATTGTAATTGTGATTTTTTGACAGTTCGAGATTTTAATGAATCTGCACGATTTAGACCCTACTGACCCCAAAAATCATGATTACAAAAAAGTCGGTCTGTGTGTCAGTCAGTCTGTCGGTCTGTCTGGATGTTGTTGCTGTCTTACGCGTTGGAATTTTGGACTGAAATTTTATATTTAAGAACTTGAGCCAAGGACTGACTTTAAGTTCGTAAACGAGCTTTATTCAAAGAGTGGTACCAACTTTCTAAACTGAACTTTTTATTTTTATTAAAATATTATCGTGTGTGATATCAAATTAAAGCTCTCGGGAAAAAAATTCCAGTAGAAAAATAAAAATAATCGTTAATTTTTTTTTCTTTATAAATTATTCAAATTATCCCGATTTTGGTGTCAATTTAAAGCTCTCGGGGATATAAGTTTAGTAAACATGTAAAAATGACATTTATGCGATTTTCAATTGTTTCTCCAATAATTATTAAATTTTTTCAAGTGTATTATCAAATTAAAGCTCTCTGGAAAAAAATCTAGTCGAAGAATCAAAAACATCATTTAAACGATGGCCAGTAGTTTTTTCGCATATTATTCAAATTATGTCGGAAGTTGGTATCAACTAGTTAAAGCCTTTACGAAAAACTTATAGTCGGGGAAATACTGTGATGGCCATAGCAGATTTTTATGGTTTTGATACATTTATTTAACTACCTATGTTAACATAAGATACACTATAACTATTACCTATAGAAATTGTTAAAGCATATTGTTATATATTTCTTTTATGCATCTCTTAATATATCTTGCTATTTTCATGTCATGTTTTGATCCTTTTACTTTGCCACAAACTCTTACATCTCTATGGTGAAAATGCCGTCTTCCATTTCATAATGACACACGACTCACGAACGAAATGCGAAATACCTATTTTGCTGCATCCCTTTCAATGCATTGATACATTCAACTTACTGTAAATAGTAAAGGCAAACATAGTCTCGTCACTCGTCAGTTATGTGCTCTAACAAATTGTATACATCTCACTTACTGAAATTTGTTACGAAATTGGAAATGGGGCTTCCAATTACATGTTTGTAGTGGAAATGATGAAAGGAATGGTATGGCATCTAAGAAATGTACTTGCGAATCAGCGTCAACATTGGCAACATTACGCTGTATTTTGTTTCTTCAAAAACATATACAGGGTGTTCATTTTAAGTGGCGCACCAATGCTATCTCGAGAAGTATAAGAGCTACGAAGTTGGTTAAATTAGCAAACAATTTCAATTTTATATCCCTACTTTAATGAACGAAACAAGATTTTTTTTAGACCAGTAGTTCTTAAACGACGGTTTGCAACTTTCTTATTTAAAATGGGGATCTATTTTTTATTCGCTTATTCGATTCACTATTTTTTCTGAATTCAACGAGATATTAGTTTCATAAATCTGCCAATTTACATTCAAAATAAAATTTAAGAGCAAAAATAAGCCAGATAACAGGCCAAAAATGTATAAAAAGGCAAAATTTGTCAAATTTTACAAAATAGGCTAAATAGACAAAATTAAATTTATCTTAAAATAAATTATAAATGATACGAAATGATAGAAACAAAAATAAGTGGTGTCAATTTTCTTTTTCAATGATACAAAAAAATAGACAAAAGTCTAAAATTCTTCAGCCTGCGCCTTTATGCACTCAACTATTACAAATTTACAAATGAATGATTAAAATTTTAAGAATCAATACCAATATCCAAAGAAAAATACTTCAAATTTCAACCAAAACTGAAAAATCAAAAAGTCAGATCAAAATCGTTAAACAAAAGTCCAATTTCCGTTGAGCGAATTAAATTAAAATTAAGCCGGTAGCAAAATAGACAAAATAACATAGTACCGCTACAAAAACGCTTTGTCTATTAATAAAAGTTTTCAAATATTTGCGAATATTTTTAGCGTGTTACAGCATAATATTCAAGTTTCAAACTTATAAGGAAGTGAAAAAAATTCTTGATATTTATTTTAATATAAAACTCAGATCGCTTTAAAGTTAAGAAGAAAATTAAAAAGTTTTATTAATTATGTCGCGGCAGGTGGATCTAGATTGCTATACAGAGGGTACTTAAGCGGCACTTAATGAAAGTTCGGCAACACTGCAAGAGAATAATTGCGCTTTTAACTATCGAAGCACGACTTTCAATACATTATGCAAATTACTGTAGAACTTATACTTATTAGAAAATTACTAATCTACTGGATGATATTCATCAAAATGTCTATTTCGAACTTTAATTAAATTTATCGTTCGTCGCAGGAATTTGCTTTAGCAGAATAAATTTAATCTGATCTGATCTACATTTTCTATTATATAGGAGAAAAAAATGGAAACTATATAACTATTTGAAGCACGACAGAAATGATTACCGGCAAATGAAAATTATTATTTTGCATTATAATTGCATGTAATTTTTATGTTGTCCTCTCTACTTTATTACTTATTACTTTATTATTATTGTATTTGCTATACAGATTTTAATAAAAATTCGTAGTGATTTGGTTATTTTTAACCCTTTGCGGGAATATGGTTTCACTATGAAACCATGTTTTATTTTAGCTATGTTTTTTATTATACACTGGTCTATTGTTGAAACCATGCTAGACATTATGTAAAGTTTGTACAAAAATATATCGTTATAGCTTTGACTTACTAAGATTGCGGAATGCCGCACACAGCAGGGAGTAGCACTACCTGTCGCGAGGGGTACGATTAGCAAAATTTGAAATACACTTGAGTTTTTCATTTCAATTCATTAGACATTTTAAAATTTCTATTAGTAATGAATTCCGAAAATCAAATAAGGGATTTGATCTTTTCTTCAAATTAGGAAAAAAAAGAATAGTGAGAACATTATCTTGAGAGAATTAAGATTTTTAAATAAAATAAAATTGGAAAATATTTAATACGTAGGTACCTGTTCTTTCAACGCCATAAATCAAGCTTAAATCCGCTTAAATGTTTAACAATAGGCCTGCTGCGAGGGCCATAACGATATACCTTTGGTCATACTATAGTAGTAGTATCGATATCTATTGGAAAAAATGAAGGCACAATTCTCATGGACTTGGTTGGTAACATTGCTTATGTACGTGGAAGAAGGTTATGTTTTGTACTAAATATTTGAGTTAAGTAGTATTATTTCACTTTTCCCTCACAGGGTTAATACAATGTCACGTTTTTGCAAATTTTTAACGAAAATCATAAAAGTTACTGTTCGGTATTTGGTATTTTACTTTGTATAAAATTATAAATGTATTAGGCAAGGCAAAAATCACGAATTAAAAAATTAAAGCATTGATTTTTATAAACTGATTAAAATTAAAGATTATTTAGATTATAATGCCATTACAATATATACCGCAAGTTATGGTACATCCTATAAGTTAATGTATAGAATTAATTAAAATAAAGTAATTTTTTTTAAATGTTTCTTTTGCAACTGTCTGACCAATACTATGTTTTTGGTTAATATAACTTTTTGTACACTACAACATCCAAACAAAATAATATGTATTCTGCTACTTTACTTTAGGTACCTAAATCATATTTTGATGTCATTTCAAACTTGTTATTTATATTTCGCAAACTATCGTGGGTCTGTCACGCTATAGAAACTAACTTTTTCAAGCGTAAAATGAAGAATTAATTGTTTCAACTCTGCAGTAAAATTCGTAGAATAACGTGAGTTTTATTTCATTTTATAAACAATAAAGAAGAATTTCCTGTTAACAAAATAGTTCATTTATTCCATCCGGAGTAGTAAGTTAGCGCCATACAAACACAATTTGTCCAATTGTTGAAAACTGAATATTTAACACGATGACTATTGCGCTTCTCGCGCAAACTTATTGAAACTAAAAAGACCATTCGCCGCCACTTTAACATAATAAACTAGTTTAAGCACATTTGTATGCTCTGCGAATAATTTTACCGTATTATCTCGTAAGACTGTCCACAGACATTGCCGTCAAGTGAATAAAGTTATCTGCAACACGAAGAAAAGGAGGAGACCGACCAACAGGGCCGTAGCAAGGGGGAGATGTCCTAGACTATAAAACTAACCCTGGGAAAATTTTCATATATAATACCATTAGTGACTATGATTTTGACGGCAAAAATTACCAAAAAATCATAGTCACGTATGGTATTCGGCTTGACAATTTCTCGAATTGGTATTTAGTACCTTTTCTTCCAGAAATATTAGTTTATAAATTATTACTGAAATGTCAAAATAAAGTCAACTGACATAATATCTATAGCAACGCTTCGTGGAGTGAAAATTGTCAGTGTAATTTTCACTAGTGAAAATTGTCCTTATAATTCGTCTGTGATTGGTTCAATTCAGCAAAATACTGTGTTTTGATTGACTGAAAAACTATGAGTGGAATTGTCAGGGTAATACCACAAGAAATGATAATTTCTTGAGATTTGTTTAGTTCTAAAGCAAAGGTAAAAATAAAAATTTTATTTCAAAAAAATTATGTTTTTTAGTAAATTGAGAAAGAAACTTTGCTGTGACGTTATTATTTTGTGTAGGAGATATGGCAGCATACTACGTCACATCACATATTATTCAAATTTCATTAATTATTTTTGGGCTTGATACAATATTTGTGAAAACAAAAAACATGGGTTTTTATGTTTTCTTGAAAAATATTTAATAAAAAAATCATGCACATAGCTCATTATTGATAATTTCTCGACGCAAAAAATAATCTGAAAATAAGTAGTTTGAAATTGCGATAAGTTATCGTGGAATAGCCAACAACTCTCTCAATTTTTACCTCTCGCCTCATATTCTATAAGAGAGGTATTGTAATGGGTCAAAATTTTCGAGTATGAGTTTTTGGTGGATAAGCACGTTTCAGGGTCTCTAGAATACGAATTTACTATTTTCACGATGATGTCTGTGTGTGTGTGTGTTTGTGTGTTTGTGTGTTCGTGTGTTTGTGTGTTTGTATGAACCGAGGATTTTTCGTCCACGATAACTTAAAAAGTATCAAACCGTTTATAACCAAATTTCTTATTTAAGGTTTTGATAAGTATCTTAACACCGGATAACATTTTGGTAGAAATCTGCAAACCGGAAGTAGTACTTTTAGAAGTTTGGAAAAGTTTTCCTTAAATATATTGGTACATTATTTATTTATGACAATTTTTGCAATTAAAAATAAAAGAAATTGTGATTATCTATGTGTACAGTTAATTATAAATACAAATTGCTGAATCTGGAAGTATTTAACAATAAAATAAAGTACAATTAATATTCTATCTTGTTGTCCATGATATGAAATTTGTTTCTACATAAAATTTGAATTATTATGACAGTGACAGTACAGTTGACATCTTTTGCTTGCATATTGGTTTACATTATCGTTTACATATTACATGACGATGAAACTATTAAAATGTAAGTAAAACTATTTATTAGATTAGTAGAATAAGCAGAATTAGGCGAGAGGTCGTGTGGTGGCCACAGCAGATTTTTTTAAATCTCGAATGGTATTTAGGAAGAATATTTTGAATGTTTAAGAAACACTACCAAAACGACTCATTTTGCAAAACACTTTTGACATTAACATTTTTGACATTTAGTTTGACAAATTAATTAATTTATCGTAACGAATGCAATTTGCATTTAATTTCAGAATCACGTTTTCCGCATGTGTTACAATCAAGATTTTTTCTGAAATCGTCCTAATAAACTTGGGCGGCAGCATATAGTTTTATAGAATAGGGAGCTAGAGTCGAAAAAAGAACTCTTCCTTGTGCGAGACACAACATTTTCTTCCCGACATATTTAAAAAGATAGTAATTGTATCCAAGTTAACAGAAAATACAAATAGAAGTTAGGTTAAACTGTCAAAATGACGTTTAGAAACAATTAAGTGTTCAATGAAATAATGGAATTTACATAACATTCAAAAAATATTTCATTGTAAAATAAAACTGGTGGTAACACTGCTTACTCTCCTCTCTATAGAGAGGAAAACTTACTTACCTCACTATTTTGTGAGAAGAAAATATTTAATCTTGGCTACGGCCCTGGCGTCAACCAGAGCATCTCAAGCCCTTCAACTCCTGCTTTCCTGCTAACTTTGTATGAAACTGAATATATTTCATACTTGCGACTTACGCTGACCTGTTCCCACTCTTGACTACTTGGCAACTTTTATTTTGTTGATTTTTCATCTGTTTGTGTTTGCTTTTGTTTCTTGGGAAATGTTTGTTGCGAAAACAAATTCAAATGGAATAAATTCCGCTGATCGCTTCGGAATTTGATATATTATTTATCAACAAGTTTGCACGACTATACTATATTGTTTCAACTACGTTCAAACTTTAAAGTTAGCAGCAATGAAATCAAATTACGCTACGAAAGTTAACAGTTGATGTAAGTGAATGGCCAATTGAATTTATAGTTTTTATTTTGTGTTTATTTTTTGTGACATCTCTATTTTATTTCGCAGACGTTACAGTTTAACACTTGGATAGGTACAAGAAATAAAACTTACCCTTAGATCTTCGATGAAGATTTATGAAATGAATTAGCATAATATATTATAGTATAGTCGTACGTTGAGTTACATGTACAGTGACCATTGTTTACACAAAGACAGTACAAGATTAGAAAAGAAGCATGTCCGGTGGTGGGTCTCTGGCAGGGGGCAACCTCTACTCCGTTGAATTTTTTTGAAAATATACTTACATGCAAAAATTTAAAAAAATGAAATGGAGAATGTTCAGACAGTACCTACACATAATAAGTTTAATAAAATTTCACTGACGTTTTTTTTTGTTTTTTTTTAATAAATTTAAATTCTTTTTGTAATTCATCGTTAAATGTACTTTTTTATGTTATGTGATTTACTTTCTTTCGACAGCACGGTCTACCGGTAAATTTGGTTGTACAGGGTGAGCCATAAGTCACTGACCATTGTATTTTTGATATAATAATTATATTATATAATAAGCTTCGTCTTGTTGAAACCACATTTCTTCAGTTATAGACAGGTACAGCAAAGAGCAACAGCTTGCGAAGAAGCTGATGGCAGGCATCTGAAATATATTATTTTTAATTTATTTTTTAAACTCTTCATGATTAAAACCTCGATTAAAACTATCTTTTGTAATCAAAATTATTCATTTTCAATAAAAAAATTATATAAAAAATACAATGTTCAGTGATTTATGGCCACCCTGTATTTGTGTGCTTCTGCGAACGAATCTTTAATTATTATACTAAAGGTTCGTTCGCGAAAAGTGCACATTTGCTAACATTCAGTAATAAAAAATCTGCTGTGGCCAGTACACGACCTCTCGCCTAATTCTGCTTATTCTACTAATCTAATAAATAGTTTTACTTACATTTTAATAGTTTCATGTTTATGTAATATGTAAACGATAATGTAAACCAAGATGCAAGCAAAAGATGTCAACTGTAATGTCACTGTCATTATAATTCAAATTTTGAGTAAAAACAAATTTCATATCATGGACAACAAGATATTGGTACTTAGTTGCACTTTATTTTATTGCTAATTACTACCAGATTCAGCAAATTGTATTTAAAATTAACTGTACCTATAGATAATTATATTATCTTTTATTTTAAATTGCAAAAATTGTCATAAATAAATAATGTACCAATTTATTTAAGAAAAACTATATCAAGTTCCAAAAAGTACTACTTCCGGTTTGCGGATTTCTGCCAAAATCTTATCCGGTGTTAAGATCCTTATTAAAATCTTAAATATGAAATTTGGTTATTAAAGGTTTGATACATTTTAAGTTATCGTGGACGAAAAATCGTCACATACGTCCATACGTCCATACATACATACGCACACACACACACAGACATCATCGTGAAAATATTAAATTCGTATTCTAGAGACCCTGAAACGTGCTTATCCACCAAAAACTCATACTCGAAAATTTTGACCCATTACAATACCTCTCTTATAGAATATGAGGCGAGAGGTAAAAAGTATACAATTTTCATAATATTTAAAATATAGTACAGAAAATAAAATACAGTACAAAAATAGTACAAAAAATAATACAGTACAACACCTTCAAATACCTACTGTACTTTTCTGTAAAACAGTACGAATGGTCACCGTACTTATATGGCAAGTGCGACTCATTAAATATAATAGTTTCATTCTCATGTTCATTAGTAATTTGCATCATTAGTATCGTGGAATATTGTACTATTCTCTTTCAAGTTAATTGAATGAAATTTAAAATTTAAATTAATTATCTTAAAACGAAAACCTAAACAGATTTTCCATGGCAAAGGCAGAAATAATCATATTTAAAACAAAGGTAATTGGTCTTATCTTCGCAATTATTTACATTTCGAAAAGCGCATAATTCAGCCTTAATATCATGCTGATAGTCTCCCCCAGCAATATCAATACAATAACCATTGTGCTCATGTAAAACAAAACCAAAACACAAGATAAATTATTCCCCAGACTAATCCTCGAATATCGAAAAACAAATTCACAAAACCTGCAGCGAACAATCCTGGCAAAATTCCCACCTATAACATCATGAATATTAAAACAATATTGTTCAATATCTTCACACAAAGCAGCCAAGGCCTCTCTGATTACATTACTGCAACGAGACCGCTGGTAATGTAATTGTCACTGAGAGATAAAAATATCAGACAAAAGATAAAAGATGTTCAACAGATATTAATGGCAACCGTTCAGAACCGAGCGCTGTTATAGGTACAGGGTGTTAAAGAAAAGGGACAAAACTTTGAGGGTATATATTCTGACATTTTGAGTTCTTGATTCTCAATACATATATTTTTAAATCTGCAAAATTAAGGGAAAGGTTTTGCAAGTGAACATGATACGATTAGTGCCACTTGTCAATAAGATATTTTTTAAGTCAGGCCAGTTAATACGTCAAAATTTAAACAAATTAAGCCGGGTTCAAAATTCGCAAAAATAAAGGTTGTGAAAATTTTTGTGCCACTGGTTTGCAAGTCAATTTAACTGTTTATTTATTAATTATTATATAAAAAGTGACTATTTGTGGATAGTCTGATATTATTTATAATTTTATTTTATAAATAATATAATAAATATACAGTTAAATGGACGTTCAAATCAATGCAACTAATATTTTCATGACCCTTATTTTTGCGAATTTTGAAAAAAATCTTTCTTTTCTGTAATCAGTATATCAATATAACCTATTAAAGTTGCGTGCAGAGGTATAGAAACAGACTGTATAATATTTATTTCATCGTATAAACATGGAAATTTGGCAATTATATCTATAAAATCTCCTTCTGTTTTCATTTTTCTTTATCACGTTTTCATCAACATAAAACAAACTGACACTATGCTGACACTGACAAGACAAACAGCCAACACGCAAATTTTGAGCTGTGAACAATCAAATTATTTTCTTCAAATTCAGTGATACGTTTTACATAAATTCATGCTTCACTAAATATTAGAACAGTTAATAAAAGCTCATAATGAAGCATTCTTTTAGAATTTTTTTACTCCTAGCTAGTCCAACCTAAACAATTTAAGAGTCGCGTTCGGAAAATACCGAACTCCTGAACTTCAGTTGTCATTTTCAAAGTGAGGCGGGTTCAGGTGACGTCAAGCCCTTCTTGCAGTCAATCGAACAAAATATGTAGTTAAATAAAACTGAGCATAACATGTACTGGCTAACTAGAGAATCTACAATTATTTCAACAGCGAAAACAGCATCGTTGTCCCATCATATCTCATTTAATTTTTAACACAGACGAATGAAAAAAAATCTTGTTGTTAACAAAGCTTCAATTTATGTCTCTCTGCTTTCAGAAATTTAAAATAGCTTTTTGTTCACCAGAAAAAAAATCGAGAAATATTGCTGATTTCAAAGTCATTTTTTCCCAAAATCATAAATTGAGGAAGAAGAATGAAAACAGAGAGACCTTCTAACATCTTTTGGTGACATGTTTATATGTTGTAAATAATGGAAACACCTCTAAATTCCAAATGATCATGGGACGCGCACACCTCTGTTTTACTATAAATTTAACTAACAGACGGACCCATTAAATATAAATTTTGTATTATGTACTCCAACAACGTAATGGGATCTTCATGTTCCATTCGATTAATACGTTGTAGATAAAACATGCATATTGTCGACTTGAAGTAATTTCATATTTTTCTAACTCTGATTGGTGCATATCGATGACGTATAACCAGCGTTATGGAGTATTTACTTGGCGTTAAAATCTTACACAAAGCAGAGTCATGGCCTCTCTGATTGCATTACTGTAACGAGTTCGTTGGTAATGTAATTGTCAGCGAGAGATAAAAAATTCCAGACAAAGATGTTCAACAGATATCAATGGCGACTTATTTTCCAGAGCTTGGCATTTTTTCCTTCACAAAAGAGCAAGCCATGCATGCGGCGATTGTTTCACTGCATTCGCTCGAAATAAAAAGAACTTATCGTGGCAGCGGTGATGAGTGACGATGAACGCAGAAAGAAGAAGATGCAAACAATACTACGGAGCAGTAAGGTATTCTGTGATGAACGTTCCGCAGTCGGGACAAAAATTTATGTTTACGGAAACGGAAAATTACTGCTTTCAGAGAGCTACACTGAAATCGCTGGCTATACGACAGACCTGCATTCAGGGAAAGAATAGCTGAGATTCTATTCTACTTGTTCAAAAAAATGCTTCAAATTTGTTTATTTATAAAATGAAACGTTCATATAGTAAAGAGGATCTTTTACAATGTATACCGGTGTATATGTCGTAGGCATATTATGAAACACAATGTCACATAATTTTATTTCACTAGAGAAGTGTTTTTGGTCATTATTTAGTTCAGTTCAATAAACCAAAACTGAGTATATGGGACTCACGAAGGATATTGGGTTGTTTATTTTGTTCAGAATTTGTACCAAAACCGAGTATTTTAGACTCAAGGAGGGTATTGGGTGTTTTATTTATTTCAGTGCAATCAGAGTGTCTACCAAAACCGAGTCTGTGGGATTCAATAAGAATATTGGGTTGTTTATTTAGTTAGTTTCACAGTTTCTACCAAAAGCCCCGGCATAATAAAATTATATGCCGAGTCATTTAGAAAACCACTAAGGCGTTTTATAAAACAACTGATTTTATAATAAGCCTGTGACATTTTATAGATTTAAAACGGCAATTTTAATATGATTTATTAAAGAAAGACATAAATCTACTGGAGAATAAAAAAACAAGTTATGCCTACACAGGTACCTACTTAGTTAGATCATAGGGGTGGGCATTGACATACATGTTAAAAATGAATTTATTGTAATAAAGAAGTGGGTTCAACACCAGAAAATAAAAATATAGTATAATCATACACAGAAAAATGCAACACACTAGAAGATGCAAATATAGATATTCATAAATAATAAATACGTGCATCAAATGATTCATTCACAGAAAAATTCATATCTAGAATTTTAGATTAATAATGTAAAAACAGGAAAATGATAAAGCCGCGTTCACATTCGAAATTTGGTGAAATTCGGTGAAATTTGTGAAGCTTGTCATATGGAAATTGTGTACTTGCGTTCATCAAACTGAAATTTGGTGCACCCGAATTTCAATTCGTAGAAAAGTATTCAAACCCCAAATTTCTCTAGTAAATTTAGGGTTCGTTCTATTAATTGAGAAAAGATATATTTATTTTATCGCTCAAACATGGAAATTTGGCAATTATTATATCTACAAAATCTTATTATTAATCTTATTATTAATTACACCAAATTTCGAATGTGAACGCGGCTTTACACTGGAAGATGCAATTCTAGAAAAGTTGAAGTCAAATTCGAGTATGTGAGACTCAAGTATGGTACTGGGTTGTTTATTTAGTTCAGGTCAAACTAATTTGTATCCCACTTGTGTTGACGAAACGAACTAGTTTTATAGATTTGAATCTTCCTATGTTTGCATATTTATGTTGTGTTTGCATTTATGCTGAATCTAAAATTATACTCGATTTGAATTTTCCTAAGAATAAATATTTTGATGAGGTATTTTAGTACTCATAAATTCGCTAGATTTGACTCTTCTGATGTTGCATTTTCCTGTGTATGAATATTTTAGATTTTTATTTTCTAGTGTCGAATGGGCACAATTTTAAAGGGGAAATGATATTATCAATTGTGGTTCGACTTGTATAACGTTTGAAAATCATATTTTTGAACATTATGCCATCATTAATTCCATCTACCCCCTAAATCCCCTCCTGCGCCCTAACCTCACATGGCATCATCATCAACGGACGGTCGATTTTTATCTCTAGCTCCACGACCACGTACATCGTTCTGGGTTCCAGTGTTACATACATACACACATGGACATTGTACAACACACACATGGCAACACATATATCACATGAATGCAGGAATGTTTATAGTGTAAAGTACGGCGTACATGAGACACGGTGCAGGACTTGTCGGTAATGCAGCGATGCAGGCACCTATTTATCGACATTGTTTCCAACTGATCCGCATGTCGAGAAGAAAGGTTTAGTGGATGCAAATTGATGATGGGTATCTTATGAGCACGAGCGAGACGGTTGGCTATGATAGAATATATTATGGATACTTGATTTTGTGGAAAACCAAGATATTTACTTTGATAGTCGATATCGATACATAATCAGAAGTAATAATGTACATGAGAAGAATGTTAGTTCTGCAGATAAATTTAGAATGTCTATAAAGGCGTTTAGAAATTGGAAAAAATGGGCCCGACGCCCGACTGTATAAGCTTGCAATTTTGTAATGCTTTACCTGACATAAGTTTATCAATTTAATCATTTAAAAGAAAATTACAAACAATGTTAATTGAAAACTGTTTTATATTCCCATGCTGAATATTTAAATTATTGTACACAATTGTGTTCCTAATTTCGGCGATCTTACGAGTCTCAAACAAGCATTTTTTGCTAGCCGCTTAAATAAATAGATGTAATTTCATTTAAATTGGCATATCCTCATATTAAGCAACAATTAAAATGTAAACATTTTTACCATGACAACAATCATTTTTTGTATTAGGACGCATAGAGTTACTTTTTGTACAGTTGCTATAGTGATCATAAAAAATCCCCAAATGGCCTCCTTTTTTTACAAAAAACAATGACACAATTGCATCAAATACGACCGGTTGGCGAAAATTATTATTATTATTATTATTATTATTATTATTATAGGAAGAGAAAGAGTGATCGTGATTTTTAAAAAATTTATTGTTTTTCTGAATATTTATGGTTCAGACTTTACATAGAATACCTATAACAACAAAAGATGCAGAATTTTAAAATTTTGCTTTAAAATCTAAATATGAGGCCATTGATTGTTCAAAATTTTTGCTATTTTTGAACATAAATATATTTTATTTTAAAACGAATTTGATAAATGCCATCAGTAATTTCGTAGATCCAAGCTTTGTTGACAACATTTTGTAGTTAATTCACTTATAAATAAAAGCTGTAAACTGGTGGGCGTAAACCCTGTTTTTTTTACAAAAATTGATTTTTTTAAAAATACCATGAATTATTTCTTATTATTATGTTTAATAAAACAATAAACTGTGTAGCATAGCGTACGAAATCAATGTTTTCACTGTTTTCTGGGTATGGTAGAGGATCATCTTAATAATCTCTCTAACAAAAATCACAATGTCAAGAAAAAAATCGATAAAAATCTTAAGTAATTAAACGTTGAAGACCTTTTAGTCTTATCCGTGTTTATACCCTTTTTTGGCGTTCTAAATCTTACATTATATGTTTGAAGCTTGAATGTATTTTTCTTCATGCATCTAGATTCATGCCAAATTACACAACAATGCTTTCGCCACCTCCAACTCCAAAAATTCCCAAAACTTCCAATTATTCAAAGCAACTAGAGCATCAAACCTAATACAAGAAGAACAAACCAGTTCTACCATGACTCAAACAACAGTTTCACTCTGTAAAAACGCCGAGCAAAAATCTAACGCATCCAGTGTTCAGTTTAAACATAACATAACAGATAAACAAACTTACACGGAAACACGGTCCGTGAATTTACAGTGTATCGATTACGATGCTTCGGCTGCATCGCTGAAACGACTGAAACGTTCGGAGCTGTGAGCTGAAAGCTGTAACTGAAACGGAACTTTAACTGTTCACTGAACTGTTCACTGGGCCACTAGTTGTCTGTACGGTGATTGGATATTGGGAGAGATGTGATGTGAATGCAAATGCTTGCTCATATTTACGAGAATATTTTATGCATGATGCGCTGAAAACTGAAAGGAGGGTGGATTCAATAATAGTTATTTTTAAATCGAGGGCATTATGAAGATTTCTGTAGAATTTTGTACAATTACTTTGAAATTTAAAATAAATAGAAGATTAAGATTGATAACTTGTGAAAGAACAAAATTTACAGATAGTGTAATATAGTTATTTATGATTCTGTAACATTTTTTTGACAATTAATCAAGTGTCAATGTTACGTAAGGGTACATATTTTAAAAATTCAAAAAAACGGACAAATGCTGTTTTGAATCTGATTGAAATCAATTTTGCTCAAATTATATTTTTGTTAAATCTTATCCGGGCAGCTATTTTACTAATTCAGACATACCGTACAGTCTGACAGACTCATATTATTTATTTTATTATATTAATGCAATTATTTAACAATCTTTATGATATTTGGGTTATAGATACACATATTGTCATTTTAAGCATACATTTTTGTATATAAAATACATATTTAATTTAGGAAGTTAAAAAAATTTTACTTCCGAATTTACATCCATCAAATGTATGCAAATGGCCATGTCTAATGGTTCGATAAATTTTGATCATGGTTCCTAATGGAAAAACATTTTTTTGGAATAAAACTAGATAAGTATACACACCTAAATATCAAAGATTTTTTTACGTCAATTAAGTACACGTCTGTAGCCCTTAAACACAATAATCCGAGTCCGATAGACTCACTGGTCCGTCTGTGTTACAAATTTTGAAATTGTTTATATATAAATAATGAACAAGAAATAAAAATGTTTATTTATTATCAAATACAACATAAGTAACACATAAATAAGAGAATTCTAAAAGCGGCATCGAATATATAATCGGATTATGAGTATAATAGCTAAATATGTTGCCAGGATAAGGGTTAAAAATTAACGTAGACATTTTTGAAATCCTTTCAGCAAAATTATACTGCTTGAACCTCGGACCAAACTGTATCGTATAGTAGTCGCAAAATAAGATGAAACCCCACGTGACCTGCGCGAAAGACGTGTTTTGGTTTGGACGAGTCCATTCGTAAACATTAGGGGTGTATTATGATCGTGTCAAAAGTGAGATTTCTGCTGTGATCACATGTTCTGTCATTCTTGGTGTCTTAACAATTTTCCTGTGTAATATTATAATTTATAATACTTAATAATAATTTATAATTTGCAACTTATAAAACTGTTTCGCAGTATATCTTACTAATGTTTTTGACTCAGACAATACAACAATACAAGTAAATATTTTCAGGTCGGGTAATATAGATCAGCTGAGTACAGTTCGCGCATATCCGGTTCCATCTTATTTTGCGACTACTCTACATATTGCCACTTTGTAGACCTATACTATCTTTAGACTCTTAAAAATGAGTACCTACCTAATTACTTAAACCACAGCTTAAACTAAAGATGTATCACTTTATTATGTTTGTTTTAAACTACAGAATAATTCTGTAAAATTATACAATGTATAATTAATAAATCATGTCATGATTAAATATTTTACAATTTACGTACTTACATGAAACTCAAAAATAATGTTTATGTATGCATATTGTCGTAGTCGTAGATAAAGTAGGTACAGTACTATATTCGAGTTAATTAGCAATTATTTATTCGAATGGCTGTAACATTAACATTCGCCTTCGGTTCGTATAATGATCTTACATTCTCATAATTATTTCCCATTTGGTTGAAAAATATACTTTAGTTCCAGAAGAAAAATATGTCTATTTGTCGTAAAAAAACATATTTAATTAATGAGTTACTTAGTGAAACCTTCCCCCTAATGTAATAATTATGTAGGTCTTTATGAAGCTGTAAATCTAATAGAATTTCCGAGAAAATGAGTTCGGAAATTGATGTTATTTCTGTGGCTGCTCCCTCATATTTCATCATTTATGTTTGTGTACCGCAGGGCTCTGTATACATTCGTGTATCTCTGTTACGTCACACATACACCGGGTTATTCAACTAGAAGATACGAGACGTCGGTATTATATTTCAATAATTGATATATTTCTCATTTAACGAGCGGATGCTTTCATTCCATTTTGATGCACAAAGAGGACGTATTGTAAAGATGTTATCTAATTACATCTTTGTGCTGTACACAGTATTTACGTATTGTTTAGAAATTCCGTATTATGTAATCTAATTAAAATATTTTAATGCTTCATTACGTTGTATATTATTGTATTGTTTTTATTTAACTGCCATGATACTGTTACAAGATCTTTAAATGCTGCTTTGAATGAACAAATTGATTTTAATCGAAGATGTTGCACCATAACTAATTTTGTTAATTGTAGACCTTGTTCTATTTAAATAGGTATCAAAATGTAACCATCTTCTTTGTATTGTAAATAAATACTATGGCAGATAATCTTAAATGTAAGCGTGACCATATTGTTTTTAAACGCCCTTCATTTTACCACTCAATTACACACTATATTTTTTGTTTATGTCTCTGATTTTGTAAGTAAATATTTAAAAACGGGTAAACTAATGGTGACACACATGATTGAATAAAAGATATTCCTTATATACAAAATTTACAACCATATAATAGTATCTATAATATGATACAAGTGCTTTTAAAGCACGTAAGATGGGTTTAAGAGCACGACGCGAAGCGGAGTAATTTTATAAAGTCGCTAGTGTTTTAAAAGCACATACGTGTAGTGTGTCATATTTTTTATTACACCTGCATCCTAATTTGAAAAATAGAGCTGGAAGACAGCATTTTCATTTTGCTTCATTTTATAAAGTACTCCTAGTCTGTGTGAGTGTCAAAATCGAGGGATTGGCCACTCTTGAATTGAGTTAACGAATTAGATATGAATTTTCTTGAATTGTTTGAATTACTATTGAATGAAATGAAATACTTTGAATTATACTATGAATGTATACTAGCTATATGTACGTATTGTGTTTTCCAATTTACCGCAATTGATTTTAATAATGGATGAAGGTCTAGAAAACCATTAGAAATTGTAGTTTACCAATAACTCTATAATCGATTGGAATATATTTTTAAAAATAATTACACATTATCTGCTGTAAGAATGAAATTATATACCTAAATTTTTTGTAAATAAATATTTTCTTTAATTGTAATTAAATTAAGTTATTAGTAAATTACGAACGCCAGTCTGTGGGAAGGTATACTATCACCTTAATACCCTTTTTGAATCCCACATACTCAGATGTTTAAACTCTGTTTAAACTAAACAAAATATAAAAACCTTATACTCTACTTGAGTCGCACATATCCGGTTTTGATTGAAACTATGATTTAACAGAATTAAAATAACGAACCTAATACCGGTCTTGAATCTCATGTACATGCTCAGTTTTGGTAAAACTCTGATTAAACAAAACAAAATATAGAAACCTTATATACCCTTCTTAAGTCACACTTCCACATATTCGATTTGGTAGAAACTGCGATTAAACTGAACTTAAAAAAGAATAAGTACCGTTCTTGAATCCCACATATTTAGTTTTAATACTAGCGTCAGGCCCCGCTACGCGGGCCTTCAGCTAGGTCGCGCTGCCGCGCGACAAGGGGGATTCGCCCGCTTCGCGGGCTCAAGCTCCCCGGACCCTGAATGTGAGACGATTCGGCACTTCGTGCCTCAATTATAACGATTTTAACATTTAGACTCTACCGCTACCGCGCGACAAAGAGGATTCGCCCGCTTCGCGGGCTTATGCTCGGCGGACCCTGAATGTGGGGCAATTCGGCACTTCGTGCCTCAATTATTGTAATACTAGGTCCCGCTGCCGCGGGACAAAGAGGATCGCCCCGCTTCGCGGGGCTCAATCTACGTGGACCCTGAATGTAGGAGGATTCGGCACTTCGTGCCTCAAATAAATCCACTTTTGCATTTAGACTTACCATTTGAATAAGTTTTTTCTGACGTCTTTTGATGTGATTATCGGAATATACCAAGTAGGTAGTCATTAGTGTTTTAAAAAGAAAATAACAAAATTTTGTGAAAACTAAAAAAATACTTTTTGTCCGACTAAAAACAAAAGCCAAATTGTCGAAAGTCATTTTAATGCATACTGTAGATTTTTTGTCCTTATTAAGACCTTTAATTTGATATCAATCGCGATATAATTTTAAAAATATTCAGAAAAAACAAATTCCGCTCACCGAGTGCAATTTTAATTTTTACTTAGTAAACAGCCATAATTTTGGAAAACATTGGACGATAAGATTGACACCAATCATAATTATATTAAATTTATATTGAAATTCAAATGCTGCTGATTGAAGCCATTTTTTTGGCCCCTTGTTGCTAATTAATACCATACATACTTTTGTAAAAACAGATTTGATACTTGATACAAGTGCAATAACAATGTAGATCATTTCTAGTCCGCTTCGTGTCTCGTGCTTGTCCAGTTGTTAGTTAGTGGGCGTATCCAGGATAAAGATCCTAGTAAGGCGGCTTGGGCAGGACAAACTCAAACTCAACCCAAACTTAAGTACAATAATTAAAAATCCCGATTATCGGACACCATTTTTAACACGTTTGCTAAATTTATATATTAATTTGACATTTAAAACTTTCCGTAAAATACTGAGAAATAGTATTATCCACGGATATTGGATATAGATACCTAATTTTAATTGAATATTTACACTTGGGTCAAAATATATTACTATAAATATTACAGTAATAAATAAAAATATGATTCTACTTCACAGTGCATTGTTAAATTGAATAAAAATTTTCAAAAAATATATTACAAATTTATACAAAACCATGTAAACATAATGCGTGCTCCATCTTTAAATACTCAATAAAATTTTCAAAATATTTCTACCTTATCAAATATAAAAGATAAATCCAAATAAAATTTCAAATTGGAAACGTCAAATCTGACACTAGACAAAAAAATCATTTTTATCAAAAAGAAAACAAAAATTCCATGGCATGCTCCCATTTGCGTTCCGTGCATTTTTCAGTTTTTTCTTAATAACTTTCTTAATATACCCAATATTGGGTTGAAACATGTATAGAAATATAGTCAAATTCATCCACTACCTATATGTCAAATGAAAAAAACAATCGAATAACGTATAATGCCCGTATCCAAGGACTCAAAAAAATCACGGTTTTTCAACTCCCCTGCGACTACCACGCCATCTACAATATTCATATACCCAAAAGGCACTACTTCACATGAACCTCTATCAAATAAAAAAAAGTTCATAAAAATCGGTTGAACCGTTCAGGCTGTAGGCGATGCGAAAAACGGTTGCTAAGCTGCTGAAAATATAGTGATACCTAGCCTTTTAGTATATAAGATAAAATATAGTCACCTTGTACCCTTATTTTGTCCCACATATTTGGTTTTGGTAGAAACTTTAAGGGCGCGCTTAAAAGTAATGAAACCGTAACACGATGTCTGTAATGATAATGTTTAATATAATAGTCAAAATCTTATCATAGGTCATAATTTGATTTTTTAAAATTGTTTTTACCTCTCGCCTCATATTCTATAAGAGAGGTATTGTAATGGGTCAAAATTTTCGAGTATGAGTTTTTGGTGGATAAGCACTTTTCAGGGTCTCTAGAATACGAATTTACTATTTTCACGATGATTTCTGTGTGTGTGTGTGTGTGTGTGTGTGTGTGTGTGTGTGTGTGTGTGTGTGTGTGTGTGTGTGTGTGTGTGTGTGTGTGTGTGTGTGTGTGTGTGTGTGTGTGTGTGTGTGTGTGTGTGTGTGTGTGTGTGTGTGTGTGTGTGTGTGTGTGTGTGTGTGTGTGTTTGTGTGTATGTGTGTTTGTGTGTTTGTGTGTTTGTATGAACCGAGGATTTTTCGTCCACGATAACTTAAAAAGTATCAAACCGTTTATAACCAAATTTCTTATTTAAGAGGAACGGTTACTGCACTACCAAAATTTATCGGTCCGGGTCGCTTATTATCAAACGAGTCAATTTCTTAGAATTTTAATAAGTGTACCCAATACAACTCTAGTTTGGAGGTGGAACTAAATTGAAATTCGAATATTTATTCGAATATTTACACTGCCTGACCTTATTTTTGTTTCAAAAAGGGGTTTAGTTTTCACCGTAAAATTTACTCTAAATATTAAAAAAATTTAACAATTTTTTTTTTAATTTGTAGAAGAAAGTTGGTTCTGTGACATTTCTGTATTGAAATTTTAAAATTTAAAACATAATACACTTTAAAATGAATTACAAAATTGCCAATGTTTATAACGCCTATAATAACAAATCAAGCAAAAATTTAAAATTGTAATACACAAATGTCATACAAACAACCTTCCTCTACAAATTAAAAAAATAAATATTTTAAAATGTTAATATTTAGATTAGATATGATGGTGAAAACGAAACATTGTTTTCACTTGTAAATTGCACCTGTATCCGTTCCTCTTAAGGTTTTGATAAGTATCTTAACACCGGATAACATTTTGGTAGAAATCTGCAAACCGGAAGTAGTACTTTTAGAAGTTTGGAAAAGTTTTCCTTAAATATATTGGTACATTATTTATTTATGACAATTTTTGCAATTAAAAATAAAAGAAATTGTGATTATCTATGTGTACAGTTAATTATAAATACAAATTGCTGAATCTGGAAGTATTTAACAATAAAATAAAGTACAATTAATATTCTATCTTGTTGTCCATGATATGAAATTTGTTTCTACATAAAATTTGAATTATTATGACAGTGACAGTACAGTTGACATCTTTTGCTTGCATATTGGTTTACATTATCGTTTACATATTACATGAAGATGAAACTATTAAAATGTAAGTAAAACTATTTATTAGATTAGTAGAATAAGCAGAATTAGGCGAGAGGTCGTGTGGTGGCCACAGCAGATTTTTTTCTGTACGTAGGTACTATTGTTACGTCAGCGACACTTTAAAACTTCTACATGGCTCATTTTGCACATGCTTTCTGCTTAAATTTCGGGTAAACGATGTATTCTACAATGAAAATTATGTTACACAATGAAAATATATATGTACATTCCTAATTGCCTTTTTCTAAAAATTATGTCTGTAATAATAACTCATTTTGCATAAAATTCATTGCAATTTGATGAATTTCGCTCTCTCTCTCTACTTTCATTTGTACTGCAAATATTTATTTTCAAGTATTCTTATTTAGCATAACGCAATCTAGAAACTCTAATGATTCTATTGATATATTATTTGTGCCTATTGCTTGTTTCTATTTGCAGAAATTTATGCAGATAAAGTGCATAAAAATGACTATCTGAAAATTGATTCGAGCGCGACCTTAAATGAACTAAACTGAATATTTAATTTCATGTTTTAATTTTCCCCGTTGTTCTCATTTTTCAGAGTTCTGTTCTGTTCTTTCATGTTTCTGTCCGGCTATCAATAAAAAATACGGTTTACACTTAAAAACCGTAAACTTAATCCTCTTACAACCAGTGAATCTTAATCACTATTACCACTATCAGTTTACAATCAGATCAAGAATCAACGAATCCCTTAATCTTTTACAACGTTGTTGGTTGCATCTCACGTTCCCATTCCCGTTCTCATTCCCATCCTCATTCACGTTCCTGTGACGCTGCACCGGAGCTGCGGCTCTTGCACCGGAGCCGCACAGAGTTACTCCTCCCGAGGGAGGAACGTGGCCAATTAGTCCGCGAGTTAAGCCGATTTACAATGTAATCAAATGAATCCTGCATCGGGTAGCGGATGCGACGCGTCTTGCGGATGTCTAAGGAGATTGTAGGGATTTTAAGTGCTGGTTTATCAGATGGGAATATTTAGTTTTAAATTGAGTGGTTGGTTTGAGGTGTTGAGGTTTTTGAGAGGATTGTAAGGTAGACGGGGTGGTAGTTTTATAAATCTTATAATGTTATATACATTCTCTCAACTCAATTTGTTTAATATGCTGTCTTGTTTCAGAACTATAGTGGAACAAACATTGACAATATTTTAGTTGAATATTACCGACTACAGGCGCGGATCCAGACTTTAATTTGGGTAGGGGGGAGGTTCAAGGTTGAAGAAATCTTAATAATGGAAAGGGAAAAATGCGCCGCAGGCAAATTTTTTTAATTCAAGGTCAAATGCCTTATAATTAAATGTTACATTTTTTAAGGAATGTGAAGTTCGATGTTTTTTTTCCTATTTCATGCGCAAAATTTTTTCTTCAGCCCATTCAAAGTAAAATTGGTATCACAAATTTGAACTTTCGTTTATGAAAAACTACATGTTATACTCTCGTTTAGATAGTTATAAATGTAATGTATTTAACCAGATTAAATAAAAAAAGTCAATTCAAAATTATTAAATCAATAATTTAGATTTTTACAATTAATAATAATAATAACAAAAAACTAAATAATAAATAACCATAAATAATAATAATAGACTATACTCGTATTTTACGTATCTATTCTTTTGTGTGTGAAATTTATTTTTTGTCAATATTCTTGGGGGAGGGAAGGGGGTCTTGAACTAACTAACATGAGCACCCATATATTGACGACTGGTAATAGCACACATGTTAAAATTTATATGTTCGATATCTCACAGTATGAGATGGCTACTGGTATGTTAAGCTGGAATAACCCCAATAGCAGAACCGGCCAAAACCAATAGGAATAATTAGTACTCGATTATTACTAATTAATTACCCTAATCCCTAATTTATTACTGTGGTTTTTTACTTCCTTGTACGGAGTAATAAGGAAGTATTGTAATCGCGAAAAAGTTCGGTTTTCAGATTTTGATGGAAATATCCATTTTGACCTTTTCTGAATCCATTATGACTAGTTTCGCCGTGACGTCTGTACGTACCTACGTACGTACGTACGTACGGACGTATGTATGTCGCATAACTCAAATACGGTTAGACGTAGAAAGCTGAAATTTTGTATTTAGGACTGTTATAGCATCTAGTTGTGCACATCCTATTTTTTGTTTCAATCTATAAACCGGAAGAAGTACTTTTGTAAAATATTTCGATAAATATTTAATTTGAGACAATTTTTTAAATTTTAAATGAAAGATTATGTGATTATTACCTACAATCGGTATTTTTTTGTAGTCCATGATCGATTAACATTTGTTACTACGTAAAATTTAAATGATTATGACATGACAGTGACAATAGTAAAATAAGTCAAATTTGTTGATTCAAGTAAATAGTTTTCATTTTATTTCAAATCTCCCTTAGCTAGGCCTTATTACCCGCACCTACCTTATGCTTTATATCTTCTTCTGCAGTTTAAATAAAATGACTAAAATATATTTGTGAGTATAGTAGCAGTAGTAGAAGTACTTATATATTAATATATTTGTATAGAAGAATTTTTTATATTCTACATTTTAGTTATTAAGAAAAGTACGAACAGTTTAATAGGCGTACAAGGAAGTCATGTGGTGTCCACGTCAGATTTTTTTAAAATTAACGAGGGTTTTACGAACCCGAGTTTGTGGGCTCTAGTACGGTTTTGTTAGCTTTGTTAGTGTAGTAAAAACAAAAACCGAGTTTGTGGGGCTCTAGTACAGTTTTGTTAGCTTTGTTAGTGTAGTAAAAACAAAACCGAGTTTGTGAGGCTCTAGTACGGTTTTGTTAGCTTTGTTTTTTTTAAACCACTGTAATAAATTAGGGATTAGGGTAATTAATTAGTAATAATCGAGTACTAATTATTCCTATTGGTTTTGGCCGGTTCTGCTAATGGGGTTTTCCCAGCTTAACATACCTGATGGCTACACAGTACACATCCTAGTTCAGCAAACGTGATATATTATTTATTAATTTTAATATTATTAATTTGTACCTTATAAAATAGATAAAATAACTTAATATAGTCATATATCTTATAAAATGAATAAATTATAATATACCTAATTTAGTCTTTATAAAGTATAGAGTTCTACTCGAGTTTTATATGGAAATTACTCAAATAAATGATGGCATCATTTGCCTCGGCTCATATATCTGATAAAATGAACTAACAATGTAATTTTGACTTTATAAAAATAGAATCCTGCTCGGCAATTTCTCATTTTAATTATTTATTCCGATATTATAGTAAACTTTCATTTTAGTAAGTAGTTGACATCGTTAAACAGTATTTGAATAATACACTATTAGAATCGAAAGTTTTGAACTTTTTCACCTGCTGTGCTTTTTTATCAATTCTTTTTCGTCATCGCATACTTCAGGTTTCATTCATCATCCATTATAAACTTTTAGTGCCAAAACCTTCCAATAAATACGTACGTTAAATTTCATTCGACTCTATAATAGTGTTGATAAAACTATGTTCATGGTTTTTAAAATAATAAATTTCTATTGACGCTGCAAAAAAATAGTCATTAAAAGTTTTCAAGTTTATAAAAAGCGCTTAAAAAATTGAATCCTCTAAAGGTTATTCATATTTATCAAAGATTTCGTATAAATACTTTATGCATTTGGAGAATTCATAAAAAATACAGTACCCAGTAGCTAAGGGAGATCTAGTGCACAGTTTTTGTACCTTATTACTCGTAGTACAGTAGGATAAAATTTCATATGTCTACAGACTACAGTAATGCTAGCGTACTCTTGTATTAGAAATGGATTTTTCTTGTTCCAGTAATTCGATACCAATTTCTGTTTGTCTGGTGTCGATTAGGGGTTGTTTACAAGCCATGTGTGTAGTGTAATGACGTCACAAAGTGCAAAAGCTCACGCTCTGTACTTTTAGATAAAAAACACTTTTCATATTCATTAGAAACATACCTACTTAATTATTTTAGTTTAGTGATGTAATGTACGAGTAAAAGCCGTTAATTAACTTTTGTACTAAAAGTAGGTTAACAAATGAAATGATATTAAAATTTTATTTTATGTTTTAATTCGCGTTTTGTATCTTTGAGTGACGGTAGAATGTAGCTGTCTGTTATTTTTAAAGGCAATAGTAAAATCCCATTAAAAATTCATGAGTTATAATTTGAAACACGATTTTGATTTTATCTGTTTACTGTTTGGTGTTGCTTTCTCATATTTGGAAGAATAAAAATTAAATGAGAATTGAGAAACACACCTACCAATTCATGTGTAATAGATGAATTAAATTTATAAATGAAAATAAAATAAAATTTAATTAATTGTTTACAAAATAAATGTTTTTTAATGCGCCATATAATACTCATGATAAAGAACATAGACAAGAATGAAAAAGAAAATAGGTAGGTACCTTATCAACCTAATTAAAAAATTAAATGTTAAGAAATTATTGTTTTGTCAGTTATTTACTGAATAATTTCCAAAAAATATTTTTAAAGTAAATAATTATATTATTTCTAAGTTTCATTTCAAATAAATAACTTATAATCATTTGATATTTTTGTTTGAGGAGTAAGTAAAACAATAGCTTAAGGAGAGTATAAAGATGAAAATTACTTTCGAGAATGAAAGTTTTACTGCAAATATATAGTTTCGAAATCATTTGAATAATAATATTGTAATTGCTATTATTTAACTTGAGCAGAATTCTGTACTTATTTACAACCACCAGCTATGAAAAATATTTTAATTTGAAATTTACGTACTTTACTTGACAACTAACTGTTTCGAAATGCTATAGTGCAGTTTGTAAAAACCATAGTACAAAAGATTTTATTGGTCAAAATTCCAATTTAGTAGTAGTAGTTTATTATTAATTGTTGTAGAGATTATTTAACGTTCAGTTAATTCGCCAATAGAGTGCTTACACATCATTGATAAGAATTACATTCGGATTCAAATTAAATATACCAGAAAGTTGAAAAAATTTTAGATACATATGGTATAACCTTTAGAAATAAATATATTGAAAACATATCTATTTATTTATTTATTTATTTCATTGGCTTTGTTACATATAATTAAATGTTTAAAGCAAGTCAATTTTAAAATATACATAATATAAATAAAAACATGAAAGAGTGTTTCACATTGATATGTTATTTGACAAAATTATGTCCGAAATATTCTGAAATAGTATAAAAATCTTTTTAGTAGTGTTAAGGAAATGCATAAAAATTACACTATAACAATCATTCTATAAACAGGAGTAAATTATGTTGAATGGTTACCAACAAAATAAATAAATAAAATTTCATTTTCTTCGTCCACGCACTGACGTCACACAAATAATCCAGGCCTCACGCAATTCACATCAGAAGACGCTTCTTTAAGAAGACACATAACGTCCACACCAGATATTTTTCTTGCTCTATATCACAACTTATGATTTATATGACATGATTAGAAAAAAGATAAAAAACATATCTGTTTCCTGCGTAAAGCATATAAATCTTTTGTTTGTTTTTCTGTTCTGCCTAGCATTCCTGTTACCGATCGCGGTTCTAAAATTTCAAAGGCAGCTTTTAAATTGCATTCGGTTGACAGTGAAGTAGAAATAATGAGATACCTTATTATTTACAAACAGCACTACAATGTGCATATAATATAAATAGAATTTAACGATACTCTATCATACTTTGCGGTAGGATGTTTAGAAAAGTACCGAGTAATAGTCATTAAAATGAGAAGATCTTTTCTGAAGAAAATAATACATCAGCTAAATTATAAATACATTTTTCTAACTTGTACATCATGTTTTGTAAAAAAATTCACATAAACTAACAATAATATAAATATACGACAAAAATGCATCAATATTTATTGTTTCTAATAGTTTCTACTAAATTATTTTAAAGAAAATTACATATCCGATTGTAAAATTAGGTTTTTTATAAAAAGCCTTGGCTTGTAGGCATATTATAAAACACAATGTCTCATAATTTTATTTCACTCAAGAAGGGTGGTTCTTTATTTAGTTCAGTTCAATCAACCAAAACTGAGTATATGGAATCGCGAAGGGTATTGGGTTGTGTATTTATAGTTCAGTTCAATCAGAGTATTAATACTTCTGAAGGGTATTGGGTTTATTATTGAATTGAGTGCAATCAGAGTGTCTACCAAAACCGAGTCTGGTGGAATTCAAGAAGAGTATTGGATTGCATTTACTTTTAAATGTACATGGTTTTAGTACCTAGGTAAATAAAGGAACGATAAAATTTTTGCAAAAAACATACTTTCACAAAAATATTGAACATAGGTAACTATTAAAAAAAGTCTGTAAACAAAATTAAATGAAGAATCTTTTAAAAATAAACAAAATTTAAATAAATACGAATACTACGAATGGTTGCATAATTAGAAATTATGATATGCCATTCAAAATTTAGTTTCGTTACGTTAAAGTATAGTTGACCTTTACTAAACTATATTAAAACTAGAATCTGTATCTTATAAATTAAAGGTTTTAAACCTGATTTGACTAGACACAGTAGATAACATAATTTATTTTAGAACAGGATATGATTATTTTTCCAGTTATTTTAAATCCAACCCTCTAAAATAAAACATCATCTGTTCAATTTCAACTTCCAAATAAATAGTCTCGTAGGAGCGAAGCTGACATTAACCGAAACATCAGATGTCCCTTAAATAATAAATAAAGTTCCCCTAACCCTTCTGTTTAAACCCACCCCGTGTATAAAGCTTCCCAATCCAATCGTCCAAAATAGCCGTGTCGTGTCACCATGAAAAATATATCAAAAGCCCAACACTGATTTCGCTGGACATTCCGCTTCACCTCGTTCGTGTATCTTCGCCTGAAGTCGGAAACACTCGGAGAGGTTGGAAGTGACAGTAAGGGTTGAAGGTTATGTAGTCTGTGATTTGGTTTCGTGTATCCTTTCTAAGGACTCCTCCTCAAAGGATTGGTTAAGTTAGGATTTTGTCAGAGACGGAGGGAAGTTTTTTTAGGGATTTTTTTTGTGGAATGTTTACAGGGTGGGCGGGAAGGCAGTGACAGATGGTTTTTAAACGATTTGATTTTGAACATGTGGGAGAGTATCTATTTTAAGATGTACAAATATTATCAGAGATACTTATAATTATAATACATTAGTGAGGGGACTACTGCTGCATTTTATTATTAATGTTTCTTCAGTAGGTAGTTTTAGAGTCACAGTTTCAATTATTAGGTAATTATAATATAATTATTTTACTAAACCTTATACAAGTAATCACTTGCCTTATATTGTATAAACAAATTAATTAAATTTCAATTTAATTAGGGTGCAATATATTTTATGAATTTTGAATATTTTCATTTTCATTCGTGTTCAGTATGTTCTGTAGTATCTCCGAATTAATTTTTTCCTTAAGTTGTGAAACATGATGTATATGTGTTATGTATATAAAAAATACCGAGAAAAATATAGATTAGAATTTAGCACTTTTACTAATTTTTCTACGTGAGTAGGTACCTACTATTTTTATGAGACATAGAACAAAATCCGTTTTGAAGAATATGATTTTACCTATTTTTCCTAATGTTTTTATTTTATTTTTCTTGTTAATTCTCATATATTTACAGATATTTCTAAATTTTTTAAGTTTAAGTTAAATTTTTTATATTTCCAAAAATTATTTAAAAAATGTAACCTTAAATAGGTACTTTTGAAACCTAATTTCAGATATTTACTTACTACCTAAACCAAGAGTTATTTTACCTTTTTAAGGTAGTCAGTAGCCAGTACTTTTGCAAAATTTTAATTTTCTTAAGAATTTATTAAAGTTTTGAATTAATTATGTAACATATTTTTTCTATTTGGCATTCATAAAGTTGAAACTTTGTGAAACGCAACTGAATGTCGCCAGGGTTCACTTTGTGACACGCAACATATTTTTTTTAAATGTTGGTATTGGTAGTATCAGATTACATTTACTTCAATTGTCAAACGTCAAATCTGAGAACGTACAAATTTCTTCATAACCTCCAAATTTGTATTGCTTTATTTTTTATTGAATATAGTAATGAAAAACAAATAATTTCAATATTTTCTATAGCACCCAGAATAGTTCAGTAATTATATACTTTTACAGTGACAGTGACGGTAAATAAATGGCAATATTAATGTCACCAACCAAAACGTTACACACATAAATTTCCCTAGATCAACTCTTGGTATTTATTATGACAGTTTAATTTAAATCTTAATATTAAAAAGACACCAAATAGAAAAAATAGTATAAAGAACTCATTTTATAAGACTTTTTTGCACTTGTCCTTTAGTAAACTCGCCATCAGGTTCGTTTTCTAAATTTAAACGCGTGCGAAAAAATCATGTCTTATAAAACTTGTTCTTTAATATACTATTTTGAAACGCAACTGAATGTCGCCACTCGCCATGTTTCACTTTGTGACACGCAACATTTATTTTTGGAAGGTTAGTGTTGGTAGTATCAGATGACATAATTTACCTTAATTGTCAGCCGTCAAACCTGAAAACGTACAAATTTCAGTATAACCTCCAAACCATTTTTGTTTAATAAATAAGTTTTTACTCAATAAAATTAATGGATATTGTAATGGAAAACATAATAAATTCAGTATTTTCTATAATGTCTTCATTTACATCAACTAAAATAGTTATATACTTTTACAGTGAAAGTGACAGATAAATAAAAAGCGATTGGGGTTAAAAAGACTTTTTAAAGAAAGAAAAACAACTTCAATTAACTAAAACATAGCTCACAAATATTTATAAAGTAAATCTCCTAATAACTAAAAACAAACAAAAACGATATAAAACTCCAAAGCCATCTTCCTAAAGGGCATATACCGTAACCCGCATCGTATAAGTCTCTGTATCCATATACCTACATCCCCTGCTTTCAAGCGTTACGAAACACGGAACAAAACATAATAATTTTACTTTTGTCTTCATATGTGAGCGCTCAGTTAGCCTCGGGCGCCGTTTAAACCGCACATACGTGGCTACGTAGGGGGGGGGGGGGGTTTCTATACGATGGGGATGAAAAATTGTGTCATATACAAGCGGAGGAACGGCTGGAAAGGACTCGGCGGATGTGTGCTACAGCATGGCCGCAAACTGCCTAAACGGCTTCAGGAATTGGCTCTGTTAGAAAGTTTCTTGCAAGATATTAAAGAATAAATTGGGGTAGAAAAGTGATAGTTATTGTTATTTACTTGCATGATGATATTGCATGAGTTTTATAGAATGTAATGGGGTATGCAATTTGGATATGAGCACGATATACGTTATTATTTGTGAAGGTTTTCTTTTCTGAATAAAAAGTATAAATGTTCATTCGAAATGGATAATAATATTATAATACATTTATGTGCCTACTTACACGACTATTTCCCTCATAAAATTTAAGCCAATCAGAAGTCTGACATTTTTGAATATCGTCCAATCAACGTAGAATTACACGATAATTTTGCACTAGTGCAAATTATCGATAATTTGCACTAGTGCAAAATTATCGTATTTGGAAACGGCGTGGCAATGTGATTCTGACTTGCTGTCAAAAGAATTTTTAAATTTTGCTTTATTTTTCATGAGAGAAACAGCGTTGGCTAAATTTTAATCGGGAAATAGTCCTTCGAATATCCCTCGTGCATGTAATTGTCGATAATTTCCTCTCGTGCCCTTCGCGCACTTGAGGAAATTATCGACAATTTGACATGATGACATGCACTTGGGATATACGAGTATATGAAAATTGCATCAATATTGCATGGAAATTTAATACAAAATAAAACCTAGTAAATATTAACAATAATTAATGTCCATGGCAAATTTGCATCACGAGGTATTAAAGGTATTAAAATTAACAAATTCGCATAATTAATTTAGCCACAATTATTGCCATAAATATCAATTATCTTTAATAATTTATTATATGTTTAAGTACTAATTTATTATGGAAAAGTGAAAATCGGCTATGGAAATTTAGGTTGTAAAATTGACAAAAATAGGTACTAAAAAGTATTTTTAAGTTACAAATTTTGAAATAATAATTGTAAGAACCTCATGCAACAGATTTGCAGATAACAGCAAGTACACGCACTTCATAATGCTTTTATTACTGACTCGTGCGACAACACCAGATAAACTGACTACTCAACACTACAACCCCAATTAAAATAGTAGTTCTGACAACAACATCTTATATAAATATAAATCATGTAATACATTCATAAAGTTAACTTTGTGAACGCCAAATAGAAAAAATCGATTATGACGCATGTGTAATAATAAAAAAAGGTTATTTCGTATTATATTGGTATTTGTGTCAGTAACTTCAATAAAAAATAATCTTAATATGCGATTCCTATTGAATAACTTGCGCATATTTTCCTCTTTTTTATCGATAAAAGCATACAGAATATTTTCAAAACCACGTCTTTGTATATTACACAAAAATAAAATTAACGAATACCGTCTCGTATTCTTATTTACTTAACCTCTATTTTCCTATCCAATATACCGTGTATAATTTGAAGAACCTCAACAGGAAATACGTATCAAAGGCTTGGCAGGAAATTCAACATTTTCTGCATTATTAACTTCACAAAAGAATTCCAAAGAAATTTCGATCGTATTCATAGCAGGCTGAGGGAACATGATCAACGAAGCAAAGCGTCTTGCTGAATGAAGTACAGTTCGCGTTGGTGTTACTGTAGTAACTTACTAACTACCGTGATATACGATATGATCTAGTAATCATGCTTTAGTACTGTTACATGTGAAGTTACCTTGAATAAGAGTAATGAATGGGAATCGTTTGATAGTAGACTATTATAGTTAAATGCAAGGATTAATAGTAAGTACTATTAAACGTTGTGTAACATTTGTTCCCACGTAAGTGAGTTACAAGAGTTTTATATGGAAAGAGAAGGTTTTTCGCTGTGCATAATTTTACTTAAAATTTTATAGAAATGTAATATTCGAATTTTGGTCTGACATATTATTCTTATGTTAGATACAAACTTGAGTATTGTGTGTAGTAATCTGGAATTAAATCTACGAATTTCATCAAGAGCATAGAATCCTTCCAAAGAAAATTTCGGAGATACAGTCCAAGAGTCTTTTTGAGCGTCGTGTGAACATGTGTGTATTCTATCTTCATAAATTCATATATTGATGACCGTAGTTGTCTATCCTTTCTTAATTTGCATACACCTTCAGTACATACCTACTAGAAACATCCTATTATTCTATCTACCTGTGACCCGAATTTATTTGCATCTGATTTCTAAAAGCGATCAAATTCTAAATTATTAGACTTATTATTTATACAATTTAGCACTTCATTTATAGTGAATAGAAAAAGTTTTAAAGAATTGCAGTTCTGACAACTCTGATTAAAATCGGTTCAAATTTAGTCAGGTATATACAAAAATCTACCGTGTAATATTCTCTCCATAACAACAACTATGTTCTCCTGAGTTGACTATTAAGTTATGTTATGTTATGATGTGTTTAATTTTATATACAAAAAATAAACTTAAACGTGAAAACGTGAATGAACATCAAAGTCAAATGACAAAAAGTAATGAATATTGTAGTCCAATTTATTTCTGTCGGTTCAACAAATAGGTAGAGAATAAATTTGTGATATAATTTTTTGCGACATAAATTATTTCTCCGCAAAACATTTTTTACAAACAAATCCTAATTTTAGTAAAATCCATGTAACTCCTAAAAATTTTTTGCATCTAAACAAAATAATAACTTTTATTACACGTCATTGTTTTTGCTACTGTATCCTGTGGCCGATTCGCTATGTTTTTGTTTCACAAAATGTCATATCTGAAATAATTCCGTTTTCTCCTGTTTACACACCCACGGGTAGAGTTTTTGCAGATGTGCGATGTGCGTTTGTTAAACCTTTTTGCGGAGTATTTTCCTAGTTTGCTATGAATTTTTTATGTTGTTGGTTGTTCATGAAAATATTGCCAACGGTCATAAGTCATAATGTTTTTGTTTGATGATTTTATTTTTTACTGAAATAATGTTAATAATAAAACGTATTTGTAGGTAGGAAATTCTGCTGATGCATTTATATAAACTATGAGATATTTTATAAGCCTTTATATCAGGACACTAAAAGGATATTTTTGAGAAGCGGAACACTAAGCTTCTTGAGAATATCATACTGTAATTTTATTTGTAAATAAATCGGATTAGGTATTTATACAGTAGTTTAACGAATAATTTGTAAGTAAAACTACGAGTACATACTAGTATTCTTAAGAATTGTAACTAGAAATGCTACAATTCTTCATTTTACGAGACGTTTAAGTTTATTTTTTGGTCAATTTCACGATCCGGAACACTGTTCCGGATCGGTCCATCTGCTTTTTATACTATCTTATAATTAATTTTATAATACTTAGTTGGACTCAAACTTTGTTGAAAACAACTATTAAAGTAGGTACCTATCATGAAATGCTATTGTCTGAATAAATAATAAGTATCCCAAGAAAATTTGTTGCCTTATTATAGATTTATTAGTGACATATTTTTATAAAGAAAATAAAATAAATTTGCAATTAAGGTTGGCCTTGCATTGTTTACATATTTTTCACCAAGTTACACAACATAGTAAAAATTAGATTTAATACTATAATAATCAAAATATTAAATGCATCTTTTTTGTTTCAGGTCAGTGAAGGACGCCAAAAATTGGGAAAATGGTTTGTTGAAATAAAAAATTTATAAATAATTTTTACTAACTCATATTTTTAATAATGGCCACAAATAATTTTGGCAATAAAAAATATTTAATTGCTTAATACATAGTTTAATAATACAATATAATAATACTTAATTAATTTAATTTTCAATCTACAACTCAACTATAATTCCTACTACATGAAAGTTAATTTTATGTAGGCAATTTATATTGAATTCCAAAAATTTTAATTTTAATTTAATTACTCGTCGATATGATATTAACTATCGAACTAATTACAGTTTATTGGCAATACTTAATTAAACCAAAATGAATTTTTCTTGTTCAATATAATTACATATCGAATTAGTTTTTATGCTTCAAATACGTTATATCTATTATCAATTTAGGACAATTAAAATAAATTATTTAACATTGTAGATTAATTGGCCAAACGCTATTAATACATAATTGATTAAAAAGTTTTTATTTTTCTACAATTATTTTAACTTTTTAATGTATGTGGTCAAAGATTTTTGGAGGTCGGATAACTCAAATACGAATTACCGAAAAATTTTGATATTTGGTATTTTACATTTTTATACTAATTGGAAGAGATGCTACGATTTTGGTACAAATACCTTGACCGGAAGTGGTATTTTCTTGAAGCATTCTAACATTTTTTGGAAAAATATAGAAAATTCTGCGATAGTTACAATTTGCCATACTACATTTGAAAGAACAAATAATTATATTTTACAATATTTATTTTCTATATCTCTTACCAATAAAGAAAAACTATTTTTCAAAGATTTATAATTTTACCTACCAGCACGATTTGTAAATCACAATATAGAAAAAAAATTAAAAACAAAAATGAAAATGTCAATGTGACAGATACACAATTTCTGAAATGTTTGTGGCACCATTTTAAAAGAAATGTATATATATATATATATATATATATATATATATATATATATATATATATATATATATATATATAAACTGGACATAATGTAATAAGGTAATAATAGAGTTAAATTTTTATCTAAAGAGCTAATTAAAGAACTAAGGACTATAAAATAATTTTCAAAAAGTTTGTAAATTTATTGCAAAATTATAATTTAAGAAAGCCTAACTAATACCAAATTCACATAAATTACAGTGTTAAGGCGCGAGCTTATGTTAGCCACATCAGATTTTTTCAATGCATTTACCTAACAGTGAAGTTATGCTTTATGCAGAATTTAAACAGCACTTACGAATACGATACAATCGATTCAATACCGATAGTAATTAGTAATACTACTACAAATCCCACAGAGAATATTTCAATAAAAGCTTTTCTCGTCTCGTTACAATCAAGTCATAAATTTATCAGCTAAACCCGCTGTCAAGGGACAGTGGAACAGTAGAACAAAGAAAGAAAATGTCTCCTTCCGTTTAATCCCGTTATTTACCTGTCGAACGAACCGAGACGAAACTCAGTTCGAGACCAGCGAAAACTAAAAACTTCCGTTTGATAAATTATAAAAGAAGCGTTCGACATCGTAATTTCATTACCAGCCGATCGAGGAAGACCTGAAGGCCGCTTCACACGATGCGAACAACTATTAGTTTTAATAATGGAGACCTTTATACGTTCCTGCAATAGTTATCAAGGGTATTCGTCCAAGGGCGAAAGGCGAAAAGGTCTCTTACCCGATAATGAAATCGCACGAGGGGTAACATCCACTAATTGATTAACTTGATCTTACTTCAATGTATTTTACATACCTAATTAAAATTCTGAACATGATATTTGCCATTAATAATTCAAATTCGTTTAAAAATTTTTGGTAGAGTACTTAGAAAAAGGAATTGCGTAGAAATCAATAGCACTGAGTGATACGAAGTGATTTAGAATATACGAATACGGTACCTATACTATACGTGATATTTTAGGATAGTGATGAAATGTTATATACTAAAAGGTAATTTATTTAATAAATAATTTGTCCTTCAATGGTCTTTTGTATACCAAGGACTGAAAGTAGCCTTTTGCAGATTGAACGCAGTGAGGGTTACATTTAGTCGAAGTCCTTTAAGTAAACACAATATTTTTTCTATAATTAATTGATTTTTATTAAAAATCAACAGAAATTTTGTAAATTTTCATGGATATCATTATATCTGCGAAAGCTAACAAACATGTAAACAAATTTGACATTTAGAATTTTTTTAAATTGAAAATCGTATGACACAATTCACAGTCAATGGAAGAATTGATTACATTAATAGTAACTAGAGTTATATAAAAATATATAGAAATTTTTTACTAGTAGCTTGAGAAATTTAACTATAATTAATACGTGGAAACTTTCCTGTCATATGTTTGACATTAAATTAAAATTTGGTTGATATGTCAATTTGAGTGTAAATAAGCAATTAATATGGTAAATAATACATATTAATGTTAAATATAAAATAGAACGGCGGTGTCATTGCGATTTTCTTTCGTGTACCACACGAGCTGATTAAGACGTTGTTGGAAAGCACTCATTCCGGAAAGAATTGATGCAATATTAATATAAAAACCAAATCTAAAATTAATGATTACTGGTCTGAAAACATTTTCAAGCTGTCACTATTAGCAACGGTCTGCAAGAATTTTTCATTTTCAAGTATCCAAGTAAAGTATAAAAATTCAACTTTTAATACCGATCGTAGAAAAAATCATTTGTGAGAAATACTACATAACTCAAATTATTTACTTATCTTCTGAAATAAGATTCTTATTCATACTTCTACTATGATTGTGTTTTATTGTTATCTATTCGGGGTGGTTTTGAAGTTAATGTCATAAATTTTTGGGTAAGTAGTATGACATGTGTAGATTAGAAAACAAATAATTTTTTAAAAATGCGAAAAATTAAGGGTAGTTTACCTGCAATATTTTTTGTAATACTGCATTAGATTCATTTTACTATTAACACAAACAATAGAAGTAGGTAATTAGCATCTTAAATTACATAATACTAGTAAAATAAACAAACAAAATATAATTATTTTTAATTAAACAATAATTATTCCACCTAGTGGCTGTAGCAACGAAATATTTGTGACTGGGAAACAGGAAAATTTATTTTGAGATTTAAAAAAATTCTTTCTGTTTCGTAATCTACACAACATCACATCATACTACTTACCTTTAAATTTATGACATTTACTTCAAAACGACCCTGTAGAATTCTGAAAAACGTTTGTTCCAGGAAACAAATTTAGTTATATTCCGAGTTGCAGGTGTGAAGCGGCCTTAAGTTGCAGTACGTTCTAAGTTCCCTGAATAAATCATGGGTTCTTTGCGCGAGGATTCGGCGAGTGAAAAAATGCCTGATTGCCGAAAAAGCGCACAAAGTAGTTGCTGTAAAGTTGCCAAGCTGCCCGAGGCTTTGCATGAATAAATTTCGATTGGAAATAAATTATGCAAAAAGTTGCGGAAGTGCGGAAAGCGGAGCTGTCGTTGAGTTTCTGACAATGTGACACTGTGTTGTGAACAATTTGACAATTGGTTTGCGGATGCAGAATGTCAGGCATGCTGTTATAAGAGTTTCAAACAAGTTACAATGTCATGGACATCAATAATTCACGCTATTGTATTAGCGATTTTAATGCATGGACAGAGTAGTTACTTAAAGTCGCGCTCGAAAACTTTTTCAGACAGTTATTTTTATGCACTTTATCTGCATAAATTTCTACAAATAGGAACAAGCAATAGGTATAAATAATATATCAAGAGTATTATACAGTTTCTAGATTGCCTTATGCTAAATAAGAATTCCTGAAAATAAACATAATATGCAGTAGAAATTAAAGAAAAGGGAGCAAAGTTCATCAAATTGCAATGAATTTTATGCAAAATGAACAATATTACAGACATAATTTTTGGAATAGGGCAATTAGGAATTTATATATTGTGAAACATAATTTTCATTGTAGGTTACATCTTTATCGTATTACTAGTAGTAGTAGCAAGTTACATTTTAATGTTTTGTTTAGCAGCTAAGAAAAAGATAAATAAGGTTTTTATCACTTGAAACAGTTGCCTTTCTTTTTTATCCGCTGTCAAAACGATAATATTGTTTTGTTTATAATAAGTAATAACGAGATAGCACAGTGGTAAGAGTGCTAGACTGTTGTAACAGAGGTCTTGGGTTCGAATTCGGGTCAGGTTAGAAATTTTCACAGCCTGGCTTTGATCGGTACCTACTCTCATCACCATTCCAAGTAGTAAGGTCCTTAACGTGGTATATTTAAAGGAAGATAAAAAAGTGTATGGGATAAATCATCAATCGATGCATGTGGTTCAAATCCCGAACGAATACTACTACTATTTTGTAAAATAAATTTAAAAAGACAGATATATAGTAACTATTGCTTATTTTATTTAACCTACCTAATAACAACCAAAAACTAAAATTAAAGAAATTTTATAGGTTAAAATGTGATTAAAATGCTAGCTGAGTATTTTAAAAATACTGAGTACTTAGACAGAGGTATTTTATAACATCATCAAACTGAAAACAAACCATATAAAAGACATCAATGAAAATGTTAATAGTTATAGTTTAGCAATAAAATAAAATAAACGTGTTTTCTTCTGTATTTTCAACATGTCTCTCATAGAAATCAACTTGTGTATTGCATGCCATATTATCATTGACAGCCTTCGTAAAAAATTAAAGTTTCCATTAGCTAAAAAGAATAGTAATTTATTATACAAGACGATAAAGAGATCATTTATCGAAAAGTGAAAGATGTTAGTTCACGAGTGACGAAGGAACGAGTGGGCTATCTTTCACGTGTCGATAAAGACTCTTTATCGTCGTGTACAATATATTATTTTATTTTGTACTTAATGTTAATTTGTGTAAAAATATTCTTATTTTACTTAAATTTTATTTTATCTACTCAAATTTTACTTTATCTACTCAAATTTTACTTTATCTACTCAAATTTTACTTTATCTACTCAAATTTTACTTTATCTACTCAAATTTTACTTTATCTACTCAAATTTTATTTTATCTACCCTCGATGTTAAAGTAATACTTTATCTACTGAAAATGAACGTATAAAACCAATTTTTAACATTAAGTACAAAATAAACATATTAAGTCTCATCTCATTTCAGAAACACACATCGCTTGTTCTAAATTTCTACAATTCCAGAACTTCTCCTAAACTACAACTAAACAAAAACAATAAAAATAGGAATTTGAAGCATCCACAAAAAAGCAAAATTTCATCTCAACATTCTGAAAGAAACTACGGACATTTCACTTCATGGGCGGGGAAGGTTGGCAACGCAGTCTTCAGGGGACGGAGCCGACATTAGTTAATTGAGAACATTCCATTGTTCGATCCTTGCGGCGAACATAAAGAAAATTGTTTCCTTCGGCATCAGCACTCTGTTGTTGTTGTTGTTACCTAGCTACATATTATTTACAGAGCAGTTTTGTTTCTTAGAAATTAATTGTGCACAAAGACTATTGTTGCCGCAGATTGCAGCGTTTGAGAAAATCGCGATAATGGGTACACCGTCTGGAATTGAAAGATCTTTTATCATTTTTGTCTTTGACTAAGTGCAGAGTGCAGCTGTTTTTTTACTTTCCGGCGGAAGGAGCTCTGATTAAAATGATTTTATACTTTTGTGTTGGGTAGGATAAACATAGAAAGTTATTTCTAACATAACTGAGCGGAAACAAAACAATCTTTCGATAATATTTTTTATTTAGATTTTTTAATCATTTTTTGAATATCGAATGAAACAAAATATGAGTCCATGGAAGAACTGACAACTATTGACACGGCAGATAATATAGTTTTATAGAAATTTTGAAAACATTGGTGTTATCGCAATAAATCGAATTTTATTAGTAAACAAAGATGACGTGCAACCATATTGGCTAATGTACTTTTTTCTACAATCCGTACGAATAGAAGGTTTTTTGGACTTCACTTGGTTGTTTCAAAATGAACTATTATTGCAGACTGTTGTGAATGGTGACGGCCTGAAAATATTTTCAGACATCTGCTCATAAAAATCTGTAATTAATTCATATTAATATTACCTACAATAAATTATTATTACTAAAATTATTTATAAATGTCAAGTCGTGTCAAGTTTGTTTGCATTTACATGTGTTTTATTGTATTTTTACATTCAAAATTTTGGCTATTGTAGATATGATAATATAGATGAAAAATTAAAAAATTCTGTTGATTGCTTATAAAAATCAATTACGATTTGTAGAAAAAATGTTGTGTGTACTTCTGGCTAAAAGTACCTATATTTGCAGACTTAGACTTGTTGCCCAGCCCTCACTGCGCTCGTTTTACAATCTCTAGCCTCAATCTGCAAAAGTCTACTTTCAGCCCTTGGCATACAAATATCTATTTTATAATAACTATAATAATTTTTATAAAACAGTTTTTTTAAAGCCTACGAACTATTATTATTAATCTATATTTAAAAATTATGTTATTGATAGAAAACGAACGAATATAAAATAAGTACCTATAAAGAAAAATTATTACATCTAGAGATCTGACTGTATCTTTGAGTATTCAGTGGGGAGATACGCCACATGCATCAAGTTTATGAAGAACGTTCATGTCAAAGATGTGTGGTCGAAAATCGCTTGCGACTGACGTTCGGCTCTTGCAAGATAGTCAACAAACTAAGTTTTGCGCAACAAAATAATAAAAATATCAACAAGTATTTGTTTGACAGTTTGACAGATTGGACCGCCTCTTCCAACAGCTGATCACAAGCGATTTTCAACAATAATCTTTAGCATAGTGCATAAGTTCCATGCCTTATTTCCCCACTATTAATAAAATCAAAGGTCTGTACCTATTGTAATATAAAAAATTTCAAGTGTAATATCTTTCGGTATTTTATCTTCAACCATTCAATTGTGCCACACAATTTAAACACTCCATTGCGATTGGGTGGTAAATAACTCTCTCATAGTCTTTGCCATTCTGTTCTGCTCGAATGCAAATGAACAAACTACAAACACACAATGTGCAATGTGTGCAGCGCATTGCGTGAACTAAGCACTTAGGTCACATGTGCCAGTTCTGTTGTGCCTACAATTAAGCTGCATATAATTGGTTATTGATCACGTATTCACGTATAGAACAGCGGACAACATACGTGAACTATCGACAGAGCGGGAATTAAATCATACGAAGTTCTGTTTCGTGCTGCGCTTTCAGACTTCATTACATAACCATTAAAATTAATACGTCGAACCGAGGAAAATTGTTCGTAGATAGCATTGAATACTATGACCAATAATTATGTAATGACAGCGATGCATTGTTTATGAAGATATGCTGCGTACCTATTTGTTTTTAAATAGAATGAAATTCTAAATCTCTACTATACTCTGTTTGAAATGACGAAAATAATTGACAGTTAATTAAGAAATGGTTTGGGAGTTTGACTTACACCAAAATATTTTCGATGGGGAGCTAATTCTACAAAGCCGTAAGAGAACAATAATAAAAATATCCAGGTAAAATTTAAAAAGACTGAACAACAACAAATAACGAACAGCACTTACAAAGAATGAAATCAGATTAATTGACAATTATTGACGTAACATTTGAATTGACAACAGCACGTAGCAACCAATAGACTTACAAGAAATTCTTTATTGGTTTTTTGAGATGTTGCTCTGAGAAGGTTTGTCTTCTCGGCACATCATCTTTTATTTTAATTGTATTTTTGATCCAGTTAAGCCTTGTGTGAAGAAATTCTTTACTTATTGTAATTAATTGTAAATATACAGATTGTAAGATGAATATTTCGAAAAAAATTAATCAAACATCAAAATGTGAGGTTAGATTAATATTTCTGTGACTAACAAAAAAATACTCATTACATGTTTTATTTTCTGTGCGTGCGAAGTATTTCAAAATTACTCAACTACAATAAATTCAGATAAAAATATGCAGTCGTATTCTGATTGCTGCCATTTCAAGGATTGCAGTAATTGTTGTTAAACTCCGTTGAATAATAGAAGAAAATAGTTTTTTGTAATATTTGAAAACCACTGACTCAGTACTACTTGACTTTAAAGCTTATAGTGTCTTAGATGGTAATAAATCTATTATGTCCATGCTCTAATACAAAATTTAAGCTGCTGAAAAACAACAACTTACTTTTTAGCACTTAATTATCAAAGAGTGATACTTTATATACCTACCTTCATTTATATTTTATTCAACTTTAAAAGGCTACTAACGGACATATTTTTAAACTCACTGGGTCGTACTTTTCACATATTCACTTTAACAGTAATTGCATGGACCAAATTTACTCCCAGTCTTTCAAAAGCAAATATCCCAGAGCTCTCTGCAAATGGCAATGGCATGGGTGGAGGGCAATATCGTCCCAAACCAACTCGGACCAGATCGTTAATTTTGCATTCTTGTTTCAGTCCTTTTTTGAGGATTGTGAATCATTAGTCACTATACTATAGTAGAGGCACGGAATCAGACGAGGTACACCATCAAAAAAAGTAAATGGCTATGACGCTAAAGCCTGTTTTACATTATACTTTTTTCGTCTAGATTCATGCTAGATTTTTCGTTAGATTTCCATCCGAGATTCGTTCGATTTTCATACTTTATTTCCAAACTATTCGTATACAATCGGAATTCTTCGATTTTTTCCGAAATGGTCCAAGTTAGGCAACTTCAAAATAATAAATAATATTCTTACTTATTCTGACAAGTGACAACTTAAGATTTGGAGGTTAGAATTTATAATGGAAAAAATATTAACACAACTTGAATAACACGTACAAGTGCAAAACTCATAAATGTCAACGTGAACAAATTGAAACAAAATATCAAAACTTTTAAAGGTTGGTCAAACTGACTCCAGATTGAACTGCGCGTGCGTAGACAAATCTAGTATGAATCTCGAATAGAAAAATAGAGGCGGGCGTATATTTCTATACTAAAAAAAAGTATGGAAATCGAACGGAACTCGGATGGGAATTTTTGATTTACATTATAGGTACTAGAAATGGACAGGAACTTCTCGGATGAATCTCGAGCTAGAATCTAGACGAAAAAAGTATAATGTAAAACAAGCCTAAAACTATGATCTATGTCATCATGAATATTTAAAAAATCATGGAAGAATTTGGCGCAGTTTCGGATCCAGAAAATCTGTAAGAAGGAATTGAATTCTTATAAAAAACATTTTGTTTTCTGAAGGAAAAGAGAAAATTGCGCCGTAGGTGAAAATTTTTTTTTGGGTTCAAGGTCAACGGCTTTATTCAAAGTTAAGTTTTCCATATAGGCGAAATTACGTATATATTGTACCCTCTTTCACAAGTAGAAATTAAAATAAATAACAAATTTAAAAAATAAATGAAATGAAAATTGGGAAATTTTATTATCTCTAATTTGTCAACCAACGATTTCTTAAATTTGTAAAGAACAAACTCTCTCAAGGGGTGCGTCCTCCCCTGGCATGGCCGAAAGAATACGTAAGGTCGGACACTGCGCATCTTTGGGCGTGGCTACGTGACGTCACTTAGAGCCTAGCCACTGAGGGCGCACTTGAATTATACAGAACTATGAGTGACATCATGCGCGGCTTGGGCGCGTTTATGAAGCCGGAGTGTTCGACCTTACGTATTCTTTCGGCCTTGCTCCCCTGGTATGTGAATATAGTAATTAATTTCGTGGCGGGGAGGTTTAACCCTTAAAAAAAAACCCGTGGGTGCGCCATTGAAAGAATCTTCAAAGAATCCTCGTGTGAACAGGTCATTGAGCTGGTCCGAGTTAACTTGGGACGAAATTGCACATCGCCGTGCAAATGAGCATTCTGACTCCCACTACCCCTAAGGCCGGCCCTGGGGCACGATTCGCACCGGTAATTGTTTCCGAAAACTAAAATTACATATCGGGCAGTCAGTCCATTGTGTGATTACTACCACTGTCTCTACAGAGACGGTTAATAACTTTTTAGCGCGAATTGCGAAATGAAATTGCTGGCCATAGATGGAGATTTTTCCCTTTTATGAATCGTTTTTTGTTGTAATTTGACTGCAGTGTATGTTTGAAGAGAAAAATTAGAGATGAAAAAGATTGTTTTGCATAAAAATTGGATATAATTGCGTATGAAGTTGTAATATGAATATTTTTATGGATGAGATGAATAAGAGTCTAATGAATGCTTTATGAAATTAATATTGCGTGTATACATTTATTTTTATTATACTCGTAAATAACTTATTATCGTTTTACTGCTATTTTTATTTAAATTAGGCTATAAAATATTTTTAATTTAATTTATGCTAAATGTATGCTCCTACTTTGCAAATAAATAAATCAAATTTAATTCGGTATTATTTGCATTGCATTTCGTATAATGTTTTCTGTAATTTATTTCCGATTTAAAATATATTTTAGTGGGCGCAAGTTATTTATAGACTAGGTCGGTTGGAATATTTAACGTCGGTAGTAGAATTTTAATTTCATTAATCGTTCTTTGAATATGTAGAATAATATAGGTTTTAATATATTATTGTGTACACCTAAAAATAAGACTTACTTTTAATCCTGCTGCATAATCATACGCCTGCCTCCAGATCTGTTTCTGAAAATAATAAAATAGTTAAGAATTTGTAAAAAACCAAAACATTTAAAAATATGTTAATATTATACTTTCTTGCAGTTTATACTTCTTATATTATGTTACTATTATTTGGCATTAATTTTTGATTTCACATCATATATTATTTGACATGTAAATGTTTTTCTTTTATTTTGCCATTTCAGGTGACAAAATAATAACGTTCAAAAATAATACAACTGGGTGTAAATCAAATTAATTAAAGTTCCATTAATTTTCCATAATTATTCATATAGAAAATACACACATACATACATATTTTTAAATAAAATATTAATTACTACCTGTTTTTCACAAATTAGAAAGTAAAAAAAGTCCCATAAATAAATTTAAATTTCAGTATAAATGATGTCTGTGATTTTTGTCCCAGTTACATTAATAGATATGTGGTTTCAGTTCCATTATCACAGTATTTTAACAAAAATTACAGTAAATTACAGTATATATTGTGTTAAAATTACATTCAATTTCTAGACAAAACATAACCTGAGAATGGCTATAATCATTTAGTTTTACTTTTTACTGCAATATAATAATTGTAAATTATATTTTCTTGGAGCTTGTGTTGTCATTAATTTTATATGAATTAGAATATCAAGCTGATTGAAAGGCAATCATTTAAAAACCACAAGATTATTATTAAAGGTCAGTAGCATCAATAAAATGGAAGACCGGAAGACATGGATTCAATCTGTGGTTTTGAAGAATTAATATTGCATTGCTACTCGTACTGATTTTCAATTTACGATTTGTGCATCAAATGGAATTTTAGATTTAACTAGAAGTTGATACTGTTGTTGTTGTTGTTGTTTAACTTTAATATGAAAATAAAGTATGGAATTGTAAGTGTCTTTTATTACTCATATTTTTACCTCTAGTTATATAGAAAAACGATGATTTAAGGCCTTAGGAATCCATTGGATACTTAAATAAAATGATATTCATCATCAGCAAATATTAAAAAAACGTTCAATAATGGATGTGAAAAAAATTTGTAACAAAACCGTTATTACAATAAAGATTAAATACGACAAACAAGGATTTAGGTTTTCGGAATATGTAAATATAAAATACATGCAAATATTAAATATTTTGTATATTATTAAGTAGATGAGGCATGTATAAAAAATTATACATTTTTAAAATTATATTTCGTATTTTTATTCAGTTACTTTTTTGTTTTATTTAAAATTTTGACAGTTATTTTAATCAAATTTGAAAAAGTCTATTTAATTAAATCAATTAAAATTTGAAAATGAAATTTAAAACGTGGTTTACATTTAAGTAGTTAAGTGGTTTTATCTGTCGATGAAATACCGATTCAAATATAAAAGTTTCATCCACGTTCCGTACCTATTTAATTGTGCATTATATATTGCTATAGAAATAATGAAAATGATAATTAGTTTTCATTGGAAATTTTAAATAATGTATCTTCGCTTTGAATACTTATTACTAAAGGCTCGACTATAAGAGTACACCAGTGTGTTCGTGAACCCTGAACTCGTGGCCCGATTATGCCCAACGTTGCGGTCCGAAAGAAAATTTATTGTCTGTGATACCAGCCGAACTTTGCTGATTAAAATCTTTTGTATACAATTTGCTGACGATTCTGTAATTTTTCGTTTCTTTCTCGATGGGTTGATTTTGTGTTTTGATATGGTTTGTTATACGCTGCATTAGTTTTCAACATAGACTGGAATGGTTTTGATTTATGAGAGATTTTTCTACATAAGAGTTACCTAGTCATTTCGAGAGTGTAATAATTTTAATATTTCAAAGAACTTTTTGTAAATTGTGATAAGTTTGTTATTCATGTCAGTGTGTTTATTTCGGAAAAAAAATAACAATTTAAGGATACCTGCTGAGCATGGAAGAGAAATTTGTTATATTTAAAGTAAAGTAAACAATTTTAGTATCACGAGTAGATATTTTAATTGAAACATTGAATCTACTACAATACCACAAGTGATTATTTACACTATGTCTAATAAATGTCTGGTGTTAAGAATAATTCACTTTAAATTTGCAATTTTAATAAATTAACCTACACTTATGGCCATTTGTACCGCTTCCACTTAAATTTTTAATATCACTTAAATGAACAATATGGAATCAAAATCAAATTGTTACTCATAGAAATAACATTGCTGTCATAAGTTCGATTCGATATTTTTTATTTAAGTTACACTTAAAATTTAAGTGGAAGCGGTGCAAATGGTCATTAGTATCCGTTAATTTTGCGAATTTTTCAAAAATTCTTATCATGTAATACAGGGCGATTGTCGTAAGTCCGGCACTAAGAATATTTCGTTAATTTCGAGAGATACAGAATATTTTTATAAGCAAAGTTAAACTAGATAAAGAGGCTTGTAAGATGGTCACAATAAAAACATTGTATGGGTAAATGGGTACAACTTTTAATCTAGTATAGGGAATGGTAATGTCATATATTTTTTTAGAATGTAAATAAAATAAGCTTTACAACGATACCATATTATCATAGTTTTACTCGAACCACTTCACAATGGCGGCGAATTTTCTTCAAAATATTTACTAATAAAAATCAATTACAAATAATATAACATGGTAAACTATGAAAATTAAGTTTTACTATCAAAACAATTCATTTGGTTGTCAAGTAGGTAAAAATTGATATTTTCTATTTTCTCTTTCAATTACATTGGAGTTTTATGTTCACCATTGTATTAAACTCAAAGTTTATAATTAATTTTCATAAATCAATATTGATTAAGCTAATGAAAATTCTATAAGGCTATTTTACATGTGATACAAAATAACATTCCATTAGAGAGGCATCGAGTAATTTGATAAAATAATTATGTTTTGATTTTTAACAAATTAAAATCGTAATCGGCGAAGCTCAGCTGAAATTTTTACCTGGCATATTTATTTGATTTTATTTGATTGCAAAACAGCTCCTGGTAATTTTTAGAGCGCGTTACACTCGTGTCAATTATTGCTTCATTAATGTAATTGCTTTTTTTTGGTAACACGTGGAATTGCAAATAGGTATAGGAATTTTCCCCCCAATTTAAATTTTATGTGATAATTTTGTTAACATGTATGTTTGAGAGCTCAATCAATTTATTAACATTTTTATTGACAGAGGGAAAGTGTTTTTCAACAAATTTACCAAAATTGAGTCAATATGAAAATTATATCCTGATTTTATATTTTTTTTAAGTAAGTACAAAAAGAGTAAGAGAAACATTCTTGAAATTCAAATTTGATAAATTAACGTTATAATAGATGTACATGCTAACTATTTGAAAGCTTATCATTAATTTCTGATAATGGAGCAAACTTTATTCAATTTACTATGCATCAACTAACGAAAATTACATTCTCTAATCTACTTTAACAATAATTTAATAATGAGTAGGTAATATAACATTATTAAAATTTAGTACAGGGTTTTATCTGTATTATCTAATATCCATAATCTATAAGTATAATGTGTAATATAATTATGAATATTAATTGTAATCACATTGCAACAGTAAACTTTAATGATAATGTTATTAATAATAATAATGTATTGTGTTGGTAATATAGACAAATGAAATGGAATTAATGTGTAGTCTAAAATCGCTTTAATCAATCTATTTGTTTAATGACAAATGACAGATAATTTATAAACTACAAAGAATCAAAATCTACTGTGAAACAAATTGCAAAAATACTTTACAAATTTATCACTCGTTAAAACAAGATATCTATATATCTTTTATCACATAGTTTGTTTATTGATTGTTTGAAATGACAGTAGAAATGTCATGTTTTGTGTGTATTAAAAAATGAAAAATATGTGTTTTTTGGCGTCGGTCGTCTGAAAAATAGTGTTTATGACTTGTTCGACAGTAATAATATCTTATTGCTTGTGTGTTACCTTATTCGGTTGCACCTCTTTCGTCAAACTTTACATACTAGCACGATATTTTTCACTTTCGATACTCGTTATGAAATATACTAGTTCGTGAGTTACGTTATAATATTGTTCACAAATGATTAGTTTTTGGTTAATAAAATTGATTTTATTTTTATTTTGGCTTTGTTATTATTTAATTATTCATTATAATCGTCGATAAAGTATAGCAGTCTATACTTAATTTTAATATGGCAAGAGTCTTTATTAATAAATTATCGTTGAATAATATTATAATGGTATATTTATTCAATATTCTTAAAATATTAAAATTAAATATAGCTGTAGGTAATAAATAATTATCGTTCGCTTATGAGATAAAAGCCTGAGTAATAAAAAACAGATCAAGGATGGTCTTCTGGTAAAGCAAGGTGTTTAACGTTAAGGTTTACTGGTTTACAAGATAATGGTTTTAATTCAAATAACCCTAATTACAGTAAAATAAGTATTCAATATACAATGTAGCACTGCGGTAATTACATACCTAACAAGACAAAAACGTTTACCGTGTTTTTACGCGCCTGTAATTAATCGTAAATTTATATTGAATCAACATTTATCAAAATAATTCTGGGGTTCCAATATTAGTTGATCGATTATGTAGTTTCATATGTGCCCAATATTTTATAAATGCTTTTCATATTTGCGTGGATTGTGTTTAATATTTTGAAACTTGCGAATGAATATCAAAAATTAAAGGTGTTTATCATTGTCACAACATAATGTTGATATTTTATATTTAATTTTTTATAAACAAACGATGATGTAAGTATTTATATTTTATGTTTACAATTTTATTGTGTATTATTCTCGCAAAAGTAATCAAAAACTGTACATAAAATGAAAACAGTAAACAAATACAAAAAACACTTTATATATTTTTAATTAAAAATTGTCAATTGTTATTCTTATTTATTAAATATGTCAAGATAATGTGAAACTAATATAACAACCTTATTTTAGTACAGGAACGTAACTAGGATTTTTTAGGTAGGCCAAGGATGAACCAGTAAAAAATTAAAGTGGGCTACACCTTCTATAGTAAAATTTTTGTTTTGTAACATTTTTTTACTGCTGAAGGGATTTGATTTAGTTCCTCCTGAAATTAATTTCGTAGAAAAACAGTTGTACCCAGAAGAATATGATATCAAATATGTATGCATAGATAAAGATTGCACGAGCACTCAGACTGACAAGTTAATACATTATCATCAACTATTCAAAAATACAACATTTACCAGCAATAAATCTATATCTATCCACTATTTATAATCATAAACATTTCTTTTGCCTAAGTTAGTACCTATTACTTAGCTATTAAATATTTTAAATATAGGTATCTCTTCCGTAAACTAATGTAAAAATATTGTAAAATTTTTGGGTGGACCAAGACTTTGCAGGGTGGGGTCTGGACCATCCAGGCCCACCTTAATTATGTCCTTGTTTTAGTCCTTTAGTAGGTATGAATTATATTTATTTGTCTGAAAAACTGAAAATTTAAAAATCGACATCGCGGGGTATAACTTCTATTAATTGATACTTTATTTTATTACATGGACAATATACAAGCTGGGATATTATTTATTTATTAAATATTCAGTTTGAGCATTCAACGGAACCTTCTGCGCATGAAGTATATTCGTGCTTGACTGTTTTTTTTTAAATTTATTATTTGCATTATTGTACCAAGAACGCAAGAATAATTCAATTATGTTTATAAGAGAAAACAAGAAAAGTTTTAATACCTATGTTAAATGGTTAAGGTTGTTGCCTTATATAGCTTATTTCGGATAGAGTAAAAGAAGTAAACAAATTTGACAGTACCGTACTACAGAGGCACATGTATGTATTATAGTATTAGTGAGGAAATCAGTTTTGCGTTTGAAATGCCTAGTAAATAGCAATACCGTTGCCTTTTTAATACTTCATAACCTCAATTCTTCGATAAATTGACATTTAAATTAAATATCATTTTTATAAAACTAACTTCCTTACAAATTTAATACAATCTTCTTCTATATTCAATTAATATTGTATTAGTTTCTCGTTACACTAATTTAATAACGAACGATTTCAAGTCACCTTCCTATGCTTATGCAATGTAAATGGGATCAACTTATCAACTGCAACAACTGCACATATATTCATTGTTATAAATGCACCTGTGTATTAAACCATTATAAATAAATGTTAATATTAATTACCCAAACATGAAGTAAATATAAAACATAACAATCCAGCTCTCCAGCGTCATAAATCACCATTCTCTTCTCCCCCGTCTTTATTTCTGATTCCCCTGATCCCATATGCACACACTGACCATTAAATCTTGACCTGACGTAATAAATCCCGCGTTAATTTAATAAAGAGCTACACAGTACGTTGTGTGTCCGTAAACATGGCCGAACCACGAACCATACTCTGCTGACTTGTTGTTTATAATTAACAAAGTAGGCTGCGGTGGCGGTTTTGACAAATGAACGTCGGATGGTTGCTGGAGCTATTGCTGGTAGATGGTAGCGGATGTGTTTCAAATTACAGCTGACCAGACCAAATAATAATAAGAGAAAGAAAGAGGAATGAGGAGAAAATGATTGAGTGGCTGTAATGTGAAAATGTATATTAGGAGGAACATCAAATATGGAGGGAGGCATATCGAAATATGATTATTCGGCAAGAAGCAAGGATATAATTATTTTTAAATAAGAAGCGAAATCCCTTGTCCTGGTTTTTACTATTTGTTCAGCAGCATCATATTTTTGAAAATTCTGACTTCATTATTAAAAAGTAAATCCAGTTAGGTTTGACCACGTTTTGACACTTGATGAATAACAATACTGTGTCCCCTAACAAAACATGTTTTCGTGCTTTTACATTTTTATGTTAAATAATAGCTTCTTACATCATCTGAAAGGAAATTTTGTAAAAACCACATGCATTTAAAACATTTTGCATACTAGGTATATGTATATACTGTGAGTCATCGCATCGGTACAGATCCAAGGTTTATAGAATAGATAGATTGCACCGAAATTGCCTAGTCAAACACAGCCCTGCTGCGAATACGTCACAGCATTCCGACATATGATTAGGTATATATTTACGATGTAAATATGAAGGCGGTTGTTTTGTTTTTGTAGAAGCAGCTGGAATTCTGCAAACCTGTGACGTAATCATACCAGTACGTTTCCCTAACGAAAACTTGGTGCAATCTTGCTTTTCTATAAGCCTTGGTACAGATTCACTTATGGGTATGCACACAGTTGTATTGTAAGAAGAGAGTTAAACTGAAATGTGTAGGTACCTGATGACTGAATCTGAATTAGAACTTGAGTTGTCATAACAGAGCACTCGGCTATCATCTCTATAATAAATACTTTATAATGTAGCAGGCAAATTATAAAATCAGTCGTTTACAAAACGCCTAGTAGTATTCTAAATGACTCGGCATATAATATATCATTTTTAAGTACACACTATGCCGAAGCTTTGCACTGAACTAAATAATCAAATACAATACCTTTCTTGAATTCCACGTACTCAGATTTAGTATAAATTCTAATTAAACTAAATTTAATAAACAACTCAATACCCTTCTTTTCAAATCTCGGCACAAACACAAACTTTAATTGAACTGAAATAACTAATTGGTTATTTCTGTTCAATTAAAGAACCTAATACCATCGATCTTCTATAATTGTAAGAAATGTATGCTAATATAGTTTTTGAGATGAAAGAAATCTGAAAAAGGTCATCGTGAAACATTATGAAGTAAGATTTAAGCTCCGCCTATATTGCCATATTCAGTAATAATAACTGAACTTACGTTACAATTGTAGCAAGTACAAATGTCCTTGCTATTTGTTAAGCTCATAAAATGGAAGTCTTTTATTGGCAGAGATACAATGGTATGTAACGAGTCAAAAACGTGTCAGATAAACCTTAGAAATTGTAAAATGCTTAAAATATGTCAAAAGAGTTTTTATTGAGGGCGCTGTAGGTATTGCGACCCTTCTAGTACATTTAGAAAGTGAAGTATTTGGAATTTATTATAGTTAGTTTACAACAGCTTGTATAATTTTAGGAATTTAGAAGTCTTGTAATTCTTCTAAGATTTGTTACAGACCTTATTGTATTGACTGCAGCTGCCTCGTCTAAAAAGTAAACTTTTGTATTTTTGGAGACAAAACAACCTATATTGGAGTCGACAATAAATTGCCGTGAGTTAGGACTGACGTAAATGTAAGCGCGATTCCAAGAATCTACCCCTAGAAAAAGAGAAAATGATGCTAAGTTTTAAGCCAATAGGATGTCTAGTTAAACTCGCGTGTTACCGAGTGGGAGGTTCAAATCAGCAGCTAAAGTTATAAATTCGGAAATTTTCAATTATTCAGAGAGTCAACTTAGAGATTTCTAAAAGTCAATTTAAAGACGTCAAAGTTCACCTTCAGAGTCTTTACTTAGACGCGAGAACAACAGTTTGGTTTTTAGCGAGTTTTATATCAAGCTTCAACGACTAACACAAAAATATATTATTTTTGTATTAAAGTTGAATTTAATAAAAACCGGGAGCAACAGTGTACAGTAGTGTTTACCGCTTGAAAAGCAGAGATAGCCAGCCAAGACGTAAGTGTTTTATTTGTATTTTTGAGAACTAATTGTTTGTTGTTATTTGTTGAGGAAACGCAGAAAAGCGTATTATATAATATTTTGTACGAAGGGTTTAAGTGTGTTTATTGGCTGAGTTAGAATCGAGATAGAAACGTTTATTATCGTGGATAGTACTTATTGCAATTTTAAATTATTTAATATTTTGACTTTGCAATTGTTGTTAAAACCAGTAACTCTTGTTCGTGTGTCGACTCCAGTAGATTTAAATACTTCCAGTTTATAATTCCCATTTTAATTAATTATTCATTATTGTATTGTTTATTTTAACTGTTCATTTATTTGTGTTATTCGTAAATGTGTGTTAGTTTTAGAATTAATAATTATATTTTTATAATTTGTTTTTCCAAAGTTCACTACCACCTTTGTTCGGGTTTTTGCCAGTAGTTAATTATACAATTATTGGTTTTTCCTATGAACGCTTAAGGCGAATGTCGAAGGTGTCGTTTTCTTAAATTCATTTATTTTCAATAAATTCATTTTATAGTTAAATCTGTAATTTCTATATTTCTCTAAAACCTGTCTCTGATCCATTCACCCTTGTGTAAGTATAAATTGTTAGTGACCCGCCATATATGTGTTGTGGAAACCGTTCGACGGCGTTATAGTGGAAGTCGTTCGCTAATGAAGTAATACTAATTTAGCATTACAATTTAGTTGAACACGAGTCTAATTCACACTTAGATTCAACTACCACACAATAACAGTGTTGAGTGAAAAGAGCAACGCTTTTTTATGCATGTCGTAACTTACTCAAAACAAACCATATGCATTTTTCAAAGACAAACGTATTCAATATCCATATCATTAGACAATGCAAGTACGACAAAGATAAATATATATACGCCGTTTGTTTATTAGTTCATGATACAGATGACCTTTTTCAGACTTCTTTCATTTCACGAACTATACCCTTCTTGAGTGTAATGTAATCATGTGACATTACATTTCATGAAATGTCTACATTTTTCGTAAAAATCCTTTTATTTTACAATCTGCCTACGACATATTGTGACGTTTGTTATTTGAAGCATGTGATAAGAGCCGAAAATTCGGTATTAAGTATGGTGATGGAAATGGAAGTAATATTACGATGGAAGATACACGTACCTATATTTAAGTATAAATAAAATAAAAACAAACTCTTGTCAAACAAACCCCTCTACAACAAAACCCCAATAATATACAAAGTTCAGTACCGAATCCAAATAAAACTCGCAAACCACCCCAGCGTAGCAGAAATATTCTTTCGATGGCAATTAAAACACAAAGCCTTGCGAACAATTCGCCGTATTTTGTATTTAAATTCCGATAGGAGCTGAGCGGAACGTAACGTGCACATAACACAGACATAACGGCAGGGCACGGGACGACTCAACCGCAGTGTAGATAGCCGTCGATTGGCTGATGTTGAATAAATAATCAGATTGGCTGAAATGGTGAAATGTGCCGATATGCGTCCCGGAGAGTTTCAACTGGTTGATGCTTGGGGAGTTTGGGGTTTGGAACGGAACCGATGGATGTAATTTGCGAAATTTTAACAATTTTTAAAGAATTGGGGTGAATGGTTAACAACACAAAAGGTTGAAATTGAGAGGTTAATATTTAATTTATGGCGAAGTATAATTGCTCATTTAAAGCATTATTTTCTAAATTACAGATGGAAAACAACTTCTAGTAAAAAATTGAATGGTAGATACTACAAGATATACTGATCAGGAATTAAAAAGATCATTTTTTTCGGAAGTAGTACACCATGTATAATAATAAGTTTGAAGTGAAGAGTCGGTTCAGCTGCGCGAACGGGCGGAGCTAATTTTGTGTAAAGACCAAGTACCGCTTGCTATATTGAATTCCACATCATAATCATATAAGTAACGACAACGACAAATAGAACACTGAACACAGTATTGTCAAAACAAATTATTCACTAAGGGATGCAAGCGTCAGTATGAGAAAATTCCTGACTGATGTTTCTGAGATAGAGGGTAGAGAAGTTTTCTCTTTCTTTCATCTATATATGACAAAAATTCGTAGTTTGATTATGTTTACTTAAACGTGTAAATTTCTCCCCATTAAATCACGAGATCATAAAATATCGTTGAAGTGGCCGGTGCCACAGTTGATGCACAATCGGGTTTGTTTCACAGCATTTTCCATGACAAAACTTCTGGCGATAAATTCGTCACTTCTTGTCGGATGTTCCCCTTTTGAGACGCCAAGGAATGGTACTTGTTCGTATAGACCCGTAACTCCAAAGAAAGAAGTGTGGTAAGTCAAATCGAACGACCTCACGGGTCAGTGTAAAACTCCAAAACGAGAGATGAAGCGTCCGGGAAACGCTTGCTTCAGAATTTCTACTGTCGCTCGTGCTGTGTTGCACCAAGAAGTCGTTGATCATGGTTTTGTAGCGCTCACCAGTCTTTTATGTTATCTAAGCATCAGTGACAGTAACAGTATTGCCACAGCAGCGATATTTTTGACCAAACAGCTGCTTCGGGGCCGGCCACGTCTGCTACTGTCCCGTATTGAACTAGTCTCCTCAAGGCGAACGTCTCAACGTCACAGTGTTCGTCCAGTTAATGCCGCACGATCAGGGAATCGACGACGAAATTTACGTTCAGTCAAAACCACCGACCGATTATTTGTCAAAAACACATTGACGCTCAATTATTCCGCGTTCTTGACGAGTATAGCGATTCATGGTTCGTCTACATGTATTTTGTATCTTTTTACTTCACTAATGTCAAAGTCGCGATGACATTAGACGCCGGCTGCATAAATTAAAGCATAATTCGATGGCACTATATTTTTGACAGACATCATTTCATATTTGCCTTATGAAATGTATGAATTAATATACAATGTCGTAGATAAAGTATCCCAGTATTTTATTTGTGTTCACTATGGAAAGTGCATCGTTTCTGTTTGTATCAATTTTAACAGAATCAACTTTGGTTTGGGAAAGTCCTGTGTAAACCACATCAGTTTTTATATGACAGACATTTGAACTCTTTCAATAGACCTACTCTCCTAATATGAGATAAAAATTTAAATAAACCGGTAACACAGTAAAATTTTATGCAAGTACCTGTTCGTTTTTCATTCCATAAAAATAATAATATTCTCGAGTTCAATTCCATTATTCCATCAAGCCATAATCCTCTCTTATCATCATATCATTTGGACCATTTAGTTTCCCGGAAGGCAAACAAGCCAAAGCCGCACGTATAAAGGTATCCACAACACATAACGTCCGTAGACGAAATTAACGTAACGTAAAACAACCGCGGCGCGGGTTCATATGCAAACGGCGATAATGCCGTTGTCGCCAATGTGTCGGAACGAAGCGGGTTTTTATTCTCTGAATGGTTATGATTTCGACGCACGTCGCTGCCGACGAAACGGTTATTGTTTCCGTTTCCGCTGGCCGGACCGATGAGATGAACGCGCCAGGGAAATGTTTCGATTATTTTAAACCGCGAGATGCTGCGGCGAAGCTAAACTCGGCATTGGGATTTAAGCTGGATTAAACAGTCTTAGGAAAATTGTAGAGCTGTTATTAAATTAATCTTTCATTTCCCTTTTTAGGTAATTGGAGGTGAAATGAATAGATGGGATTTTAAAGAATTCAGTGAGATTGTAAACCAGTCTTTGCTGAAATCAACTTGAAAATCAGTCAAATTAGTAAAGATGGTTAATGCTGTAATGTGAACAAGAATTTTAGGCAGTTGCATAGTCAAATTATGGGTTTCGGTGAACGGTCTGTATTAATTTAATAAATAAAGAATTAAATTATATATCCGAATGAATAAGATTAACTCTTTTTGCATATTGTAATCTAGATATGAAATATATGTATATGTATGTATGTATGTATGTATGTATAATTTAAAATGACAAAAAAGCAGAATGTAATTTTCCCATAAAATTGGTTTAATGATAAAAGTTGCCCTCTTATTGTTCTAATGTCACTTTTTTAACTTTTTTTTACATTGTATTAAATACACATAAATATACAAAATAGGCCAAGTTTAGCCATGCACATAAAAAATTTTAAGAAAAAACTAAAAAATTAGCATTAAAGCGCCCTTGAACTATTAATAAATGTCTTAATTATTTCGAAAATTTAATTGATCGTTAGATTAAAAATTAAATTTGGAAAAATATAAGGCACATTACTGGAATGTATAACTTTTATAGTACCTATATTACATTACTAGCAGGGTAAAACAGTTTTTACTGCTGAAAGGAGGAAATGACCGGCGAGTCGATTAGGCGAGCCTGCCACCTCCTTGAAGCAGTAAAAACAGTTATCCTGCGTGTATTGTACAACATTTTACTTGTTACTCATCTGTAAACCAGAATAATTTCAAAATTGTAACCAAATCCTGTCAGTTACACACAACAAACTGTTTTCTCTTAAATAATATCTCATAAGCCTTAGAAGTATGATTGCTGTGCCAACGTACATTGTTTATTGAATTGTTTATAACTGAGCACGCTTGTAACGAAAAACATATGCGCAGAACTAACAAGTAAAAAATTTTTACAAGCGAGTAGTTATAGTGACTTGTTAAGATCTATTTTCAAAGGCAATAGAAGGCTTTGTAAAACAGCGTTAACATGTGAGTAACAAGTAAAAATCATTTCTGTCCTGCAGTTTTAACAAAATCAGAGATGTATTACATTATACTCAATAATTTATAGTCTAGAAACAATAATTAATCTATAAAATGTAGCATATTAGAAAACGTCTTGAACCGTTTGTTATAATGTTGAAATTACCAACATATTTCTCTGAGAATCTTGGACGGATTCCATCTCAGAATCTTACTCCTTTTGGCTCAAGTTCATCACGAGCAGAGGTTATGAAGAATCTGCGACGAGGAGAATATTTTTCATTTCACCTGCACTCAATACGCTGATGTGAGTAATGTTGAAATTTCTTTGTACTCCGTCGCATTGCGCCGATAAATGTGTGCCAGTCAAAAACAGACCGAAATTGTTTTCCGTGATTCATGAATGCTTTGTTCACGCCATCGCAGACATCGCCGGGATTAAAGGATATCGCGAATTAATCACAATGCGAAGGAAATATGCAATAATATTTCACTCAATACCGGCTTACAAAGTACAGAACACTTTGTAGTCAGCCCCAGGAAAGTTATTTGATGCGTACTATTTTCTTCCGAACATCCGAGCAAAGATTATTATCGTTGTTTTATTATATTATATTATACTTTGATCTATCGATATCAGAGGAAATTAAATTTTCTTTAATGCAGGATAAGGATGAATTAAGAAAAGGGAAGTTAATGTGCTTTTAATGTTTTCATATTGTATTATACAAAAGCGATATTAAGGAAACGATGGGGTTGTTGAATAGTATATTTTTCAATGAGATTTAAACAAACGTAATATTCTGGAAACAGGCTGGAAATACTAGAAATGGAATCTATATTCTGATAGAAAAATTAGCAATGTATCAATGTACAGCATATCTAAGGTCTAATCATCTACTTGCATAGCATAAATTAAATACTGAATCTTTTAGTTAACCTTTAAATTATAATAAAATTATATTTAAATAATTTGTTAAAGGACTAAATTAAGAAGTAACAATATTAGGCTTTAAAATTTTAATAATAAGTCCAGCTTCATAATCACTCAAATCCCTTAAATTTTCGGAATTGTCACTAAATTTAAAATAACAACAAAAACACCATCGGAGGGGTCCACAATGTCCCCCCATCCGGAGTTTAAGGGTTAAGGTGTTTGACTATTCGTTACTAGTCGTTAAAATGGTGAAAAGTATATTTAGTTTTGACCTTAAAATTGAAGACAAAATTGAAATTTTAATGATAATAAAATGAATAGGTAAATTAACTTCATTTTATTTAGATACCTACCTTTTTAATTTTCTAAATTTCTGTAAAATTATCATACGTATAATATAACAAGTCAACAAGTGATATGATTATTATCGATGATATTCTCGAGTGGAACCGAGCTGCAGATTTCACGAGTCCGTAGGACGAGTGAAATGTGCTGCTTCGGTTTCACGAGCAATATTTTCGATTATTAATCATATCACGAGCTTATATTTAATGAAGAGAATATAATGAATATAATTCAGGAATATTTGCATTTTGAAAGATGCGTTACCTCAATTTATTTACTGTTTGATTAATTTAATCGTTATTAGCATGAATCCAACGATTATCACACCTTTTAATAGTCAAGAACTACGGAATTAACTGTCAATACAGAAAAAATGTCTTTAGCAACGGACCACAATAAGGTGATAATTTCTTTGTTTTTTATCATTATTCATTTGGAATTATAACATATTTTTTGTTTTACCTGAAACTTAATTTATCACGACTATTGAATAATGATTTGCTTATAAAAATTATTTTGAATAAAAAACTCGGTACTTGATATACTAAAAATGATAAAGATGAGAACAAAATGAAACCATACATAACGGAACAAAAATATTTATTTTATTACCTCATTTTGAATTTGGCCAGCTATTAGTTTAGTAAAGGCCAATTTAAAATAAGGTCGTAACAGTTCAATAAAGAATTTTGAACTTTAAGTGCGTAAACATATTTAAGGCAAACCGAAAATAAAAAGTACCACAAACAAAAAGTTGAAATCCAGTGGCTTTGGTTCAAACATCAACCAAGCCCTGACTTCTGAATCCTTTCCCGGATATCAAGTTAGCGCTGAAACACATAACAAATGGTTCGAAACGAGCTAGCACCGCGCTGTGACGTCATCAGGCTGAAACCATGGCCTCTCCAGATGCGTTCCTTGGAAATTTATACCGCGGCATTAAGCTACTTCGGTTCATTATTTTTAAGTGTGCGTATTTTAGATAGAGCACGTTCTGCAGTCGCTCAATTACACTCCCTAAAAAGAATAACGAACGTATCGTTTCGCGATTGTTTTCAAAGTGGAGGGAGGTTCCGGTCAAAAAGGCTTACGTGACGAAAGACTTAAGATGGTGATATTAATTATTATTGTGGGATTGGAAATTTTAATTGGTTGGAAGGAAATTGATGATGACAACATTTTTATTGCAATGAACTGGTTCTTTGACTTTTCGTGTGTGCATTGCAATTATTAATAATGGGATTATGTTTATAAAAAAAATAGTAAACATGGGACCAAACTTTTTTTTACAATTGTCAAAAACATTGACATTGACGTACGCATTTCGGCCGCGAAGTACTACCTACTTATATAATTTGTGTACAATATACTTCGCGTCCGTTGCAAAGTTGAATTTCGCAGACAGAATTATTTTTTTAATTTAACTTTTTCACAGTTGTCAAAAAATTAAATGTATGTTTCTGCAAAATGTGTTTAGTGCTTCGGACTATACATCATTTCACGTGAGAAAAAAGCGTTGGGTAAGACAGGGCAATGATATACTGAATCTGATTGGTCGAGATGAGAGGTGGATTTACACTAGCAAACATTATCATATTCGTTAACATTACTTATACCTTCTTATTTTGAATTTGATAGTTACATCAAGTACTACATTATTATTATAGATGATATCCTTATTGTGACGAGACGAAACGCGATCGATACTGGTCTTGAGTCTCGCGGCAAACTACCTACCTCGGAAAAAATTATCTCGGACGCTAAACAGTCATTTCGTAGTCTAGATACAAATAACTAGAGGTAAATTCAGTTAAGTACAACCCTGCGCGAAGTACGAATTCTCGTCTTAGAAAGAGAGGCATAGATGATAAACAAGAGGAAACTACGCTACTGTCTGTTCTACAGAACATAAGCTTCAATATCTGTTTTTCTCATGTTGATGTTCGGAGTGTTTTGCTTCGTGTAACGCTGTGAATTTTGTAATTGATTGTGATTGAGTTATATATTAGTTTTCTTTGAAAATTAAGTGAAGTGCAGCGTGGCATATATTCGCTAGCTCCAATTTTATAAAACGGACAGTACATGACAAGCTCCGCCTTCTCGCGCAGTTCAGGGTCCTAGATATCTGAATTTTACTCTATTTTGCTCTCTTGAAGTGTAAATACTATAATCACGCATCGTTGACGTCTATGGTAGTAGCAATTTTACACATGGCCATGATTTTACCACACGTATGCGGTAAACAAACACGATTTTTTTTGCTTTAAGAGGTTATAAAAAATTTGTAATAAAAAGAAGAGTACAAAAACGCTACTTTACACAATATATTGTTCAATATACAATATAGTATGAAATAAACAAAACACATTAATTTAAAATGTGATATTTGCTGGCAACATCTCTTAGCACTTGTTTCAAGGCCAATTATTGACAGATGAAAATTTTAATGCACATGTCAAATGCATCTCAGTTAATCTCGTAGAAAATACGATATTTTTAATAAATTGGTATAGCGGCTTACTTACATAATGTGTGCGTTATTAGGTATTTGTACATCGCTCGGTTTTATTCGCGTTGTACTTTTAGCTGGAAATTATGGACAAAGATAAGATTCCAAACGCTAGTATTGATTTATTTTTGTGAATTACTTGAAATTAACTGTAACAAAGTTTGAAGTACCTACTTCTCCAGGAAACTAGTTTACAGTCACGTTATATAAATTATAAAATTTGAGGCTATTTTGATTATACGTATTTTCCGGAAATACTTGAATATTCAATTTCAAAATCGCTGAATAATCGATTGATGTGATTATGTATTAATATATATATATATATATATATATATATATATATATATATATATATATATATATATATATATATATATATATATGTATTGATGCTTTTAGCGATAATTTAATTAGTGTTAGTCAGTTGATATAATTATTACAGATAAATTAATGCTGAATGCATAATGTGCATACCTATCACGAATGTATCGATATATCGATTTTATTGTTTTGTTTCCTGGTAGGCATAACAGAATATAAGTGCGTAATTACGTAATCTATAAATCGCTTACATACCTGTGAATGTATTCATAGCTTAGGTGTTTATTGTTTTTATTTGGAGCTTACAATACGCGAAACAGCTTTTAATCAAAGCCCGTATATTAAATTAATTGATTGATCATTATTGGGTTTCTCATAAATACAGCATCATTTTATAAACAAGATTTATGTAGTAACAATTTCGTTGAATTTAGAAATGAATAAAATACAGAATGTTTTTGTAATTTCGGAAAAAAATTTAAGGGTATTTATTACATGACGTTCTAAGTGTGGAACAAAACAATTTTTAATGCCACTGGAGAAGCGAATTTTGTTGTTTATTCAAAACAACATAATTGAAATTAATTATTAAAATTGCTGTTTACTAATGGGAGTTGTCGTACCCTTAAACAAAATATTAAACAATCTCGAGAATAACAAACTATTTATTAACCAGTAACAGTAACCAGTGGTTCACTTTTATAAATTACTTTTATTTTTGCGAATTTTTCAAATATTCATTCTGTTGTCACTACTATATATAATCTAGCCTTAATTATTTTCATCGAAATATATAACTGGAACAAATAGATCTAATACCTACTTATTTCTTTACTTCAATTTTATTAACTGTTTGTTATAATTATCTACCGAAATTCTGAAATATACAGGGTGTTCATTTTAAGTGGCGCACCATTGCTATCTCGAGAAGTATAAGAGGTACGAAGTTGGTTAAATTAGCAAACAATTTCTATTTTATATGACTACTTTAATGAACGAAAGAAAAAAAAATTTAGACCAGTGGTTCTCAAACTACGGGGTGCAACTTTCTTATTTCAAATGGGGACCTATTTTTTTTATTCACTTATTCGATTCAGTATTTTTTTCTGAATTCAACGAGATATTAGTTTCATACCCTGGCATAACAAAAACATGAGAAAAACGCTATTGAAAATTATGATAATTTAATTAAAATCTGAGTGTTACAAGAGTGCTATGGAAGAAAACAATTGAATATTTGTTTCATATTAATTGTTATTTGATAATGAAAAAGATTCTTTGATTTTAATTAAGAGATCAGAACCGCTACTGAGTGTATGAGTTCAAGGTACTAATAAGTACTCAGTAGGGTACAAGGTGGAGGTAACTACGGACACGTGTTTCGACCTTATTTGGTCTGATCAGTGTAGTATATTAGAATCTTTTTCACTAACAATTAATATGAAACAAAATATTCAATTGTTTTCTCCCATAACACTAACTAACAATCAGATTTTAATTAAATTATCATAATTTTCAATAGCGTTTTTCACATGTTTTTGTTATGCAAGGGTATAAAACTAATATCTTGTTGAATTCAGAAAAAAGTACTGAATCGAATAGGCAAATAAAAAAATAGGTCCCCATTTGAAATAAGAAAGTTGCACCCCGTAGTTTGAAAACCACTGGTCTAAAAAAATTTTTCTTTCGTTCATTAAAGTAGTCCTATAAAATAGAAATTGTTTGCTAATTTAACCAACTTCGTAGCTCTTATAGTTCTCGAGTTAGCAATGGTGCGCCACTTAAAATGAACACCCTGTATACTCGTAATTCTAAGGAACCAATTAAAATTTTAACAACCCACTTGACAAAATAAAATCTCCAGAATGTGAACATCCCGGCTTGTTACTTGCACCATTTACACCCTATTAATATCCTAGCGATTGCTAATGTCCGCCGTTAGTAACATTTTTTGTGTAACATCCCAATGTTAATAATTTAGTAATAATAACCTAATTGTTTATCGCATGTAATACTTTCAGATGCTTGTATTGAGTATGTAATTTTTGATCGTACCCAGGATGTGGTTAGACTTACGTAATATCACCTAAAGTACAAGAATAACAAATTTTCAAACATCCCATGGACGATTCATGTCAAATGAGCATGTGGCAAACTGCGTTTGCCATATATACATATAACTACTTGTTCGATAGAAAAACTAGTGGAATCTGGAAATAAACAAACATAATCTCAAAAATTGATAAAGTGCTAATTTAGGTGTGAATTGTTGTATTTTCCCTAATGGTTAACACTTACCAATTTTGTATTAAAATGCGCGCAGTGTATAAAACCATAATGTTATTAATTTATGTAAATTCCTCGTCTTAAAAAATGCTAATCCCCAAAATTAAAACGCACTCCTAAAATATGTGACCACTTAATTTTTAAAATTTTCTGACGATGAATATTTAGGATTCTGAGGATTGATTTGACTGAAGGCAAATTTTAAAATTCAAATAAGACGATTTCTTCAAGACGATAAAATTCTCTACGGAATGGCAAAGGAGAATAGAATTTAAAATTTATTAGAGGAATTTTGCTAATGGATCATTTCCATGTCAAAGTGAAATTTAAGTGCGATCATATTGTTGTGAGTTTTAGACAGAGGTACATTAAAATACATTCTGCAGCTAAAACAAATGTTCCATACACACGATGGTGATTATTCTCTTTCAAGTTTCAAATACGGCACAGCAAATATGTTGACGTTTAATATTAAATCTGTAGCAATAAATTAATTACATTACCATGTACAAATATTGTACAATTTAAATCAATATTTGGTAGGAATAGGAAAATTCAAAATTAATGGTTAACATACCTTATATTACATAAATCAACATTCAGTATGGGCTAGAGAAACCCACATAAAATTTACTCAAAATCAATTAGGTTTCATAAAAGAAAAAGCACTATTGAATTTACTTATTACCAGTTTAAATTATTGTCCTAAGTTCAACATTTTGATATAAAAAGTGGCGTTAATTGAAATTTATCTTTAAAAACATGATGAAAATAATAAAATATAATGTCCAGTAAAAATAACAAAAAATCTATAGTATTAATCAAAATCTACATATTATAAATTACTTGATTTTCTTTTTGGCCAATAAGACTTCTTGTTCATTATACTTAATGGTCAATATCAATATAAATAACTGTTTATGTACGGTCGTATCATAATTTGACAGTTGTACATGTTAAAGTTGTGGAATATATAAATGAAGCACGTCTGAGTTAGATTTTAATGACATAGACAAAATAATCTAGATTACCTACTTTTTCTGTATTTATGATGCCTACTGTTAAATCAAATGTCACGAATATCTGGAAGCGATAAAAGCTTAAGGAATTAGTTGGCGAGCTCAAGATCACGTTTATCTCAGGAAGCAAAGAAAACATAAGCAAACTGCTTAGTGAGGAGCAGTAACACGCTAGTGGAACACTTCCACCTCAGACTCTCACATCACGCATCAATCTCAACATCATACCACATTCAAACATTCGTATTTCGTTGGCGACCTGGTTAGGGTCACTCCAGCCCAATACTGCTCACTGCATCGTTGGCAATCTGACTAGGATTACTACAGCCCAGCTACTCGCTGTATCGTTGGCGGCCAGTCACGGTCCACTACAGCCCAAAGCTGCTCGCTGCATCGTTGGCGGCCAACCACGGTCCACTACAGCCCAAAGCTGCTCGCTGCACCGTTGGCGGCCAACCACGGTCCGCTACAGCACAAAGTAGCTCGCTCTTCGCTGTCATTACACAACGTCTCAACTCTCACCATATTCTACACACCATAGACCGGAGCCTTCGATAGTCTAACGAGCCTGAACCTGTATCCCCACCACCGCTGTGACGTCAACATAGTGGCCGAAAGAAAATTTATGTTTTTAATCTTTATATTCTAATATTTGGTAAACTATTTAAAGTATCAAGATGAAATTTTAAACATACGTAGACATTACTATCTATTTTGACACTATTGTGTTCAAAGTAGGTACTAAATTGTTTATAACAATTATTGAGAAAATGAATTATTAATGCCATAACGCACATTTTGTTGTGTTATCTGCTGCAAAATCGCGTACGGTTGAGAATTTTGGTATACATTGAGTGAATGAATTGTTGAGAAATGTTCAAAATTATTATTAGTGAAGAAATCACAGCTTTATGTTAATCAGCACCAAAGTTATGAATTTTTTAATATAGAACTAGTCACGTCCAACATAGTAGCCGATAATAGGTTTGCCGTGCACTGTGGCGCTCTGGCCGTGCGTTTGCGGACTGAAGTATATTAATAGTATTTATATTGAAATTACAAATATATTAATTGTAAGTTAATTATTATATTCAACATTGTTGTTATTAACTAATTTTCCTACAGGAAATCCCTTCCAGTTGTTGTGTACCACGCTGTACTAGCAATTAGATCGCATAACAGTATTTAAGTTTCCAAAAGATCCTGAACTTCATTTTCACAAATAAAACAATGTATTGGCATATTTTGTAACATTCTATTAAATAATTACACGAAAGTAAAAAATGACACCTTCAAAGAAGGAACATCGAAAAATAGAAAGTTACAAAAATTTAACAAAGATAAATCTCAGCCAATATAATATCTTTAAGGATTTTTATTTTGTATAATATACTTATTAGTACCTATGCCATATTTCATTTTAAGTATTAATGCATTCCTCAGTGGTTATCTTTTTAATGAAAGTGCTACAAAAATTTGCTTATTGATAGGTAATTATTATATCATAAATACAAACCACAATAAGTGTTTCTTATCTACTATGTAGAAGATTTTTTATTTTGAATTTATTAGACGTTTCTTGTATTGTAATGTTTTTTTTTGGGAAACTTCCATTATGTAAATAATACGCTTAAATAAATAATTTACGTACTATATATTATATTGTTTATTGTTATAAACTACACTATACTGTTTCTGTTTCTAATAAGAAAATACAGCCCAGTTATGCATGCGATACGTCGAACGTCGTACGGGTAGACAGATTGCGCGGCGGCCGGCCTTGTTTTATATTTAAAAATTCATAACATTCGTAGTGATCAACATATAGCTGTGATTTCTTCACTAAAAATAATTTTGAACCGTTCTTAAAATTTCATTCACTCAATGTATACCGAAATTCTCAACCGTACGCGATGTTGCAGCAGATGACATTTTTCACGATTTTTCGCTACACAAAAGTGTGCGTTGCGGTGTAAATAATTTATTTTCTCCATTGTTATAAATAATTTAGTAGTTTTAACGCTATAGTATCAAAATAGATAGCTATGCCTACGTTTGTTTAAAATTTCATCTCGATACTTTAAATAGTTCACAAGATATTAAAAGATAAAAATTAAGAAACATAAAATATTGTTTGGTAAGAAATAAACAAGTTTTAGTATAATCACAGTTAATTTTTATTTATATATGATACTGATTATAAGTAAATAATATTTGTATATAATAAGAAAGAAATACACACATATAATTAACACATAATAAGAACAAATTAACTTATTATTAAATGTGCAAATGTACGTATCGCCATACTGAGTCTATCAATCGCTGCGAGAACTTCGGCCACTGTTGTGACGTCACAGAATCTACTTCGAGGCTCGTTAGACTATCGAAGGCTCCGCATAGACACACACGAGCTCAACTCACCAGGCCAGATCAACACTGATCTATTTCACATAACTGTATACACTTTACTGATTTAGGATTTGTTCTTTTCGAACATTGCCATTAGACTGAAAACTAAGAAGTTACCTAATGAGTTTTATTGTCTCAAAAGTTATCATATTTGTTTGTAATACTCTCATTAAAATAACATCTCGTAACATACACGAATTTCTTTGATATAAAAGCAGTGCGCTATAAAGAAACGTCAAATTATTGCAAACAGTTAAGATAATTTTCAATTTTCGTTATATAGGTAAACTACTAATAATAAATATCCATTTTCTGTAGTTAGTTGTAAAACTTTTTAATTGAATAACATTTTTACTTTTATTTAACATAAATTATATTGTCAATGTTTAATGCAATAATAATAATTTTGACATTTTTTTGGTATCTTAGCAACAGTCAAAGGATTTAGTAATTTTTGATAATTTTAACAATTTGAATAATTAAATTAATTAAATTATTAGAAAATATTCAACCGTGCATAAAGTTGGGTATGTACCACGGCCGTAACTTGCTTTTATGACGTGTTTTTGGTGTTTTAGCTAACGCTTTCCTTACACCCTTAATACATAAATAATCATCATATTTATACATAATAGTCTGTTGCCAATAAACGTGCAGTCTCAAAAATAAAAATATCCATTTTACCTACCAATAAATGTGTGATTTTGAAAAATATTGGTCTCATGGAAATTAAAAATATCTCACTCATCCTGTGAGAAATCAGTTGAATGAATCTTTGAATTTGTAAATGAATCAAATCTGACCGCTTGTAAACATGTGTGCGTTGTTGTGTGTGAATAACTGAAACAAATCCGAGACCTAACAATCCACTGGGATTTACATACAATCTAAAATTCACTAAACATGGTTGGAACGATTTACAAAACAATATTTAATTATTATACCCTGGAAATTACATACGAGGGATATATTTTTCATTAAATTGCTTTGGAAATTATAATATGCCTTTCAGTAATTTAATTGGATATATTATTTTATGCGGCCATGGTCGATACAGAATTTTCCAATAAATAACAAATAAGATTATCCAGCATTAATATTCGTATTTATACTCTTTTGTTAAATTATTCATGAATTAAAAAATCTGATTTTAAATATATTATCAGGAAAAAGGTCGAGGACTTTGGTACTTACAGGATATAATTTTTTTGGCTGTAGTAACTCTTTTACAATGGTACATTTGAACATTACACCTAGTTCACATATGGATTCTTTAAGGATTCTTTCATGCTTCTGAATCCTGAGAAAAATAGTCATGGTAAGAATCGCCTTACAAATAACGGCGTTGCTAAATTGTATCTTTAATTATTCTTGAAAAAGAAATTTTTTTAATTAATTGATACCTTCAAACTAGTGAGTTTCTTTTATCTAGGATTCAGAAGCATGAACGATTTCGCAATGAATTCATGTGCGAACAGGGCTTTATATTGGATTACAAGCTTATAGCATGTTGGTGGTCCCTAGTTCGATCCCAGCAATCGACAAAATGAGTGGTTTGATCCCACCATTATAAAATCAACTATTTTGTCATTGAGAATTAATCCTACTTAATAATAACCAACAAAATGTATTAAAAATTAAATAAATATATAGGGTGATTCACAACTTCATGCACATATTTTAATGAAATATGGCACTTAAGAGGATCGTCTACCTGTTTTAGAATTCCTAGAATACTCCCGTTATTCCTTTTTTCCATTTCACTCTCTTTCCCACTACTACGGCTACCCGAAACCAGCCCGAAACTCGTATTTTGCCGCATCTTAGATACGCAATGTCATTTGAAGTTGAAAAATACTGTAAACATGCCTCCAGTATTTCCATAATAACTTCTGTATTTTTTAAAGAAATTAAGTAAAACAAAAATGATTCGAAATAGGAAGGTTAGCTGCAGGCTTCTTGATTTTTAAATTTTTCTTTCCATTTATAGTGACTGAAAAAAATCATATCAAATAATAACAAAAAACGCCATTTTTAAATATTTTTTTCATTTCGAATTCCTAGGCCAAAAACAAAAAATAAAAATATAGAGGAATGAAGACTTACTTTGTTAATACACTCATGTGTAAAAGCATCATATATTTTAATTATAATTAAAGTTAACGTGGAAGGCGTACACCTCTATAATGCTGTAAAATTTTAAATTTGCAATTTTAGTTTCCAAGTCCCGTAATCAAACAGTTTGGTTCGTTGTTTCCATGATGGAATTTAATAAATTCACCATTCTTGCAATAGGGTACTTTACCATAGTAGCAAATTAGCAATCCAGTCAATTATATTGAAAGGAGACCTAAAAATGAGTTTTCAAAAAGTTAATAGTTCTTTAAATATTTGAGATTTTACGTCTCGATATATCTACGTCACAGTAATGCGTTCTATCTCTCGAGCTCTCACATCTATCCTATTCTGAATTATTTCTACGTGTATGCCGTCTATCTTTGTTCAACGTAGTGTTTCTTTATCTATGAACTGTCATGTAAAGTAACGTACTTGGTAACGTAGCAACGTAAGTAAAATAATTAAAATTGGTTATAAAATATTGCCTGGTTTGTAATTGTAATAATAATAGTTCAACAACTCCGAACAAAGTATTGCTGCCAGACTGATTCAATTTATTGGCGCTCTTTTAAAACTATCATCGAGTACCCTGCTCCATAAGAATACATAAACTAAGCTAATAATCTCAAAATTTACTCTCTCGGTTGGCTGTCACCAGCACAATGCAATTTATTCGCGATATAATGTTTATTCAAATATCATACGTCTTCGACGGCGAATCGCTCGGTACGTGCTCGTGAACATAATGTCGCACCCGGTATACTACAACACGGGTACGTATAAAGGGTGAAGCGTGTCTTTGAATTAAAATGCGCGAGATTTGTGGTGAGGATACTGAAAGTGATTTTTATTGAGCCGAGCGTGACATTGTTAAGTGATTATGGTTATGCGCTGGTAAATGGCGGAGTTTTGCATATTTTAAAACGAAAAATTGGTGTAAAGCGGAGAATTGTATTGCTGGGGATATTTACGTGTGTGTAGAGGGGCTTGTACATCGTTTTATTTTATTTTATTTTCTGCTAAATTTGCTGCAGGTACTCTCGCATATATTGCTGTAAATGAATTGTTTAAAAATGGAACTACTCGTAATTTGACAGATAAATTTTATTTATGTTTTACATAATAATTTTTTTAGTACATGCTCTCTAAAACTGTTTTGAGTGCGCAAAATAATATTTTAGTCCTTTAAAATAACTTAACCTAGGCAATGCGCTGTTATTTTTTACATTTTATTGGATTGTTTTCACTAGTTTTCATTGCTTCATCGTCTACGTTTTTTAAATTTTATTTTAAAGTTATATTTTAAAATAATTTCGAATAGTTTCTAAACAAATTTGGAGAGCATTGGTGTACAAATTTTTTTGTATGTAACACGTACACAAACTAATTTAAAGATTTGGTTTGTGCCTTGTCCGTAAATAGATTCGTACTCTAAAACCCTAATTTGCGTACTTGTTACACAAATAACAATTTTATGTCTTAGATACAATGTATACTATAATAAAGTATATTATACTTACATACATATTATAGCTTAAACCATGTCCGCACGATGATTCTTTGAAGATTCTACCAAGGTTCTAAATCCTAGAAAAGAAGAAGTTTTAAGATTCTGGATCTTGAAAAAAATAAATTCATGGTTTTGAAGCAATCAATAAATTATAAATTCATCTTTTCCAAGACTCATTGAAGATTCAATATAGCGATACCGCAGTTTAACAGGTAATTTTCACTAGCAAGAAAAAACCTTCTTCTTTTCCAGGAATCAGAATCTTTGTAGAATCTTCAAAGAATCCTCCTACGAACTGGGCTTTAATAAGCTACTTAGAAGTTACTGCCTTTAAATTAATACATCATACATGTTTCACTAGAAATTCACTAATTTTGATATCCGTGTCTGGGATCATGCCTTTATATACTCTTTGATTATTAATATTAGAAATAGACATTGTTTTAATTTTTTGCCATTCTAAAGGATGGCAACACCCAAGAATTTTTAAATAAGAACAGAGCTTCAAATTCGGCAATGGTCAATATGTTGTAATTTAAATAAAAATTCTAACCTTTGGTGTACTCTGACGATGGTGCATCCTAATAGGTGTCCTGGAAAATCTTTAAATTGCGTATGGCACTACACTTTAAATTTCAAATAGTCGATATTATTTTATATGATTTTTCGCATTAAACAGTTCAATAACACACAATTTATAGATATTTCTACATTTATATACATATACATCAATAAACAGACACAAAATTATTAATCATGCACTGCGAACTGCGACAAACCGCGGTGAACTGAATTTCGGTTCCTATAGTTCAGCGCAAACAAGGTTTCAACAGGTTTAGTTCATTCCTCTATAAAAGAATATTGTGCTCAAATCTTAGTTTACGAAATCAGTGATACTCAAACTGTGTTTATGAATATTGTGTTGATGTTGATAATATGAAGTATTATGATATACCCAGGTGGAATACCATACATATGTGTACATAAGTGATTAGCATTACATTTTACATTATTTATGAAGATTCCTGCTCCCCATTTCTACGTAGAAATATGGTAAAGATATCAATCGAAAAATTAAATTATTTCACACCAGATGCAACTAATAATTTCTTTATAAATTACTTTTAAAGAACAATTTTGGGTAATTTTAAATTCGATATTTTCAAATCTAATCTTACATTGTTATAGTTACTATCGCACATACAACAAATTTACAAATATTGACAGAGATATCAGATTTATTTTATATTATTATAAAAAGAAAAAATACTTAAATGCTATAAAGCATAAAAATCTGAATTTTATTAATAAAGAAAATTCAAATTAAATTAATTAAATACAAAATAAATCTGACATTTCTGTCAAATTTTCAAATTAATTTTACTCGTACCTAGTAACCAAAGAAAATGCAACTAGTTTCATAGCTATTTCTGTTGTTTTATTCAAATATTAACAATGCACGTAATTATCTAATCCAACGCTGATATTGTGTAATGAACAAACAACTATGAAAGTGGCACTCAACATGTTTCCTTTAAGTAAACCTCCCTTAATTTTGCGAATTTTAAAAAAATTCTTTTTGTGCCGTTATCAGTAGAACGTGTTACATATACCCTTAAAGTTTGATTCATAAATACAGAAACAGCCTGTATAGTACATAGTATTTAGATTCTATGTTCATATTTATGTATAATAATTCTAAAACATCTGTCCCTATTACAGTAAGCAAAATTCCCATCCGACAACAAAAACCCGTGTTAAAATAATCACCACTTGAAAGTTGGTATCGAATGCACATAAATTGCTTGTGCTCGGGCACATTCGGCTTAGGCTACGGCGTGTAAAGTTTGAAGTTTGTTCGCAGGTTCGGCAGGTTGAACATTCAGGCGTCGTGACGTCATGACGTCGACGTCGAGTGAGCTGATGCGTACTCAGTAGCGAACGGTAACGCCGTCACGGCAAACGTTTGATTCTTCGTTGCCCAGATGTTTGTCAACTTCGAATACTGTAAATGTGAAATGTGGATGATTCCGAATAAACGTATGCTTCGAGGAATATATGATTTTATAATAGAGAGAATATTTTTAGTAGTAGGAAATAATAGTATATTATACTAAGATGCTATAATGGATGCTTTTATTCCCGAAGACGAAGTTTACAACACGAGCGAGCAAAGCAAGCCCAATCGGAGGGAATAATAGCCATTATAGCGAGTTGTATACTGTACTTTATCTACGACTAATTTATTACGTACAAGATTTTAATATTATTCGCAAAAATTTTGACATTTCCAAATGTCAATTCTCTTTCACCATAGTTACATCATTAAACATTGCAATATTTTATAAAAACAAAATGGGCACAGACCAATTGATTTAGGCAAAGTAATTTTCTGAGTGGTGCAGAGGTTTGAATACAGACTATTATTAATATATGGCATTATGTAGCAATCATCAAACATTAATGTTCATGTTATACATTAGTCGTAGTCAAAGTAGTTTTAGGTGATATGATTGTATATTCTTAAAAATAGCAATACCTATATTATTCAAAAATAGTTGAAAAAGAAAATTATTTTATTATTTTAGCTTGAATGCAATTACAATCTCAATACCCTCAACACATTAAATTAATAAATTGTGTGATGTGTATCAAGTGTCAAAAAGCATCTTACTTGCGAGTGTTTTATTTGGGGCACGACCTGAAGAGAGTTCTTCAAGAAACATGAGCATGTAAGAGCATTTCGACATGTTGTGTTGCACACTATACTTTTTCTACAACTCTATTATTTAGGTACTTACATTTTCATTAATTAACATGCACTGTTGACATTTTACTTTGACATATAGACATTATTTATTATTGATAACTTACGAAGTATCATAGTAATGGATAGGAAACATGCATTTTAAAATTATTATAATACGTTTATACTGCGTTTTGATCAGTCAAAAAACCTGTTGGGTAATTTTAAATATTCATAAGTATAAGTTATAAACGCAATACGAGCAATACAAAAATTAAATTAATAAATTATAGTGAAAGCGAAAATGTTTACAATATTTTCATCAATCAAGTACGAATTAAAAAAAATTAATTAAGTTGACACCACTCGTTGTATAAAGCACATTAACTAACTTAAAACTATATTTTTGTAAAAAAGCTTTAAAATATAAAATTTTAGTCGAAAATTCGTACGGGTTCTCTAGTTATCGTGCTTACAGACAGACAGACGCAACAGACAGACAGACCTACTTTTTTTAAAATATGTTTTTTTTGGTTCAGTAGGGCCTGAAACGTGAAGATTTAACAAAATCTCGACCTGTTAAAAAATCACGTTTACAATACTTCCCCCTATTACATAAGCCGGGGAAGTAAATAATTTGTTAAACACAAATGATAACAATCAAACATTAACTTTGAAAAGCCGATAATAAAACCTGCAAATGTACATTGTTTTATTTGAAGTACTACCCAATTTCATGCACTCACCATTTTAAAATAGGTGCACAGCATTTCCATCTACTTTATGATATAAACGCGTTTAATATACTCAAACTACCAACGTTATGAAATATTTGACTGTACGTAAGCACGTATGGCACGCTGCAGATGCATAGCTCTACACATGGCTACGTGACGAGGTCCGGGTCCGGGTGTCGGCTCCGGGTGCCGCAGACAGAACTCCGGACTCGGATACAGTGGAGCGGAATACACGGTGCCACTGCCAGGAACAGATGAGGAGAACAGAGGAATGTGGAAGATTGCGAGATGGGGTAGTTGTTTAGATGGTGCGATGTAATAATTTTACCTACATATACAGGGTGTTTCACAACTTCAGGACAAAACATACAACATGCATCTTGAGCGTGGGAGCCTCACATACTGTGAGGTTTTGCTACAGACTTGGAGGATGATTCTAAATCAAATTCCAAGATGTAAACTAAAACAAGTCTTGTAATTGCACACGTAACCATCTGTTGAGTTTTTATTGAACTTAGACATGACGTCATCAAATTACAAGATCTTGCTTTTTATTCCAACACCTCCGGAGATGTTGTTTTTACAATTGCAAGTTGTTTTTTACCTTCCGCTTACCTGTAAAGGAAGGTATTGGAATCATGCAAAAAATCGGGTAGTGAGTTTTTAGTGGATGAGCACGAATTAGGGTCCTTACAACTCATTTTTGATAGTTTCTCGATGATGTCTGTATGTATGTATGTGTGTGTGTGCGTGTGTGTGTGTGTGTGTGTGTGTATGTGTGTGGTCCGGGCCGATGCCGTCTGTCGGATAACTCAAATACGAATTACCCAAAAATTTTGATATTTGGTATTTTACAATTGTATACGAATAGGAAGAGCTCATTAGATTTTTGTACAAATATCTTCACCGGAAGTGATATTTTTTGAAGATTGAAAAGATTAAGTGTCAAAAATTTCTATAAATTTCGATAAATATAGTATTTATTTGTAATAAGAATAAGAGGAAAAGTTATTTGCAATCTACGTTATAAAAAATTGTCTTTATCTGGTAGCGTTAAAGAATTGCAGTAAAATTTAAAAAATAAATTTATCAAATGAAACGTTGAAATCTTGTAATCCATGTTCGGTTGATTTTTGTTTCTGCATAAAAAATATTGACAGATGAGACGTGTGACAAGTTGGCATACTAACACCATAATAAGTCATAAGTAAGATATTAAATGTAGTAATTGAATGGAGGATGGCTTCAACACAGAAGAGTTTTCGTGTGAATGAATCTTTTGATTCAAGTCAGGTGATACTAATTTCTGTGTTTAAATATTTTAGATTTTTATTTGTATATTTTAAATGGGCACCGGATTGTACGTATACATTTCTGTTTAAAGTCTAGATACGGCGGAAGGTTGTGTGATGGCCACGTCAGATTTTTTTTCTGTGATTTCGATATTTGACATTGTGTATAAAGTAAGGTAAGAGTTGTCAGTCGGTCACATTACACACGCAGCTATTTATTCAATCTCTGCCCGAATTGTCCCAGCCCCCTTGACAAAATAAAATGTCCAGAACATTTAAAAAGTGTGAACATTCCGCTTTGTTATTTGCTATCTTGCCCATTCACATCCTATTAATATCTATAGCGATTGCTAATGTCCACCCTTAGTAACATTATCTAGGTATGTAACGTCCCAATGTTAATAATTTGGTAATAATTGGGTAATAAAAATAATCTGAGATGTTTGTATTGAGTATGGAATTTTTAATCGTACTTAAGATAGACTTACGTAATATCCCTTAAAGTCAAGAATACAATATTTTTAAACATCCCTCTTGTGTTGATGAAACTAACTAGTTTTCTAAATCTATGCCGAATCTAAAATTCTAGATTTGCATTTTCCTGTAAATGAATCTTTTACTGCCGGATTTTGTTATGTAATAAATTTTCTAAATTTGAATTTTCTTGGATATGCATATTCCAGAATTTTATTTTCGGTGTCGAATGGCACACCCTGAGAATAGTATTGAGTTTTCATTTAGCTCAGTTAAAGAGATATACTTTTCTGGATTCGCATCTTCTTGTGTTTGCATCCTCCTATGTTTGCATTTATGTCGAATCTAAAATTCTAGATTTCATTTTCCTGTGAATGAATCATTTAATGCAGATTTCGTATAAATTTTTAGATTTGAATCTTTTGTGTATGCATTTTCCAGTGTATAAGTATTCTAGAATTTTCTGGTGTTGCATGGCCACCCCAACATCTCTTGCAACAAGCCGCACTAAATGAAAACATGTGCCACTTGTGTGTAGTGTGGCCTCCACTGTTTCCATCGCAACACACAACACGGGACGTACTACACATGATCCAGCGTTGCTTCTGAACACTGAGCACGTACCTCGCGGTTCTAGCGGATCCCACTGCAGTAATAGCGCTCATTCATCTGCAATTACACCCCGAACTATCAACATACCGAGGATTATTATCTGACAACTCATTAATACGAGTTGGCAAGGATAGTGATTGCGTGGTCCACTTCTGAGTTATCGAGAGGGTTGATTAGTTGTGAGGATATTTTTGTTTCTGAAATAATTGTTTCTTGAATTCAATGATATTCCGCGTTGTATACTCCTGGTCTCTGATTCTATTTAATCATTCTACTTATGCGGCCTGTCTAGGTTTTTTCCGAATTCCTGGAATACTCTCGCTTTTACTTTTGTTTCTATTCCACTGTTTTCCCCACTACTACGGCTGCCTGAAACCAGCCCGAAACTCGTACTTTGCCGCATCTAGCTATGTAATGTTATTTTGAAGTTGAAAAATACTCTGTAAAAGCGTTTTCGTTGCGGGTAAACTGTCAGTTTATTACTGTCTTCAGGATAATGGTTTTATAATCATTTAGTAGAGACTGGATCTACAGATGTGCCTTTTTAAAATATTAAAAATTAACTTCTATCACGAGATATAACCGTGTTTAATTTGCATAAATTGGAATTTTTTTGAATTTTTCGGAATTTTTATAATCATGTACAATTTGTAAATTAAAATAAAAAAAAAAACATCTGTAGATACCTACATTCTTTCTCTATTAAATCCTTGTGGAAATAAAATTTTACCATTCTTATACTAGCCACAAACACTCGCTATGTTAGTACATTATAATATGCTGGATTTTAGGAGGTAGACGGGCCTTTTAAAGGTAAGGTAAAAACTCAAAATATGACTAAAATTAATGTATAACATTCATTACAAGTCGTAGAATTTGGATAAGATTTAAAACTCATAGCTACCGGTTGAAATAAGGAAGATAATTGATTTTAAAGTTGACACAAAATCGCCCTTGTGTATATTATATTGCGTATCTGAAGGTTAGCAGTACTTTGAGTAAACGATTAGAAAATATTTTATCATAACAACCCAACACATGTTTGGAAAACGAATATGTTATTCTATAATATCTGAGGTAGGTATTTATTTTAAAAAATAAAAACTATGTGTCACCGCAATAATTATTGAGAAATCGTACGTAAAAGGTTCCAGTCTCAAATGAAATCACACACGCCTATGATTGACAGATTTCCTACCTTAAAACGTACTACATTTTGCGACGTCTCAAAGCAGAATTTTTGAAATACTAGATAAGAAACTAAGGAAATTAATCCACATTACATATATGATGCATCAAATAGCAATAATTTTCGCACCTTAGCTCGCAAGAAAATTGATCGGAAGGGAACTATCCATGTGATCAGATTTCGGACTGTTATATTTTCTGTTTTATTAACTTATGTTCCGATGTTCCGATTTGATCTAGTGTATAGAAATATGGTAAACCTAACTATTTTGTTACATAAAACCAAAATAGCACTAGAAACTAGCACCTCAAGCACCATTCATGAACTCTTCCTTGCCACATCATCTCACAACACAAGCACACACGCTTCTCAGTGGTCATCTTCTGTTACCACCTCCTGCACTGCTCTCTTGGTGATTAACTCAACAAGAAGTGGTTCACGTTCGAGAACCACAGCGTTCATTCTCCACGTGCTACGTTCCTAACATAACACCGCTCTGACACTGAACCATTGTTCCGCGTGTTTATGTACGAATGTAGAATGTAGAAATGAGAAATGCTTGGACGGTTAGCTGCTGGGCTTTCCTAGATTGGAATCTTAGTTTGATTCCGGAGATCTGAAGGTATTATGATTGTAGGTACAAGAAGGATAATATTGGTGTGTTTGAATTACGTGGTGTAGCGGTAGATGAACAAGAAGTTTTAGGTTGGATTTCTAAGGTTTTTTATAAGGCCAGTGGATAGCGTAGCGGTAGAGTGTCCGCCTAGCAAGCTAGTGGTGGCTAGATTCCACTATAATAACATCTACGATAACTAGGAGTTTTCTGATGAATTGTTACCATCAAAATAAAAATCTGATGTGGCCAGCACAAGACCTCCCGCCATACTTTACTTATTATACAATAGTTATTTGTTTCATTAATACAAAAAATGCATGATTTTGGAACGAGTAAGACGGTTGCCGGACGACGCGCAGCGGAGTTCGGCGATCTTACGAGTCTCAAACAAGCATTTTTTGTATGAATGAAACATAATATTTTTTCGCTAGCCGGTTAAATAGATGTAATTTCGTTTTAATTGACATATCCTCATATTACGCAACAATTAAAATGTAAACATTTTTACCATGACAACAATCATTTTTTGTATTAGGACACATAGATTTACTTTTTGTACAATTGCTATGGTGATCATAAATAATCCTCAAATGGCCTCCTTTTTTTACAAAAAACAATGACACAATTGCATCAAATAAGTACGCCCGGTTGGCGAAAAATATATTAATATACTCGAATAAGTACTACTACTCACAAATATATTTTAGTCATTTTATTTAAACTGTAGAAGAAGATATAAACGGTATTTTACTGTTGTCATTGTCACTATCATGTCATAATCATTTTAATACGTATTAATTTTACTAGACACTGATAACTATTATTAACATAGACGTCATGTAACTAACAACTAGAATAATGAATGAACTGTTACTTTTCTCCCAACAGACCAATTAAAACATTTTTTTTCTCACAGGAACATATTTTTTTAATCCACATATGAAGAAAAGTCGATCAAAGTCGTAAAAAAATAATATTGTAATTAAATACCTTCTTACTTATGAGTTATTTAATTTAAAATTGAGCATTTAAAAGCATTTATGTTCGTATTGCATACTTTACTTTTCCTTTGACTTTTAATTTACTTTTCATAAACTAATATGTGATATTACGTCATATAAATGATATCTAATGAATAGCTAGGTATCACGAGCAAGACATTTCTGCTTTCTATATGTAAGGATTTTAAATTTATGTTCATCATTTTGGATTATGGTTTTTAAAGTTTACAGTAAATTATAATCTTTAAAATTCAAACAGTGAGTACCTACATATTAATTGTCGATAGAATACCTACGTTAGAAAAAAAACTGTATTGGACATTATTTCTTTATGTTATATAGGGACGAGTACCTATAAAATATACAAATAGGTATTAAATTTTTAAATCCGTACCCACACCGAAAAGGCAATGTTTTCGCTGATAGATAAAAATAATTTTCTTTAAATTAATAGGATCCTCATTTGTGAATAATCCCCTTATTATAAATCAATGGCCACAATCCCACCTCGAACATCCTTCCACATCCCACGATATCGAATTCCCACTAATTCCACTCGCCAGAACAAATTGAATCCACGGTTCAAGTCCTTGCCCTGTGTCCTGCTCATCGAAGCTTACAATCGCACTCGGCAGGGGCCTAAGGGCGTTAAGGGTGTTAAAACTACCCAAAGAGCAGGGGGTGGCGTTCGTTTTCGTCCCGTGCGTATTCGAACCAGCTTCCTAGTTATCCGATTTTGCCCCGTGTATCTGGAACTTGCTTTCTAGGAATCAGATGTTAATTTTATTTTTGATGGTAATCACCCTACAGGATTTTAACACCCAATTACAGGATGGTAGATGTTTTTATAGTGAAATCCAACCACTCGGACCCAGTGGTATTATGTCAGTTGTGCTGGGAATTTCAAGATTAAAGTATCAATCAGTGTAGTTGCAATCTTGCGTTGCAAAATAACATAAACTTAAACTATGTAGGAACATGTCAAATTATCGTATTTTAAATAAATATGATAAATTTATTCGTGTTCATTTCATTTTGATATTTATCATTCTAGTTAGTCATTGAGTAATAACGTTTAGACTTGGTATGCTTCTCCACTTTCATGCAACGGTACTACCACGATCTTATCTGGTTAAAACTAAAAATGATAAAATAGTTAATTAATTTAAAAATCAGTTCATGCTCATCAGGTATGATCTAGACAGAGGAAGAATTACCAGAAACGATTGTTAATTGAGACTGTCAAACCATGCCTAATCTCAACATTCCAGAATAATTTTTAATGGTCATTTTGCACTGCAAAAATTTTAAAATATTGTCATGAGAATAAAGGACCAGTAAGCAAAACATTATAAGTATTAATATGTGCATTTTAAATGTATTATGTTTGAAGATATTACATAAATTTGAGGACTTTCACCGTCATCTTATCTTAACCTAATGCTATTATTATAGTTAGACGGTTAGACTTAAAGATTGTAGAAACGAAAAAATTGCAATGAATGTAGCAGAACTGAATTTGTTTTAAAGCAATATAAGCGAAAATAAGTACCTATAGTAGTTGCTTACACATTTTTAAAGGGGGTAGTTTTTGCAGAACAGCTTTAACACTGCTACACGCGTTTTTTATTGGTTATAAATCTTATATTTATTAAAATCTTGTTATAATTTTTTGATTTTGTCTAATTTATCATAATAAAGGTAGGTACCTACACATATAGATATTGACAAAAATTAATGTATTTTTTTTTAAATCGTATTTGTTACACTACTACGAAAACAAGGTATTTGGTATATAATTAAGAAATTAGCAACGTATTATTATCACAAATAGTAGTATCTTATTAGGTATGATTTATTTTTACAGAAATTGTATGAAATTCCGCTTGAAAATAAATAAAAATGTGTATGATTTTTGAGCAGCGAACGACAATTTGATGTAAGTTGAGAATTGTTGTGCATTTTTGTGTGTTAAACAATAATATTTTAAGAGTTACATGAAAATTCTTATTCTCTCTTGCCATTTGTATGATCAACTAAGGATCCAAATATTATTATTCAGTAATAACATTTTTGTTATATTAATTTAACAACAATATTTATGCCAATAAAATACGCTTGGGTTATATTGACCCGGTCATAATAAGTGTAACAAAACAGAACAGCAGGGTTATTTTTTTTAAATTTAATACTGTGACATAAAGAGATATTTTCCGGACTATTTATAGGTCCTTGCTAGGTAACCCCATTTATAAAATAAAAATATTCTTGTCATTTGAAATTTGACATTTTTATTGAATACAAATGGTTTAACGACGCACAGCACTTGAAAAGAAAGAGTATGAAAGAAGACAAAAAGTATCATTAAGGTACTCACAAGTAATTCCGACCTCGGCTAGATGCCTCGGCTATAGACAACTTGCTTGTACCTCAATATGTCATTTTCAGTCCTATAGAAACATAAATAACTGTTAAGTAGGTATTAGGTATCAATCCTTAAAAAGGTACCTGTAAAAACGGATAATAAGGAAGCTGGACCAAATACGCACGGGACTAAAACAAATGTCATTTTTAAAACAACCCAAAGGGCAGGACGCATCAGTGGCGTGCGGGTCAGGGGCAACATGAGACCCCCTTGCCCCAGGTGCGGCGTCAATAGACTCTCAATAACCGCGATAAAGCGATAAAGGGGTAATTACCGATCACTAATTTTCAATTGGTTGATTGGAGATTGAATGTTTTGACTCTGAAGTGCAAATTAAAAGGGTTTTTCTTTACCGGGGTTTAATTTACCGCTGGTTAACAAGATTTTATGAGAGGGTAATGAGGGAAATAAAAAGGCAATTAATTTCTGCACAGATACACTATTGTTTCAAGGTAATAGTGCACTATTTATAGCCTATGGCTGAAATGATATAAATGGAATTGAAATTAACTGTGAATTTATTTAAGCTTATGACAGACGATCAGTTTTTTCAAGGCAGTGTCAATGTTTTAAAACCATAACTTACTGCTTACTGGTATTCATGTGACTAGATTTTGGAATGTGTGATAATTGATAAAATTTGCAAACAGTACATTTATGCAAACAATGGTAAATGTCATCATTTTAAAAAGAATTTCAATTTCATGAAGTGTAGCATGCATTAAACTGTTTTTATTACACAGATAAAAAAAATCTAAAACTAGTAATTTATTTTGTGGAAAATCGAATAATATGTATTTACAATAGTAACATTAATTTTTTTCGAAAATTATTTACTAGGTACTACTAGATTGAGTAGCTTAATTGAAATCTGAAAACAATAAGTGGAATATTTTTTGTCACATGTCAGTTTATATTAAAAATTGGTAAATTTGTCGTTTTGAGCGTACGCAATCAGTAATAAATAATATTTACATTAATTAATGTTAAATACACAGTCCATATTTCAGGTTTCAATATTGTAAAAAGATTGCAAAAAGAGCGGCGGTGTCATTCAGTTCCAGAATTTTTTTTATTGTGTATTTCCAACAACGTAATCAACTCTCGCGTACCACTCGATCTGATTAAGACATTGTGGAAAATCACTCAATAAAATTTCCGGAAAGAAAAAATGCATATTATTATAAATAAATTTGTATTGACAAAGAAAGAATATCCTTTATTTTTTCAGTAATAAATTTAGACTAATTTCGATTTACAAATTTGGAACAACATGCCTTATTTTCTTTGGTTTTATTGCATAACATAGTAGAATAATGCAAACATATATCAATATTTACGTTTAAGAAAATAAACAAACATGCCCAAATTTGCGTGGACGTCCGCTGAGTAAATATGTTGTTGTGATCAGTGTTTGTTGCGAGTGCGAATGATTTGGAGTGAGAATAAAAGGTTGTATGAAATGGATTATGCATGTAAGAAAATTTCATTGAATATAAGCCATGATTAAAGGAGTAAATCCAATAATTTACTCCTTTGATTATGCATATATGGGGCAAAAGTGTTAGATAGGATATTTTAGTGAATATATAATTCATGTGTCACGTGACACATATTTGACTAATTTGATTGGCTAAAATAGGGCAGTAAGAGGCTATCAAATCGATGATATTTTTATCACCGCTGTTACATGTCAACTGTTTCTGTCAATTAATTTCCTACTGTCAGTTCCATATTTAAATATTGCTGTTTGTCAAAAATAAGACTTAAATTGAATAAACCTGATTGTATTCGGTGGGGAAATGTCAGTGAAGACAAAATTGAGAAAGGTAAACAGAATTTAAAACGTTTTTGATAGCTATTGAAAAAATATAACCAAACATTTTGGACTCATTCATTATATATTCTCCCCAAATATAACTCGGGCTATGATTAATCATAGGTGATAGCATTCGTTAGTCTTCAGAAAATTGAACTCGTGCTCCGCACTCGGTCAATTTTCATCGACTAACTCATGCTATCACCGATGATAATCATAGCACTAGTTATATTACCCCCGAAAATTGATGGCTGGTTGAGCTAGAATGTTTATATAGGATGCATTTTGAGAATGTGTTTAGATTTGTTTTGCCGGATTTGACACATTCCATTTTAAGGAAATGACATGAAACCAATTTTAGGATTATTTTTATACCTATTTTATAATTATCATTATGGGTAGAAGTGCTGATCTATTTTATAAATTTTTACAAATGTAATGTGTTTCCATTTATTATATAAAAATAATTTTGCTAATAAACCGGTAATTACTGCGCCTTATCACAATTTACTTTTAAAACTCACAAACTGTTTTTCCTATCTCACGTAATATTTAATTAATGAGTATAATAAACCGTTTTAGTACACATATTTTACTCTAACTATCACATGTCAACGTGAAAATATAAAACAGCAGTCAAATTACCCTGATAGCAACTGCTTATAACATAAATTAAAATGAAAGTTTAAATTTAATTTAGTGTGAAGCATGAAAAACCCGGAACCTTTAGTTATAATTACGGATTTCCATCAAACTGTTCCAGCAGAACTTGTCATCTGTGTGACGCGGCAGGCAGCCCTTGATAAGGGTTTAACCCATAACAAGACCGCATAGTTGAAAAAGAAAAACTGCACTACAATGTACGCTGTAGCAACCTCTGTACTCCGCAAGCCGCTTACTGTTTATTGCAAGGTTCTTTTTAGGTCAAATGAAATTCGTATAAATGTAAAATGTGTTATCATTAATCTTTAGTTTGTTAAATTGAAACCGGGCAAGTTTTTGACAGGTTAAAAAGTTTGTTCATTTGTTTTCGATTCAAAATAGAAGAAAGCGTAGACGTTTGAATGGTTCCAATTTCAATTTTTATGGCAGTGAAAATTGTAAAGTTTCTAAGTTTCAAATAGACGCTTGAACTTTTCTCAGATAATTAAAAAACGAAGAATGGCGACAATTCTTTAAATTTTACGACAGTGTATAACAATCTTTTAAAATTACAATTCGTCCTGATTTTTTCAGTACCACCACAGTCAAAATACTAATATATTATTCCCCAGATCTCTACAATGCCAATTATTACCAACTTACAAGAAAGAAAGTTTATTATATGAGCTGTAGGCGAGTGTCATAATTATTATTTGAATGAGTGCTGATCGCCATATTATACTCCAGTAGAATTTATGTATTGAATAATTAGTTTATTTTTAAACCATATTTTAAGAGATAAGTACTTAACTGAAATATTTAATATCTAGAAATTAGGTACAGTATACTGCTGAATAATAGACTATTATATAAAATAATAATATGCTATGTTAATAAAATATATTGGTTAAAAATTGTGCAAAAATTTATACTAAGGGTGCGTTAAAAAAGATAATAAGTGTTTTGTTTAATCAATGAAATATTTTTTAACATCAGATGCAAGAAAGGACTCTGAAATCAACAAAATAACAATAAATGTAAACAATTTACGAAATATGTACCTACCTATATAAGAAATTTAAGACAATATAATTAATTTAAATTTATTATTTTGTGATTCCATAGTCAACTTTAAGAGTAAATGAACGTGTATGTTTTATGCTTCTGTAGAACAAAGATTTTTAAATTGACTGTTTATTCATGAATATCTGATCTAATACATAATTATAAGATCTTATTAAACCTAAAATGGTTTACCTAGAAGTAAAACGGGGCATCGGTTTTATTAGAAAATGAATAAAAAATGTTGCATGTCCTATAATATGTCAAGTAATTTTTCACCATTAATAGTATATTCATATTTTGCCAAGAAACCTATTTCCAAAATATTAGAAGTAAAACACGTCCTAAAAACCCTTTCCTGTTTGACGTACTTAATTAATGTAAAATTAAGGATCCCCAAAATAAATTAAAATTTTAAAAACTAATTAATATTAATTAAGAAAAAAATTTAGTGGGCAAAAAATCATCAAGCACCCGATAAAACTCATAAAACAAACAAAAACGCATGGAGCAAAAAAGCCCGGGTCCGTTACATTTCCCTAACAAGTAGCGGAGTTGGTTTTTGTAGCCACCAGCGCCAAACAGCCACCCTGGCGGCTAGCGGCGCTCAGGCGAACTAACGAGGAAGAAAAAATTTAGTCACTTGGTGTCCATTCCTCTGTTGGGGTTCACAGTGGCGTATTGTAAATTTTTAGACAGGAGGACAAGAGTGCTGGCATTTAACATATTAATTTCAAATAATACAGAATTCCAAATATGAATTATGTACGTATATAATGTTTAAATACAGCTATCTGAATGTAGTGATGTACGAACCCGGAGTTCCGTGATTCAAGTCTCTCGGTTGGCAGTGTGTGATTGTCGTTATTGTTCCTGTCACTGTAATAATCAATGAAATTTGACGTAATAACAAATGTTAAACAATCATGAATCCTTACCATAGTAGCAAATTAGCAATCCAGTCAATTATATTGAAAGGAGACTTCAAAAATGAGTTATTGCCATGAAAAAAGTTTTCAAAAAGTTAATATTTGAGATTTTACGTATCGATACATCTACGTCACAATAATGCGTTTCACGTGTATTCTTACTTACAGTAATAAAGAAACTACCAAATTATATTTTATATTTTGTAACATTTAGAAACAGTTGATTTTACATGAGTACATTTTAATTCCAGCCCCATGGTTTGAGAAGATTTTCAGCTATACATCTACGTCACACAAACTTTAAAAATTAATTACAGCTTTATTAAGAACAAGTAAGACTTATCAGTACTCTCAATCGCTTTCAAATAACATGAAGTTTCAATAAAAAACTTTTTAAAAAATGGTAAATTACGCTATTACAAGATACTGAAGACTGAAGCTTCATATTCTAATTATAAACAATAATTTACTTTCTAAATAGGATGATGTAAAAAAAAAACTATTATAATATTTCATTTAAATAGAAAATATTGTGATAAATTAATTATTTATCGAAATATTTAAGGAAAGTACTACCTACTGCCGATTTGGAGATTACTTCAAAAATATAACTGGGTTCTTAAGATTTGTATTTAAACCATAAATATAAAATTTGGTTGTTAAATGTTTGATTTTTTTGAGTTATCATCGACGAATTTTAACACGCGGACAGACGGAGACACACACACACGCGCGCACGCACACTCACACAGACATAATTTTGAAAAAGTTTAATTCGTATTCTAGGGACCCTAAAAACTCACACTCGAAAATTTTGACTCGTCACAATACCTCCTCTTATAGAATATAAGAGGAGGGAGGTAAAAAACATAATAATGTAACGAATGTTCATGATGTTAATTACGTTAAAACGTAATCAAAATGCATAGATTACTGTATGTATGAAGGGCATTACTTGATGATTATACCTCTCGGGCAATTTACAAACGTTGTGCCAATGAATGTTAATTATTTTTTAATATTTAATGGCATAATATCATGCAATTAATTTCCTGTTGATACGCCACTGCTGTCTATGTTTTGTTTTAGTTGTTAGTGTAAAGACCGTATTAAAATAAATAGATGTGGAAGTGTTAGTCTGTTGGTTCTCTCATGTCATGTATGTTTAGTGTTATTGTTGAACATTTTATATTTAAATTCTAGAAAATGAGACACGTAGTATGTTTATTTTCAACTTTAAAAGGATTATCTTTTTTATACTAATATTTTATATTTTTTACTTTTATTTCTTGATTCCAATTATATACGAGTATAATGAAAATATTTCCAATTTTATAAATCATTTATCAAACAGTTTCCTTTCCCTTATCTACATTTTAAAATTCGTTTAATATCAATTCAACTAAACAACAACATTGGGATCACATCTACACATCGTACAATAAACGGCTTGCATTAAAAATATGCTATGATAAAAAGAGTTAGCTCTATGCAATGATTTAAAATTATCGACCATTATTTGTGAGAATTTTGTGAACTCAAAACCTACTTAATTAGAATTGAAAGAAATCAAACTTTATTGCTGTTAAAAGTTAAAATGATATACCTTTACGCTCCCAGAGAAAATGTGTTGCATTGTATTTTTGGAAAAGCACTCTCCACTCAAATGAAATTGAGTTCTACTTAAAAAGTTTTTCCATATTTGTTTGTGTTTCGCGTCCTTGCACCAATTTCGTGACTTTATATTCGGAATGAAACTTTTGGTTTATTTTATAACTGTAAGCGGATTATCTTTCCCTTTCGTTAATACTATCAGTAAAGCAAAATAATGAACGAAAAAGGCTTACAAGTCAACCGCGAACTCTAGATAAACTCAAATTGTTATTTACTCCGAGAATATACTTTTTTAAAAGTCATTTATTTTTAACTTTTTTATAAGAAACGCAAACAAAACTGAAGGCTGCGATAGAAGAAAATAAACATTTTTGTATGTATTTTGTATTGTTCTCGTATGTATATAAAATTGTATAGTGTTTAAATATATGAATTACTCTTGAAAATGGTAGTGTACTATACAAGCTGCAGGCAATTTTTAATGAGTAATTGCCACTTTTAAAATAAAGCTGAAGACTATTTAATAATTGTTTTAAAATATAAATTCGAGAATGACGGCTGTCAGAAATAGTAATTTTTCGTATCTTTTCAAAAGATTAGTGTATTTACCCGTATGTGAGAATATGCTACAAGTTTTATTGGCCAACCTTTACAAAAGTTTTTATTGGTCAGAATGCAAAAGTTGAAGAATAATTTTAGAATAGTCGCTTGTGAAAGGGCGCTATTTTAAAGAAGTGCTTTAACATGTACTAAGTGATTTATTTTATTACTTCTGGTAGATACTTGAGATACATAATAAAGGGCATTCAAAGAAATTATTAAACACCACACCATAAAAAATTACCGGTTGTAGTGTTTCGAAGTGCGCAAATTGAGGGACATATACAATACAATCGGTAAAATTTGGCGTGGTGATTAATAAATTCTTTGAATGCCCCTTATTATATACATCAAGTACCTACCAGAAGTTGTAAAATAAGTCACTTAGTACATGTTAAACCACTTCTTTAAAATAGCGCCCTGTTTGAAATATCCCGGATGTATTCATTTATTACTCTACAAACAGGGCAGTCTTGGTTCAACCAAAAGCTTTAAAAAATACGTACAAAGAAAATACTTAATCATATCGTTTAAAATATTCAATTAAGATATTTATAATCCTTCGCTGCTTTGACTGAAGGTACAACATACTTAATTGACTGTAATCGGGTAATCCATACTCCGCTACGCCAAAGTTATGATTACTTTTAGTAAGACCTCTGCAAGGAATCAATTATAACAATAACTTCGTTCTGGTTTTGCAGCACGCTATGATTTCCAAACAACATAATTCTCTGAAAACTAAAAATAACCTAAATAAGTTAAATCCGTCCCATGTCTCTAAATGTAAATATGCGTTCACACGAATCACGAAACAAGTCGAATATCAAGAATTACTAAGCATAAACGCAGCAGGGATGGATCTACATATTTCGGTCCTGTAGCGCAAATTTATAAGATCTGCTTTTAGATTTAGATTGGCGTTTGTCATAACCCTTTCCAGCTTGGCAGCGGGTATGTTGGCCTTCAGGTCTTTTAGGGTCCTTGGACGGTTGATGTAAACGCGGGATCTCAAAAAACTCCACAAAAAAATCACAAGGAGCCAAATCGGGCGAGCGGGCTGGCCACTTCAAATCGCCCCTTATTGAGATGAGGCGCCCCGGAAAGTGTTCCCTCAAAACAGCCATCGACGCTACTCCGTGCTCCAACGTATGATGGCGACTGACCGGGTGGGAAACAAAACTTTAAAAGTGCACCTGTCGAATGAGATCACTCTCTCCCCACTACGATCCCTACAGCCTGAATGGCACGCATTTTTTAAAAGCAAGTTATGATGAATCATCCTGTATAATGCCATTTCGATTAATTTGGGGTTGATCATCATGTTTTTTTAATACTTTCAGTAAAGCAGGAAATACGTGAAGCACTATATACGTAATATTGAAATCAAACTGTTTTTTTTTTACATTTCGAGGTTAAGATAGTGAGCTTAGTGCAGTACACAATCACATAGAGGCGGTAAAGATAAAGTTATAACGAAGTGGCACGACTATTTTTATTATTATTCTTAACAATTCATGGTAGGTCCGACCCTGGATAATCGCGCAATAGCAGGGTCTTTGGAACAAATGAGAGTTGTATAGACTTTTGCTATAATTACACAGTTCGAAACTTCGCCAAAGGAACAAAGACAGAGAATATAACACACACCACACCTGCGTAATTAGAATCTCAGAATATCCTACGTGATATTCAAGAGAGAGAAAGGAATGTTATTTATAGAGATATTGGGTAGATTTGACTAATAACACTTCCGGAACTATTTTATTGCAAATTATGCCCATTTAAGGGGATATTCGGATTTTATACAATGAAAGCAAGCAGGGGACACGCACTCGATGAGAAATTCAAGAACTTGGAACTTCCTTCGTTTCGGATGGAAATTAGTGCGACTTCATAAACTATTATTTGTCTTTAGTTGAATGTAAATTAGTCAAAAGCGATTTCCTGACTATATGAATGTTCTAGTATTATCGTTCTAAGCTATGCGTCTATGAATATCAATCTTAGTTGTGGATTAGATTAACATACTAGGTGGCACAAAAGTAATCACCTTATAAGATGATGCTTTCATTTTTAAAGCAAAGCTGTCGTCTTACTTCTCATGTCATCGCGACTTTGACATAAGTGAAGTAAACAGAAATATGTAAAATACACGTAGACGAACCATGAATCGCTATACTCCTCAAGAACGCGAAATAATTGTGTCAATTTTGACAAATAATCGGTCGGTGGTTTTGGCTGAACGTAAATTTTGTCGCCGATTCTCTGGTGGCACTAACTGGGCAAACACTGTGGTGGTTAGACGCTCGTCTCGAGGAGACTGGTTCAACACGAAACAGTAACAGACGTGGCTGGCCCTGGAGCAGCCGTTTGAGAATATCGCTGTTGTGGTAACACTGTTACTGTGACTGGTGCATAAATAAAATAAAGGACTGGTGAGCGCTACAGAGCCATGATCAACGAGTTCGTACTGCCGCAAATAATTGACGAATTTAATTTGGAGAACATGTTGTTCTAGCAGGACGGTGAAACTGGACACATACCACCAGCGACAGTAGACATTCAGAAGCAAGCGTTTTCCGTCCGTTTGATTCCTCGTTTTGGCGTTTTGCTCAATTTGACCGTTCGACTTCTTTCTTTGGAGTTTTTTGGAGTCACGGGTCTATACGAACAAACCAATACCTTAGCATCCTTAAAGGGGATCATCCGACAAGAAGTAAAGAATTTATCTCCAGAAGCTTTGACACAAGCCATGGATAATGTTGTGAAACGAGCCCGAACGTGCATCAACTGTGGAGAGAGGCGGGTGTCGGTGGACATTTGCCCCTTATGATCTTCGCGACCTTATGGAAAAAATTTACATGTTTAAGCAAACATAATCAGCAAACAGAACTATTTTATTTTATTTGCATATAAAGTTACTGTCTTAGGAAATCGAGTGATTACTTTTGCGCCATCTTTACCCCTATTAAAAATATCTAAGAGGAAAAATAATTTTTCTAAATTGTTTTTTTATTGCTTAAAAAGGCTTTAAGAAATAAAACTTATACAATTTAAGATTTATTATCTACCCATTTCATTTAAAATTGAAATAAAAACATAAACAATGAGCCGAAGTTTGACTAAAATTGAAAGATTCAGAGCATTTTGTGTTTAAAAATGTTTTAAAAGTTAAATGTTTGCTACATAATAACTACATCAAAATAACAAGGTAAACTTTTCCCTCTCATTTTCGTTTCCTACCCCTAAATTTAACGAAAACAGTCCAGCACGTTGTTTAAAATTCACGAACATGTTCCCTAAGTATAAACGTGAATTTTCTGTAACGAACTAATCATACAATTTCGTTTGAACGTTCGTTCTTCCTCCTTTGCCTCGTACCTGGAAACTATAATAAAATTCCAGTTTGTTGTAATGAAATTGTTTGTCCCAAGGTTCCAATTGTATTACGGGCGCGTTGCTGTGAAGAATTCTGCAGAAAGAACGAACGGTCATTTGAAGGGAAAGGGAATGGCGACTAGCCACGCAATGTACCCCTTGGAGAGTTGTTAACGTGCGCCACTGGTACCCGGCCCTCGATAACCCTTCGCAAGACACTGGTGTCCACGAAATTCAGAAACATTGCCTTAAATAATAAAATTTTGGGCAGTGGTATCGTCCGGAGTGCTGTAAATTTAAGCGAGGAAATTTGACAAGTTTATCTTTATTTACAATATTGTGCTTAAAAAATGTGTTAGCAAATAATTTTCTAAAAATTCAAATATATAATTAATAGGTAGGTAGGTACTTTGTTTAATAAAAACTGTCATAAAAAAAACTGTCAATACCGTTCATACGGAGAATTTAATTATTTTTGTTATTAATTACATTTAAGATCACTTGCTTTAACATATTATTTTACTGTTTCCCCGTATGATCGGTATTTACAGTTTTTTTTATGACAGCTCCTAGCACTTGTTTTACTTTCAAGAAACTTTTTTGCAAAAACTTTCCTCGTGTGAACAGGGCATAAAAGTTTTCCTTATTTTCAGTTTTTTTCTTCTATTCAACTATCTAATCTCTAATATTTTTAATTGATTTTAAATGGAACCTTGAGATTGTGAACGAATGAGTAATAATAAAAGTTGATTGATATAAATTGAATGGTACTTACTTGAAAGAAAAACAAGAAACAAAAGAAAAACAATATAAAACAAAAGTCATCAATAATGTCTCAAATCGCTTCTGGTAACCTAAAACCGAAATAAAACTTTTCCGTACATTTTCTTTTTTATATTTACATGCTTAACAAAAACGTATTAATACATTTGCTGCAGAATTGAATAAAAAGTAATTAATTAAGCAAAACAGATTTAGAGGTTATATTGAAATTTGTCAATTCTGAGGTTTGACGTTAGTCAATTGAAGTAAATGTCATCTGATACCTACTGCCAATACCAACCGTCTAAAAAAAATTATTGTGTGTCACAAAGTGAACCTGTGCAATATTCAGTTGCCTTTCACAAAGTTAACTTTAACTAACTAACCAAATAGAAAAAACTATTTTATATCTTTCCAAAAGATTGCTGCAAATGATATTGATTTTTAAAACTAATTTTATAAATTTGTTACACATTTATCTTACAAAATAGTCAGGTTATTGTTTATTCCAACAATTCCAACGGAAATGAAGCGAGATCATCAAAAATGTCATTGCTGTTTTATGCGCAATGAGAATGAAGTAATAAAGATTTTTACAATTTGCACTAAACAATGAATTTAAAAACTCCCCTTGAAGCAATAGCACAATTCAGAAGTTATTGAATTTCGATTGCAAACAATGATCTCGAGCATACGCCTTAAATCTTCCAACTGCAAACAGGCTGCCAGAAGTAAAAATTTCCAGTCCATATAATTTACGATTTGCCTATATTTCATACTCGATGTGTGCTCGCACGTTATATCTGAGAAATTCTTCCTTTCTCACTTAAATACAAACCACGTTCACTGCTCAGCTCAATAAATAACTTATACGTTTGGAGTGAATTCATGCTTGAATTGAATCGCGATATATTCGATTTTAAAGTGTACCAACACAATATCGTAACTGGCGTTGACATACGAGCATATGTGAGCTTTCCTGCAAGCTATGGAGTATGGAATATGGATACTAAGGGAACAACAACATGAAATGTACTGTAGAGTATATGCAACCACTAAACCATTCCACAATGCTGACAAGTGTATGAAAAGTGCAATGTAAATACCACAAAAGTTATGGATTTGTTACTAATATCTACTGGAGTTGTGCACATTGTAACACAAAATACCTATTTATTTAAACATATTTTGCAGTTCAAAGTCAAATACCTTTTAGTTCAAAGTCACATTTTTTCTGAAATATGTAAGCTTTACGTTGCATCGTTGCACGTTCATGTGTAATTTAATTATAAATTATAAAATCAGGATAATCGGGATAATCTTTGATTTTTGAAATGTTAAAAGTATCTATACGAACAAAAAAAAATTAATATTTTAGAAACTGGAACTGTATTATACATAAAAAAATAATAATTTAGAAAATATAGTAGGTAGGTACTACAATTTTTTAAACAAAAGCGCAGGCCATTTTCTGGTGGAAGCTACACTATTAACTATGAGTACAAATATACATACATAGGTACCTATACATAATACTTCGATGACTCACAGTATCTGTGATTGTCACTCCCAATTTAAGTAAAGAACCTGATTAATATTTATGTACTTTCGGTTTCATTGAGTATTTTGAATAGTAAGCTATGATGTACCTACGAGTAAATTGCGTTTAAAGTGATTGGATTTAGGCTTCAAATTTTTTTGGATTAAAACCTCATATTTAATCACAAAATTTTTATTTTATTTTATAGGCGACGTTTCGGTCTGGTTCTTAAATGTTACATGATAATTAATACATTTTTAAATGAAATTATGTTATTGTAGGTGTACCATCTTGCAAGGTTGCAAGATGGTGAGTCACTGGTAGAAAACTGATTGCAATTTGAAATAAGATCAAATTAATTTCTTAATGCCCTAAGGGTATTATGTAGGTACTACCTATAAAGTACTGTCCTTGAATCGAGAGTTGACTGAGTAAGGGAGAGGTGGCTTTTGCCTATATGATCTACACAATTTAAATGATAGTTCGCCAACATATTACTCGGCTGAACAGAATTGAGCCAAGAGAAAAACCGAGCTGGACGACTTCTATAATATACATTATTTCAAGGTAGTGAAACGGCTTCTGTCAATAAAATTGCTGATAAATCTATGTCCACTCGATTAATATTGTAGGTATACTAATTTGATATTCCTCCAATCATCTCTTATTTTATGTACTGTAATGACACTTTTGTCACTTTGCTCTGACGACCGCGCTTGACCCTTTGAAGGACTGTTTTTGTGTGCGCAAAGTGACTCAATTTTTTAACTATACGCAAATGCGTGCGCAAAGTAGAAGCGTGCGAGGATTCACGATTTTACTTTGCGAACGGAATTTTTTCTACACGCCTATTCCCGAACGCTTCTACTTTGCGTGGCTCATTTTTTAACTATGCGGATATGCGCCATGAAAAAGGTTACTTTCCTGCAGGTATGACAAAACCTTCGAAAGTAAGTAGTATTCTGTGATGTGAAGCTGATATTTTTACCTCTTTTTCAATTATCTCGTATTTGATTGAATTGCGTGGGTATATTACATTCGTTAAGGTACAAAGTAATTTAGACTTTTAGAAAAAACTTTAATAAAGCTCGCACAATAAAGTGTGCAACCGCGAACAAACTGTTCATTTGCCGTCTAAATAAAACGTATAAATTGCGTCTGCGTCGTGGTATAAACATATCACCCTGGTTCAAATAACCGCTCAACGGCAATCACATTCGGACGTGGAAATATCGTTTTGTTTGTTGAAATTACCGCTGAGTTACCGCTACGGTTACCAGAACCGGTGCCGCCAGTGGCGTATACAGAAATTTCACTCAACAAGTTTACAAACAACTTGAAATTAAAATAACAATAATTTCGTTAAAAGCAACAAGACTTAAAAATATAACATCAAATTAAGGAATTTATTAATTACTGTTGTGTGCACATTCTGCTGCTGCGCTTTCTGTGATCTGAACATTCTGTGTTTGAATATTTTACTGCTGCATTTTCCTATTCTGTGTTTTGACCATTCTGTTTTTTGACTAAATCAATGTTTGAACTTTCTGCTGCTGTATTGTGTTCTTTCTAGATTTGACCATTCTGTGCTTGACTAAAGCAATGTCTGAATATTCTGTTGTTTGAATTTTCTGCTGCTACGTGCGTTCCCGTCAAGTAATACCATAAAATACTCACGAGTGGGTACTTTAAAATACTAAACTACTTACTGTTTGACCAATAAAACCATAAATAAAACCTCTTATTGTATAACCAGTTATTCACAACTTCTTGCAACGTAGCTGCGTAGCACAATAAAACATAATCTTTTACTAAGTACCAAATGTACATTGTGAAATACGTCTTTTTATTAAAAAAAAAAACCTAGACAATGGGAGCTTACAGCGGCGCTAGTGTTCCATTCCCAAGAACTAAAATTTTACCTCCTTATGGGATGTTTAAATGTTAGATAAATTTTATGGTAATAGTTTTATTAAAATTTTAAAATGCCATATTGTTGCATTAAAAACTGTAATAATAAAACAGGATTGGCAGGAAGTCATAAACCAACCAAGTTTGATATTTAAGAAGAAAAAAATCGACAAAGATGATTTTGTATCTACAGAGTTATTTGAGTTAAATTCTAATATCTAATTACAAAAATCTGACGTGGACACCACATGACTTCCTTGTACGCCTTGTGTGTTCATACTTTTCTTAATAACAAAAATGTAGAATAATATAAAGAAATTCTTTTAACTTATTATACTAGTATACTCACAAATATATTTTAGTCATTTTATTTAAACTGCAGAAGATATAAAGCATATTTTACTATTGTCACTGTCATGTCATAATCATTTAAATTTTACGTAGTAACAAATGTTAATCGATCATGGACTATAAGATAAAGAAATACTAAATTAAAAATATATACTTTAATTATTCCTAAATGATACCAGATACAAAAATATTTATAAAATACCGATTTTAGGTAATAATCACATAATCTTTCATTTAAAATAAAAAAATTTGTGTTAAATTAAATATTTATCGAAATATTTTTAAAAAGTACTACTTCCGGTTTATAGATTGAAACCAAAAATAGGAGGTGCACAACTAGATGCTATAACAGTCCTAAATACAAAATTTCAACTTTCTACGTCTAACCGTATTTGAGTTATGCGACACACATACGTCCGTACGTACGTACAGACGTCACGACGAAACTAGTCATAATGGATTCAGAAAAGGTCAAAACGGATATTTCCATCAAAATCTGAAAACCGAAATTTTTCGCGATTACAATACTTCCTTATTACTCCGTACAAGGAAGTAAAAACACTTATTATGTATGTTTATTATTTGACGTTTAATATACCCCTGTGTAACTCCACCTTAATTTTTAAAACTGTTTCAATTCGTTGTGGCATTATATCTTCATGTCCTATACATACTATTCTGGAAAAAAATCCAAATATCCTACAGCCTGTGTCACAATTCTTTGATTTTTCAATTTTTTTTTATTCGGTTCCATGAAGATTCGGTTCCATGAAGATTCGGTTCCATAAAGTTAAAGTATTGCAGTTTTCAATAAATACTTGTATTTTGATTTTTATTTTAAACTTTTGTACAACAAAAAACTATTTTTTAAAGTTTGGGCCACCTTCAATGAAACGGGGCTCGTATATCTATAACGATGACTCACAAGTAGATATCGTGACAAATATGTGTCAAATATATTATTATGAGTAATTCCTATGGTAAAACTTCCCTGAATAATACAATAATTGAATTAACCATTATTAAATTCCCCCCCTCTAGCTACGCCACTGGCAATCGCTAGCAGCAGCACGAAATATAGCATCGGGTTTTATTAACGTTTCGTGTAAATTATTGAAATTAGGAAATTTAATGAAGCCCAACATTGGCGGAGTTTGTTAAATGTTCATATTAGCTAACCGGAAAACGCTGAAAGCCGCATTTCTCCGGTGACGTAAAAAATCAGCTGTGTAATTTTCGCGTGAATTTTTTGTGAAATGGAATGTTGATTTGTGTAGTGTGTGTGTGCTATGCGGGAAAGGCTGTGGAATTGTATCAAATGTCCATTAATGCGATGTTGGTATTTTACGCTGCTGGAAAAGAGTACAATTAATTTTTATTTCACTTTAGTTTTAATTGCTATATGCCAATGGAAAAATGGAAACGTGTTTGTAATTTTTAAAGCACAAATTAAAATGACTCGGAGATAAATAACATTTTTTGCTAATGAAGAATTCCATAAATCATTTAGGTACCTACTAATGTATTGAATTGAAAACCGACATTCCTTTAAATTAACTGTAAATTATATATCTCCACACACTGTATTTCACCATATTTCATCACACCCTATATATGTTTCATCAGCATCCTTGTCCTTGGTAATTTTCCATACGATAAGTAAAGACATAAATACGCTCGCTTCTACAGAGACGGCGTCAGTCATTCTGCTTGCTTACGCTTGTATATATCAAATTGTAATATTATCTATCAATATAATAAAACTGTATCTACGAGAAATAAAGTGTTTTAAAAACCTAATTAAATATCTCCGATACATAATTGGCGCAGTCTTGGTAGGATTGATAGATAACAGTGCCGACACAATAAATACAATATTGTGGTGAATTTTTAAATTCTTTACCGCATACCTATACACCTACAAAAGAAGATAAACGGCTTCTACCTGTAGCCCATCAGGGTCTAACCACGACCCATCTTTAAAAGAAGATCACGTCTCCTGTTGCTGTCTCACCTGGTTCACGTCTCCGGAAAACGAGGACTTGCTGTACCCGAGAAATCACCTTTAAAGCAGACTTGCTGTTCTTCACAACGATGATATCAAGCCAAGCAGTACTACCCTAGGAATGCTCCTAAAACTGTGGACAACTTTCCTAGTATTCATATTTACCTTGTAAGTTACATTTTTAAAATATAAAAATTGTACTTATAATAATTATTACACAAAGGGGTAGCTCTAGACACGATCTAGTAATAAAGCTATCGTGGTACCGGCACAGTACCGAACACACAAAATATTTTAAAATTTATGTACGATAGTGACAGTACACTAAGTACTATAAGTGAAAATTCTGATACAGAATTAGACCCAGTGTCAAATTTCAATTTAAATTTTAAACTTAAACCAAGTAACTTAACAGTCAGAAAAATGGCTCTTACAACAATTGGAGAAATTGACCAATTTCTCAAAACAATTCCAAATTATGATGGTAACATTAAAGTTTTACCAAGTTTCATAAAACAAACAGACATAATTTTAAATTTATTAAATACGTTTGCATTAACAAACAACCAAAGATTATTCATTTTTAGTATGATAAAACTAAAATTAAATGATCAAGCAGTGGAAATAATAAGTAACAATGAATTTGCCGATTGGGAAGAATTAAAAACATTTTTACAAGAAAATTTCATGGACAAAAGTACTCCAGAAACGTTAATAATAGAGATTATGGAAATTAAATTTCAGAAAAATGCTGAAATCACATTGAAGAAAATTATGGAAAAATTTTCACTCTATAAATCAAAAATATTATTAATGAATTATACTCAATTACAAAAAAATGCAATTACAACCGAAAATCAGAAATTCATTGTAAAACGATTTATTTCACTACTACCAACTTCAATTAGAGGTTCATTTATTGTCAAAGATCCTACAACTTTGGAACAGTGTGAAAAACTACTCAAAAATGAATTTAGTTTTATTAATAATCCACATCTTCCAAATTTATCTAAACCACAAGAGAATTTTAACCAAAGAATAAATATTCCACCTAAAAAATTCCCTGGACAAATGTTCCCTCAAAAACCATTTAATCCTCAACAAGGAGCCACTTACAAACAATTCGCTCCAAAACAAAATATTAGAAATGCCACAGAAAATAAAAGACAATACAACACACCTATGTCACAAACAACTAGATTAACACAACCAATGTCAACACAATCAATAAGACAAAATTATCTTTGTAATGAATCAAACACAGAGACTGAAAATTATATTGACGAAAACGACGAACAATTATTAGAAAATCAAAATACCGAGAATGATTTTTTAGAATTAGAACCGACAACGGACGAGGAAAACTACGTAATGTCTTCTATCACAAAAAATCTACCTACTTTAAAAATTGGACCATACGTAATACTTTTTGACACCGGTTCCTCAATTAACTTTATTCATCCAAATTTAATTAAACAATATAAAATAAAGACATACAAAGAAAATTTAACATTTAAAACTGTCAATAGTAAATCAACATGTGATACTTACGCGATAATAAAAATTCAAAGCCAACCATTAAAATGCTATGTCTACAATTTTCATAAAAATTATAATATACTTCTAGGTATAGAAGCTTTCAAAATATTAAATATTCAATTAAACTTCCAAAATAATGAAGTACAAGTAGGAAAAAATATTTATAAATTACAAGAATTAGAAAAAATAAAAATTGAAGTAAATAACATTCAAATTAGAGATACTCATTTGAACGAATTTGAAAAAGGAAAATTAAATAAATTAATAAAACAATATGAAGATCTGTTTCCCAAAGATAATGAAAATCTAACGTGTACTAGTACAATAGAACATAAAATAATTCTTAACGACGAAACACCCGTCTATACTAAAAACTACAGATTACCTCAAATATATGAAAAGGAGGTAGAAGAACATGTAAAATCACTTTTAAAAAATAAAATTATTCAAAAATCTTTTTCACCCTGGTCTTCCCCAATATGGATTGTTCCAAAGAAACTCGATTCATCCGGAAAACAAAAAACTAGAATGGTTATAGATTTTAGAAAATTGAACGCTGTAACAAAAGATGATAAATTTCCCATCCCAAATATAGATACACTTTTTGATCACATAGGACCATCTCAATATTTTACAACCCTAGATTTGCACTCTGGTTTCCACCAAATTAAAATGCGTAAAGAAGATAGAGAAAAAACTGCATTCTCTACAAACTTAGGACATTTCGAATTTACTCGAATGCCCTTTGGCTTAAAAAATGCACCTGCCACATTCCAACGAATGATTAATAATGTCTTAGGTGACCTAATTAATAAAATATGTCTAGTCTATATGGATGACATAATTATTTTCGGCAAAACATTTGATGAACATACTCAAAATCTAAAATTAGTATTCGAAAAATTAAGACAAGCAGGACTAAAAATTCAATTAGACAAATCGGAATTTTTTCAAAAAGAAGTAAAATATTTAGGTTACGTAATAAATGAACACGGGTTAACAACAGACAAAAATAAAGTAGAAATAATACAAAATTTAAATTTACCAAAAACAAAAAAGGAAATAAAACAATTTTTAGGAACATTAGGATGGTACAGACGATTCATACCCAATTACGCAGAACTAACAAAACCTTTCACAAACTGTTTAAGGAAAAATACTAAAATCGACATAGACAATGACGAATATAAAAAAGCATTTACCAAATGTAGAAACATACTAACTGAATCACCAATATTACAAAATCCCAATTTTGACAAAGATTTTATTATCACTTCTGACGCAAGCGATTTTGCGATTGGAGCTGTTTTGACACAAGAACATGATAATAAAGAATTACCTATCTGCTATGCTTCAAAAACATTAAACAAAGCAGAACAAAATTACAGTACAATTGAGAAAGAATTAAAAGCTATAGTCTGGGCAGTAAGAAATTTCAAACCCTACATTTACGGTAGAAAATTTATTATAAAAACTGATCACAAACCACTTATTTGGCTATTTAATATGAAAAATCCCAATCAGAAACTCATAAGATGGAAAATTGAACTTAGCGAATATAATTTCGATATAAATTATCTGAAAGGAAAAGATAACGTAATCGCAGACCTTTTATCAAGACAAAAACCTAAGTATAAATTAATTGAAAAAATTGGAAATGTATTAGAACAAAACCCTTTTGGTCATTGTATATCACAAGACTGTCAAATGTCTAAAGGATTAGCTAAAGTAGTCAATGAAAAATATCAAAGTAAAAATTACTGTAAAACACAAAATAACAAAAGTTTAATTATTCAAAATTCAGATGAAAAACTCATATTCCATTTAATTACAAAAATAAACCATTATGATACTCCTTCATACAAAAATTTAGACAAACCTTTAAAAGAATTAAGAGATTACATGATAAAAAATGATTTAGAAATTATTAATATTCCAAAATTAGGTTGTGGCTTAGACAACTTAGAATGGGAAAAAGTAAAAGCAAAATTAAATAAGATATTTGAAGACACTAATATAAATATAAACGTTTATTCATTGCCTTGTGTAAACAAACACGAAATCACTAATGATAGCGAACAAAATAATGTTGATGAAAGCGAAGATCAACAAACAATTCATAGCTCTGATGAAAACCCAGTCGCAGGCATAAAATACTCAGACGACAGAATAAACATTGCAGATAATCAAATCATATTTTATAAAGTACCCGATGACACAAACATCAAAATTGAAAAATACTTTAATAACAAAAAACAAAGATTTATTTGCAAATTTAACGAAAACACTTTTGAACAAGACGTTACTGAATTTATAAAAACTTATTTGATACCAAAAATCAGATATTTAGCACTCTTTCAAAAATCTCTAGATAAAGAAGTTTCAAAGATCTTACAAAATAAATTTCAAGCAAATTCTATAAATATTATAGCCTGTACAAAATTAGTAGAAAACATAGAAAACGAAGAAGAACAATTAGAAATAATTCATGATTTTCATACGGGTATAACAAATCATAGAGGAATTCTAGCCACTATCAGAGAGTTAAAAGAAAAATATTATTGGCCTCGAATGAACAAGGACATTCAAGATTATATAAACAACTGCGAAATATGCAGATGTAACAAGTATGAAGGAAAACCGATAAAGACCACCGACAATCTTACACCCACACCAAAGACTCCGTTCGAAATAATAAACATAGACTTATTATCATTAGATAAAGAACCGTACTTAACTATTTTCGACCAATTCTCTAAACACGGACAAATATTAAAAGTAGAAGATAAAAGCGCAAAGACTGTAGTAAAGAAATTACAAACTTATTTTGAAACTTATAAAATTCCAAAAGAAATAATAATGGACAACGGAACGGAATTCAATAATAATTTAATTAAAGACTTATTAATTAGAAATAAAATAAAAATTCATATCATATGCGTAAATAATCCTAAAAGCAACGCTGTAGAAAGATTTCATTCTACAATAATCGAACAAATTAGAATATTACATTCAAAACAACATATTAAAGACAAGTCTATATCAGAAAAAGTTCAAATGGCTATACTAGCCTATAATAACACAAAACATAGCATAACACAATTAAGCCCAAACGAAATACTTTTCGGCATCTCAAATGAAAACATTTTTAATAAAGAAGAAACAGATAACATAATAGATAACCACATGACAAAACAAACCGAAATTAGACAACAAATATCGGACAAAATTGAGAAAGAAAAAATTAAAAGATATATCGAAAATGACAACCCATTAGAAATTAAAAATGAAGTTTACGTAAAACAAAACCCGCGAATTATTCACAAAATAAAAAAACCCTTATTTAGGAAATATTCAGTAAAGAACTATAATCCTTTATTAGGAAAAATTCAAATATTAGATAAGAAAAATAGAGACAAAAATATTAGAATCAATCAATTAAAAATTAAATAATGAAACAAATTGAAAATAGTCTCACATTTTGTTCATTACACAAATTAGACACTAGTATAATTAATTATGAGAATCTGAAGCAAATAACACAAGACACACATATTTGGAATCTAAATAAACTAACCAATCACACTGTATCATGAAGGACAAATACACTTTATCCTTACTATTCCCACATTTTCCCAAGAAAAATTATAAATTATACCAATTCAAACCGTTACTAATGAATAATGATTCAAAATCAAAGATTCCTGATTGTAAATGAACTTCAGAAATTATACTATTTACAGAGAAATATTATTATATTAATCAATGTACTTATATTAATAATAAATATTTATGTATCACACATTTTTAGAAAATAAGTGAATATCTAAATAATATTGTAATAAATCAAAGGAATGATGATTGTAAGTACCATAATATAGAAAAGAAAATACTGTTGAATTAATAAAGATTGCCAAGTAAATAATTTCATATTTACACAGAAATATAAAGAAATAGAATTTAAAAATTTCGGAAAAAAAGATTCAATTATTTAAAAAATTAAATAACACAAAATCAATCATCACTCTTATATATTATATTTAATTGTAATTATAATAATAAGTTATTATATTATAAGAAGGTTTATAATACCTAAAATAAGGAAATGTAGAGAAAAACAATGTACTTTGAATAGAGAAAGAACTTTAGAGTAAAATATGGCGAAAACTAAAAGGGGAGGAATTATATATCTCCACACACTGTATTTCACCATATTTCATCACACCCTATATATGTTTCATCAGCATCCTTGTCCTTGGTAATTTTCCATACGATAAGTAAAGACATAAATACGCTCGCTTCTACAGAGACGGCGTCAGTCATTCTGCTTGCTTACGCTTGTATATATCAAATTGTAATATTATCTATCAATATAATAAAACTGTATCTACGAGAAATAAAGTGTTTTAAAAACCTAATTAAATATCTCCGATACATAATTTGTATCACTAGGCAATTTCAAAAAAATATCTATAACTTTTAAATAATTCCATCATTTTTTTATTATTTTGAGTGTAACAATACGAGATTATGATATATTTCTTAGTAAATAATACAAACATGACATTTTTGTGAAATCGTTTTATTATGAGTTACTTTTTGGCTCAGCAGTTTTGGACCACTCAGAGCACTGTCTTTGCACTCGATCGCTGACAAGTAGGGGCGAGGGGGGCTACTGTGGACATATTTTTTAAATTGTTGCATATTATGGTATAGGAGTTAATAAATGCTACTTTTAAAGGTTTAATATAAAGTTTACACTTATCACTATCATATTCTGTACAAATTTGCGATAAATTTTATCTGTAGAAATTATACTCATATTTTGAAAAAATATTGTTTTTTGTCCACATTGGCCCCTTGCTGGGGTTAATGTGGACAATGCCTTTTTTCATAAGGGGTTACTGTGGACATCTATTAAAATACAATATTTCGCTGCATATATTTATTGAAATAACTGAAAATATAATTATTGTTAACAAATATACTGTAAATTATTCAGTTTACATCATACATACTAAAATTAATATTATACGATAATAAATTAGAGGTGCGTGCACATTCGTTCTGTATAACAGCTTTCATCACGTCTTGCTCTGAAATTTTAGTCCGGTCGGTTTTCCTTTTGTAGGATAGAACCATTTTGTTTATGTATGTCTGTTAAAATGTAAAAAAGAGTTGTATTTCTTCAAAATAATCCCACGGTTTAATGTGTACATGTCCATATTATAGCCTCGAGGGTTATGTGGACATGTCCAAAATAGCCCCCTCATACAATGTCCATACTAGCCCCAACAGACCATTTTCATATAAATAATTTATTTTATAGATAACAATAGTCATTATTCAAAAAAAAATTACTGGAAAAGATAGGCAATTTAATGAAGAATTATATTAACTAACCGTTAGTTTTAACAAAAATTACTAAACTACAAAAAAACGCCTTCAAAATATTATTGAAAAACTTACTTTTGACACATGATATCACTTCCAAGCCAGTTACTCTAGTACTAAGGGATGGATCGTGAAGAAATTTCATATGGTGATACCTACTGGTATTGCCAACCTACATGAATTATTTCAAAATTTTCCTATTCTCCAGTTTTGAAATATCGTTGATGTCCACATTAACCCCATGTCCACACTAACCCCCCTCTCCCCTAGGTATTGCCGAATTGGACCGGATATAAGGTTATTGTTGTAGAACTAGCAACTCATAATCACCATTTGTCTTGTGTTAATATTAGCAAATTATGTAGTAGGTAAATCGAATATAAATTTGGGGTTTCATAAAAAAATAAAAGTAGAATTATATACGCATAATTATAATAATTATACCAGCTATAAAGAATTTTTTATTTCTCAAGTGGCGCCCCGAAAAATAATATTGCACATAAGTTATAAAAAATACTTCTTTACATCCAAGAAATATAAAAATAACTATGTTTTAAAAGTTCAAAACCGCAGGCCTTTTATTTAAAAACTTATGTATTAGTCTTTATCCTAATAATTTTTCTTACCATAAAAAGATAAAAATATAGTTTCTGAGATGAAAGAAGTCTGATAAAGGTCATCCTGGAATAGTACGAATACGAAGTAAGATTTAAACTCCGCCCTTTTATTGTCATATTCAGTAATTCAGTACTAATAATAACTGAACTTACGTTACGATAACGCTTTGCTATATGCATGTCGTAACTTACTCGAAACAATATGAATTTTTAAAAGACAAACGTGTTCAATCCATATTTATTGCATACCATTAAGCCCTGTTCACACATGGGCACACAGAAGACACACACATGTGACACACGGGAAACAAAACCAAAATGAAGAACGTCTGGAACGTTTGTAACCTCAAAATTGATTTTTTCTTTACTTACATAGAAGCCACAAAATAGCGGCGCCTCTATTTCAGAAGCAACACACACAGTATTTTGTACTGTTGCGTGTGTGTCTTCTGAGTGGCCATGTTTGAACAGGGCATTAGACAATGCAAGTACGATAAAGATAAATATATGATACAGATGACCATTACCAGACTTCTTTCATCTCACAAACTGTATCAAGTACCAATACATATTCCTCCCATGATTTAATTTAAGTCAGTCTTGTCAGCCAATAATAAATCAATATTTGTGGCCAAACTAGGAGTGGCTGAAATACCCTCCCCTATCAGTTTGATAAAGCGTCGGTGGGCAAATCAACTAAGCCTTGCTTCGTAAATCACCGCAACGTTATTACTTGAAATCCCGGAAGTGGGAAAGGCGCGCGAAATAATGCCAACATTTAAAACTTGTTCGCGAGACGACGACCGAGACTAAATTACTTTCCAATAATTATCAAGTGATCTGTGTTAGATGAGTCAGTGGTGGGGTGGAGGATTGCTGACATCACGGATGCTGATATTACGGCTTCTGCCTCATCAAGGACTGGAAGTCGGGATCTTATTCTGCATCTCGGGGAGATTATAATTATTACTTTTGCGATGAAACGTTCAACGAAACTTCATGGGTATTATTAATGTTTGGATACATTTCAGATTAAAACAAGATATTTACTTATATACAAATGATTGTATCATTTAGAACGCTGTCTTCAAGTTCAATTTCGCATCTGTTCTAGCAATTCGTGGCAGTGTTTACAAAATTATTGTGAAAGCGATCTAAACATTTCTAAATTACGTAGCGTATTTCAGTTTCAGGTTTCAGCCAAGTTTCATATTCACACAAAAAAATGTACAACAATCTGCTACACTTCTAGCTAGCGTTAAAAAATAAAACACTACTGATAATAAGTGATAAATTTGAATAACATATTGCAGATTGTAGTTACATAGCTGGAGGCTGGAATATGTGACCAATTTGTGTTAAGAACATACATCTGTTCTTTAAACATAAGTATAGTTGTGTCCCAACAGTTCCACACTATTTTTCGTGTTAAAATTTGTATGTGTGTTCTAATCAAAATATAATGTTAAATATATTACAGTAACAATACTATAATGCACTTATTTGTAATTTATTTATTTTGGTTGTAAATATCTTTGCTAATTATTCTTAACTGGATATAAATCCGGATACAATGTTTAAAATAACATCTAGAACACTACTCCAAATACTAAGTTGTTTCACAAGATATCTTTCTTCCAAACTTTTAATTTTATGAATCCGAATTGTTTGTCTTTCGTTTTTGTTTGTTTCTCGACGAGTAAACAATTAATGTAATTGTGGAAAGTGTTTTTGAGGAGTTCCATTTCATTTAGAACTTATCGAGAAATGTATTTATACTACTCTAGAAAAAGTAACCGATGTTTTATTTACTCTTATACCTTATATTTCAAAATAACCGTTTGAATAAAAATTAATTTCATATATTTAATAAAAATATTGTTGTTCCAGGTAAGCGGCCTTTTCCTTGGATTTCCATATTCTCATCTTAAAGGTAAAAAGTGAATTTATTGTAACTATAAGTAATCTGCTTGCGCGGGTTTAAGCACAACTCTGCATGTATAATGGAGAAGAAACCCAGAGTTTCGTGGTTCAAGTCTCTTGGTCGGCATTGTGTAATTGACGTTAAATTGCAAAAACATTTTGCAATTAAATCGCATTCGGGCGATTTAAGCTGACCATTTGACCGCCTTGAGTGTAGTCTTGGTTGCAGGAGAATCTCTCCGATACCGTTTTAGCTTTCGAAGATCGTCGCACGGATTGAGATTCCGACTTCACCAAGAGAAATCGGTATAGATGTGGCTGGATACCACTATAATAACATCTACCATTCTATAATAATTGGGAGTAAATAATTCTGTTGAATGGTTACCATCAAAATAAAATAATATGAAACTATATTTATATCTATCGCACTTCTATATAAACTTTTTACTTAAAAATTTGAATGTGTTGTTGACAAGAATCAGCAAGAGGCTGTTTTGCTATATATTATATAATGTAGTACGCTTCGGTATCTTAACCTAGCTTTAACAGACTAATTTTTATCTTTTAAGTTTCGTTTATAAATAAACTTTACAGACTACAGAATAAGTGACCGGTTGTGTTCATTATAAGTAGAATTCTTGAAGTAATAGTTTTTACTTCCTTGTACAGAGTAAAAAGGAAGTATTGTAATCGCGAAAAATTTCGGTTTTCAGATTTTGATGGAAATATCCGTTTTGACCTTTTCCGAATCCATTATGACTAGTTTCGTCGTGACGTCTGTACGTACGGCCGGACGTATGTATGTCGCATAACTCAAATACGGTTAGACGTAGTAAGTTGAAATTTTGTATTTAGGACTGTTATAGCATCTAGTTGTGCACCTCCTATTTTTGGTTTCAATCTACAAACCGGAAGTAGAATTTTTTACAAATATTTCGATAACTATTTAATTTAAGACAATTTTTTTTATATTAAATGAAAGATTACCTACAATCGGTATTTTATAAATATTTTTGTTTCTGGTATCATTTAAGAATAATTAAAGTATATATTTATAATTTAGTATTTCGGTATCTTGTAGTCCATGATCGATTAACATTTTTTTGTTACTACGTAAAATTTAAATGATTATGACATGACAGTGACAATAGTAAAATATGCTTTATATCTTCTTTTGTAGTTTAAATAAAATGGCTAAAATATATTTGTGAGTATAGTAGCAGTAGTAGTAGTACTTATATATTAATATATTTGTATAATAAGTTAAAAGAATAAAGTAGGTATGGCGGGAGGTCTTGTGGTGGCCGCATCAGATTTTTTTATATTATTCTACATTTTAGTTATTAAGAAAAGTATGAACAGTTTAATAGGCGTACAAGGAAGTCATGTGGTGTCCACGTCAGATTTTTTGTGTTTGTAGCATCGTTTTTTATAATCCTGAATATCCTTCAACACTAGCACATTCTTGACTTCTTCGCAACCAATAACCCAGATATTTAAATTACGGAAACCCATAAAACAAACAAATAATAACCAGAAGAACCAATAGGGGTTTTCAAGCCTACGGCTTTTAAAGAAATACTTATTGGATATCAATTTTCAGCATGTATAAGTTATAGGAAAGTGATAATAATTGTTAATTTTGATAGATTTATTACCTCTTTATCGAAATGAAAATGTAAGTCTTTTGAATCGTTCATTGAAATGCGCCACGTGTGACGTAGCCAACATCGCTAGCAAACCAGGAGTTGGTTCGTGCAAGTTCGTTTTTTGTCGTTTGGACGACGGACCACCAGTTGATTTTTCGATTTTTGACGTTCACGTTGTCGAGTTCACGTTCACGTTGTCGAGTTTGGTTAGGTTCAAACACGATTACTTACAGTTTATTGAAGAATTTTTGTGTTGGTTTTAATCGAAATGAAACGGCATGAAACAGTTTGGTTATGTTTTTCTGTTCAAGTTGACAAGATGTTGACTGTGTAAGGTGAGACCTACGTATCGGTCCTTGTCAGCGCGTTGAACGTATGTTCTAGATGTTGGTGACGTCACACTGTTACACGCGGCATCGATTTTCGCGGCACTTATTTTTTTAAACTTTATGAATTTTTTTCAGGCTTATTAGCAACTTTTAAGCGAAAAGAAAAAATACGGGTCTTATATTTTAATGTATAGATTAACATATAAAAAAACCAAAAAATCGTGAAAACCCCCATTCCCATTCTTCCTTACTGCGCATTTCTTCCATTCTCATCATTACAATGCGTGGCTCATAAACCATAAACCCACAATGCGACATCGACATCCCGCGTAAGCCTTACATTCTACATTCGACAAGATCCACACGAGATCCGTCTCGAGTTTCGAGGAATCGCGAATGAAAATCACTCGATCACTCGATGGAGTTGAGTTGGCGATTTTATTGATCAACGTTGAAGCTGGAGATTTGTCGCTGTCATCGGCGTGCGGAGATGCTATCGGTCAGAGAAATTCTAATTTATCCCAAAAGAGAGCAAAAGGACTGGGGAAAATTGTCGTGAAAGAAACAATGACTTGTGTGGTAGGATGGTTCGCTTTAATTGCATATTTCGCAACGAGAGTTTAACGATGGGAATTACTCATCAGAATTTATGTTAATTAAGCATTGTAATCTCTTAAATTTTCATATTAAAAATATTATCATATTCGCTCATAGTAAAAAAAGTATTTAAAAAATGACTCCCAATCTGTTGAAACTATAAATCTAAAAAAAATACCATATAAAGACAAAGGCAGAAAAAAACTAGCTACAATGTCAAATGTTTTAAATTGTTATTATTTTTATTTATAAACAATTTTTAAAAATTCTCAGAAAAACTCTTCGTAATTCTTATTGCATTGTAAATTGAAATATTTGTATCACATTATTATATAAAATTTTCAAATACTAGGCGAGTAAATTTTATAAATAAATTGCATGCGCGCTAGCCAATCAAGTTGAATATTTTCTAAATATGAACGGAGCGAAACAGTAATTAGATAAATAGAAACACAGACAACATGTAATCATTCTCATTACACATTGGCTTTCAGCGCGGGTACCTGAAATGGCGGAGATTTGTAAGCTAGGAGCGCTGAGCGATAAAACCCCCTTAAACTCGAGTAAAAACCTAAAGTGAATCATATTATTTAAAACTATATTGAGTAAGGTGTAAGGTATTTGACAACTGTCAGAAAATGTGTGTGTTCTCATGATTCCTTTGTCAAACTCTTGTTGAATATTATAATATTAATCTATTCTACATTGTGACATATACAGGAAGATTCACAAATTCGTGCATATATTTTTAAAATTGTCTACAGTCGCAAATGAATTAAAATCTCGAAGAGATGTGGCTTAACGCTTATGACATTCTGTCTGTTAGCATCTAATCAACATGAAGCTTGATAGCTACAAGGCAGTGATTTTAGGCTCGTTTTTAGGTTACGACACCCAGGTTCCGCAGTTCAAATATAAACAAGTACCTAAATCAACAAAAAGTGTATCGAGATGTAGTTATTTTTAATCCAATTCAAAAGTCTTATCATTTTCGTGATTATTTTAACGTAAAAAATTAAATGTATCTTAATAAAGGTACAAAAAAATAATTAAATTATTTTTTAATTGACTGTCAATTTTAATTGAAATATTGTACGAATGCATATTTTTTTAACAGGTACCTACAAAATTGATTGAAACATTATTTTAATTAATATTTTCTTTAATAATAACGTATACCTTACTTCTGACGTCATTTACAAAATGTCAATATTAGTATAATTAATTAACAAATGCCTACTGCAAATGTTGTTTGTTTAGGATGTATCCTTTCAATCTATTCGTTTTTCTGTTGATGACAGAGGTATGATGTAAATGTCAAATAAATATAATAGGTGTTCATTCCAGATATGGAAAACATTTTCATGTTGATATTTCAGCATCCGTTTGATATTTTGTATTATTATTAATAATTTCTTATGTTATAATTATTATCAATTATCATTAATTTAAAATCAAATAGATGATTAATCTTCAATAGTAGGTATTTGCATTGATCCTTACATTGTTAAATAATTTATTATCTGCAAGTACATTATTATCAATATATTTATAAGGTAATAATTATTCAGGACTGCAGTCAATTAAGTTTTTTTATTAATTCAGTCTAAAAAACAACGTTTCGCCAACCTATTGTGGCTTCATCAGGGTAACTACAAAAATATACATATTAAAATACAGTGATGATACCTAAAAAATTGAAACGATGTTAAAAACAGCGCATGTTACTTACTGTACGTTGGTTTTTAAACTTAAATAATAAATACTTAATTGACTGCAGGCCTGAATAATAATTACCTTATAAATGTACTACTACCAGTCGTTTAATTTTAATTATTACCAATAATTCTCAACCTGCTAAATTCACATGATTCTTTTTCCAAATTCGCACATTTACAATAAATTTCCTAACGTCCGAGTGGGAGTAGTTTGTTATTATAAATTCATCGTACCACATGTGTTCGTGTATCATTAGAACCTCCCATGATTTAATTTACTCCACTCGGAACAGTATCTTTGACAAAGTCAGGTAATTAATCACAATTCATATCCATAATACGACATGAATATGTTTGTACTGAACAACTAAACGCTAAAAGATAATTAATAACAATCGTTATTGCCACAATAATAACGGATCACGGCGCTTTATTACCATTAGAACTTTAATAGTATACATGGTAGTTTAGTAGTTTCTCGTGTGTTTAACACACAGGCATTTACACATTGCTATAGTAAATTAATAATTATGAAGTGATCATTTATGTGCTAAAGTTACACTATTTTATATAAATAAAACATGTCACTTACATTTCTGTAGCTCGCGATACTGTTGGATGTCCATAATGTGAATACCGGCTCTCCAAATGTATCTGAACACGAAAAAATAATAATTTACTCACAAAAAAACACTGAAATATGATTATATTTTAGCACAAACACAACATGCACATACACACTTAGAAGTTGGGAATATACTGACGAAACGATACGAAAAATTGTAGTAATATCTGACTTAACGAACGATGTGGTACAGGTTTAATTAAGTTGTTTTGCTGTTCGTACAATGTTAAAATTTTAATATATATATATATATATATATATATATATATATATATATATATATATATATATATATATATATATATATTATGTAAATGGGTATTTATTTTAAAGAAGTAAAAATTTAATATTGAGAAAAGTAGCCAACTTCTCCATATCTCCATGTCACCATAACTTAAAATATATCACACCTTTTAACCAAATTTCATATTTAATGTTTTAATAAGGATCTTAACACCGAACAAGATTTTGGTAGAAATAGTATTTTTTTTAAACGTGATACAGTTTTCCTTAAATAAATTGGTTCATTATTTATTTATGACAATTTTTGCAATTAAAAAGAAAAGAAAATATAATTATGTATGAGTACAGTTAATTTTACATACAATTTGCTGAATCTGGTAGTATTTAACAATAAAATAAAGTGCAACTAATATTCCACTTTCTTGAAATTCCAGTAGCTTGTTGCGAGCTTGTTGTCCATGATCATATGAAATTTGTTTTTACACAAAATTTGAATTATTATGACAGTGCCAATACAGTAGACATCATTTGCTTGCATCTTGGTTTACATTATCGTTTACATATTGAGTAAAACTATTTATTGGATTAATAGAATAAGCAGAATTAAGCGAGAGGTCGTGTGCTGGCCAGGTCTGATATTTATATAAATTTATAAACTTGACAGTTAGGTTAACTCAATTTGCAATACACAGCGTTCTAAAATTCTTCAATCAGATCCATGTATCTAAAAACCAGCTGTCAACCGGTTGGTGAATGCTATATATTTACCGGTATAATTTTCGCAAACGCCTGTTATTTAGTTAAATTCCAATACAACCACAACCAATAATAGAAAATCAGCATTCAAACAAACTCCTGCAATATTTACCTAACCTTCTGGTCTGCTGATCTCCTAAACTAACTATACCTACTCTTCAAACAAATCACGTTCTGTAGCGTACAAAAGCTTCTGCCTCCGTAGCCCATCACCAGCTTCTGGTGTCTCTCAATGATTAATGCCCTTCAAGTCACCGAATCGGACATAATATTTGACTGACACGTTTTTACGAATCATTACTCAGTAGGAATTATACCGGCAGAGTTAGAGGAAGAGGCCGTTTGCAAGTGTTGCAAAAGTTGCTCAGTCGAAAAATTGCCGATTCGAGTGACTGGAATGCAAAAGAGTTTCAGAGGGAGAATTAAAAATGGCGGTACTTCACAGACGCTTTAAATCGACAAATCGACAATGTATGATGTTTTAACCTAACAATGTTAATTGTTAATACATAGTTATGCTTATTTTAGGCGGTCATAATTTATGTCAAAAACAATAACCTAGAAACTGTGACTATGTTTAAGAGGTGGAAACCTTGCTTGAATACTAGTTTTCATTATATTTTGAATTTTTTTTTATTTACTTACTATTCTGTTTGGATATGTTGTAATACATGCAGTTCGATTGGTTAAAAGAAGATTTATTAATCAAAAAGTAATTTTACAATAATTACTCACTAATAAATGATATTTGTTTTGAAATATAGGTATAAGTTCGATCACTATTTTTCCGAATTCCTAGAATACTTCCGATTTTACTTTTTTTCTATTCCACTGTTTTCCCTACTACTACAGCTGCCTGAAAACAGGCCGAAACTCGTACTTTGTCGCATTCTAGCCATGCAATGTCAGTTTGAAGTTGAAAAATACTGAAAAAATGTTTTCGTTACGAGTAAACTGTCAGATTATTATTGACCTTAGGATAATGTTTTTATACACATTTAATAGAGACAGAATGGATCTACAGACATAGTACATTTCATGCCGGACTTTAGGAGGTAGACGGGCCTCTTAAACAAACTTTAAAAGTACTGAACTGAAGCCTTTGTTTGTAAATTTCTAAATTCGAATTCATTTTTATATAAAGCTGATTGTATACATCAAAACTACTCGAGTTATTCTACACTCGAGGAAAATAAAAACGCACCACTTGAAAATGCACCAAAAATGACACAATTTCAAAGTGCGATATCTCGGCTGCATTTCGACGAAATTGGATGAATCTTCAAGTTCTGAAAACGTTGAAGTCTTATCAGACTTATCAGACTTTTTCCTTCAAGGTCCGCAAAATTTCAAGGACCTACGATGATTTGGCGCGAAGTTATGAATATTTGAAAAAAAGTGCATTTTTGAGGTTTCTGAATTTCATTAACAATTATCTAAAAGTGACTCTAAAATTTTTATTTCTTTAAACACCTTTATTTTTTAGATGTTTTAAGAAATAAACGAATTTGGTGCGAAAACGGACAAATTATGGGCAAAAAGCACAAAAATACCAATTTTTTTCAAAAAATCATAACTTCGTGCCAAATTATCGCACGTACTTGAAATTTTGAGAAAATTGAAGGAAAAAGATTGAAATTTATTGTCCTGTTGGGCAATAAGGTCCTCGATTTTTTTTACTCACGCTACAAGTTGCTACAATTGAACATTTTTCAGTCAAAAACAAGTTTTTTTATCCGGGGGTGGCAGGGGGTGGATCGGGTTTGGTGGCAGATTAACTTACAGGGCCGAATAGAGAAACCTTCAATGATTTTCGTGCAAAATTCGCCAAGTTATGGCCAAAAACCTCAAAAATGCACTTTTTTTTCAAAAATTCATAACTTCGCGCCAAATCATCGTAGGTACTTGAAATTTTACGGACCTTGAAGAAAAAGTCTGATCTTTATTACTCTGTTGGCCAATAAGGTCCACGATTTTTTTGGCACTGCGCATGAGTTGCTAAAGTTGGACCTTTTTGGACATCAGGTACAGTTGTTTTTCTTAGGGGGGTGGGAGGTGGTGGAGTGGATTTTTTATCACATTGGCTATAATCACATTAAAGATAAGACTTCAACGTTGTCAGAACTCGAAGATTCATCAAATTTCGTCGAAATGCAGCTGAGATATCGCACTTTGAAATTGTTTTATTTTTGGTGCATTTTCAAGTGGTGCGTTTTTATTTTCCTCGAGTGTATTTCTCATTGGGAGTTTATACCAATGTTCATTTACACGTTTTTGTAGAATCAAATAAACATTAAAAATTATTATTAAAATTAATTAACCAAACCAAATACGATTAAAATTATAATCTATTTACTTACAAAACAATTAAAAAACCAATTTTTCGTAATTACAAAATCACATTTTCAATATTATTAATAATAACCCTCTCTAATCCCTGAATATCAATTTTTCAATTGGTGAGTAAAACTAAACCCTTGCATTATTTCCTCGCCATCCGGAGCTATAATTTGATCATCCCTGGACAAGGGGTGCACAGCATTAACAAGGGGTGAACAACATGACGTCAAATGTTACCGCCGAGTATGTCGTGAATAATTAGTTCCAATGTCTGTTTTGTTTGTTAATTACCTGAAATTAATTAATTGAATTCGCACACGTAATGACAATCTACAATTATGCGTTATTAAACAACAAGTATAGCTGTTCAATCAATTTCCACTGTTATTCCAGTGGCTCCCATGATGAGAATTGCAACGCAGGGAAATGTTTGCGTCTAGGTTACTGGAAAATGGGAATTACGAATTACCTACCGTTGATAGTTTCCTAATGTGAGTGCTTAGTTAAGGCTGGATACGCAGTATTAGCAGATCCATTTCTAACTAATTTTTAAATATTAATTTTAGTTGAGGGATTCGATATTTAGTGTACTTACATCAATAGAGATTTTATGAATTTTACGGATTTATGATCGGGTTTTACAAAGATTGTATGGATTTTATAAGATTTTATTTAGAATTTTTGAGGCACCTTAAATTTTTTAGGATCAAGATTTTTCATATTTTCAAAAGATTTTATAGATTTTACTTATGGATGCTACATATTTTAATAAGATTTTGCACAGCATAAGAAGATTTCCCAAATTTTGTTAAGATATTTTACAGTATGATGGGATTTTACTGATTTTACAAAGATTGTATGGATATTAAGGATTTTTTGCAAGATTGGAAGGATTTTACGTTATTTTAAATATTTTTTGAGGATTTTAAGATTTTATCTATGATTTTGAAGTGAATTTAAAGATTTTAGGTACCAAGATTTTTCAAAAGATATTAAAGATTTTACTTTGGATTTTACGGATTTTAAGATTTACTTAACAGATTAAACTTACTTAAAGATTTTTATGAGATTATAATGAATTTTAAATGATATTTTACAGGGATTTTTAGCAAAGTGTAGAAAGATTTTACAAGTTACTCGGCTTTAGTCAAAAATTTGATTGGACAAATTGTCAATGTATTAAATAAAAATTTAAAAAAAAACTATATGAGCGTAAATATACCTATACCTATTTTCTACTAATTTTTACTTATTTTCGGTTTTATTTTAAAATAGCGAAAATGGTTTAACGAATTTCAGGTACAGGATTAAATAAATTTTAATACAAAAAGATTTCATGTTAAATTTGCTTAATTAATACTACAGAAAATTCCACACTCTAGGTTCAGTTTTTGAAAGATACGCAATGCTGTTAAGCTGTTATGAACATTTTAGGTAACATGTGTGGCAAATTACCTCTTTTTAAACATCTAGTTAGCTCTTTATATATTGCAGATTCAAAGTAGTAAAATATTGCACCCTATTCCATAAGAGCTCGCACGATCCTAGAAAGTTGAATTTACAATTATTGTATATTTTCTGGTTATATATAATTTTCAGTAATACAATTTGCTCTAGTTACAGAAGTAATTAATGATTGATGAGTTTAATTAAATCTGTCATATATTTCAAACAAAATTATTCAATATCTGGATTAGTTTAAATATTATAGGTATGAAATAAAAAATCAGCTGTCAATTACAGATAATGTTCATTGTTTGAAATTCTGTACGTCATTGTGAAAATAAATATATTGCATTACAGCTTACTGCAAAATGTGAGTTATGACAAAAACTCAATTTTGTCACACACCGCGGTCGGAATTGAAGGGTGAACCGCATATCGTGGGAAAAAATATGTGCACAAAAATGCTGGGCATATTTTATTTGATTTGATCCCTCGGCCCTCGAACGTCAATATTTTAGTTTATTTTCTCTCGTAAATCTTGATATATCTAACCTTTGTATTGCCGCGTACCCTTATTTTTCTCAAAAAATTTCAATCATGTCAATCCATTTGCCTCGAGATACTCACGCAATTTCACACCCTCAATTTTACCCAAATAAGTTCTTTCAATTTTCGCGCAACATTTCTTTATACTGCAATTTATATGAACAAGTGATATATTTGTTTTTGAGTTTCATTTGATTTGAAATGTTCACTGCTGTTATGAAAATCAATAAACATCAAGTTTAGGTATATAAATAATTAAAAAGAAGGTCTATAACCACTGCTGCGATGAAATTTGATTATAAGATGAATACTACTACTAGAAGGGCTGGGCAAAGTACCACAAAAAAGTACTTGAAGTACAAGTACCAAGTACCTAATAGCTAAGGAAAGTACTTGAAGTAAAAGTATTTTTCTTCATAGTTTCTATGACCAAGTATCAAGTACTTTAAAAATGTACTTGTAAAATCAAGTACAAGTACTGTAAAAGTAGGTACTTGGAAAGCTGCAAGTAAAAATTAACATATCGAAGTATTAAAAATATGTTTTACTTCAAGTACCTACTCATAAAGTACTTGAAGTATGAATATATTTAAACAAGTATCAAGAAAATTGTTGAAGAAGTGCAAGTACCAAGTACAAGTACCAAATTAAAAAATTACTTGAAGTACTTTACTTGAAGTACAATACTCGCAAAATCAGTAGTACCTACTTAAAGTATTTTTACTTGAAGTAATGCCCAGTTCTGACTACTAGTATAATGTTTTGAAAATAAAGTGGAAAATGCTTTATGCGATTGATTCTCCATTTAAAATCGTATTATTATATAATGACATATTTTATGATATATTAAATTGTGTAGACCATTGATTCAGTAGTAATAGTAATAAAATGTAGGTAAGTCGTAAGTATTAAAGCAAAGCACTGAAACTGAAGCACTTTTCCGTAAGGATAATTAAATTTTGTACAGGCGCCACTGCACAGCGTTAATTGTTTTGTTAAATATAATAATCTAAAGATATTGTTGAAGTTGAAGATAAAAGTACAATCTATAAAAAATGACTGATGCAGAATTTAAAAATTTTGTTCCAAAATCGGAATATATGTTAATTTGAATTTTGACTATTTTTGTTACTTGTATGAATACAAAAATAACTTCTATTTAAAGACGAATTTAGAAAATTCGATCGGTTATTTCGCAAATCCAAGTTTTATTGATAACAAATTAATATTTGAAGTTAATTCACTTATAAATAAAAGCTGTACAGTGGCACGCGAAACCCTCTATTTTTACAAATATTGCAGTTTTTTTTTACAAATATGGGTCCCTAAATTATTTCCCCCCTCAAACTATTTGTTATTATTATGTTTAACAAAACAACGAGCGCTTAAGAATGGCGTGCGGAATCAATGTCTTTGACTATTTACTGTCATGAGTAGAGGATCACCAACCTGTTTAATCTGGAATAATTTAAATTATAATCTTATTAAAACAATGTTCAAAGTATAAACTTTATCACAATTAAAATCAAATGAGTCCACCCGCTACAAATTCACAAACTTTTACAGCACTCAAATACGTTTACTGTTTACAACGCAATAAAATGTACATACAAGTACATGCTCCACTCCATTACATTTAACACCCCCATATAAAATAATTCCATCCTTCCCTGTAGTCTCGCACTCGCACTAAAACCTAACATAGCGAATATTTCACTCATTCGATCAGAGCGCGGCAGACAGTGGGCCGTGGAAGCGGGAAGCGAGAGAACATAACTCTCTGGAACCGTCACATCGCACATCAGATTTCAAATAAATTACACACTAATTTATACGATGTTGCGCCGATGTCACTCTGATCTGTTGCACCGCGAAGCCAGTTAAGGCTGGTATGCACAGAGCTGGGCAAATTACTCAAAAATGTAATTAATTACTAATTACTAACATGAAAAAATTTAATTCAATTACTTAGTAGTTTAATTACTTGCCAAAAAATGTAGTTTAATTACTAATTAATTACATTTTTCAACTACTTATACTTGGCTTCTTTTCATTGTTTAACATAAAACTCATATTAAAGGTGGCATACGAATGGCTTGAAATTGGCTCCAAACATTTTATAAAAACCGTATTTGTCAAATAATGTAATATTTGAGAAAACTGTCAATTAAAATTTATATTAGAGGCATGAACATAAAAGTGCCAAAATTATTATTACATAAAACAACATGTTTTTCTTTCAAGATGTGTTTTTCTGATAAACATTTAAAGTAAAATAATATGTAAAATATGTACGTTTAAATCGTATATTTATATGTAATTGAACAACTGAAAGTAATTAAACTACTTTAAAAAAAGAATTAAATTATTTAAATTATTTGAATGTAATTCAAATATTAGTAATTGTAAAAACAATTCCTTTTTAAATTACTTTTATAATTTTTGTTTAATTACCAATTACAATTACTTACTTTTAAAAGTATTTCAATTACAATTACTTTATGTAGAAAAGTAATTAATTAGTGTGCACTTACGCGATGTGAAAAAGTCCGCTATGAATTTAATCCAATATATAATACAAAATTAACTATTGCAAGTGGTAAACTAGGTACCTATACATATACATTAAATAAGTTTATTACAAAGATTTTATTGAATATTTATGTAACATATTTCTACCTAAAGAATAAGCCGTAGCTTAGAACCAAACGAGCGTAGCAATAAAAGCTTATAGTAAGTTATAAATAAGGCAAAGGCGAGTTTATAAAGTCTGATTATTGTATTTCGGACCGCTCGGAGGAGTACTCTAGGCAAAAAATACTAGATATACTACCTGCCTAGGTATTGACAATAATTGTATTGCCTAGGCACTAAAAGTGACACTGGTAGCTGTCAATAAAATAGCAGTTTTAATGTCAATCGGCGAAAATTTTGTATTTCATACTCTTTCTCTTCGAGTGCTAAGAAGTACTTCATTGTATTTGTTTTCGTCAAAACCCGAAGTCAGTTAAAACTAGTCTTCACTAGTAAAAACTGGAAACTAACCGAACCTAACAAAACCCTAGTTTTGAATAGTCAATACGCGAAGTTATGCAAGGTTAGGTTTTGTAAAAATATCCTTAATTTTTTCGAGATTTTACTAGTTAAAACTATTTTAACTGCTTCGGGTTGAAACGGTAACATATTCAATAAATGTTATTATTTTATAAATGATGCAATGGCCTTTTTATAAGCCGCAAAATTTTGCGGCCTAGGCCTTTAGGTTCTATTTTGCGGCCTATAAATATATCAAAATGGAACTTTATGTCACAGTATGAGATAATAATTTGTACGTTTGTGAATCTCTTTAATAATGTATTTTTTTTATTTGCAACCTGATCAGTGGTATAGGTAAATATCAATATCAAAATAGTATCGAGGTATTGTTGCGTAGGGAAAAGAAAAAAAGCGCTATAGTTTTTTCATACATTACTTATATTTTACCCTATATAAAATAATTAAAATAAATAATAAATTAAAAAAAGAAATAATAAAATTAATATTTTATTAATTATAATCCCCCTGACTACGGAAATGCAACTTTTAAATAAACGCATTGACGGTGTTTCGTAGTTGCTTTTTATCTAAAATTATTCTTTAAAACGGGTAGAGATTTTTAGAGACTGCATTCAAATGAATCAGTCGAAACATTGCTTTGTAATACAAATCCTATCACATTTTTTAAATATTTTCAGAGTAGTGCTACAAAAATAATATTCTCGTTCAGTAGAATATTATTTTCCGATATAATATGCAGTATACATTTTTATATTTAGTTAGTAGATAACATCTCCCTATTTGCATTTCATTTTAATATTCACATTTCCACAAATTTACGCGTGCATTTCCAATCCAATTTCCGAACAAAACCAGCGTGCACCTCTATCGGTAAATCCGTATGACACCTGACAAAAAACTTTCATTTGCACTAAAAAACTTTATCACCGAAATAAGCTCATCGAGATCGAGAATTACGAACTTCGCGCCATTGTCGCCGGCTAATTCTATTAAATAACCTACATTTTATAGCACGGAATGCGCTACTGTGTGTTTACTTTGAGAGTAAATAGTAAGAGATATGTTTACTGTATATTGAGCTTCTTGCTTTCGTTTTCGCGGCTGTAAATCGAAATGCAAGAAATGCGTTTTCCGTTTGCGACGCCATTTTGCCGAGTTTTATTACAAAAAGAGTGCAGAGTGAATTCCGTGTACGACTCGAGCTAGGATGGTGGATGTGATGGCACATTTCTGTACCATACATGAATGATGTAAAATGTTAACAAGAAAACGACAATGCATTTGGTGCCATTGATATTTTCTGACGCTCTTTTCAAGTCTTCTGCCAGATTTTGTGAATTTTTTGAATATTTCTCTATGTCTGTATTTTATATTTGCGAAAATAGCAGTAAGCAACACATTAAAACAATTTTTGTATTATGCAAATTCAGAAATATGATGCCGCACAAAATTTCGTTTTTGAAATCTATGAAATACTTATTTTGTGTGTAAGTTCTTAAATATTTTGTTGTACAGCCTTAGTAAAACTATAATAGTAAGATAAAAGTTCTTTGTAGGACGAGAAATGTGACAGTGAAATAATTAGCTCGTCTTTCATAAAAGATAGATCTATTACCCTGTCATTCCTCGTCAAACATCTTTATAAAAGATCTTTGTCAAAGATACCGGCTTAAAGAAAAAATATGAATTTTCAAAATATTAAACTTATATACCTACTATACTATAAAAGTTCTTTGACAAATCTTTTATAAAAGATGTTTGACGAGAACAGTGACAAGTAAATAAATAGCTCTTCTTTTATCAAAGTTTTAAAAGAAAGAGCTATTACACTCTGTCATTATTTCTCGTCAAACATTTTTTATAAAAGATCTTTGTCAAACATACGGGCCTAAAGAAATAATTTTGATTTTCAAAATCTAAAAATTACACTATATAAGTAAATGTGACAGTGAAAATGCTATTACACTGTCACATTTCTCGTCAAACATCATTTTTAAGAGAACTGTGTCAAATAATTTTTTTAGTGTAATGCTGGCCTTAGGAACTTTAAGAAATTCTAAATTTCGAATAGCCTAGCTTACCTGAGTTAATCAATTAAGTACCATAATTCTTCGTATGGAATTTATAAATCTTCTATAAACTATTCACTAATGTAGATATTTTAGTGTAATTGTAATAACAAAAAGTGTACCTAGTTTAAGCAATAATTGCATTTCATTTTATTTAATTAATAACAATAGCACAAAATAGGACGAAATGTTAGGAAACATTATTAAAATTTATATTACCTATTTATATTTTCCTAGCTTTCTATGATGGTTTTTATATTTGTTGAATTTGTGGAAATATGAATTTGTATGCGAAACCTTATTATTTAAAAACAAATAATTGAATTTTATAATTAAATACATTTCATTCATAAGAAGCACAATAAATGCAAAAACACATTTTTTATCGACTATTTCATTATAAATATCAGAATATTCTAATTATCATTATGATAGAAACTATGAATAGCCATAATTTTTATTTGTAATATTAATAACGACTTTGTAGCATTTAACGTAGGATTAAATCAAGCGTTAAATATAACGAACTGTCATGAAAAGCGAACAAAAGCATTTCTTCTGAGGAAAGTTTCACGTCGTAAAAGAAACTGTATTGTCCTACTAAAAGTTCTGTCTAATTTTTCAAGATAATAGCTGAAGTTAGTTCAGATCTTCAGACATATTGAAAACTTAGATAAAATTATACACCTCAGAACTTTTTACATTTTAATGAAACCTATTGAAATTCTAGGGAAAAAATTATTAAAGCGTGCAATAACTTTGTGAAAACTTTTATATCGCCAATAATAATAATTATTAATATTAAAATATAACATCAAATTGTGATAGTTTGAAATAGTATGTTGTAACACAAGTTTGGATCTCTCATCATACGAGTTTTCAATTACCCTTACCGAAAGTGTGTTACACCATCAAAGTGGAAAATTAATAAATACATAATATTAACAAATTTAAGAAAAACAAATCAGGTTGGCTTGTTATCATAGCTGAAAACAACAACACTTATCTAAAAACTGACAGTTAATTTTTGTAATTTTCCATTTCTGGTGTGATTTATGATAAAAATAACGAAATTTCATACATACAGTAGGTAGCAGTAATAGTAAAAATGTGTTTTTTGTACCCCGTCGGATATTTTACGGCAATTGTGAATCTGAACTTTTGTCTCAGAAGTCAAAAATATTCTGACAGCTTTGACCTTCCAGTAACTGCACAATTCCTAGTTAAGCAAAATTATTTATGTCTCAAATTCGGCGAAAATCGTACATTTGAATACTTATACTACAAAAAAAAGTTTTAGGTATGAAAAATGTAAATTTTAAAAATTTGCACTCAGTGCACAAAATGTGTGTGGAATTTTGTTTCTGCACTCAATGTTTCAAAAGCCTACTATCACCATCAATTTAAATACCAGACAACATGTGTATTTTGCACTCTCGTAGAAAAAGAATGTAGCAAAACATTAAGTAGGTACTTATGGTTGGTAGTGAAGAGAACACCACAGGTGATAATTTGTGCATTTAAACTGGAATGTGTACCAGACTGGATTTGAACTCGAAGTCTATAAAATCGCACTAACTCGACTTTCGAGTTTCGCTCCACTAAATAAAATATATCGGAACTCGGATCTTTTTTTGTAAACTTTTTGTCATAGATAGAAACCAATATATGCATAAGGTATTGTGAATGATAAAATAAACTCTAGACTGCCATTATCGTGATATATTTTCCAAAATAAAATGTAAATATTGTGCAAGTATGTTTGATCTCAGGTTTACGATATTACGTGATATTAATTTCGAAAATCATGATGTATCTCGTATACTTTGGAAACCTTATTACAGTTTATAGTAGCTCTGGATGCCTGGATGCCCTACCCACGATTCACGTACATTGTATCAGCCATGTATCATTTTATATATCCTCTTTGAAGTAATATACGTTTCTGCTGATATCTGATATATTTTCCTTGTCAGCTGACTGATGGATCCGAACTTAAAAAGAATGTGTCGAAATGTGGGAACGTGCAACGAATAGATAATGAAGAAAGTCGATGAAATATATGATGTAGGTATAAAAGATTGGTGTGAGACGATACTACGAAACAGATGGCCCAAAAGGAATAATCAATACTTTGTGGAAATTTATTATTTTGATCTTTGAATTTACGGCTTTATTGCTTGATTTAGGAGTTGACGAAATTTTCAGCAGCAAACTTTCAGCCATATTTTTTTCATTTAATTTATACAGTGAGTTTATTTTAACGTGAAACACGAGATTTTTCATACCCATAGTTCCGACTTTGAAAGCTATTGTATTTTAAAATGAGACATGCGGAATCAATTTAACTGTATTATTCATGAACAATATAAGATATTCTGGTAGCTACAAGCACCAAGGGACGCTTTTAACATATACTTTTAATTGTTCAAAGTGTAAATCTTATATCAAGGTAGCAGCAGTGTGACCAATTAACAAAATCAAATTTATTCCCTTATTTTATTTAAAAAAGAATGTTCTAAGACATTGCTGTTAAATTCGTAATCATGGATATGGTAAATCCCATGTTTCACGTTAAAATATACTCACTACTGTAGATGGATCGCCAGTAACTATTATTCTTCTCATTGTTAAAAATAAGGAACTGAAACTGAACTAATCTAAATCGTTATAGGCGGACATTCGCAGTAACCGGACATCGCTGAGAGGTTTAGTGGGCTCTGTCCAGTGACATCACATGTCAAATTGCGACGTAGCTACTTCATCGCAGAACTTTATTCACTGGATTTGCAAAAGAATAAAAATTAACAGTTTCCAGACAGTTTGGATATATAAAACATGTATTTTCACTTATAATATCACATGTGCATTAATTCTTTCCGGAATTTTTTTTCGATGTGCTATATTTTGTTAAATATTTTTTCCAAATAAGTAGATATACCTATAAGTATTACAAATATCGATCCTTAAATAGTAGTAGTACATACCTAATTCAATTTATTTAGGTATAGGTACTCGTCTAACATCTAGGTTTTAGAATTATTGCAAAATTTAGCCTCAATTTTTTTTTCTCTGTGTGTGTGTGTGTGTCTTCTATGTGTCCATGTGTGAACAGGGTTTTAGTTTAATTTTTATAAATGTTGTGTAAGAATGTATTAAATTGCCATAATAACTAAATTTCTTCCTTCATAATTTTCATTTTGTAATGAATACATTTTCAAATAACAACAAATATAAACCTAAAATATAACTACAAAAATGAAACATATTCCAGTTTTTACATTTTCATTGTTTTTATAATAAGCAAACATGAATTTGAATGTGAAACCAGCCTTGCAAATGAACGTTCTTTATTCCGCTGGGTCATTGACATCCGGGTAAAAAATTGTGGTAGGAACATAGGGATGAGAGGATATTATATTATCATATATCATCAAGCCGAGCACAATGTTGGTGTTGGATGTTCAAATGAATGGAGCAGATGGTGCTGTATGTTCGCTCGCTGCGGATGCGTTAGATTCACATTTGTTCTCTTCATTACCCAACCATAGCTGAAAGGCAGACGCAGGATTCAAATTACAAGAGTAAATATTTTAATTCGTCTTCTGAGTTTACTGAACAAATGTGTTTTGTAACGAATGATTCATTGTTTTTCTACTCTGTCTACTGTACTGATTATAATTTACCAAGTAGGAGTTAGTAAAAACAATATCCATGTAGCAGGTAATTAGGTAAATTTTAGTATAGTACTGATATAGTTGAAGCAGTTAACTTAAAAATTAACTAAACGGATAAAAATATTGAATTATATGATTGATGTACGACGATATCTTTTAAAATTTTGACCGTCTTAGTAAAAACAGATTTATAATCCGCTTTTATTAGCTGAAAATCATCTTACTATACTAACTGAATTTGGCAAACATACAGATTTCCTTATATTATACTTGAAATGTGTAAGATCCAAAATAGTTATAAATTCGTTTTTACGTCCGAAACGTCTTGCACTAAAATAAATATTTTGAGCAGATCCAGAAAGCCTGTTTACTTTTCTAATTATACTATACTGTTTAGTTGTATTCCTAGAATACAGCGATAAATATTTATCGCTATTTTTCGATCATGAGACATACACTACTAACCTATAACCTAAAAACTTCCACATGTGTCACAAAAACTTTTTTAAATACTTTAATCCAATCTCAGTACTTTTATAACATTTATTAAAACATGTAAATTATTTATCTATACAATAGAAATACTTATTATACATAATTTTCAGCTGACAACCTGATGATGGTCTCCTGACCGAAATCGATAGTTGGAGAGTTGGACAAAGTATTTAAATAAATAATTTAAACATCAGATCGCATACTTCAATCGTTAACCTTCGGTTAACCTTCATATCTTTGAAACAATTTCCTCAAAATTGAATAAAATATTGTATAAACCACTCGAAGAAATTATCCTAAACTTTCTTCTCTTGAATAAACATTCATGTATCTCACTTGGTGTATAAATATCTACTAAATACAATTTGTATTTTTACCAATGTTTTAGGTTCATAGTTTAATTTTCAGTACCATGCAATTAGCCCATTATTTAAATTTCACGCTTCAAGCTGATCACTTGATCGTCTTAAATTTAAATGTAGTCATGGTTGCATAATAATCTCTCCATTGCCGCTTTGAAAAGGTCATCGAACAGGTTAGAGGATATAATTACACAAAGACGAATCGACATCAATTATTCTTTAATTGAGAGTAAATCATGTTAAATGATGACTAACAGAAAAAAAAGTAAAATCTATACCATTTTGTAACTAGGAATTAATATTTTTGAATAGTTACCATGAAAAAGAAAGAAATAAAATAAAAATAGATATGTACAATGTATGTAGATCCTACGTGTTTTGGTGACTCGACTACTTCCTAATTCGTTTTCCTGTTCCCTTTATCCTGTCAACCTAATATGCAATCCTGCCCGCTGACGCAAGGAAACTAATCCTTTCCCCCTGCACTTCTCGTGTAACTCGTTCCTGGTGCCAGTGGTACTCGGTCACATTGTCCGGGCCTAACACGGCTCTACATTCAAATTAAAAGCTCGTTAAAGTGTGCGTACCGTTTTAATACGATCCCTTAGCCGCATCGGCCGCTTCGCCCTGCTGTCCTCTGTCCTGCTGCCTGCTGGAGTCGTTGTCCTGTGAAGAGCAGGAGGACAGCAGGATAGCAGGGAGTTAACATGGGAATTAAAGCGAGTTTTATTCGGGTCTTTGATGTTGTACGAAGCATTGTAGAATTTTTTGGGTTTTTTTTTTATTATGAGGTTATATCAACGAAAATTTAACAACCATGTTAGATACTAGGTATCCATCGTGAGCTAACGACTGGTAAAATCAGTCGATATTACTTTTCGTTTGGTATCGATGTATCGATAACTCGATATTATCGATATTTTCCAAAAATTATCAAAATATTAATTCAAAAATATTCCGTATGAGTGTACTGTACATTTTATTGTACAATATGAAAATATCGCACAGCAAATAATAATTAATATATTTTTATTCAAAATTTGTTTATCTAAAATTTCGCTGAAATAAAGATTCTTCCAATTTACGCTCATAGACTAATTCAATAATTGATACAGAAATAATATAATAATTATCAAAAAACATCAAACAATTGTTTTAAAATTCAAAATTGCCGAGGCTAAAAATTCTCGAATAGGTACACAATTGTTATTCTGTGCGACCGGAATTGCGTACATCAACCTCAATTTTTTTTTATAACGTTGTAAGTTTAAAAGAAACTATGATATATAATTTTGTGTAAATATATTGAACATTATTTCAGAAAACACAACTTATTTACAAACCACTTTAAATCGATACACAAATTGAGTTTCTGAAACATCTAAAACAAGGTTAAACAATCTTACTTTTAATAAAAAGTACATTTATGAAAATGGATTCCACAACCTCCGAACTCACCAAATTACATTTAAAGTTAAAGGATGATAAACTTCTTTGTATGCTGCTGACATTTGTCAGGCAGTGCAGTGCGAAACTTCTGAACGTCAACACATGCACAAAAATACATAAAACAACCCGTGCTGCTCTCTACGGGGAATAATAACACTTGTACTGCAGCTGCATAACATCTCGGTAATCCCGGTTTAAACTCAGCTTTAGCTCAGTAAAAATGTCTGCTGTAATACGTGCAATATAAAAACAATACGACGTTTTTAAAGATTCATCCGTTCTTCAATAAAACAAATACTGCATGGAGTGTGTCATAACGGTTTTACTGCTTGTGATTGTGCGGAATGGGATTCATCAACATTATAAAAGTTTTATAAGCTTTACTTGTAAATAATAAAATAAGGTACACATCGACGATAACTTGTGATTGAAAAATTGAAATCATTTATTTATAGGTACGCAGTGTCTTTATTGGTTCGCTGTTTTATAAAATGAATTATTTTATATTATTATTTCTACAACTGGCTATAAATGGTCACATTTTTTAATTGTCAACAAAGCGAGAAGTTGGTGTTTTTTCTCAATCTTCTTTTTGTTATGTTATCTTGGCAACCATTCAAAACCATGAAAAAATCACGGTTTTGGAAAACGTTTTTTCACGGATATTAAAAATAATTAATATTTAATGAATTTAATATATTTTTTCTACTCCTGTTATTAAAACATCATATAACGAACTGGTTTCCATGGCGCTAAATAACATTTTAAACACACCTCGACAAGCCGTGGCTTTGGTCCTTTTTAGTCACGGGCTGAACATAGCAACTCACATATTAAGCACGGGGTGAAGTTGGCTCCTATATTTGACATTTAATTTTTGTGAAAAACTGATGGTAATTAATGATTTATTTCAATAAGTGTCAAATTTTAACCAGATAACAGTGAAATACACTTGCCTAAGAAGAATTTTGTAGCTATGTATAATATCATTATGATTTAACCTAAAAATATTATAAATGAAATATTTCATATTTATGAATTTATGCTGTGTAATTTGTGGTCGTAGAAAAAGTATAGTATGTGACTCGTTTATAAACTCTCTAGATACTCGTTTTTTATACACTCGCTGCGCTCGTTCCTAAAAAACTCGTGGCTAAAATGACGTTTATAAAACTTGATACATAATATACTATTAATTAGAATGTACAATTAAAATACGGTTTTGGAAAAAATGTTGTTTGTGATTCGAGCGCGAAATGTTTCAATGCGTTCTAATGAATTATTTAATTCGGAAAGCCTCGTCAAATAAGTGACATTCTCACGCACAAAAAACATCAACTTCGCGCACTTAAAGTATATTTAAAGACACGTTTTTTATAATCATCTAAAATTATTATTTGAAAACAAATTACAAAACATACCAATTTTGATTTATCAAAATACTAATGTATTGGACCAATAAGTATTATTACTTTTATTCACGACATGCGAAGAAAACACAATTTTCTTCTCGCGGAATAGTGAGGAAAATTTTTCCTCTCTAGAGAGGATAGTAAGCAGTGTTACAAAATCAGTGTTATTTTACGATGAAATATTTTAAAATAGTAGTAAGTAAATTTATTATTTTATTGAAAGTTCTGATTTTATAGTGAAACTATAAACTAATATTTTACAAAAAATATTATGTTTTATACTTTCTTTTTCAACAATTTCACGATTTTACAACTTAATTTGGCATATTGGTGCAGTGAAACATTTCGTTGTTTTAAACGTCATTCTAACAGATGGCAGTTATAACCTAACTTCTAGTTATGTGTTTCTTCTACATTTACAATGTTTTTAAATATGTCGTGAAAAAATGTATCTAACACGAGAGGAAAGCTCTTGCTGGATTGCCTCACTCGCTTTATTGTCTAATTAATGAAAACAAAATGCACATATTCGATGATAATGACACTTTATTATTGTGCTTGCTATTAACATCTCATTTTTGTACACTATACCTGTACTTATATTTCTGTAGCTATGGGTACAGTTATAGTTCCCTATCCGAAATGAGTGAATCTTAATAAAATCTTTATATATTTGGAGTAAAATTCTAATAAACTACAATAATTTCATTAATATCTTTGCAATTATTTGTTAAATCTGATAAATAAAAATCTTTGCATGACTAGCTAGGGAGCTATGTACGTATATGACTACGTGTACGAAATAAAATAATTTATATTTTTAAAAGTATTAAGACAGTTTATTTTTAGTAATATAAAAACTTAAGTACGAAAAAGTGTTCTTTTGATAAAAATTTTCTAGGTTATTTTAATTATACATATAAATTGCTATGATATCTGATATATCTAGTATAATACAACACCTCTTATAAAACAATCTTTAAAATATATGTAGCAAAACTTACCTCATCAAATCAGCCAAATTTCTCATATCTTGCACTTAAATTAATCACAAAATAATTAATAAACACACGAATACGTCAATAATTGCCACAGTACTTTTATAATGTCATGTTCTGTTTTGTTTTGCATCCTGCTAGTGCAGCCGTGGTGCCATCTTTTGTTTTAAATAAGCTTCACGGAAGGAACTGAACTGAATCTTTGAAGAAACAGCTGATCAGCTGAGGTGTTGTGCAAGGACTTAAGTGGACAGTGGACAAAATATAATATGTTTTGTGTATAAATATTGTTGGTCGTATGTGCAATAGTGTAGAAATTATTCGTTTTATTAATCAGACTTACGCGAGTGTTGTGATGTGTTTTTTTTATTTGGACTTTAGACCTTGAAATAAAGTTTTGATGGCTGCGATTATCAAATTATTGGAAACAAATCAGGTAGAATTTATATTTAAATTTATTGATCTAATATTACTTATAGTAGTTTCAAGTAGTATTTTAGTTTGTATTGTTGATGTATTAATACCGAAATAGTAATGTATGACATAGAAATTATTACAGAGTATGTTTCCAGGACATTGTCAGTAAATTATTTCAATACATAGTATTAAGTATCATGGGCAGTAAGTACAGTTTACCGGTTGAGGATAATCTTTGGAGACCGATACGTAGTCGGGGTTACCATCAATATTATCCGAAACCGGTACAAAATACACTGTACGTCCTTGATGTTTATAGGTAATATTTTTTGTACGATCGGTGCAATAAAAATAAATTTCAAAACAATGTTAAATATTTGGTTATAATGACTTTGTTTGCATTTTGATGTTGTTGCCCTAGTTTCAGTTATTGTTTAGTACTTACTTACCGCCTTCTAAATAACATCATCTTGTAATTTGTAAACAAAACCTACTGCTTTGGAAAGTGAGTCGGTAAATATTAAAATATCACCGATCGTGCAAAAGGTATGTTTTTCGAATTTTTTACTAAATGTTTAATAGGATACTGCCAAAAATATTTAAAAAATTATTATCAAAGTGAAATGCCACGATCAGGCAGTATATTATATTGTTAATTGTAGGTATATTATTTAATGAGTACCTTAGCCATTATGTGCGAAACTTTTAAATTTAAAGACCTCACTTTTTGGTGTGATGACAGTTCATCATTCTACAATAGTGTTGAATAATGGACTCATAATACAGTAGTGTTCAATTATAAATTCAATACTGTGTCTTATGAAGAGGTTTATTTTACTACAGTTACCTCATAAAATGTATTATTCAAATGGTCTTAGATAAAGTATTATGCCTACACCACGAGTATTACTTAATATTTATATTAACCGGGCATTATACTAAATTTATTTACCCTCGGTGAGAGGTAGCAATATGCCATCGGCAGTATTTAAAATGGACAATATTGCAATTTTGGGAACATTACCGGAAAATTACAAATAGTGTTATATTTTGCCTTTGGGGAACAATAAAAATGGAAATATTTCCCGAAATTTTAAAATATTTCCGGCAATATTCCCAGCAATGTTGCCAGCTATGGAATTTTAAGTTTTCCGGTGGATTTTCCTTATCTTTATAAACACAAAGCGGGTTTCTTTAAATTTAAGAATCAATAAAAAATCAAGAAACTAATATTATTTTATTAATTGTCATAAATTCTCTATACTTACATTTTTGGCAATATTGCAGTACATTGCCATCAATGTTGTCTGATTAAATGACCCATTACTAGTTACAAGTTCGTGGCTTCACTCTTGCCTTGGCCATGTAAAAATATAAAACAACTAATTAATTAAAAATAAATGCAAGAGTGCTTGAAAGTTTCATACATTTACACGACCAAATCCTTTTAAACTAAAACCCCCGTTGTTAAATGCATCCTAACCTCAGTTTTGATCCCTGCACTAAATTGCATTTCGCACTTATAAATCCATCAGTTGTTGCATCTTACCACAACACAACAGATGCAAAGCAAGGCCACTCGCTGGAACCTGGTGCGGGTCTCACTTCGCTCTTGAAGCGTAACCAGAGCGCTTGATAATACCGCTGCTGCTGGAGATTTATCACCGGGTAACTGGAACGCCTCGGCGACCTGCAGAACAATGCAAGAGTTTTAACGGTGTCGCGGCGAAGTAAAAACGTGGGGTGGGGTGGACAGAGGAATAGGTTAGGTTAGGTGAGATTAGGGGCTAGACTGGAGATTTGGTGGTTAGAGTGAGGTTAGGTGTTTTCTGAACTATTTAATTTCTTTTACGCCAAGTTAAGTTAAGAGACCTTCTAAAATCCAGCATAAAATGTACTAACGTAGCGAGTGTTTTGTGGCCAGTACAAGAATGGTACACTTTATTTCAACAAGGATTCAGGGTCCATCAAGCTAGCGGGGCCATTATGGCAGAAACACATCGGACTAGTCTCAAAATTTTTAACTATTTTATTGCTAATTAATTACCGAAAAAACAATTTTTTAACCTCATTATTTAACGAGAAATTGATGTTTCTGCTAGCTTGACAGGCAATTATGGCAGAAACATATCGGACTAGTCTCAAAATTTTTAACTATTTTATTGCTAATTAATTACCGAAAAAACAATTTTTTAACCTCATTATTTAACGAGAAATTGATGTTTCTGCTAGCTTGACAGACAATTATAGCAGAAACATATCGGACTAGTCTCAAAATTTTTAACTATTTTATTGCTAATTAATTACCGAAAAAACAATTTTTTAACCTCATTATTTAACGAGAAATTGATGTTTCTGCTAGCTTGACAGGCAATTATGGCAGAAACACATCGGACTAGTCTCAAAATTTTTAACTATTTTATTGCTAATTAATTACCGAAAAAACAATTTTTTAACCTCATTATTTAACGAGAAATTGATGGTTCTGCTAGCTTGACAGGCAATTATGGCAGAAACATATCGGACTAGTCTCAAAAATTTTAACTATTTTATTGCTAATTAATTACCGAAAAAACAATTTTTTAACCTCATTATTTAACGAGAAATTGATGTTTCTGCTAGCTTGACAGGCAATTATGACAGAAACATATCGGACTAGTCTCAAAATTTTTAACTATTTTATTGCTAATTAATTACATTACCGAAAAAACAATTTTTTAACCCCATTTTTTAACGATAAATTGATGTTTCTGCTAGCTTGACAGGCCATTATGGCAGAAACATGTCGGAGTAGTCTCAAAATTTTTAACTATTTTATTGCTAATTAATTACCGAAAAAACAATTTTTAACCCCATTTTTTAACGATAAATTGATGTTTCTGCTAGCTTGACAAGCCATTATGGCAGAAACATGTCGGACTAGTCTCAAAATTTTTAACTATTTTATTGCTAATTAGTTACCGAAAAAACAATTTTCTAACCCCATTTTTAGGAGCGCGTTTAAAAGTGAAAAAATCGTAGCACGATGTTTGTAATGGTAATTAATGTTTTTAACCCGAATAGTCAAAATGTTAAAATTTTGTAAACTGAAAATGAATGTGCTTGCAATATGCTGCAATGTGCTGTATGTTATATAAAATGTGATGGTTTCGTTATCCGTTTTTTTAAAATTCTGTTTGATGGGACAAGTTAATGCCAGTCCACCCAACTAGTAATTTTAAAGTTTTTTTTGGCAGAAACTGAATGTGCTTGCTATATGCTGCAATGTACGGTTTGTTATATAAAATGTGCTGGTTTCGTTTTCCGTATTTTTAAAAATAAAGTTTTGGCGGGAAACACGAACCATTTCAAACAGTAAATTTAAAAATCAAGCTCCACGGTGAGATAATTCGGCACTTCGCATCTCACAGAACTGCACATTCATTTTCAGTCAACAAAATTTTAAAATTTCTAATTGGGTGGGCTGTCGTTAAGATGGCCCATCATTGGAAATTATGAAATTAATGGAAAACGGAGCCAGTATATTTAATATAATTTACAGCACGTTTAAGAATATTGCATGCACATTGTCCCAGCATACTTATTTTTAATACATTTTAATATTGGTGGGCCAGGGTAATGGATCTGCTGACGTGGCAGTAGTAAAAATAAAGTTTTGGCGGGAAACACGAACCATTTCAAACAGTAAATTTAAAAATCAAGCTCCGCGGTGAGATAATTCGGCACTTCGCATCTCACAGAACTGCAATTTTGCATATAGAATTACCATTTGAATAAATTATAATTCTTATTGTGAAATTTGAAGTGTAATTAGAAAGAAACAAAAGCTGATCGTTGAAAATAATTTTGAACTATTCTGTAGGTACATTGGATCCTTGAGCGTGTAGTATAGTGTAGTAGGTAGTGTAGTTACTTATGAAATTCATAACTCGCCCATTTAAATTGCGTTATCAACCAAATTTTGGTAACAGCATACTTACTAGCTGTATCTTTTTCTATTTTCCGGACTTGTTTTGAATAATGAAAAGTCTAAAAAACCATCAAAATTTGAAGTTTACCAAACTCTTTGTTGGTTGGAATAATTTTTTTTAAAAAAAAAACACTTTAAATAAACAAATAATCAAATTTTGGATTTTCATTTTTTTCGAAAATTTTGAAAATTGAAAAACAAATTTATTTCTTTTTATGATGTCAATTTTAAAACTTTAAATGTTCAAACTCTGTCAAACTAATGTTAACGATTCTGTAGTTTGAATCACTTGTGTGTCTATATTGTTTTATTTTTTAATGTCCGACTTTTAAGCGCATCTGCAATTTTAAATTCTGAAGATCCAACTGAATAATAATTGATAGAAGATATTATATGAAATTGTATTTGTATTATATTAAATTTCTCTGAATTACATTAAATAGGTAGGTATATACTTCTAACTACTTTTATTTTACCTGTATAAATGGGACATATGTAGATGTTCCTCTGAATTTTTCTGGACTACAGATTGCACCGTACCTTCATTCAATAAAATATAAATACCTAATATTATACCAAGTTGATGGCAGGTAAGAAAGTAACTATTTAAAAAAAATAATAAGAGTTCAACTATTAAGAGAATTAAAGTACCTACTCTTTCACTTTTCCATGAAGGTAATTCATTTTAAAATTTTAAATATACTGTTTGAAATGGTTCGTGTTTCCCGCCAAAATTTTATTTTTAAAAATACGGAAAACGAAACCAGCACATTTTATATAACATACAGCACATTGTAGCATTATTGCAAGCACATTCATTTTCAGTCAACAAAACTTTAAAATTACTAGGACGGGCTGGCAATGCTGGCATTAACTTGGCCCATTATAAAGAATTTTTTAAAATACGGAAAACTAAACCAGTACATTTTATATAACAGCACATTGCAACATATTGCAAGCACATTCAGTTTCAGCCAAAAAAAAAACTTTAAAATTACTAGTTGGGTGGGCTGTTATTAACTTGGCCCATCATACAGAATTTTAAAAACTCGGATAACGAAACCAGCACATTTTATATAACATATACATCACATTGCAGCATATTGCAAGCACATTGTCCCAGTATACTTATTTTTAATACTTTTTAATATTTAAAAAAATCAAATTATGATTTTATATAATAAGATTTTGACTATTATCGGGTTAAAACCATTACTTACAAACATTGTGCTACTATTTTTTCACTTTTAAACGCGCCCTTAAAAATGAGGTTAGAAAATTGTTTTTTAGGTAACTAATTAGCAATAAAATAGTTAAAATTTCTGAGACTAGTCCGACATGTTTCTGCCATAATTGCCTGTCAAGCTAGCAGAAACATCAATTTCTCGTTAAATAATGAGGTTAAAAAATTGTTTTTTCGGTAATTAATTAGCAATAAAATAGTTAAAAATTTTGAGACTAGTCCGATGTGTTTCTGCCATAATTGCCTGTCAAGCTAGCAGAAACATCAATTTCTCGTTAAATAATGAGGTTAAAAAATTGTTTTTTCGGTAATTAATTAGCAATAAAATAGTTAAAAATTTTGAGACTAGTCCGATATGTTTCTGCCATAATTGCCTGTCAAGCTAGCAGAAACATCAATTTCTCGTTAAATAATGAGGTTAAAAAATTGTTTTTTCGGTAATTAATTAGCAATAAAATAGTTAAAAATTTTGAGACTAGTCCGATGTGTTTCTGCCATAATGGCCCCGCTAGCTTGATGGACCCAAGGATTCAATAAAAAAGAATGGATCTACAGATCTAGAAAAAATTTTTTTTAAATTTTAAAGAGATATGTAGATCCATTCTTTCTCTATTAAATGTTTATAAAAACATTATCCTGAAATCATTAATAATCTGACAGTTTACTCGCAACAAAAACACTTTTACAGTATTTTTAAACTTCAAAATGATATTGCATAGCTAGGATGCGGCAATGTACAGATCTCGAAAAAAAAATTTTTTAATTTTAAAGAGATATGTAGATCCATTCTTTCTCTATTAAATGTTTATAAAAACATTATCCTGAAATCATTAATAATCTGACAGTTTGCTCGCAACAAAAACACTTTTACAGTATTTTTCAACTTCAAAATGATATTGTATAGCTAGGATGCGGCAATGTACGAGTTTCGGGCCTGTTTCAGGCAGCTGTAGTAGTGGGGAAAAGAGTGGAATAGAAAAAAAATCGAGAGTATTCTAGGATTTCGGATTAAGGAGCTTGGTGACCATAAATTAAAATGATGATGAGAAGCTAAAATTTAGACAGTGCCTTTATTGCACTATTGAGATTCTAAACAAAAATTTTAAAATTTTCGTCTATCCGGTTTTTGAGTAATTGAATGTTGAAATAACACTCGTTTTACATGGACTCTTATGGCAATTCACTAAAATGTGATAAAATCATGAAAAAGAAAGAACTTGTATTAATATTTCCTATAAACCTTTAAAAATAAGTTCGTGAAGATTTTCTGTACGTTTTCTAAACCATTTGCAAGTTATTTAAAAAAATTTAAGCATGCTAAGCATTTTTGATTAGTGAATTAGTAATTATTGTAAAAATATATCATCACCACAACTGAACGAATTGCAATATCAGCCAACGCGCGTCGAGCGAATTTTATTTTACATTATGAAAAGTATTTTTATTTTTATATGCACCCCCAAGGTTAATGTCGGGGTACGTAACTGCAGGCGTTCCCAGCCTCCTTTTAAGGAATCATGAAAAAATCGATTGTGAGAACTCGGTGAGAACCTACAGAAATTCATGTTTTGAGGTCCTCTTGTTTTGAATCATTTTACGAATATGTATTATGTAGGTATGTCGATAGATGCGGATTATTGGCTGAATAGGCTTCTCCACTATACCTAATCGAAATAAAGAATATTAATGATATAATTAATTGAAATTTTAAATTTTATTTTAAAGATATACGTTATTTAAGATACCATGACATAGATACTATGCAGCGTGGTTTGTTTCATATGAAACGTTGTTATTGCTCGTGAAAATTTTTACACGATGAGAACATGAGAAGAGACATGATGCGGCTGAAAACGTATTTATCATCTGTCATTCGTGCTTATTTCATTTGTGTGTGATTTTATTTTATACTTTTAACTGCAACAAAATGTTTTTTAGTAGGTATAGCAAGACAACTTTTTAATATAAAACAAATAAAGTTTGAAGGAAAATGTTAGTGAAATAAACTGATTCAGTGTCACTGAAGATACCACCGACATCGCCACTGAATACTAGACTCGCTCGGAATTTTCGCACCGCGTTTTCACTAATCGTCATCGTTTCTCATGTAGTTTTTTTAAAAAAATACAGTGGACGTCAGTTAATTAGAAAAAAATAAAGAAATAAAAATAAATACAAATATTGAGATTATTAATTTAAAATGGATTGTATACATACTTGTACCGTACCTACCATTAAATTTTCCATTGTATTTTGAATAATTTATACTGTATTTATAATTTAGTTTGTGCTAATTAATTTTTTTATAAAGAATTTTAAATTTATATTGTGCTGCAAAAGAGTAAAATGAAGTTATCAACCTATAAAAAAATAATTAACGTAGAGCTAGTAAATTTCACGATAAATAGGATATGACGTTGTTTTTATTGCACGCCAATAATTAATGAACTTTTATGAAAATTGACGCGGCCATGATAAACTAATTATTATAGCATGTCAATTTGTACCAACTGCATCAAGCTGCTCTAAGCGAAATGAACTTTTTTACATGCACCAGTAATTTCACAAGCAGAAGAGTATAAGTTTAATATTATCTTAATTGGAGATTATTAAATAGAAGCAATTTATAAGTATACAAGTCTTCAGTTTCTTTACGTCATTATTTTTGTCGGCAATATTTGTTCCTTAAAGTTTTTTTTCGATGAAGATAATACCATATAACATATAACAAAGTCTGTAATAATAAGCTAAATAATTATAGGTATTTTTTGAGTATTTTATTAAAATTCTTTTTCTGTAATATTTTCTGATGAATCACACGATTTGAGAAGTTAAAAGATTCATATTTTTACTGGTGGAAAAAAATGAAACACTTGAAATTCGTGAAATTTCGACCATTTTCAAACAGCCATAACTCGGCGTATTTTCAATCGATTTCGGTAAATCTTTGCGGGCGAAAAACTTTGAAGTGTCTACTTTAAAGTCATGCATGCGAACTTAAGCGCAACCCCTTCCGCCCGGTTTAGCACCCCTGTGAAAAAAATGTTTTTAATGGAAATAATGTCCAACTTTGACGATGTGTACGGAGTTCAAATTTTTTTGACTCGATCCACCAAAAGGACACTAAAACTTGTTCAATTACCTGTGCAGGACTCAAAGAACGAAGTTCCTACGATGATTCGGCACAAAGTTATGGGTGTTTGAAAAAAAGTAAGAAGTAAGCAAATCTCATGTTTCTTGCGGAAATCCTCTGTGGGTTATCGCAAATAAATCACTTACAAGTAAGATGCTTTTTCAACACTTAATACATAATATACTATTTTCTACTTCCTCTCGTTTACCCCTTGTCCAGTACCTACTGATTATTATTTTAATGACGAATTTTTGTACTTTGTTGAAAATGTGTTGCATCTATAATTGAGTAATGTATAATAAAAAATATTTTTGTTTCAGGTAAGCGGCTTTCAACATCATCAATATTCCTTCATTTCCATATTTTCGCACATCAGGTAAAAATCTCAAATAATCCACTTACTAAAAGCGGCATTTATAATTTAATACCATCAAAGTGGCAATTCCTTTCACCTTTTTGAAATATTCATCGCCGGTGTTCGGGCCTTTTTCTATTTTTTGCACGTTGGAAGTTTTTGTTCGCGGCACAAATGAATTGCCGCGCGGGTCAAAGTTGATTCGAAAATAGAAAAAATCGAGGTGTGAGGAACGGCGCGCGGCCAAGCTTGGCTGATAGCTCCCAGGATATTTGGGACCTCGGGTTTAAATTTCGGACGACTGCAGATCTGAAAGTAATTTAACTGCAATGAGATCGCGGAAGGAACTTTGAAATGATAGTCGTTAGAAATTGTGGCCCGATTTCGCGTTTCTTAAACATGCAAATGATTCTACTTTAATACGAATAGTAGTTGTTTGGGTAAAGCTCAAAATGTAAAATAAAATTTTAAATTATTGTCCAGAAGCAACAAATTTATATGTATATCGCTACATCCGAAAACGTCGTTCCATAAAACTTCGCTGAATCAAAAGCTAATCCAACTCTCATGTATTGTATAGTTTATTTTTCTTCTAGTAGAACGCACGTCATTATGTATAGAATTAAATTAGAAACAAGTAATCCTGTCTTTGTCGTACATGTTTTTATTGCTTACTAAAATGAATACGTTTCTCAATCTGCGCCCCCCCGCCCCAGAAAGGGATTACGTGCTAGGTGTGAGTCGGATATCAGCAGTATTCAAGGGCAGTATTGAAGATGCTCTAATACGAGTAGCACGTGTCCGGAAATTGCCATCTTTCCTTATCTTCACAGTGTAACAATGTTAACTGATGCATGACATGAGTGATTTACTTGGTGATTCGATTAGTTAGCTATTCCAATAATTGCGCCTTTTACTAGTTTAATTGTTCACGTAACTGATCATCTATAGTCCGCTCCGCTCTTACTCCGACATATAAATGTAAAGTATTGTTTTATTACAAATTTCAGTAGGTAAATATGTTGCACTACTAAGAAATGGCGTTGTAATTCACCTTACAAAGGTGTACCTACTTTTGTTTGGTTCTTATTTATTTCTTAGTAAGTAATAGTTTTATTAGGTTTTTATCACGAACTATAATATATGACAGGAGTGGACACCAAGGTGCATGATGTGTGGCCTTTAAATTTTAGAGAGAGATAGAAAATACGGGCCAGCTCGCAACATGCATCCTATAAAATCTATGACGATAAGCAACAGTAACGCTGGTAACACACGAACCCAGTAGTGATATTTCTTTTTCGCACAGAGTAAACAGAAATGCCACGAATCTACACTATTGCTAAGATTCAGAGTGTCCACTTCTGTGTTTATATTTTACTTCCTGGTTCTTATCTTGTTATCTTGCAGCAACATCACAAAATAAGCACTTGGCGTTCATTTAGCAACATTCAAATCTTTCTTTCTTGTTTTAGTAATAATTTTGCCCTCAGTTCGCATTTTTGATGAAAAGTGCTCGTGAAATTTCAAAAAAGGGGGTAATAAAAATTTAGAAGGAAAAGGGAGGCGCCAATACAAAAAGGTTGAGAAACACTGTAAAAGACTACTACTCGTAGAGTAATTCGTACGTATATTGAGTCATGACGTGCGTTCTTCAAGAAAAATAAACCATATATTTGTTTTCAATTTGTCTACTATTTATCCGTATTTATCTCAAAACGTGTTTTTTGAAGTGTCGTAGTTATAACATATTCCTGCGAAGTTCGAAGTTCGAAAATTCATTCATCCGTCGGTTTAAGCAGATTTAGGATTTTCTCGTTTTTTTTTTCTAATTAAACACAGTCTATTAATTTTTTAATTTAATTTAAAAACCTAGGATAATTATCGATTAAAAATTTTTGTTCGTGTGAAACGTATGTTGGTGGTAATGTATTGATAATTTTGTTCGCACTATGATGTATGTGCTCTTTTCAATTATAATCATATGGTATCAAATACTAAATGCATAAATCATATCATTATCAAAATATATAAACATGTGATGCGCTATTATTACATGCATATATTCATTCGGTCAGTTGACATAATAAATTAAATTGAAATCCTGATTATTTAATCATATTTGAATATTTATGCTCATTTTCATTTAATTAACTATGCACTAGATTAATAGATATAATACCAAATTAACAAACATTAGAACAAATAGTATATTCTGTAATAAGTATGGAACGAAACTCAAGTAGAAAGTTTTGGACACAAGCCGTAGGCGAGTTTCACATTTCCACGATGGGGAAAAGCCATTCAAAACGTGTTACAGACTGTACTTTTTCTACGACTATAAATTTAATTGAATTTAGAAAAACATAACCTAAAAAAATTTTAAAACAATATATTTTTAGTTCTAATATTATACAGGATGTACCATAACTTGAGTTACATATTGTAATGGCAAATAGTACGTGGAACAAAAAAGCTTTTTTGAAAATTTCTATAAATAAAGGTAGTTTACTTCAGGAGAACATTTTTAGTACCTACTACTGAATACTATTTGTTTTGAATACGGACAGAGTTATTAATTAGTTACAATGTAATATTTAATATTAAAACTACCCATTCAACCAGTGGCCTAAAACTGTTTTCATCACAAACCTCCATAATAAATTTTCGAGCTTTGAAATAGTTCTTTTTGTTCCGTGATCAGTACGTTTAAATTTAAACATAGATATTTTAAACTACCTAGAGGAACCAACAAAAACGTTTAAAAAAGTTAAATTTTCATTCCATGACTAGTGATAGAATGAAACCATTCCATCACAAGTGATTCTACAACAGTCGGCTATACTACACTTTTGGTGTTAAAATAGTTTTCATCAGTTACATGACTCGCTGAGCGATTTAATAACGAGCTGGGTATTCAAAAGAAATGGCCTAATGATCTATGACGTCATAAACAAAAAATTTACATTTATCGTTGATTACGACATAGATCATAATCAAAGCGTCATATCCATTTATAGGCCCTTTTTTAAATCCCTACCACGTCTGATTCGGTGCCTCATAGCATTGTTATTGAGTTTAGAATGGAAATTACTTATTTACATGACTTATTTGCTCGTCTTGTTTTATCTCATAAGTAATTCTCATCGTTAAACTATCGTTGAACTATTTACAAGTTAACAAATAATAATTCACGTAGATATTTGCTGTTCAATCGATTTTACATTTTACTATCAATTTAGCCATAAATATAATACATCTTTGTCCATTTTCCTGAAGTATTTATTTAACTTCGATGTTTCAATTGCGCGTCAAAATAAAAATGAACCTAAAACGACCCATACACAACATTCCTGTAAATATTCCTGTTTTAACAATGCTAATCCCTCCATAAACGTGTCCTCTCCACCCAGCGCAAATCTCTATCATAATTCCACGGAATGAACAGCGAAACAAACGATTTTACACCATGTACCCCGCTATTCAAGCATTCAATTCACACTGATCGACATTCTGGTATTGATTTTCATGTAAATGACACACTACACGACAGGTTTTGTGCTCGAGCATGCACTGAATGACACTACACTGCACTGGAATGCAGCTCAGTGCATTAAAGTGCATTAAAGTGCACGGAGCACAATGCTTCGTGTGAAATATTGCAGGGAGAAGTTATTAATATGGCGAATCGATAACTTTCACTGTTTCTGAAGGTGGGTGGTTTTACTTTCATACGCAGTCAATGCGGAGGGATGTATATTATGTTAAGGCTGGGAAAGTGGGTTAACTTTATAAAACGTGGTAGTTTTGGTTTAATACGTATTGGTAATTGATTATATTACCATAATTTTGCTTTCAATTGGGCACTCCAGTATGTTGATGGTTGAGACATATGCAAGTATCCCAAATTTAAAAGTTATTATTCTCGTTATTATTCAATAAGAGAGAATAATTCAAGGTAATAATAATTTCACACACGTCATTTTTGACCAATTATAATGCTTTATTTTTTCGAAGAAGGCAGTTTTTATCGAGAATCGCATTTGTTCCTGAAAATATTGTCTAGTAGCTATATTTCCGGAGATATTTCTGTAGACAAGACATAAACGTCATTAAAAAAAAAGTAGTACCAATGCGATTTTCTTTCTGAATATCCCTGTAAATGGATTAATATCCAGAAATTTTTGTTGTCGGGCATTGCTGCAATACAATTTCTTCGACTCGTGAAATTGACATATTGACAGTAATGCATTTGGAATATTATAAGTGATAAAATTTGATAAAACCACTGGAGGTATATCCATGGTTACTCTTTGTTGATATTAAAAATGTTGAAACTGAAACTACATTATTTTGACATTCGTTAAATAATCAAGCAAATATATTTCGAATTATAAATTAATTTGGTAAAATTACTCAATTTCTGCGTAGAAATGACAACTCGGATGAAAATTGACAATTTTGACACTCATTTGTCTGTTACTACGCAAAAACTATTCATAATTTTAATCTTTGATGGTTTATATATTTTTTCATCGACTCTACTAACGTGGTTTTTAGTTAATTTTTGACTACCATAAATTTTACGATTGTTCTATACCATTACTTGTTTGAGAATGAAATGACCACACAAACTGGGTCGAAACATCACAGTATTTCAACAATAAAAAATTAATGTAATATTAATTTTTTTCATTAGGCCCTGAAATTCAATATTTAATTTTAATGGAAATGAAAATATTTGTTGCTGTAAATCCACCTCTTATCTTGACCAAACGCTAGTTTCTCACGTGAAATGAGGTATAGTATATTATGTAAACGACATTTACAGATTTTAATTACTGTTTCTGGTTTCTAAGCATTTTGTTTATGTTTTCGATAAAGCTAGGTAAATATAATATATACTTAGTATTAGATCTAATTAATCGTTGAAAGAACATAAAAAACATTAATTTCGAATTAAAATAATTATAAATGTATAAAACAGTCGCATTTGGAATATTATGATTAAATGTAATTTATTAATTAATAATTAATTAAACATCAATATTTATTATGTGCCATATTATTTATTATTAACGACGCATAATGTAAAACATTTTTGTCAAAAATATTTCATGGAATGTATGAGTTGAAACAGATTTTTCAGTACCTACCGACATTAATTATTAAATTCATTTTGAGGAGAATAAAAATAATTGATGTTAGGTTTCGATATACATATATTTCGTATGTAACTTTTTGTTTAGGTATATGAAAATTATATCATTATTACTAAATCAACAGGAATAATATAAATTGAAGTACAATAGTAAAATATGCATCACAAATAATTTCTCAACATTCCTGGTATTCGACTTCTCTTATACACCAATAAATATGTGCGACCGAGAGGTCGTTTTGCGAGTAAATAAAATGCGGAATTACAAAAGAAAAATAAAGTGCGTGCCGAAACACGACTTGTAGCGTGAAAAAATAGAATTCTAGAAAAGTGCAACAATGGACGGGAAAGGGTTGGACACTCTTCACTCTCAGGAGCTGTTCTGAGAGACTTAACACAGCAATGTCGCTCTTTGATGACGGAAAATGGGAAGAAACAGGTAATGGGCCCACAAATAAGTTTAAGGGAATGCGTAAATCTAATAAGTTGACGCCCTACGCAACAAAGAGTTAGAAAATAAGCAACACTGCGAGTTAGAATTAAACAAAGTGGCGCTGAATAAATGAAAAGTGCACGTGTGTATTTATATAAAAAATTAAACAAGTGTAATGTCAATAGTGTTTGAACTAAATACTGAAACGTGTAGCAGAATAGCAAACTATGCAAGTGTAGTGCCAGAAGGGCTGAATAAACGATGCAAGATGGTGTAGGGATTGAAGTGATATTGCAAACACAGTACTTATACAATTTAATAATGAAATAAATTAAATCAGAGTACAACAAATAAATCCAAAGCATTAAACTTAAATATAGCAAAATTAATTACGTAAAAATTAATCAAAGAAAACTTAGTAAATTTCAACCAATATTTAATTAATTAACACCAAATTTAGCGAAAAAACCATACAACAATAATACACCAAAATATGAACCAAATAGTAAAGAATAATAATTAATAAACTAAATAAAGCAGAAATACGAGAGCAAAATAAGTGTACAAATGAAATAAAATGTGCAGGTTACTTACAAGTATGCAGAATAAATAATAAATGCGGTATATAAAATACAAACTTCGATTATTGAGAATTATTGTCCAATATCCAACAATGGAAAGCCATGTGGTTTCAAAATATAAATGTGATGCGTTTTTAACTCTAGTTTGTAGCTAAAAAGTAAAAGTATATGATTATGCAGCACTAAAAGTTAAATCAAGAATGCGAAAATTGTTTAGATTTATAAACTTTAAAAATTACTAAACTGTGAGACCATGTGGTCGTAAAAGCGTTAAGGTTAAAGCGGAGAAAAATGTGCAAAATCAAATACGTGCGATAGCGTTGAACAATAAACTAATAATGACTACAAACTAGAGAGAAAAATAATTAAATTATTAAAAACTAAGTCGTGACGCGCTCGATAGACTGCGCTAGCTGTCGGAGATGCTCCTTGGACCACAGCTGAAGACAGTGGCGTCCCAACATCCTGCCGGCCAAAACCGAGTGTCAGGTGTGTGGAAGAGGGCACAGCTTCACGACAGGTCTGGTGAGGACTCCGGAAGCAGTTCGCACTTGGGCGACGCGCACCACGCCGTCTTTACCAGGATGGACGTCGATGACGCGACCGAGCTTCCATTGAAGTGGAGGCAGCAGCTCATTCCTGATGAGCACAAGTTGGTTCGGCTCTAGATTAGCCGTGGAACGAGTCCATTTTGTTCGCTGTTGGAGAGTGTTGATGTACTCCTGGTGCCATCTCTTCCAGAAGTCTTGTTGAGCTCGCTGCAGCAGCTGCCAGCGATTGAGATGGTGATCTGGTTCATTGGCATAATCTCGGTCTGGCAAACAAACAGCTGGCTCTAATAACAGAAAATGATTAGGTGATAAAGCGGTCATATCGTTGGGGTCAGATGACAATGGGCATAAAGGCCTGGAATTTAAAATAGACTCGATTTGACATAGAAGTGTGCTGAACTCTTCAAATGTCAGTACTTGAGAACCGATGACTCTAGATAGGTGGAATTTAACGGATTTAATTCCAGCCTCCCAGAGTCCGCCGAAATGCGGAGCAGAAGGTGGATTCAAGTGCCACTGGATGCCGTCAGAAGTGAGTTGATTGGCGAGAAACTTGTTGTAGTCCGTGGAAGCGATGAATTTTTGTAGCTCAGTGAAGTAGCTTTTCGTGCCTACAAAATTAGTACCTGAGTCGCTGTACACGTGAGAACAGCGTCCACGTCGGGCAAGAAAGCGGCGGAAGGCGAGGATGAATGCTTCAGTCGTCAAATCTGAAGCGAGTTCCAGATGCAGGGCTTTCGTAGAGAAGCAGACAAAAAGACAAAGATAAGCTTTGGTTGCCTTGTAGCCTCGTTTCTTGATTGGAGTCACGTAGAACGGACCACCGTAGTCGACTCCTACGACGTCGAACGGTTTCAGTTGAATAACTCTGTTGTGAGGCAAGTCAGCCATTGGAGGATGAGGTCCTGTAGGTCGACAGCGAAAGCATTTTGCGCATTTTGAAGAATAACTTCGGATAACGCGTCGGGCAGCTAGAATCCAGAATTGACGGTTTAATAATGCCTGCAGAGTTCGTGGCGATGGATGTAGGTATTTTTTGTGAAAATAATCGATCACGAGATCGGTGAATCGATGTTTGGATGGTAAGAGAAGCGGATGTTTTTGAGAATAGTTAAGTTTTGAGTTGCGTAGCCTTCCTCCAACACGTAGAAGCCCATCAGAGTCAATAAAAGGATTTAGTTGTTGTATTGGTTTAGAGCATAATTCTCCTCGAGATAATTTATCGATTTCGGTAGAGAAGACTTCTTGTTGAGTAAGCTTTGTCCATCGTATTAGTGCATCATTGAGCTCTGAAACAGTTATGAATAAATCATGCGTAATTTCTTGGCGATTTAAGCGTTTATAGAATCTTAAACATAGAGCAGTGATTCTCAAGAGCTGATCAAGATTAGAATATTTATAGAGAAGATCATCGTGCTGATCATTTTCTGCAACTAAAGTTAATTTTTCTTCTTCTAGTGCTGTCGAGGAAGGCGCACTATGGTTAGATGGTTGAGTTTGAGATGCCTCTTCAGCTAGGTGATTCTCATCGGACAGAATAGATTTTTTTGGAATTTCTTCCGATTCCCAAGATTTATTTAAATTTTCAGAAAGATGATCCTGAATGGTAAGCAATGTGTCGACTTGTGTGACAGCAGTATTGGTGATTGGACCCGAAATAATCCAACCCAAGGTGGTTTCAAGTGCAATTGGATAATTGTTATAATTAATTTTCTGCCCTGTAAGAATATCAAAATACAGATCTGCACCGATTAGTAGATCAATGGGTGCGGGTGTTATGAAATCAGGGTCAGCTAGCTGCAGATGACTAAACTGATTTAAAATTGTTTTTGACAACTGTCTTTTTGGAAGATTGCGAGTGACATTTGTGACAACAATTGTCGAGAGCAAGTGAATAGGTGATTCTTGATATGATGAGCGTATTTTTAGTGTAGTAATTCCTTGTACGACGTTCTTAGCGGTTGTGTTACCAAATCCAGAGACAACAATGTCTGTAGGACGACTTGACAAATTTAAGCGGTCTGCACAAGCATGTGTGAGGTACGATGCTTCGCTACCGCTGTCAAGCAGTGCACGAATAGGTTTCCATGCACCAGCCGAATCAGAAGCTAAAACGATTGCTGTTCCTAATAGAACAGATGGAACCGAGTGTGACGTCAGACAGGTAGTTTGAGTGTCAACAACATTGAGGTTGTCAACGTTAGTGGAAGAATCACTACAAGTGGCTTGATTAGCAGTCCTTTGCATGGTTGAGGAATTTGCCGCAGCAGTATTATTCGGGAAATGAAGCATGGTGTTATGTCGCTTATTACACTGTCTACAATTTGTTTTTGATTGACATTCAATGGTTGCATGTATTGAGCTTAAGCAGTTGCGACATAAATGCTTTGCGCGAGCAAGGTTCAAGCGTGCTGACACATCCATGGCTTGGAATTTGGCACATTGCATGACTTTATGATTTTGAGAGCATGCAGCGCATTTGTGCGAAGTGGTCGTGGATACGAATGTAGAAGTGCGAGGCGATTGTTTTGGACTAGAAGTTACGAATTTTGGCTTAAATTGTGTGAGTTTTTCTCTGATAGCGAGCGTTTGAACCTGATTAACAGACTGCCACTGTTGAGATTGAATGAATTTATTTAAAAAATCGAGTAATTCATTAAGTGTCGGAAGTTTGTCTCTACTAAGTCTGCATTCAAACCTGTTACGAGTGTCTGTGTCTAGTTTAGTGATAAATATGAAAGCCAGTAATGAGCTCCATGATTCTACTGGTTCTTGGTTAGACTTAAGAGCTTCAGTATGCTCATTGATTGAAGAGACAAATTGTGTGGCATTTTTATATGTTAGTGGAGTGAGCTTCGGCAGATCTATTAATAATTGCAGGTGGTGTGATGAGATAAGCCTCTTGTTGGCATAACGATCTTCCAATAATTTGCGGGCTATAGAATAATTATCGTCAGTGAGAATTAGATTATTCACTAATGCTAACGGTTCGCATTTTAATGTTAATTTTAAATACTGGAATTTTTGTACAGATTTAAGAGTATCATTATCATGAATGGCGCTGTTGAAAAGATCATAATATGAGTTCCAGTTTGAGATTTCTCCGGTAAACGTGGGTAGGTCCAGTTTAGGAAGCCTGGCATAAGACTGAGACTGTGACGAAATTTGTGAATTGAAAGCAGTATTTAATGATTGAGTTGGTTGTGGCTGATGCGGTTCATTGCTAAATGGTGGATTTGCAAACTTAACTTGTATTTCCCGTGCCTTAGCATTGAAATCATCATATTCAATAAATAAATCATTTTGTTTAGATTCATTTTCAGGAAGAGCCATGATCTTAGCGTGATGCGTTTCAAAATCGCGAATACGATCAGGTAGTAATCCATATTGAAGTCGAGCTTCGATTAATTTAGCTGGATTATTGTCTGCTTGGTCTAAAAGGTCGTTTAGAGTGTCAACAAAGCGAATACAAAATTCTCGGCGAAGTTTTGTAAGTATTGCTTCTGTCATGATGACGATGTACGATATGCAGGAAATTACAATAAAGACAATAACGTGTAGTAAACAACGAGAATATGTTTATGCAAAAGTAGTCAAAAAAGGACTTGATTGCGTGTTCTGACAACGAGATAGTTGAGAACGTGTTAAAGCAAAACTGCCGGCCAATACCAAATTAATGAGAATAATTGTGAAATATTGGTGGAGACTGCGTAAGCGTACTAGAGAAAATATTAAAAAATGGAGTGACATACGCCCGTGGAAAATAATTGAAAATAAGTAACAAATGACTTTTCACGCGACCTGTCACATCCGGTTCTCGAAGAATCAAATGTTCGAGCGAGAGGATAACCAAATAAGTTGGTTGCGTGTTCTGACAACAAGATTGTTGAGAACGTTTTGACAGCATACGAAAGTGATGCGATTAAACAGAGCGTAGCACTCGCCGATGGGACTTGAAGTAATACAAAAAGAATTGAATACAGTTTTGCAATAAAGTACAAATGTAATGCCAATTTGATGCGAAAAGCGCGAAAGTTTCCAACGGCCCGCTACGATCCGGCTCGAAGGACCAAATGTGCGACCGAGAGGTCGTTTTGCGAGTAAATAAAATGCGGAATTACAAAAGAAAAATAAAGTGCGTGCCGAAACACGACTTGTAGCGTGAAAAAATAGAATTCTAGAAAAGTGCAACAATGGACGGGAAAGGGTTGGACACTCTTCACTCTCAGGAGCTGTTCTGAGAGACTTAACACAGCAATGTCGCTCTTTGATGACGGAAGATGGGAAGAAACAGGTAATGGGCCCACAAATAAGTTTAAGGGAATGCGTAAATCTAATAAGTTGACGCCCTACGCAACAAAGAGTTAGAAAATAAGCAACACTGCGAGTTAGAATTAAACAAAGTGGCGCTGAATAAATGAAAAGTGCACGTGTGTATTTATATAAAAAATTAAACAAGTGTAATGTCAATAGTGTTTGAACTAAATACTGAAACGTGTAGCAGAATAGCAAACTATGCAAGTGTAGTGCCAGAAGGGCTGAATAAACGATGCAAGATGGTGTAGGGATTGAAGTGATATTGCAAACACAGTACTTATACAATTTAATAATGAAATAAATTAAATCAGAGTACAACAAATAAATCCAAAGCATTAAACTTAAATATAGCAAAATTAATTACGTAAAAATTAATCAAAGAAAACTTAGTAAATTTCAACCAATATTTAATTAATTAACACCAAATTTAGCGAAAAAACCATACAACAATAATACACCAAAATATGAACCAAATAGTAAAGAATAATAATTAATAAACTAAATAAAGCAGAAATACGAGAGCAAAATAAGTGTACAAATGAAATAAAATGTGCAGGTTACTTACAAGTATGCAGAATAAATAATAAATGCGGTATATAAAATACAAACTTCGATTATTGAGAATTATTGTCCAATATCCAACAATGGAAAGCCATGTGGTTTCAAAATATAAATGTGATGCGTTTTTAACTCTAGTTTGTAGCTAAAAAGTAAAAGTATATGATTATGCAGCACTAAAAGTTAAATCAAGAATGCGAAAATTGTTTAGATTTATAAACTTTAAAAATTACTAAACTGTGAGACCATGTGGTCGTAAAAGCGTTAAGGTTAAAGCGGAGAAAAATGTGCAAAATCAAATACGTGCGATAGCGTTGAACAATAAACTAATAATGACTACAAACTAGAGAGAAAAATAATTAAATTATTAAAAACTAAGTCGTGACGCGCTCGATAGACTGCGCTAGCTGTCGGAGATGCTCCTTGGACCACAGCTGAAGACAGTGGCGTCCCAACAAAATATAAATATAAAAGATGCATATCTACCTTACTAAATAGCCATATTTTACACATAATATACAGTTACGATCCACTATTACAGCAAATGGTCTGTTTACCATATTAGTAAACATAGAGTTGTAACGTATCTACATAATGTCACGCAGCCATTTTTACATTCTCTAGCAAAAATATCACAAAATACACGTATCTGAATGCGAATCTTAAACAAATTACATGCTGTTTCATTTTATCAAACAAAATGTAATCATAGCGCTGTCAATGGGAATAATACACCACTTGCAGTAGCTTAATTAATTATTTATGAAGGTTATTATCCTTATTATTTTGTTGATACTCAGGAATGTAAAGGAGGGAAGGCTAATATCGGTTTTAATTAATTAGCTTGCTGTGTAGTGTGCAGTGTGGTTTGAAAATTATTTATTTTATGAAATATAAATTTAATTAATGAAAATAATAATTATCAATATGCTATATTTATTTTAATATACAATTTCAATTTTAATTATAGTATAATTTCAAAAGTTTAGCATTCTAAAAACACAATTTATTTTCTTTTTTATTATATATTGCAAAATGTTTATGTGATTTATTTTCTCGGTAGGTACCTAAATAAACACACAGTTTTCAAAGTACCTAGTTCTTTGCAATTTAATTTATAAATTTATTTTGATTTGTTTTCTTATTTTTAGTTTGAAATATACAGGCAATACAGGGTTTTACTATACTATGGGAAAAAATAATTAAGAGTATCTATTATATTATATTACATGACGTGATTAGTGTGGAAAAAGATTATTTGAAAAATTCGCAAATTTATGGAATACCAATCAAGTAGCAGTAGCTTACAAATATTGAAATATAATATCGACACCACAGATTTATTAGAGGTTTTGTAAAGAATAATTACTTATAGTACCTATCTATTGTAGGTAGTAAATCTAATAATAATTTTATCGGAGGTTTTGATAAAAACTCTCAACTGAACTAAACAAACAACCCGATACCCTTCTTGAATCTCACAAACACGATTTTGGTAGATACTCTGATTGGCTGAACTAAATAAACAACCCAATACCGTTCTTGAATCCCACAAACTCGGTTTTGGTAGACACTCTGACTGACTGAATTAAATAAAAAAAAAACAATACCCTTCTTTAGTCTCACTTATTCGATTTGGTATAAACTCTGAACTTGCATCTTGGTTTACATTATCGTTTACATATTACATGAACATGTAACTATTAAAATGCAGTGTTGTGACTGATCTAGATCAATTGATATAGTTCACCAATCTAGCTCAATTTACGTGATCTTTCATCTGATCTAGATCATCTTATTTTTAAGGATCTTGAATTTGATCTAGATCAAATAAATATGATCTACGATCTTAATATAAGATCATATTTTTAGATTTTTTTCTCCGCTTATGCGAGTTACAGTATGAAATTGAAAATTTAGCATGAGTTAGAGCTTCATATTTTTAATGTTTAAATTTTAAACTGTAGATTAAATCGCTTGAACACTTCCTTTTTTTATTTTTTTATTTAATGTAATACATCAATTAAATATTTTGTCTAATATTGATCTTTTTACGATCTAAAGAAAAAAAGATCAGTAATTTGTGATCTGATCTAAAAAAAAGATCCTATCATAAAAATTGATCTATGATCTGATCTAGATCATATTAAATGAGAAGATCTTGATCTTGATCTAGATCCATTTTAAAATGATCTGTCACAACACTGTTAAAATGTAAGTAAAACTATTTATTAGATTATTAGAATAAGCAGAATTAGGCGAGAGGTCGTGTGCTGGCCACAGCAGATTTTTTTATATTGAGTAGGTACCTATATGTGCATTTTCATTTTCGCTCATGTTACATTTACAAACACACAGTGTTATATTATTTTTAGTTTTTTATGAGCTTTAAATTTAAAATTAATGAATACAATGTGGACGAACGAAATAAGTCAAATTCAACTCTTGCTTTCCTGATTCCATTTTAGTTTACATTTTCTGTAGAATAGCTACGAATATTCTATTCTAATGTTACATATTTTATTAAATATTTTCTGCTGCACTATATTAAAGAACATGTTCTAAATATTATTACCAAAATAAAATTAAATTTCTCGGTTTCTGCATCTTCAGTCCACATTTCTGTATGAATACTTTCCTCTCTAGTTTCATAAATTCTGTGGACGAAAGTTCGATAACAATATTGTGCTAGGAAGAAGTGACACGTCAGCAGTGAAATGACGTACAAAAAGTGACGCGCATCAAACGTGAACCATGAAGATGCCGGATATCGACGTCACAAGCAATATCACCACCGACGTCGCGACGGCTGTAATTTTATCACGCTTGGTTACAAAACGTCACAAGAAATTTTAATAAGATGTTGAATAGATTTTCTGGGTTGTTGAATATAATATAGAGAATTTTGACTTAAAATGCAGTTTGTTCATATTTTTAGTTTAAATTTAGCGCAGTGGTACAGCGCTTGCCTATACAGGGTGATTCGCAACTTCAGGAAAATAGTTAAATAGGTACTACATGACCGAGTAGATACATGACATACTGATCACGAATAAATAAGATTTTTTGCAAAGTTTGCAAAATAAATTTCACTTAAAATGTTTCAAAATTTCAGCAAAAATTATTATGTTTCATAAATTTAAAAACTTTCAAGAAATTTATGAAACATTTCAATGAAATTTTCAAATTTATAAATTGCATGAAATTTAACATTTCAGTGCAAGTGTCAAAAAATGCATCGCACTTATCCTTATGCCTAAGTCACACCGGCGTGGCATGAAGCACGGTGCTCGATGTGGCATTTAGCTTGATGAAAATCTGTCAAAGGGGTGTCACACCGGTAGGTATAGCAAAATGCCATACGAAATATTGTATATTATTATGTTCACTTCGTACTTTGAAAATTATTTTTTACAGCTGAGAATTAAACTTCATCAATACTTTGTATTAATTATATCAATAATTACTTCATTATATTGACAAAAGCTTAGTTAAAGTGTTATATTCTTATTATCCAATTACTTACTGTTATTATTTTATCATCAATTATTCACCAAATGTCAAAAATTATATTGAGGACTCACTGTGAAATCAGCAAGAAATTTCCATATGTCGAAATGCTCGATGGAATAGCGGCGATACAATTTTTACGTTATTCATTTGTTCCATCAAGCACCATGCTTCAAGCCATGCCGGTGTGACATAGGCATTATAGAAAATATATATTTTAAATAAAAAAATAAATGTTTGTCGGCCAAAAATTATAATACATAATAATACGTACGTTAGGTTTTATTAAAACACTCCACTTCTTGCCGTACACTTTAGAACCTCGCGTTGTAAAATTAAACCTACTGCACTTGTAATGTAAATAACTATTTTTTCATAAATACAAACATATCAAAATATATAGTCGATACATAGGTTCAAGATTATCTCAAAAATAAAATATTTTTGACAGCTGTATTTCAAATTTATCTTATAAAATAAATTAAGAATTAATCAATTATACTAGTCATAGATAAGGTAAAATATAATTTTTAAGTTTAGCATAAAAATTACTCATTTTTTATATGATTACTTTTGTAGCATTTATAGGTACCATCGCATTTCTTATGAGTAAATCCCACTATAAACACTGAATAATTATACTATTATATTTTATGACTGATTGTCATTTATTATTTCTGTTGTTGCTTGTCCACAATTTCATCCTCCTATATTTTTATTTTCTTATTTCCATCTTGAAGAATAAAATTTATGGAAGCAAACTAAAATCCAGAAATTCATCTGCTTTGTTAACCGAAGTGTTTCTGTTTATATCATCAAGAATTCTGTTGTTCTTCCCTTTCTTACCTGTTGCAATAAATATCTCGTTGACAGTTAATTTCTGTATTGTAGAGATAAAAGTGACTGCATTCATAATTAGTTGGAAGGCGTGATGATATATTTATTTATATAATACGCGCGCCTGTGCCCGGAGAGACCCAACAAAGGCGTTTTGAAGGAGTTCATAAATTAAACGGCGAGATAACGTAATCTGAAAGTGTGGAAAAGGGAAAAGACAAAGGTGGTTAATTTTTTCTGGAGGCGTCCAGGTGTCAGGTATTTATCTCGGGCTCAGAACTTTGCAAACCCTTAGGCAGTGCCGAATTTAGGGGTGATCGAGGGTGCATTTCACCCCGGGTGAAATAATGAAATGATATTAACTCCCAGTTGTTTGAGGAGAAATTAGCAAATATATAAAAATGAATTATGTATCATAACTATTTTATCACTAGAAGAAAAAAATGTTTCCTTTTTATACAAGCCTATGTATACAGGATGTTTCTGTACCTATGCAAGAAATTTATGAAGTGAACATTTTTAGTATCACTAGTATAATAGTATGGCAATCCTGATTTTAATGAATTTGAAAGTTGAAGGCTCTGCTTAACTTTTTTCGGTTGGTCTGATCGTTGGTCTATCTACCGATATGTTAAACCTCATTCACACATAGGTAATCAGTTAGTTGTAAGGATTACATGTATGTTTTTGTTAAGAAACTTTGAATACATCTAACTAAATACGAGATTCACAGTGCTTATTTTTGTCTATTTTACCCTTATTTTTTGAAAAAATCTTTCTTTTCTGTAATCAGTATATCAAATTATATAACCTATTAAAGTTGCGTGCAGAGGTATATTGAACATCCTGTATAATGAATGACTTCAAATGTTGGGTTATGTTTCTGTAAAAGCTGTCAAAACCGTTTTAAACTCTATTTACCTTTCTCAATTTCGCGAGTTCTTCTCTATTACCTATCTCTATCTTGGTATCTTGGCACATTTTAAGTCTGATTTTTTGACAGAAATGTCTGATTGAGAAACTGACAGTATGTAACAAATAAACAAAAACAGTTGACATGTAACAGCGGTGGTAGAAATGATTTGATAGCCTCTTACTACCTTATTTCAGCCAATCAAATTAGTCAAATATATACCACGTGATACACGAATTATATATTCGGGGGTAATATAACAAGTGCTATTATTATCATCGGTGATAGCATGAGTTAGTCGATGAAAATTGACCGAGTGCGTAGTACAAGTTCAATTTTCTGAAGACTAACGAATGTTATCACCTATGATTAATCATAGCCCGAGTTATATTTGGGGGAGAATATTTATAATGAATGAGTCTAAAATGTTTTGTTATATTTATTTATTTATAGCTGTCAAAAACGATTTAAATTTTGTTTACCTTTCTTAATTTGGCCTGTTTTTTTCCTATTATCTCTATCCTGACACATTTTAAGTCAGATTTTTTTCCAAATAGCAATTACAGATTGAGAAAGTGACTAATAAACAAAACAGTTGACATGTAACAGCGGATATAAAAATATCGATTTGATAGCGTCTTACTACCTTATTTCAGCCAATCAAATTAGTCAAATATATACGTAATACATTAATTATATATTCAAATAAATTAGCGTCGCGTGTCCAAATTCATGAACCCCAAAGTGATTATTCTTCCTCTTGGGAAAATCTCCCTGGATTCAGTCCTGCTCTCAGGTGGTTTGGTTCCGTCACACGGCGAACTTATCCGAATCTTGGCAAACGCCGATCTTCCGGGCTGATTTTCTGCTAGAATTGCGCCTACTACTCCTGATACAGACGAAATTTATGTGACGCGAATGCTTCCTAAATTCACCGCGAATTTATTTTCCTTTTATTACCACTTACATTAAATGAAATTATAATAAAAGTAACGCGAAATCTCCCGGGGGTACTATCTTACCTATAAAGATAAGTGGGGAGACACTTACTTAATATTAATGAAACAGAAATATATTTGAATTTCGGCGTTTTACACTTTTTTGGTATTTGGGCGATAGGCAGTATTTAGTCTATCATAATTTTGACGTTTACAAAATTACCTTTATCAAAAATTGTGTACAGCATTAAAATTAGTGTGGTTCCTAGTTCAAACCCAATAACCAACAAAAATACCACATGCTCTGAATGGTTGGTTTGCACTACCATTATATTATAGGACTACGGAATGTAATCATGTTGAGTGGTACCATAAAAAATGTTTTTGGCCAAACGTGCGCATATGATGCTATTATGTTTTTTACTTCCTTGTACGAAGTAAGGAAGTATTGTAATCGCGAAAAATTTCGGTTCTCAGATTTTGACGGAAATATCCGTTTTGACCTTTTCTGAATCCATTATGACTAGTTTCGACGTGACGTCTGTACGTACGTACGTACGTACGTACGGACGGACGGACGTACGTACGGACGGACGGACGTATGTGTGTCGCATAACTCAAATACGGTTAGACGTAGAAAGTTGAAATTTTGTATTTAGGACTGTTATAGCATCTAGTTGTGCACCTCCTATTTTTTGTTTCAGTCTACAAACCGGAAGTAGTACTTTTTAAAAATATTTCGATAAATATTTAATTTTAGACAATTTTTTTTATTTTAAATGAAAGATTATGTGATTATTACCTACAATCGGTATTTTATAAATATTTTTGTATCTGCTATCATTTAAAAATAATTAAAGTATATATTTATAATTTATAGTATTTCGGTATCTTGTAGTCCATGATCGATTAACATTTGTTACTACGTAAAATTTAAATGATTATGACATGACAGTGACAATAGTAAAATATGCTTTATATCTTCTTCTGCAGTTTAAATAAAATGACTAAAATATATTTGTGAGTATACTAGTATAATAAGTTAAAAGAATTTTTAATATTATTTTACATTTTAGTTATTAAGAAAAGTATGAACACACAAGGCGTACAAGGAAGTCATGTGGTGTCCACGTCAGATTTTTTTTTTAAAGTAGGCCCATTGTGGATTGTTTATGATCTTGTTCACTATAGCAATACAAAAAAAAATAGGTACTTAACCTAGTACTACTTACTACTAGCGAGATACTTGAAGCCTATACAGAAAACTTTTTTTATAACTTAATTTTATCTTCTTTTGTTTTGATTTTGTTCATTAGACATACGAAATCGGAATTTGTAAAGCTTGTATTGAATTCCAAAAAAAATAGTGTATTTAACGTTTGACTGCATTAAGCGCGCACAGTAGGTTTTTATAAGAGGATTACACAGGAGTAACAACGGTATTAATTGTTTTTTTCCATTTCGATAAAAAAATGTAGGTACTACCTACTCGTTAATATAAATAAATTAAATTATATTAAAAATGTAAATTTCCAACAATTAATTAAAACCATTTTACCAATTTGAATAAATAAATAGAGAAGTGTTCTCGCATATAATTTCGAAAACCAAATTATAAAATTCCAAAATTCGTGAATTGATAATCATAACCTACAAAGGATCTACTTCTACTTACAGCTTAAAATGGATTGTAAACCACTCAGTGCAGTTAAATATTTATGTAGCTTTCAAACTGAAGTTATATAACTATCATGGTGCATACAATATCTCATAATTCACTATATTCTACACTCGGCAAAAAACACACCACTTGAAAATGCATCAAAAATTCTGAATTTTGAGCCCGCCAAAACTCGTTTGAATTTGGTTGAAAATGGATGAATCTTCTAGTTCTGACAAGATTGAAGTTTCTCTTTACGCCAAATTCATTTCAGTAGATTTTTGTCTGAAACCGCTTCGCTACCTTTAAATAGTATGTAAGAGGTCCAGTTGCGTTCAGGCGAGTAATAAATTCGCGAACTGTGACTTAGCTTATGCAGATCCTACCTAGACAGACAGTGTTGGCGTATTATAATCTCAAGCTACAATACGCTAAATTAGAGATGGCAAGCTTTGGAATTTTAAATTAGTAATATTAATCGAGCGGACGTAGATTATCAGCAAATTTTTTTGCAGAAACCGCTTCGCTACCTTGAAATAGTGTATAAAGAAGTCGTCCAGCTCGGTTTTCTCTTGACTTTAAGTTTGCGTTTAAGTCCGTTTTACATTACACTAAATCTTAAACAAGATAATGTTCAATTTTTGAAACAATCCAAATTGTGTAGTATCATACAGCAAATTGTGTGAAATATCGCATTAGGTACTTCGTAAATTGTCTGAAAGAATAGATAAGCGCGGCTGTCAAATTATTATTAGGTATATGCGAACTGCGCAGAATCACAAACTAAATATTGTAGGTAGGTATATGAAATTGTCTCAGTATAAAACAGTTTTCATTAAAAACAAAGCAATTTATTGCTCAAGATATTGTTCAATTTGTTGCGCAATTTCTTGTTCAATTTTTAGCGTAGTGTAAAACGGCCATTAGGCACAAATAATAAGCGGGCGACTTGTGTAGAACATATTACCCTCACTGTCCAGTCAGCTCTAAATTCAGGGACAGTACAACCATGGAGAATCGGTGTGTTAACGTTTTTGGCAACATAACAAACAATAAATTAGTTACAAAAATTGCTGAATAAAGTAAATAATGTATCAATAACCTACCATACTAATTTCCAAAAAAATAAAAAATTGCACTTGAAGCACAGAAAAAAATATTCGAATTAAAGGTTCCCTAACCTAGCCCTCCCCAAAAATCAGTTCCTGTAAAGAACTCCGTCTGCTTCTAAATCCTCTAACACCACACTTCCGGAGTAGAACATACAAAACTACGCGAGACAGCACTAAGACCATAATTTCTCAATCTTGTTGAATTTATCACGTTATTCGCCGGTCCCGAGACATTGTCCCGCGCGCGTCTCTCTCCCCTTTACCCTAGGAACCGAGGGCTTAAATCCGTCCTAAAACTGCCGCTGCCGACGACGAAGACGATGCAAATGCAAAGACGAAGGACAGGTGAATGTGTGTGAGTGTGTGCAAAGCAGATGTGAATGATTAATTGGTGTAATTATTTTAAGGGTTTGTAAGCTACGTGGATCAATTTTCACGGGAGATAAGATTGTTTACTTGCTTATTTTGTTGCAAATAATGCAAGATTGCCATGAATTGTTTTAAATTTTCTTAAAAGAAATTGTTGAAATATGTCACACCAATAAATAATTCCAACCAGCAATCAATCTTCGCGAAATATTTTAGTCTGACACACTTCTTTTGCTTCATCCAAGGCCGTAGCTAGGTTATGTTTCTAGGTATAGGGCCAAACATTTTGTAGAAAGAGCAATATTGCTGTCGAAGAAAGAAAATGCGCCGCAGCCCAAATTTTTTTTCACTCAAGGTCAAATGCCTTATAATTGAAACAATTTTTTTTTTCAAATTTTGGCTTTCTTTACTAAATCAATTTGAACACTGACGAGCGCGCGACGGTAATATGAGAATATGACAGTGATACTAAATGCCAATGCCAGTTGTCGAATCACGGTTTCTAATTCGAAGATTTATTTTCGGGGATTCTTATCTGTAAAATGATGAAAGTAGACACAAATCAACTTTTCAGCATTCAGCTCCTGGAAGGGCAAGAATTTTTACAGGCAGGAGCCTGCCTCTTTTCAGTTTATCGTTAAGTGTATAAAAAAACTTGTATAAGTTAGCATATTTAAAAAAACACACACACTCACCTGAAATACAATTTTTTTAATAACTCTTAACATAGGTACTAGACAGATTTTAATCAAATTTTAATAAAGAGCGTTACAATCTATAACATTATGTTTGATGTAAATGAATAAAAATCTGACGTGGACACCACATGACTTCCTTGTACGCCTTGTTTGTTCATACTTTTCTTAATAACTAAAATGTAGAATAATATAAAAAATTCTTTTAACTTATTATACTAGTATACTCACAAATATATTTTAGTCATTTTATTTAAACTGCAGAAGAAGATATAAACGATATTTTACTATTGTCACTGCAACTGTCACTGTCATGTCATAATCATTTAAATTTTACGTAGTAACAAATGTTAATCGATCATGGACTACAAGATACAGAAATACTAAATTATAAGTATATACTTTAATTATTCTTAAATGATAGAAGATACAGAAAAATTTATAAAATACCGATTGTAGATAATAATCACATAATCTTTCATTTAAAATAAAAAAAATTGTCTAAAATTAATTATTTATCAAAATATTTTTAAAAAGTACTACTTCCGGTTTATAGATTGAAACCAAAAATAGGAGGTGCACAACTAGATGCTATAACAGTCCTAAATACAAAATTTCAACTTTCTACGTCTAACCGTATTTGAGTTATGCGACACACATACGTCCGTACGTACGCACGTACGCACGTACGTACAGACGTCACGACGAAACTAGTCATAATGGATTCAGAAAAGGTCAAAACGGATATTTCCATCAAAATCTGAAAACCGAAATTTTTCGCGATTACAATACTTCCTTATTACTCCGTACAAGGAAGTAAAAATCGCACTTAAATACGTAGCAGTTTAAAAATAATTCGTTTGTCTCATTGTAGAATTTGTCTCATGGTGGAACACTCTCCCCTATACAAAATTAATAAAATAAATTTGTTCAGTCAAGCAGATGTGGATTCAGGCAGGATGTTTTCAGAAATGTAATTATAAAAAATCTGACGTGGACACCACATGACTTCCTTGTACGCCTTGTGTGTTCATACTTTTCTTAATAACTAAAATGTAAAATAATATTAAAAATTCTTTTAACTTATTATACTAGTATACTCACAAATATATTTTAGTCATTTTATTTAAACTGCAGAAGAAGATATAAAGCATATTTTACTATTGTCACTGTCATGTCATAATCATTTAAATTTTACGTAGTAACAAATGTTAAACGATCATGGAGTACAAGATACCGAAATACTAAATTATAATTATATACTTTAATTATTCTTAAATGATAGAAGATACAGAAAATTTTTATAAAATACCGATTGTAGATAATAATCACATAATCTTTCATTTAAAATAAAAAAAATTGTCTAAAATTAATTATTTATCAAAATATTTTTAAAAAGTACTACTTCCGGTTTGTAGACTGAAACCAAAAATAGGAGGTGCACAACTAGATGCTATAACAGTCCTAAATACAAAATTTCAGCTTTCTACGTCTAACCGTATTTGAGTTATGCGACACACATACGTCCGTACGCACGTACGTACGTACGTACGCACGTACGCACGTACGCACGTACGCACGTACGTACAGACGTCACGACGAAACTAGTCATAATGGATTCAGAAAAGGTCAAAACGGATATTTCCGTCAAAATCTGAGAACCGAAATTTTTCGCGATTACAATACTTCCTTACTTCGTACAAGGAAGTAAAAATGTTATAAAAATGCACCGCATACCTTAAAATCAAATTTTAAGAGATGTATAAAATAAATAGAAATAAATAAAATTTGTATGTGTCGTATATGTTCGTGCAGGGGCAGAGCTCCCACGAATATTTTCCTCTGGGGGCTCGAGCCTCGAAGCCCCCACGTAGTCGCCTACGCTCGGTAATTCAAATTGTAGGTAGCAAATAATGATATAATTTGTTGCATATTTGATTTAAAATCACATTATAACAAAATTATCTGCTCATATTTTGTGGTTCCCATTGTTTTTTATAAGTATATATTAAAAAAATACTTATATTTAAATTAAATTATATTTTGAAGATTTCAAGAGTTAATATTTTCGTTTAAATTTCAGACTTCAAAAATGGCAAAACAAATAATACCTACTTACATAAATTAATTTCCTGAAATATAATTTGTGGAGTACCTACTAGGTACATTTAGAAGATTACAGTGAAATTACAGATTACATCGAATCATAATCAAATACAATTTGGATTATTCACCCTCACCCTCCGTCATTCTCACCTTTTTCGCGAATTTCGTGATTCGCAATTCGCGCAAGCGATGAAAAAGTTCACCAGTAGCACAATAATAACATTCAGTCGATAATGCAGTTCGCAATATAACAACAGGCGGAAGTGGCTGTTCATTTCGAATTTTGTTCATTTCAAGTGCCTTTCATTCCAATATCGCACAAAATTATGGGCCGTGTGGATATTATTTCCAGTGATTTACTCTCGCGTTCAGAGCATTGTTAAATTATTATAAATATGCAAGTGTATTTTATATTGTTGGTATATTTTATGAGATAATGCAAAATTATTGTTATGATAATTATATTAATGGGCAAAATATATTGCTATGGACAATGGATAATCAATATATGCTGTATTAATTAAATGTATATTGCTTGTAATAAATATGGTATAATCATAATTAATATTTTGTAGGTACATTGTTTATTGAATTGGCTGTATAATGTCACGGTGTGAACCCTTAATAATTTAATTTTAATACAGCAATAACGATTTGTAGAAGATAATGTTTATTACTCGTTTTGTTATTTGAAATTACAAGTCATAAACATAATCGAAATTACGGCAGGTAGATTCAGTAAAAATAATATGCAAAGCTAAAAACGGGTATCAAAAACCTACTACAAAGACTGCTTTTTACTTTTCCATCTTAAAAATATTCTTTCAATTATTAAAAAAATATATAGGTAGGTACTAGTTTTTGTTTGTCTTGAAAATTTTCAATAAAGAATTTCTTAATGCTATACCAGGCGTCTACTTGAAATCTCTGTTACCTATTTTCAAAATTTTGCTCTTTATTTTAGACGAAAGTTGTGCATACAAAATTTGTTAGTTCTCGAGAAGAAAGCAAAAGAAAATTGCCATTTATATCATTATTTCAGAGTACCAGGCAACTGCATTTTTGGGAAAATCTCTAGTAGTGGGAAAAAGAGTGGAATGGGAAAAAAGGAAAATCGAAAGTATTCTAGGAATTTGGCAAAAACGTAGACGAGCTCCACGATTGCATTGTTTCAATAAATGTTGATTCTACTAATTTTAATGATTAAGTGAACTTATAATTTTTAAAATAATATTCAATTATAACGTCTGGTAAATATGTACCTTCTCATATAAACATACACCTAATGAAGCATCCATTTTGGAAACAAAGTTGTGTGCCTCATGTATCGTATAAGTCGAACAAATGGGAGTAGAAAATCTTTAATCCCTCGAACCTGAAACTTTACATGTTCGATCATTAACGTAATCAGCTGGTACATTGTGTATGCCATATAAACAAACATACATCAGGTTATTAATGCATAAAGAACATGAGCTTGTTTAATAGAATTACGTCTGTGTACTAAAAGAGAAATGAAACAATGTAGAAACAGTGCATTACCATTATTTGACTTTGTAATAGAAAAACTCAGGTTAAACATTTAAATATGAAAGTTTTATTTAAATTACGAGTATAATAAAATAAAAGTAAACATAGGTGTTATTAATAAACTTTTGTCAACATAGGTGTTATTATTTTTTGCACTCATTATTTTATTATTATAACTATAAAATATAATAATATAGGTAGGTATACCTAATAAAAAACTTTTTGACAGGATACAGATAAAAAAAGAACAATTGCTGGTAATAATTAAGTTTTTGTATCAACCACATAGATGTTCTGCAGTTCACTTCTTGTTACATTTATTTATATTTTTATGAGGCACATAGCCGAGTAAGCTATAATGACCGACTGTTTTTCTGACAAATCAGGTTCGAAGCCAGTCAGCAACACATTCCAGTTAAGAACTGCACAAAAATAATTTTAGGAATTTACACTTGAGGACCCAAAGTTTGACGGCTGGTAATCTCACAAACGGTAAAATATACAGAGTGTACCATAACTAGAGGTACATATTGTTGTAGCATATAGAATAATTTATCGTACTGGTTCCGAAACAAAAAGGGTTTTTTCGAAATTCCTGTAAATAAGGGCAGTTTTCCTAAGAACATTTTTAGTATCACTGGATACTATTTATATTAAATAAAGAGAGTTATGTAGTTGACTACTTGAAACTAATTTCAATTATTGTATTACGCAAAAAATTGTTTTTAATTAATTAAAACGTCATATTTCGCTAATCAACCAGTGGCCCAAAACCTAAAAAATTAATTTTCAAATTAAAAATTTTTTTCTGCTCAGTTATCAGTACGATAATAACTATATTATGCCATTCTAATATGTAACTCAAGTTATGTTACACCCTGTATAAATAAATACCGATGGTGTACAGAATAATGGTTGCCACGCTTAATTTGAAAATAAAGCGTAAAAGTTTTATAGGTAAGTGTATTACTCAATATTTCCTAAAATAATAATTATATTTCGAGCCTCGTTCTCGTAATTACAACTATGTAGTACGCTTTGCCGGTACGATTATGTCACAATGTTTAGTAAAAACAAAAACGTAATGTGTTACGTCCCCCTAGATTCCTCTGTCTCCGATCTCCGTGATAATATTTAATCATTACGCTTTCTTGTGCGGTTGTGGTCACATCGGCTCCGATTAATTAATTGTTATAAAGTTAGTGTACAGTGTTCTGCAATTATTTAAGTAGATTGGAAAAAGAAGAGATAGGGTAGAGACTCGCGGTTAAGGAATAATGGAAACTCGAAAGGAAAATAGCGCAGTCATCGGCAAATTCAAATTCTTCTTCTTCAGAGCAAATTTTAGAAATTAAACAAGGTAATTTATTACCGGTGGTGGTCATGATTTTCAAACTTGTTTTTTCATAATGTTTATCAGCGGTTTTTGCATATGTTTTTGTTTTTATAATATTGGATCGGTATATTTCTTAGAGGGGCAAGAACCCTTATAAGTATTTCGAAGTCTTAGTTTACAGTGTTTTAATTGATTTCTTAATTAGCAGTACGAGTTCACACAAGATCACATTGATCACTGTACAAAATACTACTTATAGTAGATTATTGCCTTTATTACAAGTCCGAAAGTTTTTTAAACAATTATAACTATAACTTAAATTGAGGGTGATGCGGTTTTTGCATATGTTTTTTGTTTTTATAATAGTGGATCGGTATATTTCCTAGAGGGGCAAGACCCCTTATAAGTACTTCGAAGTCTTAGTTTACAGTGTTTTATTTGACTTCTTAATTAGAGGGGCAAGAACCCTTATAAGTACTTCGAAGTCTTAGTTTACAGTGTTTTATTTGACTTCTTAATTAGCAGTACGAGTTCACACAAGAGGTGAAACATCTGCAGTTACATAACTGAAATTCACGCAAATAGTGAAGCAGTTACTTAATGGATCTTATCGATTTCAGTTTTATAAGAAATAAAACATTATGCATATTACTCATCCCAAAAGTAAAATATTTTCAAACAGTTAGCAGGTAGATTAATTTAACACGAGAGATTAAACAGTCTGTTTTAATTGACTTCTTAATTAGCAATACGAGTTCACACAAGAGGTGAAACATCTGCAATTACATAACTTAATTCGGACTTTAGCAACCGAAATTCACGCAGGCAGTGAAGCAGTTACATAAATAAATCTTATTGATTTAAATTTTATAAAAATTAAAACATTATGCATATTACTTATCCTAAAAGTAAATAATTTCAAACTTCTTAAAAGAAGAAAAATATACAATTAGTCATTCGAGTAGTAAATTACTAGCCTTATCAGACTAATTAGCATCGGAGATTATCGTATCTCCGAAATAATTACCCATTAACAAATTCGAAATCGAACCACTCTTCATGCATCAAACACGCAAGAGTTCCTAGTTGAAAGAATTGCGGATTTACTGGGGAAGTATCCAATCTCAAAAATCGAGAAATGGTAAATCTGCATCCAGATGTTGAAAAACAATAGAATAACTGGATCAGTACAGAGGTCGGAAAGGAGACTAAAAAATTATAACTTAACAAATTACGCGTCTAGCGAAGTTTCCTTCTTTACCGCACCAAAACTGAACCCCGAAATAAAAGCTTGTTTGCCAGATTAGTCTCAAAAGAGACAATATTTTTCTTGACTCGCAGATCCAGTTAGGGACTGCAATATCTGTAATTGGAAAAACTCTATCCAATATTTTGTCAGAGGAGGAGTGGCTTAAGTATTATAACTGGAAACACTCACCACCTCAGGGCTACACAGGTGCAGATGGGCGCTCGAGGTGCTACAGCATAGGCCCAAAAATCGAGTTGTAGTCTCGCAGACTCACAACCGAGCTGCAGCGATACAAACAAGGTTCAGGACTTCAGCGAAAACTTAACGCAGGTCACCTGTAAACATGCAGTCTTAACGACGACAACACAGCAATATTAATTCCAGAGGTAAGTGCTGGTCGTCTTAAAGTTTCTAACAAATATGGAAATCGTTTACAAAGGATACCTATGTAGTTGAGCTGCATTAAGGGTTACGAATTGCTTTTCTAAGTCAGCCAAGGCAAAAATTGTGCCAAAGGTAACTAAAATAACTCAACACAGTTACATATTGCTATACAGAATTCAATAAATTATTTTCACCAACTGTTGAAAATGGAGAACACCAGAAATGCGACTAAATTACTTAGTCCCTGTTCATTTAGATGCCCACTGGGATCTAAAGGATGTATATAATTTTTAAATTGTCCAGTAGCTAAAAGTAGCAGCAAATATTGAGTTTTTCTTACAATAACAAACTGTATCAGTTCACTGGTTTGCCGTTGGACTTGTACAAGTTCTTTTTCATTTTACAAAAATTATGAGGATAGTAGTACAGAGCTTAAGATAGCAAGGAGTTCTATAACTTTTATTTAGATGATTTTTTGTATTTCGTCAATCCATTTGAACATTGTTTATCTAATTTGCGAAAGATTATTGATCGCTTTCAATACCATGGGTTGTACTAAATATTTGAAAAAAGTAGTTCAACACCTAGTACTAAATATTATATTTAGAGTTATTATAAACTCTAGTAATTACTTGTTGGAATTACCAGAACATAAGTAAATTATGTTAATTAACAAAATAAAATATTTGTTGGGAAAGAAATGAATTTCAATCTGTTCTTTCGTACAGCTGGCTTTACACAAAAGCAGTTGGAGACAGATAAAAACATAGCTCTGTCTAAAAGTAACGGCGATTTGGATAAAATTATGTTTTTACCCGATAAATTAAACACAAATTTAAATGGTCGATAAATAATTTAAGTTCTAAAAATCCTATAAGACATTTCAAATTCGATTTGAATTTAATAATTTTTCCTGATACTTCGAAGCATGGTTCGGGTATATTTTGTGCAGGTCAAACTGCACAGGGTCTTTGGAATCGTGCTTAAAGAAAAGAACATATTATGACCTATTTGTATTTACTGGCAATTTTATAGACCTTCGCTGATTTGCAAGAGTTAAAGTAAATTGCGAAAGCTGGTTGAGAATAGACAATACAACAGCGATCTCATATGTTAATAAAATGAGTGGAGCGCAACTTAACAAATTACATAATTTAGCAAAATTGTGCGAACAGAAAAATATTTGGCTTTACGCCTCGTATATACCATCCAAAAGAAAATAAATGCTAAATGTGAAAAGTTCTGTTCATGGCATAGAGATCCTTATTGTTTAATTGTTGATGCACACACTCACCGTTTGCTATGATTTTAAAGGTCTTACATAAAATTATAGAAGATTAAGCAGAGGGAATTTTAGTATATTGAACATAAGTTCACCCACTTGCAACCAATCTATCCTTATTAGCAGGAAGATTGCGTGGGAAGCGTTCGAAACCGAAACTCTAAATTATTCGCCAGCCACTGTTGATATTTTAATATCATTTTTATCGGGCGCAACGCTAAAACAATATCAGGGGGTTTTTATAAACTAAAATTATTTTTTTCTGTGATAGTCACGGATATGAGTTGTTTATGACGACAGAAAATAACTTATAGTCCAGTAAATGAAGAGTCCAACCTTGACAAAATCGCTCACCAATGTAATTTTTATATTAATTTGTCGGGATTGACAAGTAATTTAAAATAAGAAAAAGTTCTGTAAAAAATGTTCTTGTATGGGGGAGAAACAGCCCCAAAGGCTCCAAAGATCGTTTTTCCGCCAATATCTGCTAAAATATAGCATTTAGAGAATTTTTTGTTTAGAGAAAAATGAAGATCAGTTAATTATTTACAATAAATGGTCCTTATGAATTTTCTCTAAAATTTGGCCGTTTTCCGAGATAAACGGGCCCAAGCGCACCCTGGATTTTGAGCTCCTGCGCTGCATGCCGGAGAGCACGCTCCATGCATCTACACCAGGAGCGGGCGGACAAAAGTCCAATAAATTGGGTAAAAATGTATATTTTTTATTATTCAAAGTTTCGGTGAAAGGGGAAATCTACAGCTATCATACCAGGTGACTTGAGTCACATTTTGATTTTTTGATATTTTAGATATTTTAGTATTTCAATTTATACAAGGTGCGGTTTACGGCAATCCCACTTCAGCACGGTCGGCAATTTCCTATATTCTGGGGGCCTATTAACAAATAAGCACTTTTATAAAGAGATTTTTTAAGGGAATATGCAGATTGAAACCATTATTTCCAAAGATTCAGTAAAATATGGAATACTAATATTGTAGGTATTAGACAAATTAGCAAAACCTTTATTTAGAGAAAACCAAATTAGTGCAGCATACCAATAAATGGTTTTATTTCCTGGAATAAACCACATACAGCTGTATGTGCACAAACTTTTTCTAGATGAATTAAAACAGTTTCAGATAGATGTGGAATTAATATAAAGCAGGTTTCAGCGTATAGTACAAGACATGCGTCAACATTAGCAGGGTGTAAGAGGAATTAGTTTGGATGTAAGTAATAAGAAACACAGCTGGCTGCTCGAGGAATTTCCAGATATTGCAAAGTGTTATAATAGACAAGTGTCTAATTATAATAAGGAAAATTTCGGGGTTACAACCCTAAATGGATAACTATAACAATGCTGATTTGTTATTAAGTATGTGGTTGGTTTTAGGGAAAAATATAGCAACAAAATTTCAGCTTTTTCATAAATCTAAACATCTACATAGTTGTAATTACGAGAACGAGGCTCGAAATATAATTGAAGATTAAACGAACTTACCTGTAAGTGAAGTTCAATCGAAATTATATGAGAGCCTCGTTCGAAGTAATTACAACCTCCCACCCATTTCCCAACCCCATAGGAAAATAGCAGAAATTTTCTTTCAGCTCTAAACGAAATGATTAAATATTATCACGGAGATCGGAGACAGAGGAATCTAGGGGGACGTAACACATTACGTTTTTGTTTTTACTAAACATTGTGACATAATCGTACCGGCAAAGCGTACTACATAGTTGTAATTACACGCAATAAATGTATATTTTAAATCAATGACTCATATCGTAGTATGTTAGACTAGTGCATCTAAGCTGGGTAAAAGGTGTGATAGAATGTACCTAACCTATGTATAATAAAATGAATTAATTAAATATAGTGTTTCGAACTAAAATTCTAGCTGCCTAAACTAAAACTATAATAGGTTAATCAATTTAAAATATTAGCATAGGAACACTACACTTTATGATGCATTAATTGAAAATTTAAAAATGCATTTCGGTAAATTGAATTCACCTACCACTTCTTTAAAATTTACGTAGGTACCTACTTGAACTTCAAAATAAACGTTTATTTCAAATATAAAACATGCATTATCCAATTTAGAGAAAACTTGTCAAACAAACCGATTGTTACATACATAATAATATAAACTTATGATTTAGAAGTATTTATTGGCCAGAACTAAAATATAAAACTTGTACATAGACTTATTCTTTATCAAGAAACAAAACTAATTATGTAAACAAGACCATAGTGATCTACTTCTTTGATCGGGGAGCCATGTAGCAGTATTCTAGATTCTAGAATATATAACTGCTACAAGTCTACGTAAATTATTGTTAAAGCCAATTTTAATTGTTCGGACAACAATAACACATACTATAATTATTGATATAATCATGCTTCCGATATTTTAATTCTCTTGCGCATTAAACAATTTGCTTTTATAACTTTATTAGTGAGATATGTTGATGTGCATTTCAACGCATTACAATTGTATACAAAACATGAGTACATGTGTATTCCAAATTAACTCGATCAGTTTAGCATATTACAATACGCATGGCTAGTGTCGAAGTTCGAATTACAGTTATGCATGATCAGATTACCGAGAGTAATACGGTTGAACACAATTTTAATAAAAATATCTATATTGATTATGTTTTATTGGACTGGAATTGTTAACGAGTTATAATAGGAAGTGTCACATTAATTTGCATTACATTTAACACTGAGTAATGCCCATAATTATTAATTGTATTTTTAATTTGGCTTTTGAATCTCCAACTAGTATTATGTGTAGGTACCATTATTTGTAATAATTATTTCAATGGTACAAAATTAGTGAATTAACTACGCATAATTTTTTTTTCAATGAAATACCTAACAGGTACCATTAGGGACGGGATTTATTTACCCGTAAAAAGATTTAATACCGTAAAAATACGTAAAATATGTAAATAACATAACGAACGTAAATAATGTAAAATTTTAGATATAGCTGTCAAACTCTCAAAACAACACATATTTGCATCGTTAAGAATAGTGATTATTAATGGTTAATTATGGTTCAAATAAAAAATCGATGCTTGAATATAATAATTTAAACTTATCTTAAAACTTTGTTTTTGACTTAACCTAAACAACACAAAAAATCTACTGTAATTGTCTTTTTTACACAATTTAATTTTCATATAGGTACATTATTTACGTTTAAAAGTATTTTACCCGTAAAAAAAAACGTATAATACGTGACGTATTATACGTGCCCAGTCCTGCGTACCATTTTAATAACAAAGTTCATTACAAATATGTTTTCAACGGTTGTTCTTCAATCTAACCATCTCTTGCAAGCCCTTGTCCGATACTTTTTGGTTGCCACGTTAATTGTATCCCATTATCCCAACTTGGAATGGTGACGAGAGTAGGTACGGTGGATTAGATACTGGTCCAAATCAAGCCAGAATTTTTTTACACCTGTCCCGGATTAGAACCCCGATAGAACCCTGGACCTCTGAAATTAGAGAAAAGCACTGTACCACTGAGCTATCTTGCGGGTCTCTCTTCTCTAATACTATTACATACATACAGGCTGGGCCATTTTAAGTTGCGTTTAGGAATATCTCGAAAACGAAGCATCGGATGAAAAATCCAAAAAACACGACTAAAATATTTTCGAGGGGGACATCCAATGACATCAAATTAAAATGGCCCACCGTGTATATAACGCCTGTTACCCAACTTAGGTGTGTCAAATATTGTAAATCGTTGCTATTGGTATATTTTTACTGTTTGTATGGTAACCAGCCTTCATTTCTGAAATAGGTACTCATGGTTGTTAGTGTACACCATAGGAAATATTTTTCAGAAATTTGACTGCAATGTGTACCTGACTGGATAAAAACCTGAGTTGTCAGAACCACAGTCGATCACATACCACCACAATAATAGGATTCTTACTCAATACCCAAATATAACTTTTTTATAGTATTAGGAAATTACTTTTGAGTCTCCTCTGGGAACGATATAATCTTGCTGACACAGAACACCGACCACCAATACCAAAATTAAAAACCACAGAAGAAGCAACCAACAGAAAGAAAATTCATCAACTGTTAAACACAAAAAGAAAAGAAAAACATTGAAAAGATTCCTCAGATGTTGATAAGGCAGATACGAGGATCTCGTCTCCTCGCCGAAGGCTTGCACCACGTCAAAGCGCGACTTGACTCAACTATTCAAACAAAAGCATCAGAGACTCGGAGAAAAAAGCAACACAAACAAAAACACATCGCGGCTGATGGAGCGAGTGAAAATTAAAAATGGACGGAAAGGGGAATTCTGCAGCGGTGGTGATTTTTATTGACGTGTAATCACCTAGAGAAGTTTCACTCCAAAAGGAACAGAAATTTGATAATCCAAGTGGATTATAATCAAAGTTGCTTTGAAATCTGCTGGGTTTAAGGAGCTTAATGTAATTTAGATACTTTGAAGAAGAAATGGAAACCTTTGGTCTGAAACTGGAACCAAGTTGGAGCGTACTTTCAGGTTTGAAATCTTTAAAAGAAAAAGTGACAACTTTAACGTGAAAAGCATAATGTTTAGTGTTTAGTTACTTTTCAAATCAAGTTAATAAGTTATTCCCGTTCATCATTATTTTTCATTAGTATTAATGGTATTAATCTAATGAATTTTTTAAATATTAAATAATAATAGGAAACAATAAATGTTAATACTAAATGGTAAAGAACAAAAAAATATAATTTGTTTAAAGTAGTTCGGTCGTCGTTGACCCTAGTCAAAATCCGTCCGTTTTTTGTTGTCAATTTATGAAGTGAAATTCGACTGTAACGGTTTTTAATATTTTATTATAGAATTTTTATGCATCTGGTTCTCAAACAAATAGTCGTATTTTACAAATCTTGTAATTTCATTCGCAACTTGACTAGTCAATCACCCGGTGTCATAACTCGGGCCAGGTTATGGCGTCGACACAGTTGGCTGCATTGTCCGAGGCATTCAAATGTAAACACAGGACGCCACGAAAGTGACAGGCACCGCGATGAATTTTCATCGAGTTCTTAATAAATGACTTAAAATCATGAAAATCATTGATTTTTCAATCCAATCTGTTTCAAGAAATAAAAGATTAACATTCAAATCTGCGTTTAAATTTCCCACGCTCCGCAGTTGGCAACCCTGCAGAACGTGACGTCCGATCGGCTTCCGCTTGGTCGTGATTTTGTCACATATTTTCCCATTTTTTGGGCTATTTACATCGGCAACGTAGGGTTTTGACTATGCATAACGAAGCCTTAATATATTACCTTTCCAAATATCGATTTGCCACTATTTATTCAACGAACTTTTACGGCGCAATTTCAATTTTTCTTAACCAAAAGTGTCATTTTCCATAAGAGCCCATGTAAAAACAGTGAACTTCAAACTCATTTTTCTCAAAAACGAGTACCGCAAGGGCATGTTTTCTTGGCACTTTTGAAAATAATATTAAATTTTCTGTTCAGCCAGACCATTTTCAATACAAAATCAAAGACTTCAATTGACGACCGAACTACTTTAAGGGGAATCTATGTAAAAATATAATTTGTTTAAGGGAATCTATGTATAGTAGGCGTTCGGTTATATGAACTAATAAAAACTAGGGCAATTCATAAAATTCAATGATTCATTTAATTTATGCTATTTAAAAATGTTGGGGTGATCATTCCCTAAAAAATCTTTACGTTGCATGGAAGTTCTAAACTATCTAAGAATGTTGATAAACAATGTATATTAGCCCGATCGTAGGAATATTGATGAGATATTGGATTATAGGGCTTTAGAAAAATAAAAAAATTAATGAAACATTAATTTTTTATTTTTAATAAATTTTATTGTGTAGCATGTGACGTTTTGACCAGTGTTTTGGTCATTATCAAACACTAAATATGTAAAATTACAAAATGAGTAAAACAACAAATATCTAAGAATGTAGTTTTTATGATTCTTTAGTGTTCTCCAAATTTTCAATTTTTTTTCTTTATTCGTTCAAAACTTACAGCTCCGTCCCGGGACGTTTGGGAAACTTTGTATAATGAAATATTCACATAGCCGAGTGCCCATTGTATGTGTGTATGTGTGCCTAGTGGGATTATCCTTAAATATTTAAATAACAATGACAGGAAGTATAGAAACGATTGGTGACATATGGCTTTTATATTTTATTTTACTTATCTACATATCATAAAATTAATAAAATAAATGTAACGAGATAATATGCACATCTTGAATTTGTCTATACTTTTTTTATTTAATACTAAGGATAATCATTCCTCAAGCCTAAATTAAGAATAATTATTGTAAATATCTATATAGGTACTTATTGCATATTTTAATAAGTAATTATGAGGTACAAATGCCATTTTTTTATTGTATCTTTATTTATATTCAACAATATATTTCAAATTTTAATGATCATTATTAGTAATAATTAATAATGGTAGCGAGTTACAGACATGATAGTGATAGCCCTATTCGACCTGTTTCCATTTACTCCTTATTAAAGCTATATTTGTCAATTTGCCATAAAATCTGCCTAAAAACGTTATGAATTATTCCATCCTTCGTTATGAATTGAATTGAAAGTAAGTAGCACATGTTAGATTTTTACATTTATATATTTATCTATAATTTTTCATATAAATAAAATTGTACCATTACTCTTTTATGTATCTGTGAACTGCCTACCTACGTACTACTAACAAGTATCATTTATGTGTTTGTATGTTCTTTTGAAATATGTACAAAAATAGAATATGTTCTAATTTGCCCATTCATTTATGAACTAACTTCATTATTTTTGTATATTTACGACATATAATAATAGATTTCTTTGTTTTATTTATGAAGTACTGTAAAATGACAAATGTAAAACTGACTTCATTCATTGTTGAATCTTCCCTTTTAGCGTATGAAATTTCGCGCTTTGCTACCTACAAATAGTTCCTAAGCCAAGAGCTAGTCACAGACTTTGGTGAGAACAGTCTTTGATCGAGAGATGAAAGAGCTGAGATTTTATGAATTATTGCGGCGGTCCGTCGGTGTGCGGTGTAACCCAGTGTAGAGATAAAGACAATTTGCTCTTTGAACGGTCTTGTCAAAAGATTACTTTATCTATTTGCCACCTTGTTTTTAAAATTAATTTACATTACAGTGTAGTTGCATGGTTGATAATTTGTATGGTAGTTTAGAAAGCTTTTATTTAATATTTAATTATTGCACCTTTGTTAAGGCAGCTTTTCAGTGGGTAAATAAGTTTTGAAAGGAGAATAATGAAGTTTCTTACAAAATAAACTAAAACTTGCTTGCGTTTTGTTTAATCTTTTGAAGTTTGAAGTGAAAAATATGGTACAAGAGAAATATGATTTATATCTCGACTATTAATGTTATAAATAATTAAGATGGGCGATAGTAAATTTTATGCTTGCATTGTATGTTTGTGCATTGTAACTTATTGTTTGTATTTCAAGATTACATAATATTACATTTATAATTATAGAACATAGGTACCTAATTTAGGTATGGCAGCCTGACGTACTATAATACATTGATTGAGATATACATTTTTTCTACGCCTACCATCGAAAGTATCATTTCCGACATTCACTGCACTCTTCGAGAATGTAATATTACAAACAGTAGAACGGCCGTGTGGGATTGTTAATCAAAAGATGATTTAAATATGCATGTTTCCTATCTGGTGCTGATACCACGTTATTCATAAAAAATAAATCATGTCAATGTGTCAAAGTGAAATTCTATTATAGTGCATGTGAATAATTGAAAATGTAAGTAAATATAGAGTTGTAGAAAAAGTATTGTGTGCAAAATTTGTCGAAATGCTCTTACATGCTCATGTTTCTTGCGGAACAACCCTTCGGGTCGTGCCGCAAATAAAACACTCGCAAGCTATGTTCTTATTTCGACACTTGACACACAATTTACTATAACCGTTAATCATGATTGTTACACCCAGATATGGGCAAAGTACTATAAAAAAGTACTTGAAGTACAAGTACCAAGTACGTTATGGCCAAGGAAAGTACTTGAAGTAAAGGACTTTTCTTCATAGTTTCTATGACAAGTATCAAATACTTTAAAAATGTATTTGGAAAAACAAGTACTTTGCAAAGTAAAAATTAATATATTGAAGTATTAAGTACCAAGTAAAAGTTCTTTACACAGTACTTGAAAACCTGTAAGTAAAAAATTAATATCATGAAGTATCAAGTACCAAGTACCAGTACATTACTTCCAAATATTATATACTGCAACGTACTCAGGAAGACAGGAACCAATAGCCAAATTATTCCCGAATCACGATCACAAATTCTGTAACAAGTCTTCACAGGTTTTGGTTGGCAATAAAGCAAGAAAAGAAGTAAGCATACGAAATACGAAGGCACAAGCAACCAACGAATGACTGACCAAGTTAATTCAAATACTTTAAATAGGTACTTCAAGTACTGCAAAAGTACTTGAAGTACTAAATATATTTTAGCAAGTACTAAGAAAATTGTTCGAGTACTTTAAATACTTCAAGTATTAAAATTACTTGAAGAATACCTATATTTAAACAAGTACCTATCAAGTAAATTTTGAAGAAGTGCAAGTCCCAAGTACAAGTACCAAATTTAAAAAGTACTTGAAGTACTTTACTTGATGTTCAATAATCAGTAACTTAAAGTAATTTTACTTTGAGTAATGCCCAGCTCTGGTTAGACCATAGGGATACATATATTTATCTAAAACAAATTAAAACTGAGTTGTCAGAACCTATTATATTAAAATTATAGCAATTTTGTTTGGTTTGTTATAGTTGCCTCGATAAATAAATCTAATAAAGTATTATTACAATTTATAAGAGCGGTAAAAGTGACAGAACTAATTTTCATTTGTAATGATGTACACTCTGCAAACAAAAATAATTAATAATTAGTTCTGCACCAAATGTGAATACATATTAGTACCACCATACTTAGAACTTCCACTATAGTGTATAGTTTCCAGACTGTAATATGTATGCACGAGTGTATGCTTTTGTAAGAAACTTGTACTTTTGTACAACGTACATTAATGCACTCAGCAAATGACATATCTGTTCTACACACGCAAACGAACTCATCGAAGCAAAAATGTAATTATACGTACCTACATAAAATGAGAACGCACAACTTTAATGTGTACCATTATCAAATACTGATTGTGGTTTCGCTAATATGCAAATTTCTACAAACTTTCTTAATTACAAGAGTAGCGTAGGCACAATAATATGAATAAAATTTGTATGGATAGAAAATGTAAAATATGGTATTAAAACTATTCAGGCAAGAGTGATAATTAAAATAGTTATTTATATATCTAGGCTCTCAAGAAGAAGATTTTTCATGCTTTTCCTGCAACAATTTCAAACAGAATTCATTTTATATTCTCTAGTATTCATTCACTTGATCTCGGATTTAGGCTTAGCTTTAAATGGAATCTATTTCGGTCGAAATGTTCGTAGTTGAATTTTGTCGTTGTCGTCTCGGTATGTAGAGAAGCGTAATGGAACGAATGTCGGAATGAAATATATTACGTGTTTCCGTTTCAGCGTCGTGAAGATAGTTGCGCTGGAAAGAACCGAGCATCGGACAAAAGAATCGCCCGGTCACTAGCGAATGCTCTTACTTTAAGCTGCTCTAGCTCTAAGGGTAGAAATTGATTTATTACCAGCGATATTTTATTCCACTGCCGTTCATTGGCTATATTAGTGTGAATAAATTGACTTGTTTACGTAATTTACTGAGAAAGAAGCTCTAAATCTCTTACAAAAGGTGTTCATGTTTGACCTGAAACGTTAATTACAAAAATATTTACTACTTCCTTAATTTCAGTCTATAGATTAATGTATCTCTATACCAACTAATCTGAAATTAATTATAGACTTGCCGGCTTGCGTAGTAACTTGTAAACTTAATTAAAAGCTTAATTATATATTAGCAATCTACTGGCATCTCTTTATATGGACTAACTTTTCAATATCACACACAATATCATTCACTTTACGTGCTCATTATGTAATATACTATTAATTGATGAAAATTTTTGAGTAATCATAAAAGTATACGTAGAAGGAAATAATTTATAGTAATACAGGGTGATTCATCATAACTTGCTTTTTTAAAATGCGTATCATTCAGGCTGTAGGGATCGTAGTTTGGAGAGAGTGATCTCATTCGACAGGTGCACTTTTAAAGTTTTGTTCCCCACTCGGTCAGTCGTCATCATGCGTTGGAGCACGGAGCAGCATCAATCGTTGTTTTGAGGGAACACTTCCCGGGGCGCCTCATCTCAATAAGGAGCGCTTTGGAGTGGCCAACCCGCTCGCCCGATTTGGCTCCTTGTTATTTTTTTGGTGTTTTTTTTTTAATTCCGCGTTTACGCCAACCGTCTAAGGACCCTAGAAGACTTGAAGGCCAACATACCCGCACGCTGTCATGTTGGAAAGGGTTATGCCAAACGCCAGAAATCGGCTTATTCAGTGTGTAGACAATGGGTGGCGTCACCTACCTGATATGATTTTGAAAACTGGGTGAATCAAAACTTTAGATATGTACAGTAATGTTCAGAAATAATGCCCAGACTCCCTTCTCCAGTGCTGACGATTTATGAAAAATTCGATATACGTTCGATTGAGTGAGGGTGATGAGAGATAAGTAGCAAAGGAAAGGTATATTGCTTCTATTCCAAGAAAATAGAACCAAATTTAGAAGTATCCTCTTTACCTGAGAGGCAAGAAAATACCTTGACTTAGAATTTCGTCAAGTGTATGAAATCCAAATGAATTTTGAACCAGACAGTTAAACTGTAACCTACTATGTAAGAAATAAAAATGTTTAGATTTTTGTTTCAGTTTTAATCTGATTTAATTAACAAATCTAATTCAATAAATTATTTTTTCAATACCTGCACCGAAAACGCCACCTTTCGTCGCTATTATTAGGGACGAAAGTGAGGTATTTCTGACCGGTCAGTAATATTCCTCCCTGGGCAGTAAAAGTAGTTTTCCTCCCGCTTTATGCGCGTATCCACTTTATTTTTTCTCCTTAGGGAGGAAAGGTACTTTTTCTCTCGCTTAATGCGGAAATCCACTTTATCTTTTCCTCTCTAGAGAGAAAAAATACTTTTCCTCCCGCTTTATGCAGGATTGCAAAATATATTATTTAAATTATTTATATTTATTTTTAATTATTATTAGAAATATAACTTCTGACGACCATTTTTTGTAATATAATAATATTTATTTATTTATTTGAATATAAGATCTATAAAAATATATCGTTATAATGTAATTAAATTACATTATTCTTAAATATGTTTTATTATTAAATTACCTATTATTGTCTTTGTGTTACAAAGTTTAGAAATAGATATACGAGTATATGTAAATATAAAAAGCATCGTTTAATTATTTTTTTATGATAATTCTTAACGCATAATTTCATGATCTACTAATTTTATTTGAGTTATTTCTTATTTCACTACAATACGACTATGTTTTATAAATAAATAGATATGAATTAATGAGTTCTAATTTTAATGCAGAATTTTGACAATACAAGTGATTCAAATTCAAAAAGAAAGTATCTATCCAAGCATCCAAGGTATCATCGAAAGTAGTGAATCATAATTTACAAAATATTTCAAAATCTAAAGCCTCTGTTTACCGTAGCTAATGTTGTTTTTCCGAGAAAATTGGGAATATAGCTATCTTTTGCTTTGTATCTTCTGCCTCTGTTCATCAACGGCTGCAGACGTATTTCGAATTTTTCATAAATCGTCAGCACTGGAGTAGGGAGTCTGGGCATCATTTCTGAACATTACTGTACCTACATTATAAAATGAAAATAAAAAGTTTCTGATTCATAAAATGGGAATTATTGCATTTTGAAATAAGTAAGTTACGATGAATCACCCTGTACAAACTAAACACACACATTACTTAGTTATTTTCTATTCGCAAATATAAAACATTTGCTTAATATTCTAGAATTGCGTAAAAACACTTTTTTCCAAATAATCAATGCCCTCATTCCATAAACCTCAACCCTCCTAAAAAAGAAATAATATCCAAAGTACAAAACGCGATACTTTCCCACAAAAAGTATCCATAAAAAGTGGGAAAATATCCACGACAGGCTAACGTTGCAGCGTCATCCACACTAATTATTCCTCGCGATAAGGCGAGGCGTCGCGACGGACGCTGAAATCCCTTCCCCAGGCGCCCTTCGTCTTAATTTCCTCACAGCGTCCTCTGAAACGCCCTGAAACCTCCTCAAACCCCGTGTCGTCGCCACCAAATCACAAACACTGAAAGATATTAGCTGCGAGAAAAAGAAAATATAAGGGGAGAGTCTTACATACGAATTTGTGAGGTTCTGAGGGCGAGAGTGGGAAAACGAATACTCGGTTTGAACAGAATGAAGAATTTAGAAGAAAGAAACAAGAGTGGTGGAAAGTGCAGGGGTAGCATGTTTGATTCACAGAAAACCTGGGTTTGAATCCGGGATGCTTGTTTTTACATCTCAGCTCATGTTCTTTTTGGGTGATATTGTGACGGGTGGCAATTTGCGAGTGTGAGTTTGTGGTGAATAAGCTCGTTTTAAGCTCTTTAGAGCTTAAATTTAGTTTACCTTAACAAATAATAGGCTTTTTTTAAGTAAGTATCCAAATTACTTATTTAAAGGTGTTACAATAAAATTCTTGGTGGGCATTTTAACAATCTGGTCCTTATTCATAAACCTTAACACCAGAGAAGTACTATTTTACTAAAAGGTCGATTTTGTTTTACGTAATAAGTCGATAAATAAAATATTGGTTCAATTTTTCTAATAAAAGAAAATATTATGAGCTGCTTGCATGATTTTTTTATTTAAATATTTTTGAGATAAGAACTTGGGAGTCGTATTCATTAATTTACTAATAGTATATTATATATTAAAGGGTCTAAAGTGCATGATTTAATCCTGAGGGTGAAGTTTATTTCACGAGCCGAAGGTGAGGGAAATAATCACCAGAGGGATTAAAGGTACTTTACTTTAGTCCTGTGGTATATAGATATACGCTATTTTTGCACATCACTCTACGAATGCATAATAGTTTAAAAGAATACCTACACATTTTGTAACTTTGACAGGAAATTTTATGATAAATATTTTTGTTTTTACCATAGATTTTAACATTTTACGTTATTGTATTGAAAGGATTTTCCAAATATAAAAAGTTAAAGACGGTTAAAATTGGTACCTAATTGATATTATTCGTTTTCGATCTTGATCGAAAATTAAACATTTCGTCTCCGTTTTTGTTCTCCTAAAAATTTCGGTTAATTTAGTTATTTCGATTTCGTTCGGTTTTTATTCCATGGTATCTTGTATTCAGTACATGATCATTTGATATTTTTGTTACTACTTTTACTAATTTAAATTATTATGATAGTGACTGCTGAAATCCTTTACATCTTAGTTACATAAAATTGGTTATGGTGCTATTCTCGTCAGATTTCCGTTCTATAAAAAAGGCTTGACTACAAAGCTATGGAATACCGGCTAATGATTTGAGAAATGTTATTTTATGATATAGCATAGCGTAAGCTATCTGACCCAGCATGCACAGCATGATAACATAACGAACAGTAACAGTTAAAAAATATGATGAAAAAACTTATAAATCTTAATAAATTGACTGATTTTTTAAATACCAAAACAAAGATAATTTAACATTCTAAATAAAACTGTGATCAATAAATTAGATTCATGAATGTGGAGCAAGAAAAAATGACTGCCTTCTTTCTCAATAAAAAGCTTTCAATATCTGAACTCTGGTGAATGAAGGATGGTTTGGTGTAATTTTTTTACTGCGTGACCTGTCAGTGCCGAGGCGAACTGTTACATGCCAATAAAACTTTCACCGTAATTGACATCTCGAAAACCACCTGTTCATCAACATCAACATCGATATAGAGTTTACCATAACTAGTTAACGAATTTATAAAATATTCAGCAACCAATAAAAAATTCAAGCTTTGTTCTGCCAACAGAGATAGGGTTTTCTTCTCTTTCTATAATTAAATCGCAAAGAATAGGGCGTCAGTTTGAGTAATTATGTACATATTTCGCTTTTGTTTGTTAATTGCTTCAAATTTCGTGCTAACAACAAAAATACATATTACACTTCAAAACAATATTATTTCCGCCGCGAACAAAACAAAAGCTATCAACGCCATACTCAAAGATAAAAAAAACAATCTAATTAAACAACTTTAAACATCAAAAGAAAAGTCTATGCCAAGCTTTGAAAATGCTAAACAAAAGACAATCAAAAATCAGTGTTCTGAAACCTGGCATGTAGTATTTTGCACTTTTAATTAAGAATCGACATCCGGTTACAACGGAAAGGTTGAAAAGGTTAAAGCTTGGGGTTAAAGCCTCACTTAACCTCAATAGGAGAAATATGGTTATTGACATTTAGCGAGCAAGATCAAAGAAAATTAAAATTTACAGCGTTTTATTGTAGGATATGCAGCACACAAAAACAAAAAAATATACAAATTTCCGGTATGCTGGCAAGCTTATAATTTCGACTCGCAAAATACACGAATTGAGTTAACAAACGAACTCCATTTCTAAACGAAAAGACAATACATTGGTATTGAAAAAATGACTAAATACACGTTTTATAATACTATATTTCGTAACGAAGATCGAAAGTTAGAAATATCGTGCCAGTAAAGTTTGACGAACGAGGTGCAACCGAATGAGGCAACACACGAGCAATACAGTATTTATTTTCGAACGAGTCATGGCCGCTATTTTTAGGCGACCACAAAAAATTACACATAATTTTTCAATTTTTTAACTTTTAAATAATATTTCTACTACGATTTCAAACAATAAACAAAGCATAGCTGCCTGACAATTTTGATTTGGTCTCATTACGATATGACCATATCATGCTAGTTCGTGATATTTATTATTTTCTGTAGTACACGTCTAAAACAATATAATGTATATTACACAATGAGCAAGGAAAGTGAATGATATCGTGTGAGTGAGAATGTTGACGCATGAGTTCGGAAATTTTACAAATATTCGATATACACTTTCCAGAGTATACATAATATTAAATATTTTATTTAGAAATATATTTTGATGTCAACTGTCACTGTCATAATTACCGCGATCGTGGAATAAGTAGGTACTAGGGCTGGGAAAAATATCGATATATCGATAAATATCGATATTATTTTTAAATATCGGATATCGATATTGAAAATAATTTTTATCGATATATCGACTTATCGATATTGATCGATATTTATCGATATTGATCGATATTTATCGATATTTATCGATATTTATCGATATAAATCGATATTTATCGATATAAATCGATATTATATCGATATTTATCGATATAAATCGATATTTATCGATATTATATCGATATTTATCGATATAAATCGATATTATATCGATATTTATCGATATTTATCGATATAAATCGATATTATATCGATATTTATCGATATAAATCGATATAATATCGATATTTATCGATATAAATCGATATTATATCGATATTTATCGATATAAATCGATATTTTATCGATAATTATCGATATAAATCGGTATTATATCGATATTTATCGATAAAAATCGATATTATATCGATATTTATCGATATTATATCGATATTTTTCGATAATATCGATTTTCGATATATCGAAAATTATCGATATTATTTCGATATCGAATATCGATATTAAAATTTAAATATCGCGCAGCCCTAGTAGGTACATCATTCAAGATTTTCTATATGAAGAAGAATAATTCTTCTAATATAATTTAAAAATTTAAATAGAATTATTCTATTTAAATTTTTAAATAATATCAGATACAACAAAACTACTAAGTACTTTAATAGACAATAAATCATTTTTAATGTTGTGTTTATCCATTTTACTGATATAATGAAATTTATCACGAAACACTAAAGTTATTAAACGTCAAAAAGACAACACACGCCTACTTAAATGTAAAACAAAAATTGAAACTGTTCGATAAGACTTGTTTGATAACATATCGAACGGGTTGAACGGATGTGATATTGTTTATTTTCGTAGCTAGGTAAAAGTTGAATAAAAAATTCTCTTTTATGATAATTTCAAATTTATTTTTGTAATTTTTGATTTTTGATCTGTAATAAGGGTATCGAACTGTAGTTTTATACCTTTAAAGTAGGTACTTCATAGTGTACCATATTGTGAATCTTGTTTCTCGTATCCAGACATAACTAAAGAAGAATGTACTTTTTAATAAAAAACCATAACAAACAAAAATATCATGCTTTCACAGAAAAACGTTATTTGAGTGTGTAGATGATTAGTTCAACAAAAATACCAATGAGAAATTCTGTTGTCTTTTAAAAAAAAGTAATCATCGTCACAATGAAAAATCAACTACAACCATTGCTCGACTTAGAGAATTAAAAACAATGATTTAATCTCTTAAAACGTAAAGACACAGCACAGAGCTTAGGTTGTACAAACAAACGAACGTCAGTCCAGCAACAACAACGACACTGGACACAAACCGCACTCGGCGATTGGACAAACAAAAGGCGATCGTGAAAGAAAACAAGTGACGGTGCCGGGGAGCAGTGACCACGGCTGGCGGAGCTCATTAGCGGGACCGGACGTGTCCGAGCTGGTCGCTCCGACGCTCTTTGACCGATGGCCGACGTTGTTTTGTTCGCGTTAGACCATTTGTGAAATGGAGGAATGCTTTTTGTCTTTATAAATGAGCATAAAGAATCGCGTGGAAAGGGATTTATTTACGCCATTTGGAACTTGAAAGTTGAATATGCCAGGTTATTAAGTACATTCTTCAAACTTTCATTGCTTTATTATTAAGACGCTGTTTTATGTAAATATAAACGAAATTTCTCGACAGAATGAGGATGGTAATAAATTTTAAATTCCTGTTTATTGTCCAGGCGAATTAGCATTCATCGACGATATAATTCCCAAGATTTTTTAATAGGAGTAGGTATTACTTTTAATTTAAAAGGACTGTCCACCTCTTAAAATCCAGCATAAATCATAAAATGTACTAACGTAGCTAGTGTTTTGCGGCTAGATACAAAAATGGCAAAATTTTATTTCAACTAGGATTATATAAGTAATTAAAGGATCAATTATTAACATTATCTTAAACTAACAGTTTACTCGCAATGAAAACACTTTCACAGTATTTTTCACCTTCAAATGGACATTGCATTGCTATAGGATGCGGAAAAGTACCAGTTTCGGGCTGGTGTCCGGCAGCAGTAGCAGCGGGGAAATGGGTGCAATAGATAAATTCTCATTGATCGATTGATCCGATTTGTTCACCATCATGGAAAAATTGCAACCTCTTATCTATGTACTCAAATTACTTTAATAACGACATTTTTATTATACCAAACACATTCACATATAGCATATTTATTACCTAGTTTTAAGAATAGCATGCCAGCAGTCCACATGGTTCTTAATAGAGAGTACACCATAGGTGAGATTTTTTAGCATTTTAAATTTGTACACTTGACTGCATTCGAACCTGAGCTGTCAGAATCACCTTTTTTATAAATTAAGTACACAAGACGGTTATGAATTCTAAAGCCTCATTTACATAAGCATTTAGTTTTTGGATGTATTCAAACTTTCTAAATCTAAATGCTTATTTGAATGGGGCTTAATTTTTAAATAAATGATGAGTTTAAATAAATATGAGAAGAGCGAATACAAATGTTTTAAACACTAAAGCTGAATGAATAATTTATTAATATTTTGTTAAATTTAAATAAATATTTTCTAAATGTTAATATTGCTTACATTTATATGCTTGGTGTATTGTTTGTATTGTATAAATTCTAAATTGTAGCGTCAATAAAAATGTTATTATCTTGATTATTATTGCCGTTTTTAAAAAAACTGATAAATTTATTTCATGTTAGCAATTAATAAAAAAAATCAATTAATTTGGGATAATAGCACCGTCAGAAATTTCCAGTGAAAATCGACGTATTGGAAGCTTTTGGGTAAGCATTTTCTGACGGTGCTATAATCTCAAATTTATTGAATTTGAAACAAAATAAAAAAATATAAGTTTTTCTTTAAATAACGTCAATAATAATCAAGATAATAACATTTTTATTGACGTTATTTGAAACAAAACAGATAAATTTCAATATTTTGATATTATCAGTTAATAAATAACAATTATAATAAATTGGAGATCATATAGAAAATTTCAGTGAAAATCGACGTGTTTGAAGCTCTCCGGAACGCCCACGTAACTTTTTCAAAATATATTAATTGTAACATCTTAGTCGATATCACCTTCATCCAATCTTCCCTTAGTACTTCACTTCTTAACTCAGTCGTAACCTCTTCCTATTTCACTATTTTCTCTTCGCCCGTTTCTCGATCATTAATCAGTCGTCCGGCGAGCAGGGCGGGGCTCAGGGCACTCCTGCCCCGCACAAAATTAATGAAAATTTAAGCTAGTGACCTTTAACCTGGATCTGGCGACTGGCAACTGGCTCTGAATACTACGCGTCCCACACTATTTGTGTTTTTACTTCTTTTGTTCGAGGAGCTTTTTGTGAAAATAAATCTTGGCCGACATGTGTAGTTCGGTGATTTGAGATGTTTTAAGAGGTTTACGGAGATGGGTTAATGATTATTGAGATTAAGGTTGTTTTTTTACTGGTTTATGAACTATTAAATGTGCTTTCAGTCGTAATTACGGTCTGCCATTAAATGAAATCACTTTAATTTTATATTAAAGCTTTGGTAAGCTTTAAAGAAGAACTAGAATGTGGTTTATATAAACGCTTTTTGACACATTGTATAGTATGATATAATTGTTGAACTGTCCAAAATTACGTTCCTATGACACTGCTTGCAGGCCATAAAGTACTACTTTATCATCAGTGTTGTAATAGATAATTTAAAAATATAAATGTCATGTTATAAAGTATAAGCGGTACCAGTTGGCGGGTCGGCAGCGTTGCAAACTACAAAATGAAAAAATGTTATACATTTACAAAAATTATTATCTAGATGATATTTAAAAATATATAAAGATAATTTGAAATTGTATCTAGATAAGATAATAGATAAATAATAAAAAATAGATAAGATAATATATAAAAATATATTATCTAGATGATTTATCAAGATAAAATTATCTAAATAAGTTACAACACTGTTTATTATAGACTAGTACCGAGACTATACCACAATTCACGTAAGAAAAAGCAGATAGCACTGCGAATGCAGTCCGTTCTATACACGCATGCATTTTATTAGTTTAAAATTGGTGCGAACTTAAAAAAGTTATTGTAAATAAAGCTGAAGCTGGCATCTGTAGAATAATGTCGTACTTCGATGTAACTATGAAATTTCAAATAAGAAGGTATAATAAGTAATATTAATGGAAATAAAATTGTTTGCTGGTGTAAATCCACTTCTCACCTTGACCAATCAGATTCAATATATCATCGCCGCCCTGTCTTACCCAACACTTTTTTTCTCACGTAAAATGAGGTATAGTTCTTTCTACCTTTTGTTGCAAGGGTGCCATAAAATAGCAAAACATAATTCTAGTCAGTATCGTGTCAAAATAAATGTTATGTTTAACGAAGGTAAATACTTATGAACATTAGAGTGAGTAGTAAGTGCCGGAACTTCCATACATTTTCTAAGACTTTATTGAATTTTTTATTTTTGTACCTGTGTAATAAATAAACCACTCCATAAGATACTAGTGTATTATGAATTCATAATTCTACATTATTGTATTATGAGTCTATTATTCAACACTATTGCATAATGATGGACCGTTATCACACCAAAATGTGAGATTAGGTTACTATTTTAATGACGTTCGCTGCATTGCAGAAATACGAGTACTTACAAATTTTAACAGTTTTTTTTAAATTAATTTTTCAAACAATTACAACGAAAACTTTGCTTTTTATAACAATCAATAACATAGGTATTTTATTAAGCTATTATTTTATTTCAATGTACTTTATTATGTGGCTATAAATTATTCTTCGTAATGATAGTTCCTTCCCAAAAGTAATGATGCTCATAAGAATAATAATTATCAGAATGCTTTTTGTTGTTTTTAATGTTGTAATTTCATTACGCCGAGTGCTATGTGAGATTAGTGACAAAGTATCCTAATTTTCATTCAATTGTGTCGCGAAATTGAAAAGCACGTAGAAATTAAATTATTTGTCTTGTGCGTACGTGAGACGACTGTTCGGTTGAGGTTTAAAATGTGTCTTTTGTTTTCTCGTAATTAAAGCGGTTTGAATGGCTGCCAGTGTTATACAATACCTACTTTTGACACATTTAATTTAAATAATACGAACAAGAGGTTGTATTGTAGTACGTTGTTGTGTTTTCTACCTAAACTAATCGATAAACGCACTTAGTATTTATTTGTAATGGTATATTTAATTAGATATAAAATATCATTTAATTATCATAAAGAATAAACTGTCTTTTCGAATTTATTTGTATTTTTGGTTCAAATTTACATGTTGCGGTGTATTGTATAAAATTTTAATTTGTTGCAACAATTTTTTAAATGATAATCAGTGTTTGTCGACAAATTCGTCAGCAATGACAATGATTTTCAATAATTAGTAATAAACTGTTGAAAACTTTTGAATCACATCACATTTTAAGGGCAATATTTAGTGATAATTTCTCGTCGCCATGAAAAACATTACAATTTTTTGACATATCAGAAATGACATTCTCTTCAATTTAATGAAGAACATTAATTGATTATTCAGAAATACCAACCATGCCGTGACTTTCAGTTATCAGTAAAAATTCTTTCAAACCTTGAAGAGAATCCTTCGAGTTAACAAAAGAAAAGATAAACTTATTTATATTCAAATGTGAAAAATTGTACATCAGTCATGCAACGTTAAGTCTGCTACATATATAACCAATATTTAGTTTACTTTTTAATCGTAGAACGAGAGTTGACTGGACGGGTAAGAAAAAGGTAGCTTAAGAATATTCGCTCACACTGACTCTATATTATGTTGTACGCAAATTGTAAAATAAGACTTTTTATAAAAAGCCTAGAGATGCAGGCATATTATAAAAACAATGTCACATCATTTTATTTCAATCAAGAAAGTTCAGATCAATTAACGACTCATGTTGGATATTGGGTTGTTTATTTAGTTTAGTTCTTCAGTTCAATCAGACCTTATACAAAAACCGAGTTTTTTAGGACTCACGAAGAGTATTTGGTTCTTTATTTAGGTAATTCAGTGCAATCAGAGTGTCTACCGAAACCGAGTCTGTGGGATTCAAATAGGGTATTGGGTTGTTTATTTAGTTCTAGCAAAAGCCTCGGTATATTATGTAATAAAATGAAAAGACTAGATATTTTATAAAACGACTCATTTTATAACTAGCCTGCGACATTATACCTACAATATTTCAAGGTATCGAAGCGGTTTTGAACAAAAAATTTGCTGATAATCTATGTTCGCTAGATTGATATTGTATACCAATTTGAAATTCCTACCAGTATGTAAGTAAGTAATGACTTTTTTGCACTAAGTACAAAGACCTGTCGTCTCTTGTTTCACATACTGTGTAGACCTGTCTTTGTTTTTTTACAAACTTTAAAATTTAGGCCTAGCGATTTTAAAGTTGACCAATTTAAAAGTTGCTCAACTAAAAAAGTGGTAGGTACTAGTTGTGAGCTCCGCGCACTATCGACTAGATAGTTGCCGTGGTCTTGTACTTGCACTTGTAAGTTATCAACATATCTTATAGGTACAAGATGAATGTTATTGAAGTAGCATGTCTTTGTGCACTAATTATTAATTTTTTAATTGCCTGTGTGCGCTACCTCATATAATTCAATGTGTTTAATTTAAGTGATTTTTAAGTTGCCACAACAAAATCGCTACAGCGCGGTAGGCTTTATTTGATACATGATAGCTTGTAAGATCTTACTAGCTCTGAAGAAAGATTAGTATAAGAAGAATAACAGTTATTGTATTACTGTATTAAATCACTTTTTACAACAGACAATCAAACAGTCTCTATAAGAAATTTGTATTAGCAGATATAGCTAATGACATTAATAACACAGAAGCCTATTTTTGAAACTCCATATTTGAAATTCTCTTTCGTTTCCATTCTCCTCAAACAGAACGTGGCATCAAGTTCTCTTTTATACAACAAAGACAAACATCAAAGGATCAGACAGAAGCGGAAACAGAGAACGAACCAGCATGTTCCAGCTGCATTTTTCATCGGCGCTAAATGATCACACCGGATATTGAAGCAGATCCGCGGGATCTACAATCGCGATGTTCCTGATCCACAGATCCCGCGAGCCCAGCTCCGCATCCCAATGCGTGGAGGAAATTATGTGCCTGATAAACAAACGACAAATTTACTTTAGCTTTGTTGCCAGTGGAAATATTAAGGGATGGAAGTGAGAATCAAGAAGAACAGTGGAAATGATCACAGTGGGTTTGTGAAGTTGCTACTGTTATAGCCGATGTTATAACCAATGTGAATATATCCTTTGATACATCATGTTTTGTCATTTTATTTTTTATTTTTATTTGTTTCCTTTAATTGACTTCAGTCAATAGGCGAGATTCAGCCTAAGGCTGTTCTTCCATTTACCATTTTGTGCAAGCCCTTGTTACAACGACGAGCCAGTGCCCAATAGCTTTATAATTGCCAAGTTATTTGAAATTTTACACTTTTTATGTACTTACCAAACGAAAATATTAATAATTAAATAACAGTCAATAGATGAATAGATTTAGGCATAGCATCATGGTAATATAATTTCAGAAATATTTAGCTCCCAGCTTGACCTATTTAATTAATAATTCATTTATGAAATGTCTGGCAAATTAATATCAATCTAGGTTAAAATGTCATAGTATAAAGGTGTTCCACAACTTAGGACAAAAAATTAAAGGATATGAAACAATTTTTTTTTAAATTCGCAAAGTTAAGGGTAGTTTACTTGACGTGTGTACATTTTAAGTATCACTGTCTTGATGGTATATTTGATAATTTGACATTTATTCGTATTAGATGTTATGTAAACAATTACTTTCATTGTAGAAAATTCTTTTGTTTCATGATCAGCACGTCGTACAGTATATACTCTTTAATTTTTTATCCTAAGTTGTGGAACAACCTGTCTAAACATAAACATTCAATCGGTAAGATAAAAAATAAAATAATATACAGGGTGTTTCAGAGTTAAGTATCCTAACTTAAAATATGGATGTAGGACCTCAAAACAAGAAAAAAATTTCATTTAAAGATTTTCTCGCAAACGCTTCGTTTAAGAGATTCTGAAGTTACAAGCAGGAATGTGAACAATTTTGTAAAAATATAGGAAAAATAATAAATAAATATGCATATTATCAACGTTAACAAATATAGTTTAAAGAGAAATTACGAAGTATGTTTAAAATGTTAGTCTTCAGCCCGAAGGCAACAAACTGTCAATGACATAACGAGTAACTGCTCGACATATTGCTCCTATGTTATTTCTATTGCAAAATTCGTAAACCATATCAAGCATACTCCAATTAAATGTTTCTATTTAAGAGTTATTTTTTTTAGTATAAAATAAAAATTTTGATTCATGTGATCAGATGATGCGTTAAATAAAACAAACTTTAAAATATCTAAATGGATTTGAGTTTCCGTACTGAAAATTTATTATCTTCCATTCAAACCGACAAAAATTTGTCATTTTGCTCATATTGTATTTCCAACTATTCACAAACTATATTTCCATTAAAATACGAATAAAACCAGGGTGAAAATAACTCACAATAAAGTTTCTATAATAAAAATACTTTCCAATGAATCATACTCGTATTTATTCATTACCAAACAACAAACAGAAAACTTCTGCAGTAGAAAATATACGTTTCAATTCACCGAGCAGTAACAGTAACTACCGCAGCGAATGGACACATCCATTAGAGCATTGTGATCCGATGCTGGTGTTGCCATTGTTTACCAACTGCAAGTTTTATTCCCTGAGCTTATCAGTGGTTCCGCTGCGCGATTTGGCAGCGTCGCACGGCGCAAAGCCTGTGGAATGCCCTGTTGCCAAGTTGTCGTACCCGCACGTTTTTTGCTCTGTGTGAAAGTTTTGTAGTGGCTTTAATCCTGTTGTAGGATATTTGTTAGTTTTGTTTGTTGTTAGTAATTGTGACATTGTTTGAGTAAATGAAACCGACTTTTTTGGTTTAAATGGCTGATTATTTTCCTTGAAGGAAGGCGGCATGGAATTTTCATCCGCTTACTGTGGAAACTTAATTGAATAAAACAAAAACTTTAATTTACATCAACAAAAAAAAAGATGATGTAGCTAGCTTAATTGGACATTTGAATATAAATAATAAGAAGAGTGGACCATTGGTTTTACAAGGGAGTAACAAGTAAACTAGTTTAAACAGCTTAATCAATTTAAGACATTTTAAGGTTATTTATAAATTGTCCCAAGGCGTATCCTGTATCAAGTTTTATTTCTTTTGTACAGAATTTTATAAAATTTAGTTTGATTATTGATTTTACAAAAAATGAATGTGGTTTGCATACTACCTACCTACATCTTTATTTTTGCAAGAAATTGCTATTGTTAAACTATCGTTGTATGGTATATTAGTGTATTTTTATTGGTATCCTTCCATCAGGCCAGTAATAAGAGAATAAAACATACCCATTATACTAAAAGGGCTCGGCCGCAAGGCAATTCCTGCTTATCACGATGGTGACGTTAACGTTTGCATTACGTTCCAGTTACATTTTTAGTAGCCTAATGAAAGGTTGGTTCATTAAAGAATCATCGTATATCATGACCGCTTGTAATTTATTGACGGCATACACATCCCTTTTTACTTTATGTGTGTGCATAATTCATACAATGACAGCAGGAAGAATATGTAATGCATTGATACTCATTTATTAATTAAATTTGAAAAAAAATATTGTAGCATTGATAAACATTCTACAATTAATACTGCAAAAAGCTTTTAAAATGTTAAAATACGCTAGAATCTTTTTTAAAAGGAATGTCCACGCCTATAAAATAAAGTAAAATTATGTTCTCGTTGGGGACATGAAATTGATTCTAATTTTGTTCCGATTTGTTTGCACTTTTTTGAATTTAAAGATGAAATATGTCTCTAGGTCTGTCTAGTGCCGTTTTTTTGAAATTTAAATTTGTATTTGTTTCTTTTAAGCTCCCAAGTTAGTAAAATTTAGAGAACTTTGAAGATAAAATATTTAAAAACTAAAGTAAAAATTTAAAAAGTGACACTAAGCGGACATAGTCTCTGCCATTAAAAAATTGTTTAAAAATATTTAAAATTAGTGTCAATTTCATGCCTAGAACGAAACTCTTTTTGTAGTAAAAAGTGGCTAAATGCGATTTACTCAGCGAATCAACCGATGTCGTCACAATGGCTGTCAATTATTGTTTGTGACGGCATCGCTTGATTCGTTAAATGGACTTAAAAAACTTGTGGAGATTCACTGTTTTATTCTATAAACGCATACTGCTATCTTTGGGAATCACTGGTTTGTAGGAAAAAATTGGTATAAACTTTAACTTTTAACCTAAATAAAAATTGAAATAACTTTGGCTGTTAGTACTTATTTTATTGATAATAATGTAAATATGCCTTTTAGTTTTATTTAATTCTTGTTACATTAATAATAAGGTAATTACTACCGACCTTTAAATTCATATTGTGTGCAAATAACAAACGATTGTAATTTATTTCAAAAGCAGAAACACCACTTAAAATGTTTTATGTCGGTTTTATGACTAAAAATGAAGCAGTATCTACTAGAAAATGCTGTATGTTCTCAGCAAAAAAATGTAATTTTACTCTGAGTACATATTTAATTTAACTTTTCCATTTCATTTCCTAAAATAGAAAAATGAAAGAAGACCGAAAAATGTACCTAGTTTTTTATTTGAACATGTTCCCTTATGCAATTAAATAAGAGACGTTTTAATATTCCTTTAGATAAATGTAAATTGAATCTTTATTTTATAAAACGACGTGAAAGAATTTATAACTATGTATGCGAATATTTGAATGAAATCAGCTGTGATTCTTGGATCTATTTCAAATTGTTTCTCTTATCTCGCACATATCTGCTATTTTTACAGACCAAATATTGAAAATGTCAGATGTGTTTACTGTGAATATGTTTCTCGTACATCGTAAATATGGAATAGAAAACAACTTCAATTTGCCATTGCTTTACACAAGTGAAATTTATTTCGCTCGTACTCGTGTCTACAACAAAACACTTTATAGGATGCATATATTTGAATATTTGAACTTTGTTTCTCTAGATTAAAATATGTATTATGTACTACTCCGTTATGAAACATGGAGATTCTGAATGTTAAATATAAAAATATTTTATCTTTATCTTGTATGAGTAAAGTAACTGTAATTCTTAGATGTTTATCTGTTATTACATTTTCTCGTTGCCTTATTATGAAGCACAGCACATTGAAAATTGAATACGAGGGCGGTAATAAATGCTTGTAAAGAAAATCTTGTAAGGTTTCTAAATGGTATTGAATTAATTTTTCTTTCATAAAAATGGGATTATGATTTTTATTTATTTTTGCTACTGTTCATGGTACGCTTATCTAACGAAGCTCTTACTGCCCATGGGCGTTGATTAAAAGTTTGATATTGCTGTAGAGGAAAATAGGCAAGGTGATTTACAACTTCGTATTTTACAGCTTATATTATTTGACTTTCTGACCATGAAACAAAAATTAACTTACGGAATTGTCGTAAGAAGTATACATTTTTTATTGCATAATAGATATCTGGAGCCAGATAATCTGACTAACTATTATTGGAATTTTAATTAATTATGCAATGGCCAATTATGAAATTGTGAATTAGCCTGTAAGTATTTAAGATACATAAAACGTAGATTGTTTGCAAAATATTGGTTGCACATATTGTTTGTTAATACTTATTAGTATACTCGTATAGATATATACCTACATTTTACCGTGGATGAAATTTCCAGCCTTTAAATCACGGGTAGTGATATTTGTTTGATAGTGAAGAGTAAACCACAGAATAGACTATGATATTTACAGTTGCTTCTTATGTACTAATTGTCCACAATCAGTGCCTTAAAAACATTGATTCCGCACGCTATTCTACATCGTTTTTGTTTTGTTAAAACATATAGGTAATAACAAATAATTTATGGTAAATAGTATATGAAAGTCAAGTTCACGAGAAATGACGGTAAAGAACTTATTTCTTGAGTCAGCCATGCTTTATAAAGACAAAATTTAATTATAGATAGTTTGAAGAAGCGTAGAGTCGATTCAGCTGCGCGAACGGTTGGAGCTAATTTTTGTGTAGGTACTACACATATTACACAATTTGACCTAATACCGATTGTTATTGCATTTAACACCATAACAATATAAGTACTGTATAAGTAACGACAACGACAAACAAAACACTGAACACAGTACAACTATCAAAACAAATTATTCACAAAGGGATACAAACATCAGTTGAGAAAATTTCTGACTGATGTTTCTGTGATAGAGAGTAGAGAAGTTTTCTCTTTCTTTCATCTATACATCTTTCTCTAAGACCAAAATAGTAGTTCGTGCAACCGAGTCTTCATTTCAATAGTTCTATATGTGTGCTTGTAAATAATAAGTAATCTATAGTCTCACTGTTTAAATTAAAACTACTAGGTAGGTATAACCATTAATGTTTCAGAAAATTTTAAAATTCTGTTGCGGTCATTTTGTAGATTGTAGTTTTATCTATAAAATATCTTTAGAATGAGTAACAAAATACACTGTAGAGTAGCGCACGAAATCCATGTTTTGGCTGTTTTCTGGCATGCTAGAGAATCGTCTTAACTATTCTTTGTCCTCTAACCCCGACACCCTTCACTTTTACTGCCCATTCTTCCTCGCCATACTAAACATTACTACCCACTTCGCACATCCTTTACTACTTCTTTCCCAATCCTCTGGATTCTGCACTCCACTATCACCCCCGATTCTTCCGTGATAATTACACCCCCACAATGGCCGATGACATGGAAAAGGAGGTCGCAGTGTCACCAATGCCGCACCTAACCGAATTAGGTCACTTCACTTCATTCAATTATTTCATGAACAGACCAACGACGCACTGACGCAGTCTTAAGACTTTTGTGGTCGGTGCTGTGCGGAGATCATTGAAGGTTTGAACGGATTTTGGACTGTATGGATTAGGAGATAAAGGTGGGAATTGAGGAGAAGTGCAGAGTTGTTATTGTTTGGTTTTAGAATTATAATGGTTGGGTAAATACCGACATAGTATATTAAGTATCAAGACCGGTAAGGACAGTTTACCGATGGAAGACAATGTTTTGAGACTGAGCGAATCGAAGTCTCCAATTTTGTAGATAAATAAGATTAAGTTCGTATTGATTATTATTCAAAACGTCAGTGATAACATAACTTTTTCGCATTTTGTATGGTAGTAAACTACTGTTAACTAAACATAAAATCGTTTATAGTAAAGTAGCTCTTTATAACACAGAAACCATTATTAAATAGCTATTTTTTCTGTTTCAAAGTTATTTGCTTGTTTAAAATCGCCATAGTAACGATGTTTTTATTAAGAGATGTTGGATAAACATAATATACTGGATGATTCACAACTTCGTGCATATATTGTAATGGAATATAGTGCTCATGCTCAACTCAAGCCCTGTTCACACATGGACACATAGAAGACACACACATGCGACACACAGGCAACAAAAGCAAAATGAAGAACGTGAGGAACGTTCGTGGCCTCAAAATTGATTTTTCCTTTACTTACATAGAAGCCACAAATTAGCGGCGCCTCTATTTCACAAACAACACACATAATATTTCTTACTGTTGCGCGTGTGTGACTTATATGTATCGATGTGTGAACAGGGCTTCACTTATGACGAAATTGAATGATTTTATTTAAAATTTGCAATTTTAGTTCCAAGTTTTTTAGTCAAACAGTTTTGGGTCAATGTTTTCAAATGGTATTTCATAAATGTACTATTTTTACAATTGCACAATAAAATAAAATATATTTTTATCAACACTTAACGGTAAAAGGGTTACCATCGACTATATATATTTATCAACAATCCAGTGGTTTCAAAAATGTCCTTATGCAAAATCTACCCTTAATTTGCAAATTTTTAAAAAAATCGTTTTGTTCCTTGATCATCACTAAGTTGAGTACCCACTGTATGCCATGATAATATATTGATCGCCCTGTATATTTACGAGAAAATCAAACCAATCTGTGATATTCAGCATGTGTTCAAATTTATATGAAAATATGTACGCCGCCATGAATAATTGAAACATCCTCCATTACTGAAATGAGATAACAAAATACCAAACAAAAAAACACTCCAATAAATCTACAACGTCACTTAAATTGAATTTCAAATCAAACACAATTCCAACAAAATCTTTTTCTCATCTCGTTGTCTGGCCGGTGTGAACGACAAAGGACGTTCACTAAACGCTCGGAAATGAAATTTAAACCTGTGGACCAATCAAAATGGCATTCGTGTCGGCCGGTGAGAGATTCTTTCACTGTTTAATTAAGATGAGTCGTTAAGAGGGGCAAAGAGGGGCGAATAAATAGGGGATGACACTTCGTTTGCAGTGGTAGGAGCTGCGAATTGTGAATTATTCAGTAGCGGATTCGGTTTTGTGTTGAGACAGGCCGACAAGGGATGAAACCACTAAATTTGGAAGTACCTTAGTATTAATGGGGTTTCAAATTTAATGCAGATATTTTTAAATTTTCAACTGGATATATATCATTTATAACAGTTTTTTACTGTGTCCATAACGAACTATTGTATTGGACTGTTACTATAAAAAAGAAAAAATGTAACCTGTCAATGTGATCAAGTCAAACAAAATGTAAAATACTCATATAGGTACCTACTATGATTCAAGAGATTTAATACTTGAATTTAATTTTGTTGGTAACCATTGAACAGGATTCACTCCCAATACAGAATGGTAGGTAGATGTTATATTATAGTGGAATCCAACCATTTCGATCGATTCATCTGGGTGCATTTAGAATCTCATTGAACCTAATAGCGGAAACTGAGAGATTTTATTGCAACCAGGACTACATTTAAGACGATCAAGTGGTCAGCTTGACTGTTCGAGTGCGATTTAATTGTAAGATGTTTTTACAATTTAACGACAATCACACACTAGTCCAAGCAAAGCGTGATTTAACCGTGCATTTTGGGTAGGCAGCGATTTTATTTTTTTGTATCGTAGGGGGGTCAGCCGTGATTGTAAAACCGAGTTTTCGGGACGGGGGGTGTTGTCATTCGGCCGCCATCTTGAAATTTAGGGTGTAATTTATTTTTTAATTTATCTCCGTAACCGTGAGGCTGACAAAAATTTTGTACAGAGCATTTTTGTAGCTTATACAATTATCTATAACTTTTGTTAATAACTTTTTCGCATAAGATCAATAATAAAAAATTATGAGCAAAAAAGGACGCAAAATAGAAAAAAACCGTCGAGGTAGAGTTTGGTGTCTATTTAATGCGCTCGGGGAGACAAGTTTAGTAAAAATGTAAACAATGACATTTATGCGATTTTCAATTGTTTCTCAAAAAATTATTTAAATTTTTTCAAGTGTATTTTTTTGTTCCTACGTAAATTTAAATTGATTATGATAGTGACAGTCGTTTATATCACACTTCGTTTATATCTTATTCTACAGTTTACATAAAATGAAAAAAATATATTTGTGAGTACTCATAGTATATTAAAAACTAAAAAGAGTGGGTATAGTATGGCGGGAGGTCTTGTGCTGGCCACATCAGATTTTTTCACATGTTATTTAAATTTTGTCGAAGTTGGTATCAACTTAAATAATTTGGGAAAAAAAGATAAATTTATTTAAATTTTGCTGAATAAAGCATAAAATTAAAGGCGTTACGAAAATACGTTATTAAAACTTATAGTCGGGGAAGTACTGTGGTGGACACAGCAGATTTTTTTATTATTGATCTTATGCGAAAAAGTTATAGATAAAAAAAAATGCTCTCTACAAAATTTTTGTCAGCCTCACGGTTACGGAGATAAAAAATAAATTACACCTTTAATTTTAAGATGGCGGCCGAATGACAACACCCCCCGTCCCGAAAACTCGGTTTTACAATCACGGCTGACCCCCCTACGATACAAAAAAATAAAATCGCTGCCTACCCAAAATGCACGGTTACCCCCTTTTTTAGCACGCTTTGCTTGGACTACACTGCCGGTCGGAAGACTCGAACCACAAAACTTCAGGTTCATACGTCAACACATACAGGGAAGAAAGCTGAGCACTATGTGAGCCCGCATAGCTGCTACCAATATTAGGTACTGTATAAAGAAGGATTTTTGAGAGATTTTTTTATGGTCTAACGTCAAATACCTTTAAATTGAATTTCTGTAATGATGCCTTCTTATCTAATGTAAAAGTAAAAATGTTTAAAAGTTACCTACTAATAAACTGGTAGATGTGAAGTTTGCAATTATTATCAGAAAAAAAAATCTGCTGTGGCCACCACACGACCTCTCGCCTAATTCTGCTTATTCTACTAATCTAATAAATAGTTTTACTTACATTTTAATAGTTTCATGTTCATGTAATATGTAAACGATAATGTAAACCAATATGCAAGCAAAAGATGTCAACTGTACTGTCACTGTCATAATAATTCAAATTTTATGTAGAAACAAATTTCATATCATGGACAACAAGATACTAGAATTTCAAAAAAATAGAATATTAATTGTACTTTATTTTATTGTTAAATACTTCCAGATTCAGCAATTTGTATTTATAATTAATTGTACACATAGATAATTACAATTTCTTTTATTTTTAATTGCAAAAATTGTCATAAATAAATAATGTACCAATATATTTAAGGAAAACTTTTCCAAACTTCTAAAAGTACTACTTCCGGTTTGCGGATTTCTACCAAAATCTTATCCGGTGTTAAGATACTTATTAAAACCTTAAATATGAAATTTGGTTATAAACGGTTTGATACTTTTTAAGTTATCGTGGACGAAAAATCGTCGGTTCATACAAACGCACACACACACACGCACACACACACACAGACATCATCGTGAAAATAGTAAACTCGTATTCTAGAGACCCTGAAACGTGCTTATCCACCAAAACCTCATACTCGAAAATTTTGACCCATTACAATACCTCTCTTATAGAATATGAGGCGAGAGGTAAAAATCCAGGAAAGAGAAGACACTGCTGTTGTTCCCTGTAAACGCGTATGGACAGTTTAACTCACATTATTTTTCCGTAATCGTGCAGAAAATAGCCAAGTCTAGCAGTAGTGATCAGTGCGAGGAATTAAAAAATGGTTTTATTTAATTATTGTTATCTATGCAACTGTCATAATTCATAATGCTTAAAAATTAAGGATAAACTATGCAAATCCGTCCAAGTTGTTATATAATTTATTGTAAAAAACTTCAAGTTATATTTAATCATGTTTTTGAGGATTATAAGTACTTAAATATTTTTAATTGTTGGTAACAACAATGAAAATTGTTAGGTGTGTCAGTATTAGCAAAGTAATGATTTAATGTCCTAGGGTAAAATGTAAAATGTTGCATTTGTTTGCAGTGCTTAATAATGAACCAATAATGTATTTGCTAGAAAAATATAAACAAGTTTGTGTTTTCTATTAGAGTGTGTAAATTTCTTTATTTCATATTCAGATGGGAATCTTAAACGGAACAGGAATAAGTACAAAAACTGTCTAATCCTAATTTGCATGTTTAAGAATTCTGCAATTATTACGTACATATTTTTGCATGACTTACCGCGAACTAGAAGTGAAATACGACAGGACTCTGACTCTTGCTTATTATGAAAATGTGTCCATATTTTACCCGAATGAGGAGTTGCTTTCATAAAAGGATTATAAATCCAAAGGAGGGATATTACGCTACTAACTTTTCTTGATTAACAAGTTTACCTGTTTTTGCCAAGAAAAGAAGAAAACAAACTTTGTGAAACTAATTAGCAATATAGGGAACAATGACTTTTTGTTTTACTTTTTCGTTTTTGTTGCCATGAACTTTATAAAATATTATTATACATACATAAAAATTAGGAGAAAATTTTATTTTATACACCTGCCACTGAAAATAACATTTCTGTCGTACCTGCAAGAAAAGTAACCTTCTGGGTGAACTTTGTCAAAGTTTCTGGCCGAAAAAAAAATAATGGAAAACAGGTTATAACGTTTAAAAATGTCTACCTACAGAAATATTGTATAGTAGTAATTTTTCCAGGAACAAATGCGATTTTCCAGATAGTTGTTTAGGGGTAAAAAGAAGCTTATTTTTGATACTTTATAATCAATAAGTAGTTTCAATTTTTGACTATAAAATTATTTTTTTCTTCTTTTGATCTCATACCTACATTATACATATATTGGTAAATATTATATATTATAGTATCACAAACTGATGAGTTTTTTTATATCGTATATATGAGATGAAATCACAGATATTCATAGTTTTCAGTGGAGAGTACACCACAATGAATATTTTTGTACAGTTAAATTAAAATGTGTACCTATCTGACTAGACTTGAACATGACTATTCTGAAGCGCAGTCGGTCACTTAAGAGGGTGGGGGCAGGGGGCAATACCGGCGTAATAATGCTGAAAAGTATATTTAGCTTTTTATTTAAAATTGAAGTAAAAATTTACATTTTTAGAATAACAAATACATGTTTGAATAGATAAAGGTTGTGTCCAAATGCGTCTAATGCCAATTTTTGCATTTTTGTACTCAATTTTTTTATATTCATGGCTAAACATGGCCAATTTTAGCTATTTTGTGAGTTTTTTTATCCGTATTTTATCACATATTTAAAAGAAAAACAACCTTTAGCTATTTAAACATATCACATTTGTTTGAAAAATCTTAATATTGAAATTAGTTTTAATGGAAAAACAGAAAATCGTTTTTCGTCATTTTGACGGCTTGTATTGAACCATTTGTAGTTAGATTAACAAACCGCACAGTGAAATCCAGCATTTCGGTATCGACCTCCCTTAACATTAACATATTGGGCTATTATTTTATTTTATTTATATTTTTCAGCACAAGCTTTTATTACAACCACTAGCCGATGACCGATAGCTTCGCAATTCGCAAAAATATTATTTTATATTTCAGGTATTCATAGCACGAATGAAGAAAGCGAACTGTTACCAGACCTGAATATATTATTTTAAATACTTTCTTTTCATGAAATAAACGCAAGTTCATAATCGCTGAAAACTTTACAGTCACTGATAAAATCTAACATTGTTTCTTGCACCACTTCTGGCCACAAATAACAAGCCTACGTCATACGAAGCATGACAACATAAGTCCGTTGTAATGTATGGTAATTTAAAAGGCCGGACATAAGTTTAAAAATACCGCACAATAATTAAAAAATAACACTGGCGATATCACGCTACATTTTCCTTTAACGACCTTTATCTCGTCACCTGACATGTGTCATATTAGACGTTAGTGACGGTAAGAAAACATTCTGCACTTGTTAGTAGCGGACAGGACCGTAAGGGGAATTTTTATTATGGTGGCTATAAAAATTAACTATTTTAAGAATTATTTTTTATTATTCAGGTATTTAAAATAGAATTTTTAGCACGTTCTTTGAAATTTCTTTCTAAAATTCCAATGTACACGGTAACATAAATATACCTAATAAAAAAACTATGCAATTTTAAATTATATACCTACATAGGTACCTACGTATTTTAAAAGTTTCCTTGCGGGCATATTATGGATTTGTGCGATGGTACAAATATAATATTATATATATATATATATATATATATATATATATATATATATATATATATATATATATATATATATATGTTACCTCACGTGAACCACCCCGGTCAGCGGAATACCAGCGAACATGACGTTCCCACGACGGGCATCGCATTTCGCCAACACATGAAATGTACTTAGTTTATAAAAATGTAATAATATAGAATTTAGTCAGTCTGTTATGTTATTTCAAAGAGCTAATATCTTGTAAAGAGGAAATAAAAAGTTTTAAAAACTTAAGTTGGAGAAGTGACAAATTAATTGGCGCAGTCTAGTGTAGGATTCTGAAAGAAGTTTCACAGTGAAAAATTCTTCAGTTTCAACTGTTAATCAGAAGAACGAACCCGACGACAATTCACCGAGAATTCCTCATCGGCATCGAAAAATTCATCAACAAGAAGTCAACACGGACATCAAATGAAGATCACCGTATTGATACTGTAAGTTGCTTATCCTTCCACATTCCCCTGATTACATGACAGATTCCTCGCGTTCATCCATTTCCATAGAGGAAAATAGTGAAAACGAGTTAGATTTAGATTACAGCTTTAGTTTAGAAGACACTCATTTAAGCTTAATTTTTTCAACATTAGAAATTAACGAAAGAGAAACTAACGAAAGAATAGAAAACAACAATTGTTTAATCATGCCAGTTTTTGAAACAAAATTGTTAGACATAGTGCCTAAATTCGACGGAAATCCAGTAGAACTTTCCGCATTTTTAGACGTAGCAAATACTTTAATTAATAATTATTGGGACGACACCCCTCAAAATTTAAATTGTGTTCAAAATCTTACAATAATTTATGGAATTTATGCTAAACTTGTTGGACCTGCACGCGAAGTGTACTCCACGTGTACAGCCAAGGACTGGAGATCTGTTAAAGCGGCGTTAATCGCACATTTTGGCGATCAACGTGACGAGAACGGATTATTGTTCGATTTAGATCAATTGAGACAAAAAGACAGTGAAAATTCACTAATATTTTATTCAAGAGTGCTATCAAATCTTAGTGCATTGCATAATTATCTTGATATTCACGAAAATACAGCTGCAATTAAAACAGTCAAAAAGAATTTTTATAATACTCACGCTTTGAAAATGTTTTTAGCTGGTTTAAAAGAACCTCTTGGTTCAACGATCCGAGCAATGAAACCCAACACGCTAGCAGAAGCTAGACAGTTTATCATTTCAGAAAATAATATCCGACACTTACAAAGACCAAATTTTGAAAAAAATAATAAAACACAAAATTTAAGACCGATTACTAATTTTCCGAATCAAAAACCGCAATTCTTTTCTCCACAACCACCACCACGATTTAACAACCAACACCAACCGTTTCCAAGTAACCCCATTAATTTACAACCACGTTTCACACTAAGACCACAAAGATTTTTCACAAATCAGCAAGTTTTCGGAAATAAACAAAGAAATAACCCAGTAAATGTTTGGAAACCTCAAAATCAAAATAATCGTGCTATTCAACCTAGACCAACCCCTATGAGTGGAATTTCACACGGAACTTTTCCTAAACAAACCCCAATGAGCGGCATATCACACGGAACTTTCCCTAAACCCGGTACTTCTTTTAATAGACCCCAATTTCAACAAACGAGACAACCAAATTTCATTTCCGAAGAACTGTTTCATGTAGAGCAGGAACACCCAAATCAAAATCAGTATTACGAACAAGACGAATGTAGTAACTTTGAAAATTATGACACTGACTATACAGACTATAACCACCAAAGCGAAAATTATTACGTAACCGAAATTTGTGATGAAAATACTTATGAACAAACACCACCAGGTGATGACGAACAAAATTTTCACGAACTCAGCCAAACAACAAACCAAACATAGAACTACATTCAATTTACGATAAAAAAGATTTGCCTTACATCAAAATTTCGAATCCACCTCTAAAATTATTAATTGATACTGGTGCGACAAAATCATTTTTAAATCCTGACATTGCAGAAAAACATTTTAAAGATAACATTCAGAAAGAAGAATTTACTATCTCATCAATTTTTCAAACGACTAAAAGAGATACTTGTGTAGAGATACCAGCATTTCCAGAATTTAATGATAATAAAAATATAAAATTTTATCTTTTTAAATTTCATCATTTCTTTGACGGCTTAATTGGTTATGACACTTTAAAAGATTTAAATGTTCAGTTAGATATAAAACATTCAATTCTGCATACACCAAATACTTCATTAAAATTATCACATTACGATGCAAAGAAAAAATTATTATTTTTCGCACGAATAGACCCTCACACTTTGGAAACACTCAATATTCCAGTAAATGTTGACGACGGAGATATTTTAATACCACAAACTCAGGTTTCAAATTGTTTGATAAGAGAATGCGTAACAACATGTCATAATGGCTATGCAGCAGTTGACATTTATAACACAACAGATAAAGCTCAAGAAATTAATTTGTACAAACCTATTAATGCGAATTCATTTAATAACACGGAATTTGATTTACTGACCGCAGAAATTTATGATGAAGTTAACGAAGAATTAGATAAATCTGACATAACTAAATTAATTCGGACCGAACACACAAATTTAGAAGAGAAAAAACAAATCGAAAAATTAGTTAAATCTTATTCTGACATTTTTTATCGCGAAGGCACACCATTGACATTTACAAATCAAATTAAACACAGAATCACAACCACCGACGAAATTCCAGTTTACACAAAATCTTATAGGTACCCTTTCATACACAAACCAGAAGTAGAAAGACAAATTAACAAAATGTTACAGCAAGGTATAATTCGACCAAGCGATTCACCCTGGTCATCGCCTATTTGGATAGTTCCAAAAAAGGTTGATGCCTCCGGCAAACAAAAATGGCGCATTGTAGTCGATTATCGCAAGATAAACGAGAAAACTACAGATGACCGCTACCCAATTCCAAATATTACTGACATATTAGATAGACTTGGACGTTCACAATACTTTTCAACACTTAACTTAGCGACTAATCCCGGAGTCCTTCCATTTAAATTAGGATATGCAAAAATTAAAACCTCTTCCCACACATTCCTGCATTACATCGACTTAAAACCAATAAAAAATGAAATCAATTTAATAAACGAGAACTATTCGCAATTAAAAGCTGTAATAGATTCTGCAACTCCAGAAATTTATCACACACTAAATAATTACTATAAACATTTGGAATACGAACTTAAAACTGTTAACAACAAAATTAGTTCATTTTACCCTGAAAAACGTCAAAAACGTGGCTTAATCAATCCCTTAGGATCGATTCTAAAAATTATAACTGGTAACATGGATAACGATGACGCTAACGAAATTCATAACAACATTGTGGAATTACAAACAAATCAAAATAAAATTGTTGCTAAATTAAACAAACAAATTTCACTTTCAAAGATAATTATGTCAAATATTAACGATACAATGACTTTAATTATTAGACATCAAAACTCTATTGAAAATAAAACAAATGAACTAGTTCGAGCAATAAATTCAACAAATTTCAGTTTCTTTATGTACACTGAGACACACGAAATTCTAGAGCAAATTAAACTAAATCTTGATTCTTTATTAAACTTTCTTGTTGAAATGGAAAACGCAATAACATTTGCAAATTTAAAAATCGCACACCCTAGCATTATTTCTCACCGAGATCTGAAAGATATCGTTAATGAGTTATACTCTATTTACAATCACAAACAATTGCTGTTTTCTAATGTCAACGACCTTTCAAAATATTATAACGTTATAGAAACCAAAGTTCATATTTTCGATGAAAAAGTAATGTTTTCACTAGAATTTCCTCTAGTTCACCCAGACACCTTCGAACACTATCACCTATTTTCAATCCCCAATGAAAATCAATCAATTATCATTCCACCTTCCACTTACCTATCATTAAGCAACAATGCATATCAGTACAGTAACGAAGAATGCATCGATCTACAACCATCGGAATATTTGTGTAAAAGCACAAATCTGCTACCACTACAGAAGAACCAAGAATGCCTGATTTCGATTTTATCAACCGAAACTACAGCGAATAATTGTCAACAAGTACCAGTTAAGATAAATCAACAAATTATCTTAAAAATCAACGAGGCCCACTACATCGGAATATTTCCAAAACAACAGAGAATTCAAACCACCTGCAAACAAATTACCATCGCTTCAATTCAAGGAACCTATTTACTTATCGTTCCTCCTAATTGTGAATTTAAAACAAATTCCTACGTATACTCAAACAAAGAGAAGACGATACCCGGACACCCACTAAACTTAGAAAAAATCAACATGCGAAACTCATCTCGAGCAGAGGTCGAAGAATTGAAATTGGACAAATTATCACTGGACAAATTACATCAAATTCAACTCCAAGAAATGGAAGAAACGCCTATCGATCCAATCAATCTCCACACCAATTACTCAATTGGACTTACAACATACATCGCCATCTTCACTGCAATAATAATATTTTACTTTATTGCAAAATTAATCAAAGCAAAAATTTTACAGAATCCAAAATCAAGGGCACCCACAACCCCGAAGGCGGTCGACGAAACTCAAGTCGTTCCACCCTAGAGTTTCTTCTTAAAGAGGGAGGTGTTACCTCACGTGAACCACCCCGGTCAGCGGAATACCAGCGAACATGACGTTCCCACGACGGGCATCGCATTTCGCCAACACATGAAATGTACTTAGTTTATAAAAATGTAATAATATAGAATTTAGTCAGTCTGTTATGTTATTTCAAAGAGCTAATATCTTGTAAAGAGGAAATAAAAAGTTTTAAAAACTTAAGTTGGAGAAGTGACAAATTAATTTATATATATATATATATATATATATATATATATATATATATATATATATATATATATATATATATATATATATATATATATATATATATCTTCTCACAATAGCTATTAATATAACAAGAATATTATGCGATTTATAATATCGAGAATGTTGCTAAGTGACGAGTTGAAACCGAGTCTCTTTAATCATCCGAGAGGGGTTAAAACGCATATTATATTCCCGGTATATTCAAAAATAAATCGTATCATCGACGATGATGATGTTAAAAACAAATCAACAATTTTATCTGTCAAATACTTGACAATTTGCATTTTATGAAAGGTTTTCATGGTATTATGGCTGTATCTAATGTTTTAAGTTCGTAACTTATGTAGGTTACAAATAAACGTATTTATAAGTACCTATGACAAACTAGGGTATTATGTTGATTATAATTAATGTTTCATATTAAAAGATAATAACAGTTCATGATACAATAAAGTATATTTTTTATCAAGATTAATATTGCATAAAATGAACACTATTTTATCTATATTTATGCACAAATCAAGATTGATTTTTTATCAAATCATAGGTAGTACATTTTCGCTATTTATTTATTTATTTATTTTCAACTTCATAAATAAATACTACAGTGTAAGAAAGTCAGGCACACTGATCGCAGATAACACCAAATACACGAACGTACTTTACAATGCTTTATTACTGACTAGTGCGACAACACCCGATATACTGACTACTCAACACTACACCCCTAGTTAATATAGTAGTTCTAACAACAACATCTTACATAAACATAACTAGGTAATTTATTTATTGTATTTTTTTATTGTAACCACTCAACATGACAAATTGTCCCAATTACAGAGGATAACATAACATGGTTAATTAATTTTAATTAATTTTAATACATTCCATGAATACCTATCTTACAAAAATGACTGGTAATATCCTTAATTTCCTTATTTAAATTCCAAATTGAATAAAAATTTCTTGGTGTAGTCAAATCTCAATCCGTGCGACGATGCCAAAGCGGCATCGGAGAGACTTTTATGCAACCAGGACATTTAAGACGATTAAGTGGTCAGCTTGAAGCGCCAGAGTTAGATTTAATTGCAAGATATATTTTTGCAATTTAACGACAATCGCACACTGCCGACCGAGAAACTTGAATCACGGAACTTTGGGCTTCTGTCAACACTGCTGAGAGCGCTATTGCCTCGGCTTATTTTTGATGTCTTTTTTGAACTTATTGAGTTATTATTTACCGACCAGGAGAATTTATTTGTAATTGGGTGTACAAAAAATGGAACTTGCCCAATTCCAACTTTAAAGCAGCCCCAAAATTTGTGTTCCAATTCTAGAGCATATTACTTACGTCCCTGGTGAAGGCTTAGATGGATTTAACATTAACTCTCGCGGCTGGAGGTTCATTTTAACAGCCACAGCTGCGTAAACAACGTTTTTTAATCTTTTTTCTTAATCACAAACAACGCGAAATATGTTGTACCTTTGAAATCCCGGGGATCAACGCTGAAAATTAATGTGCTTGGACGAGGGATATATTTTACTTACTTCCAACTCCTGGAAAATGCGTAATTTTTATAATTATGATTTATTAGACGTGTTTACCTGGAGGTTTACAAATTATGCAGAATGTAAACAATGTTGTTTCAACTTTCTGGATTAATTAGTCTTCACAAATTTTAATTGCAATTGTTTGCAGTTCATACATAGGAAGATATTAAATAATGTAAAATTTCAGCTTAATTCAAATAGTGATTTAAGGTTGTTGCCTACCGAAACTAGCGACATCGGAACGCAGTCTTCATGAAGTGTAGTTTATTTCGGAGAGGATAAAAAAGAATACAAATTTGGTATTACCGTACCAGTGAGGAAATAGGTTTTACATTTGAACTGATAAATTGAATTTAAAATTAAATATCATTTTTATAAAACTGACGATTCTTGAAAAATTTAATACAATCTTCTTTTATATTCAATTTATATTGTGTTAGTTTTTCGGTAAAATCTGTCGTCTGGTTTAGATACATTAATTTAATAACGCACGATTTCAAGTCACCTTATTTATGTTTGCAATGTAAAAGAGGTCAACTTTACAGCTCCATAGTTACCAAACGAAACTGACAATAATTATCCTAATAATTTATTTTAAATTGTATTATTATCAACTATAATTACACAAGAGCTTTTTATTTCGCCGGATAAATTTCTGTTTGTATTGAAACCTTGTTGCCTAGCAATATGAAAAGAAACATTGTTTAACAAAATCACGACACCGTAGGTGGAGTAATTTTATTTTAAAACAATTTATCGACAAGGTTTAGATGTCAAACATAAATTTATTCGGAGGAAATATAATGCTCGAGTGTAATTCAACGACTTCTTTAGTTCTCCTTCACAAATATTCCCAAAATTGCATCATTTTACTTACAAATATTATGAAGCAAATGCCATTTTAGTGATTTCTTTATTGTTTGGTTGCTAAAAAAAGGTAAATAAGGTTTTATCACTTCCAAAAAGTTACCTTCCTTTTTATCCGCTGTCAAATCGATAAAATTGTGTTTTGTTTGAGGCTTACTTTATACAGGAGTGGAATTATCAGATAAAAAATGTCCTATATTAATTTTATTTATTTCTGTCGTCATCGATTTTGGTAGGCAATAGCATAAAATATTTAAAATATATTTAAATGATTAAACGAACTTACCTGTAAGTGAAGTTCTATCATAATTGTATGAAGCGCCTCTTCCGAATAGATCAATTATGTAGTACCCCTATTATGTACCGATGTCGTCACAATTTTAAAGGTATAGTTAAAATTTTTACCGGTTGTGTCGCTGTGTACCTGTAGACTGTGGTTTAAGTACCGCTGTTCGCGCGCAAAACTTCATTTTTTAAAGTACTGCCGTAACCTATTGGGATCTAATATAATAGAGATGGGAATAAAAAAGGGTGGGACTGATCTATTCGGAAGAGGCGCTTCATACAATTATGATAGAACTTCACTTACAGGTAAGTTCGTTTAATCATTTAATTGTATTACGCGCCTCTTCCTCTAGATCAATTATGTAGATGTTCAAAGTTTGTTACGGCAGAGAAAATTTTTTGTGAATGTTCATCTGTATTAATCTAAAATTACGAAAGTAAAAATATTATGAAAATCATGTTATATTAATAGGGCTCTTAACTTAATTATTACCCAAAATAGAAAATGCCAAAACATCTTTTGCTGGTAAAATGGCAAGATTGTAGAATCTTGCAAAAGGTTTCCGATCTTTCGGTCCATCCTGCAGCTTTCCTAATAGCGTCTATGTTAACGCCACGTTTAAATGCTGTTGACGTAACGGCGTGACGAGTGCTATATGCACTGAAGATGTTTGTATCCACACCACTTATCTTTAGTGTGTTTTTAATCCAGCGGCTCAATGGCTGACTGGAAACTGCTTTAAAGGCTTTTTATGTGAAATTATTTATTTATTGTATCAGGGATTTTAATTTCAAGCAGATCTTCTGTTTTGAATATTTTCAATATTAATCGATTCTAGGGTTTGCATCCGTTGTCCGGTAATTAGTGCGATTAAGGTAATCAATTTGAGTGACAACCTTTCCAAGGACATATCTACATTTGTTCCCCAAAAACGTACAGTGTCTAAGACTATTTTTGGATCCCATGTAAAATCATATTTCGGTATGTTGGGCCGAAGTCTACTGACTCCCTTAAAGAAACTTTACAGTTGAGCATCCTCACCAATCTCTGATCCTCGTAAGAGAGCTATGGCGGATCTACAACTATTAAATGTTCCATGGGAGGCATTGTTTTGGAACTCTTTTGTCAAAATTATTATAATTTCTGAAATTGTTCCATTGTAAGGATTCACACTATTCTGTTGACAACAAATCCACTACTTTCTTAAGCAACAAACGTATTGTTTAATTGAGGAGTTTGACAACGAGGATAACATGATAGTTGTAGTTCGCCAGGAACGTTTCTCAGTTTGAATGCTTTCCTGATAGCATTACAGCAACCAGGGTAATTCTTCCCCAGATCGGATGACGTTTTCTGCCCAAAGAAATCAAAAGATTAGTATTAGGCTGAACAAATATTTTATCAATCTGATCGCTGACTTTAAGCTTCTTTCCTTCCTGCCTGCAAAATTTTAGGCTTTATTCTGGGGTAGCATATGATCTTAGCAACAAAATTTGTTTGAAGTATCTGTATGAGTTGCTAGTTCGCTCTAAACTAGAATATTGTAGTGTTGTGTGGAATCCATATTATAGTTATCTGATATTGTCAATTGAAAATGTTCAGAAAAGATTTTGTAAACAGTTTTATAATCGCATACACAATACATGGCCTGAAATTAACTACAACTCTTTGCTTTTGGAGTTCAATCTTGATCCATTAGAAACTCGTCGTGTTAAGCAAGAACTTTTATTTTTGTTCAAATTAATTAATAGCATAATTGATGCTCCTGAACTATTGTCTCAAACAAATTTCTTTGTACGGCCCTGCAATACTAGAAATTCCACTATATTTTACTGTCCATTCTCGAAGACCAATTTTCATTTAAATTCTCCGATTTTCTCTATGTGCAGTAATTTTAATAGCAATGGTGATAAATTAGATTTTGCAAACTGTTTGTCAATATTCAAAAAAAAGAATTAAAATCATTGTAAATTATTTTAAGCGTATGTTTTATATAACAATGTAATATGTATGTATAGTTATTCAGTAATTGGGCTTATTGAGCCTGTAGAATAACTTAAACTTAAATAAAATAAATAAATAGTCATTTCTCAAGAATTATACCAAAATCCCAGATATTTACATTTTTAGCTGTGATTCTAAAAATGTATTATGTTGCAGTTCAATTTTGCATACATTTTTCGTATGTATCAGCTAGTAACAGCATGTCCGATAAATGTCCTATTTCTCTAAGATGTGATACCACTGGTTTCATAATTTTAGTAAAGGTATAGGGGCCTGTGCATGTGCAAAGGCCAAACGGTAAACAAGTAAACTCAAAAAGGTTATCTTCAAACTTAAATCTCAAATATTTTCTATCCGATTTTTCTATTCGAATCAGGTAGTAAGCATCTTTTAATTCAATAGATGCCATAAAGCAATATAACGACAGAATCCTCATTACAGTTTTCCCGTCTTCCAACTTAAAATGCTGGGTTTTAATAAAATTATTGAGCTCTTTAAGTTTAAAATCAACCTGTGTGACCCATTTGACTTAGGAATAGGAATCAGAAACTAGGTTGATACTTCTGAAAAACGCATTTATCTAGCAAGAGATTAACCTGTTCACGAATCAACACCCTTTCCGAATCTGTCCAAAACAGGTTCTTTTGGGGGCAAGGGTTGCTTTACATTGGATGTAAAGGGTATGTTGTAATCATTGAGCCCGCTCAGCATAGTCGAGTCTGAATTTAATTATAGCCACTTGCATCTAAACTTTGCAAGTCTCCCAGCAACATCACTTACTTCTAATAATTATTCCTTTCCCCCCCCCTCGCTTGTTGTTGCCTCTGGGACGAATTGTGATTTCGAGGAAATGTCTTTGGCCACTATTGTTTTTGCCCGCTTATGTACTTTTAATTCGTTTGTGGATTGTTGTAACGCTTTAGCCGCGTTCAATTTTTCAGCCAAATCTTTTCCAAAAAGGTAATCATCATGTACCGTATCTTTTAGAGTATCTATAAAAGAAGCTTTTACATTTTTTATGATAAGACATCTGCGAACCATTGTCTCATCATGCTGAAGATCAGCAAGCCATTTGGCAACACCGCTGAGACATTCTAGATGGACTAATCTTTCTGGCGAATGTCCTTTTAAGGTAAGAGTCAATCATTTGAATATACCAGCCAAAGCCGCGGAAATCTTTGTTTCTTTTTCGACAATTCGCTCATCTATTTTTAAAACTGTGTTTTCCAAGGCTGCCTTTACTTCCAAATTTAATTTTGGAGGATCTATTGCAACGCAGTTCTTTGGTGGAGGAAACTTGATTAACAAGTATTTTCCTTTCTTCAGATGGGAGTCCTTTTAATATAGTTCTTCCCACCTGATCGCCACATCTTTATGTATGGCTGTTGCCAACACTCTACCCGGCAAAAAACGTTCGCCAATTACTTCCAAAACCTCTACATCCAATTCAGCTTCCACATCCGACGAAAAGTTGGACTTTTCATCTTTATCGAGAGCTGATGAAACTTCTCTCGAGAAGTTTGACCTTTCTAAACTTGGTTCACGTTCATCCGAACTATATGTCATGGAAGGCCCTCTTCTAGAACGGCTCCTACTGCTAATTCTTGTTGTAAGGAACTTTGGAATTAGTTACCAGCTAGCAACTTTATGTTTATCAACATTTATTACAATAACAGTTGGACTGTTATGGCAAATTTTTATGAACTTGTGCACCAGGATTTGAATTCGTATTGCTCTTTAAGGTGAGTTGGTTGAACCAAAACCCTTCTTAGCTAATACAGCTAATATCCATGTCCTCGACAGTTGAACAGTCCGGGACTTTTCGGGCGAAAAATATGCATGAAATAACTTGGTTCACGTTCATCCGAACTATATTTCATGGAAGACCCACTTCTATAACGGCATCTACTGCCAATTCCTGTTGTAAGGAAACTTGGAATTAGTTACCAGTTAGCAACTTTATATTTATCAACATTTATTGCAATAACAGTTGGACTGTTATGGCAGATTTTTATGAATTTGTGCACCAGGATTTAAATTCGTATTGCTCTTTAAGGTGAGTTGGTTGAACCAAAACCCTTCTTAGCTAATACAGTTTATATTCATGTCCTCGACAGTTGAACAGTCCGGGACTTTTCGGGCGAAAAATATGCATGAAATAACTTGGTTCACGTTCATCCGAACTATATGTCATGGAAGATCCACTTCTATAACGGCATCTACTGCCAATTTCTGTTGTAAGGAAACTTGGAATTAGTTACCAGCTAGCAACTTTATATTTATCAACATTTATTGCAATAACAGTTGGACTGTTATGGCAGATTTTTATGAATTTGTGCACCAGGATTTAAATTCGTATTACTCTTTAAGGTGAGTTGGTTGAACCAAAACCCTTCTTAGCTAATACAGTTTATATCCATGTCCCCGATAGTTGAACTGTCACGGGACTTTTCGGGCGAAAAACATGCTTGAAATAAGTTCAGCATTTTCAAGGCGAATTGATTGAACCAAGACACTTGTTTTCGGATTGTTGTGATGTAAACTTGAGCTGGAATATTTTAAATTATTAGTCAACATATCCTGACTTACGGTTGTAATGATTATCCTGTTCATCTCGCTTGAATAATTCATCTTCTAACCGTTTTCGTCATCTTTCCTTGAACGTCTTCTTTTGCTCCGTTTTCCCATTATTCGGTATTAAAAACACTAGAGAGAAACTGTCACTAGAACACGACACTGTGACTTCGTCGGCACAAAATAGAAGAATGAAGTTTTGCGCGCGAACAGCGGTACTTAAACCACAGTCTACAGGTACACAGCGACACAACCGGTAAAAATTTTAACTATACCTTTAAAATTGTGACGACATCGGTACATAATAGGGGTACTACATAATTGATCTAGAGGAAGAGGCGCGTAATACAATAGCCAATTTGTACTTAGATACAAATTATAGTGGCAGTCTCACCATGACTATTCCACGAGATCTCCCATGCTTTCATTAAAGGGACACTTGGACACGTAGATTCGTGCATCCTGGTTGGTCCTCATAGGTATGCATAACGGTATGATTGGTTTATGAATTTAGCACGTGTTCGAGAAATCAATTACGATGCTCGAAACCACGGAAATTTGTGTTCCTTTAATAAAAGGTCTCGTGGAACGGAGTATAGTGGAGCATTTTTTAATTTAAAACAAAAATTTGTGTATTATATTAATTTTTTGTTCTTTTTCAGGTGGGTGCGACAATATATAACATTTGCAGATTTTGGTAAAGTACAATAGTTATCTATTTAGCTTTTTAATTAATGAACATTGTTTTTCTTATGGTTAATAAATAAGTACGTAGGTAGTTTCAAGAAAAAATTGGAATAAACCAAAATTAATTTGTGCCACATTCTTTTGCATCAAATAAATTGATTATTTAAGCAAAAAAATCAGACACTTTTTATCAAGCTAAAATAAAATATTGTGTAGCTACACTACTCCCATTATAATTTATAATATTTGTGCTAGTTCCACTTTTACATTGTACATCAGCACAACGCACAACGAAATTAATTAGGATTGTAACAAGGTTATATTTAATGAGTTAAACTAAAGTAATTAATCTCCGATGAAATTCGAAATCGGGTTATCTAATATTTCCACTGGTAAATTGCGCTCTCATTAATAAATTAGTAAAATGTCGATGCCAATTTGCACATAAGCGCATATCATAAATAATGCCAAAGTACACTGCAATACACATTAGACCTCCAGTACCATACTCTCATGTATGTAAAATGGAAAAGCTCTTATACACAATGGCACTATACATTAACAATTATAGCAACTGTTGATACTCATTTGCATACTACAGCATATCAACAATCATTGAATTTTTTTAATATTTAATTTAAGAGGGATAAATGCTAGTAAATTCACATCATGAAAGTAATATAGATACGCTTTATCATACATAAGTCCGGTATATTAGTTTATTCACAATCGGTTGGTAATATGTGCGTTTCCAACCTTCTAAACAGTTGGGAAGCGAGTCATTGTTTACGGGAAGTTTTTTCCGGCTAGCGGGGAAGTGAGCGTTTTCCAGCTAGGTAAACGTCACTTTTCAACCAATAAAATAAGCTTTTTTTGCAGCTTCTCGCAGTTCTAAAGGAATATTTTCGTCTTCACCATCTTCACAATCAGACAACATGATAATTAATATGCTCGATCTCGATAAAAAGCAGCAAGAAACTAATTATTGACAGAATCAATAAACATTTTTTCAAGTTACCTGGCAACCCTAGCAACTTTTTCATAGATCTCTATGTTGAAGTATCAAAACAAATTATAATAAAACTGTCATAAAATATGAATAAAATGAATATTTAAAACAGGCATATCAATAACCAATTGGATTGTGAATAAAATAGTATGCATACCTCGCGGGAAGGCTCATTCCAGCCTCGCGTTCATAGATGACTTCGGTGCAAGCACCTCAGTCATCTAATGAAACGCTCGGCTGTAATGGACCATTTCCCCGCTCGGTATGTAATATACTATTTTGTAGAGGTAAAGAAATACTTACCAAAAATAACTTTTTCTACTTGGCGTTCACAAAGTTAACTTTGTGAACCGCCACTTAATGTCACCAGGATTCACTTTGTGACATGCAGCATTTTTTTAGTAGGTTAGTATTGGTAGTATCAGATGACATTTACTTCAATTGTCAAACGTCAAACCTGAAAACATAATTTTAGTATAACCTCTAAATCTGGAATACCTACATACCTATAAGTTTAATATTTTCTTTAGTGTCTTTACTTATCACCTAGATTTGTTCAGTAATTTTATACTTTCACGTGACGGTGACAGTTAAATAAATGGCAATATTAATGTCACCAACCAAAACATTACACACACAAATTTTCCTAAATCGACTTTGTGTAATATGACAGTTTAATTTAAATTTTAATATTAAAAAGACGCCATATAGAAAGAATAGTAGGTATAAAAAACTCATTTTATAAGACTTTTTTCGCAGTAAATTGTCTTTTAGTAAACTCGAATTCAGGATCGTTTTACTAAATTTGGACGCGTGCGAAAACATGTCTTAGAAAACTTGTTCTTTAATATAATAGGTACTCGTATATTTACGATAGACAAACAACCTCATTTTTACACTGTATCGCATTTAAAAAAATTTGAAAAAAGATTTGCCTATTTCGTTTATTTGAAAATGATAATTATATTGACTATATACAAATTACAATAACAGAATAAATTTCTAATGCAACGGTGGTATTATTATTATTATTACTATTATTATTCCTACACTAAACCTTTAAGAAATAAATAAACAATAATATAGGTACCAGAAAGTATAATATCAACACAGGAGTGGATACTCCGTATCTTATCAATACTGTAGATTTGTGGTATTTTTGTTTACCCTGTGTGAGAGAAAGATCACGACTTTGCGCGTGCGTTACCATCGTTACTGTTGTTTATTGTCATAGAATGCATAGAATTCATGCTCCGAGCTGGCCCGTATATTCTGTCTCTCTCTAAAAGATAAACAGGTAGGCCACACTTCATTCTCCCTAGTGTCCACTGCTGTCATATAATAATTTATTATACTTCGTGGTAGGTTCTAATCGTGTACTAATTTCTGATGGTAATCAACCTCTACAGGATTAACTCCCAATTACATGATGGTAGGTGTTATTATAGTGGAATCCAACCACTCGGACCCAGTGGTGCTGGGAATCGAACTGGGGACCGCTAGCATGCTAGGCGGATCCCTTACCGCTGAGCTAACTACTGACCATAAGAAATAAATAAAATTAAAATCGGACGAAAATTAGGTATAACATGGAAACATGGTACGCATTGTCTTTTGTCTTAAAAATTATTTACGATCTCCAAACGAGGTAGAAAGAAATAATAAACAAACAACATAAAATTTACTGTTCTTTAAACCCTCCGTTTTGCGTCTAAGACGTTTTCTTATAAATCACTCCCACTAAATTTTATTTTCCAAGTCCATTAATGCGCGTAATTAAGTTGTATTTTTTATTAGGAAAATCTGTGTCTCGTTCAACTTTTATTCCACTTTACGATAAAATTTAATAGAGGTTTTTATTATCAAACGCGCCCCATTACAGTTCGGTTTTGTAAGTTTGAATCGGCGCTTTATGGCGTTTGTTTGCTGTAAATAATGAATAAAAGTATTCGTGTTTTCAGATTTTATTGCCGAGAAAGGAAAAAACTATAAATATCCAACGATACGTGAATGTGGTACCTCAAGTGGAAAATTATTTTGATTGTGAGGATGATTGCTTCTTGTTTCTCGCATAGTATGTGTATGTAATACTTAGTTTACTTTAAAGAAGTATAAAAGTGTAAACATGTCAAAATCGCCATGTTAGTATTCTTCTGACATACCTACTTTTTTAAACACTAAATTTGCGCATTGATTTTGCTTTATGTTTTTATTAATATAACAGTTAATACCGGATGGTCTTTATTTAATTGTGTTTTTAAAGTTTCGGCCAAAATTTATCAAACACAAAATTATGTTTCTATGTCATTAAATCATGTCATTTTTAAAGATAGTTTAAAATGGATATTACTCATAGGAACAATAGTTATGTTTGGATTATTTATTTATTTATTTTTGCTACCTTGCTATATAGTACAGACTAAAAACTATAATAGAAGTTTTTAATGTTCAAAACTAAGGCAACTTACTATTACTCACTAAAAACAAACATAAATGATCGTAGAATTATTTGCACAATTATCAATTTCATAGTCAAGTCAGTGCTATGACTGATCTAGATCACCAATCTAGATCAATTTGTGTGATCTTACCTAAGTAATTTTAAATATTTTTAATCTGTCTTAATTTTAAACTCTCTTTTTAATGTAATGAAATTCAACAGTAAAACATATTGTCTAATATTAATTTTTATGATCTAAAAAAGATCCGGAATTCCTGATCTGATCTAAAATTAAGATCCAATTAAATGAGAGATCTTGATCTCGTCCTAGATCCTTTTTATAATAATCTGTCACAACACTGGTCATAATACAAAGGTGATTCACAACTTCGTGCATATATTTTATTGACATTTTAGTTCTAAACTTACTGATCACGAAACTGGAAGATTTTGTTCATCTTATTTTCCAGGATTTTTATTCAAAGAGTTTTGTGCCACTGTTTGCATATGGAATTTCATAATTCTTCTTTATTATCTTTATTATCTTCAACCCAGTGGTATAAAAAATATAGTACTTCTTGCGGAAACTGCCCTCAAATTTATAAATATGTAGAAAAAAAATTGGAGTAGGTACTTTACCATTAAAATATTAGGACGAAGTTGAAACTAATTTTTTTAATGAAATATGTTCCTAATAATTCGAACTAAATGCTATCTACTAATAACATTTTTGCTACCGTTATATTGGTACAGAAAAAATATTCACACCTTATTCATACTCTATATTTTAAATAATTAAAAAGTATCATTTACGGAATTTGTAAAACGCTGTGAAATATAGCACAATTTTAATGTATTTCTGTGTTATAGGATCATATTTCCAACTTCTTAAAAGTTTTTGTGTTTCTATTATCTACTTTTCATAATACGCTTGTACAATAAAGCTAATGCTTAACTGCATTGAAGTAAGAGACATAATATCTGGTGACATAAAATAAGTGCAAAGCAGCAGCCTGCAGCATCTTACAAGGAATATCACTTACCTTATTAGACTCAGGCAAAGACTTTACAACCCAGCACGAGTTTTCATATTTAAAATGCGGTTTACGCGAAATTTCACATTAAAGTCAGACCAGTGCACATTGTATAGACGAGAAAAGTTTATGGCTTGGAAAAAGTTAGAATAATTTTATTTTCGCAGTTAGTGAGTAGTGCTTATAGTTTATAGCAGTATTTCCCAAACTATTTTAAACGTGACACACTTACACAATTAACCAAATGTTTGTAAAATTTATTTGTGTTCGCAAAGCGAAATTTTGCGCATGCTAATTCTCGCACGCTTCTATTTTGCGCTCGCCTTTCCGCATAGTTAAAAACTGAGCAACTTTGAGCTTTAATTTTCGTGCATATATGACAAACAATAGTTATTTGTCCAACTAGAGAGGAAAGCGCTTCTTTTTCCTACTCTAGCTCGAAGTTTGTGTCACGAGCGAAGCGAGTGAGGCAATCGAGCAAGAGTGGAAAAAGAGCTTTCCTCTCGTGTTAGACACAACATTTTTTTCACGGCGCATATTTATAAACATTGTAAATGTAGAAGAAACACATAACTAGAAGTTAGGTTATAACTGCCATGTGTCAGAATGACTTTTGAAAACAACGAAATGCAGCCAATATGCCAAATTAAATTTAAGTTGTAAAATCGTAAAACAGTAGAAAAAGAAAGTATAAAACATAATGATTGTAAAATAATAGTTTACAGTAAGTAATAATCTTTTGCAAGAAACTTTTAAATGAAACATCTGGCAAATTTATGTTGGCTCTCTGAAAGATTTGTATCATTCAAATCATGGAAATTTGTAGTTTTGATAGCAACATTCGCGTTCACAAGGGAATGTAATTTCATTACAGCTGCATTCGATTGAGCGGCAAAACCCGAGTGATTTCGAATTGCTTGCTTTTATTTACTCTTGCACCGTCGAAATTTGTCTGAATACGAATGAAAATTGTAATTCAATTAAAAGCTTAAAAGCAAACTTGCAACGTGCAAACAAATATCTCGTCGCTAGATGATGTCGTTACGGAGAGAATTTTGTAGCTGGAGATTTTATTAAGAAGAAAGCCATTTCTTTGACTTTCAGATTCATTAACTGTAACAGTAAATGCATTTAACAACCATTAAATGAAATTGCCTTAATTAACATTTAGATTTTAAATTTGATACAGAGAAGGAAATAGTTTCTGCTTTCTGCAGTGGAGAATATTTTGCTTTAACTATACAGATGAAACGTCGAATACACATACGTTAAAACGGATCAAAAGAATTTTTCAAAAATTTCAAATAGTTATTTGCATGCCAAAGGCTGAACGTAGCTTTTCGCAGATAGAGGCTAGTGATTGTAGCATGAGAGTATACACAGCATTTTTATCATCATATTTAGAAAAGCTAAAATTTGGAATATAGGAAAACAATTCAACAAACATAAATTTAAATAAACTTGACATATTTAGAAAGAATTTTCAATAAAAACTGTAATACTAATATAAATTTAACCAAATTCTTTATGAATAGTGCAACAGATTTTTATAAGCAGCGGCCTGAAAATATTTTCAAACCATCACTATTAGCAACGGTCTTTTAAAATCTGAATAGATAATTACTTTAACTTTAATTAACAATAATTCTTCTTCTAAATTAATGTAATTTTATTTAGGTACTCGTTGAATAATTATGTGAATCAAATGGTTGGTACTTAAATTGGACCATGTAAAAAACTATATAGGTACCTACTCTTAATGTTTCGAATTTCTGAAAAATGCTTAGTTCGTAATCAACATAATCAAACTGTATGTATATTTGTATATACCCGTATGTAGTCGAAGTTATGTTACACCCTGTATATTTCAAAGATAATAAGAGATATTAAACATACTTATTATTAAAACTGCATTCTCTGTAAATCTGAATTCGCTCCTGTTCAAATAATGCATCATGAGAGATTTCGAAAAATGTGTAAAAGCGCAGCCTTAAACTTTTCAAAAAGAAAATGTGTTAAAGTACAGTAAAACCAGTCAATGAATCCGGTGCATGATATTCCGACCAGACTCCGTTTTGAACTGACTTAATATAGAATTAACGGATCTGCATACCAACTGATATTCTAAATGAAGAGTAAAGCTGGGTTTATGCTCAAAAATTTAAGAATTAGAATTAACAATAAGAATAGTATTAAATGTAAAACAGTTTTCACATATGAGTCGGTTATATGCTGCAGAAATAATTATTTATCCTTATGCTTACAACTTAGCATAAACCGACTCATACGTTATAATTGTTTCAACTTTACGACTATTCTTAGTCTTAGCTCTAATTCTTAAATTTTGTGAGCATAAATCCAGCTTAAGTTACATACCGGTTAATAAATTATATAGAAGAAATTATGTACCTAGCGTAGGCAATGAAAAAATGCAAAAAATACAAATTTGCATATTTCACTGTGGAAATGTACCTAAGAGAAAAAATATTTTATTTTTCTCTCTTTTACACCTTTTGACACAGCAAATGAGAAAATTCTCTAGCAAAGGAAGTTATAAAAATAATTAGAGCATAAATTGTGAATAATTTTCATCTGACAAAGATTTAATTATTTTGAACAGAAATGTAAAATTAGCTGCAAATTATCCAATTCAGTTTTATTAATCAGCACAAAATATAATCACGATGTGAATCAAATTATGTGTCATCGTTTCAATTAATGTCTTTAGCAGGGAATAAATTAAAAAATAATTGTTTCATCAAACTGATAATTGGTTCATTTAACAAGACATGTTAAATTGATTGGCCAGAACATTAAATGGACAATGTTAATTTTACAGGTTGCATTTTGGCATAATTAAAAAATTAATTCTTAATTAATTGTCAAGTTTAATTTTAAAATAAATTGCAACAACAATGTATTGTTTGTTTTTAAGATAAAAAAAATGATAAATGCTATTTCGACTCTCCCAACGAAAACTAGTAACTCAAAAATTATAGAATAATAGATGTTATTATGTTGAAATCCAACTATTTCGACCGATTCGTCTTGGTGCAGTCAAAGCTCAATCCGTGCGACGGCCTTTGAAATTCAAGCGGCAACTGACAGATTCTTATACTACCAGGACTACTTTTTTTAAGATGATTAAATGGTCAGCTTGAATTTAAAGCATCCAAGTGCGATTTAATTGCAAGATGTTTTGCAATTTAACGATGATCACACACTGCCGGCCGAGAGACTTGAGCCACGAAACTGCGAGTTCATACGTCATCACATGCAGAGAACTGTGAGTTTAATCCCATGCAGCTACTGCCTCGACAAATTCTTGTAAATCCATAAATTAATAAATGATTTTATGTGTGATGAATTAATTTACAGTAATATCTAATTTATGAAAAAATACGTAAATAAATAGTTGTGTGGCCTTATCGTGCGAAATTAATGTTAAATATTACAATCAATACATGTTTGTGTCCGTTGGTTAATTTTTTATGACATTTAATTTATATCACCTATTTCAGATTTAATTTGCATATTCAGATTCGCTTGGAATAAATCTACATTTATTATTGAACAAGAATTAATGTTTACGCAAACATTTTTTACAGCACAACATAAAAAATCTGAGTTTCCATGCGAAACACTGCCGTGCTATTTGTTACAGGCCACAGTGTTGAAATTCATAACAGTCTTTCATTTTATTTCAATTCTAATTTAAAATTACAACTTCCGTAACCGCATAATTGGAGGGCGTTTATTTCAAATTTCCATTCGTGATTCGTACCTGTGTAACGGCAGTTTATTATTGTGTTTTGTCACACACGTATAAACTAGTATATTACAAAGTATAACTAGTGTTTCCGAAAATATATAGTTCGAGGTTTACGATGGGAATTATTCATGAGAATGTAAGTTTATATTTGCGTCGCAGGAAAATGTCGCAATCATTAAAAATCAGTATAATTACAGATTTGTTTTAAAATCACAGCTATATCAAAGATGTTTTATTAATTTTTATTATGATTGACGTACATAATTTCCAACAAACTTAATAAATTAATTATTATTTACATTATAAGTGCAGTAGGTTTTTATAACAACGCGAGGTTCTATATTAAAGTAGGTACGACGCGAAGCGGAGTGTTTTAATCAAACCGACAGTTATACCTGTCATGGATTTAAAACTAAAATAAAAATAAACTAGCAAAAGTCTGAGAATATTAATTCTTTTTAATATGTTGGAACAGGCTTTATGAAATTTAATATTATAAAATTCTTGGGTAGCCTTTTGTAGGTATTTATAGTTTATAGTAAGGTGTTTATTGACGAGTGTACTTTTTGAAAAAGGCTTTAAAAATATTTTTCAGTTTTTCTAGAAAGTTTCGAAAAATTCCTTTCTATTCTTAATTACAAGTTATTTTCAATAAAAACGTCCTTATGTAAAATAATTATAAGAATTTTGTTCCAAAATTATATTCGTAGATCGTAACACTAAGTTTTACTCAATCGAAGAAATAAACTTAAATTTATAATTATATAGATACTGCGGTTTTCCTTGAGGGGCTCATCTATCTTTTTTTCGAATTCCTAAAATAGGTACTCTCGATATTACTTCTTTCTATTTGACTCTTATCTTTACTACTACGGCTGCCCTAAGCCAGCCCGAAACTCGTACTTTACCGCATCCTAGCTATGCAATGTCATTTTGAAGTTTTATTGTATATGGCTCCAGTATTTCCATAATAACTTCTGTATTTTGTAAAGAAATTAAGTAAAAGAAAAATTATTCGAAAAAGGAAGGTTAGCTACAGGCTTCTTGCTTTTTAAATTTTTCTTTCTATTTATAGTGACCGAAAAAAAACATTTCAAATAATAACAAAAAAGCCATTTTAAAAATATAGAGGCATTAAGACATCCTTTGTTAATACACTCATATGTAAAAAGCATCATATATTTCAATTATAATTAAAGTGAACGTGGAAGGCGTACACCTCTATAAATAAAGCTGGAAAATTTAGGGTACGCCTTAACGGCTTCTTAAAAAAAAGAATACCACCTACAATAATACAGAACCTCACAATTCCGCACCGGTAATAACAGGTTCATTTCACCGGCGATCCCCGTGTGTTTTACCGTTTAATGCGGAAACGGTAACTAGTAGCGGTAACGGAAAACGGTGAACGTGAAGGCAACGCACTGACTACCATATGATAATAACTTTCCGCTTATAGTCGGCACCGCATGCAGTAGTGGCGCCACTGTCGCCGACAACTGCACCGGAAGTGGGAAATGGCGGCAATTTACAAAAATCCGCAGTCACGGAACCAAACAGAATTTATTAAGAGAATATGAGAGCATGGTTCGCCGGAGTTAGGATTTGCATAGCGAGGAAGTTCCAAACTTTTTGTTACTTTTGTTGTTTCGCTTATGTCGGGATTATTGTGATTGAAACATTATTATTTCTATAGTTTATTATATTGTAACTAAGGTTATGGTTCGAATCCAGTATTTTAGTTTTACTGCACAAAAATCTTGCGTATAATATTATGGTGAAAGTATTTTTCACTTACAACCATGAATATACCCATGAGTTAACCCTAATAAAAATGTCTCTAGTAGCCAAATTCTTATGATTATTTTATATAAGGACGATTTTTGTTGGAAATAACTTGTAATTAAGAATAAAAATCTGATGTGACCAGCACACGACCTCTTGCCTAATTCTGCTTATTCTACTAATCTAATAAATAGTTTTACCTACATTTTCATAGTTTCATGTTCATGTAATATGTAAACGATAATGTAAAGCAAGATGCAAGCAAAAGATGTCAACTGTACTGTCACTTTCATAATAATTCAAATTTTGTGTAGAAACAAATTTCATAACATGGACAACAAGATACTGGAATGTCAAAAAAGTAGAATATTAGTGGCACTTTATTTTATTGTTAAATACTACCAAATTCAGCAACTTGTAATTAACTGTACCCATAGATAATTATATTATCATTTATTTTTAATTGCAAAAATTGTCATAAATAAATAATGTACCAAATATTTAAGGAAAACCTCGAGGAAAACTATATCATCAAGCTTCAAAAAGTACTACTTCCGGTTTGCGAATTTCTCTACCAAAATCTTAACCGATGTCCTTATTAAAACCTTAAATATGAAATTTGGTTACAAACGGTTTGATACTTTTCAAGTTATCGTAGACGAAAAATCGTTAGTCCACAAAACACACAGACATCATTGTGAAAATAGTAAATTCGTATTCTAGAGACCCTGAAACGTGCTTATCCACCAAAAACTCATACTCATTACAATATCTCTCTTATAGAAACAATTTGTAAAAAATACCTTATTTAATATTCAGAACTGTAAATAAGATTATTCTTTTATTGTTAGTTTAAACAATTTATTAATTTTTTTTCGTGCTATTCAATTTTAAGTAGTAACTTAAAATTGATTTAAGGAAAATGCTGGTATAAATTAATACAATACTCGTTTTCAGTATGTATGGAACTCAAGTCCTGCATTCGTATCCATCGAGGCCCGGTTTTAAAAATCCATGTAAACAGTCATTTAAATGCGGGCAGTGTTCGCAAGTGTACCGGACATGTAGGAAAAACATCCCGGTCCTCTCCGGAAACAAAACGACTCTGGATAATCTCCGGTCATCTTAATTCTTCCCTTGAACAACCCCCACCCGAAGAATAAATAAAACACACGATTCTTTATGCGCATATTTTATATGAGAGATTGTTTCTTGGAATAAAAAAATCTGACGTGGACACCACATGACTTCCTTGTACGCCTTGTGTTCATACTTTTCTTAATAACTAAAATGTAAAATAATATTAAAAATTCTTTTAACTTATTATACTAGTATACTCACAAATATATTTTAGTCATTTTATTTAAACTGCAGAAGAAGATATAAAGCATATTTTACTATTGTCACTGTCATGTCATAATCATTTAAATTTTACGTAGTAACAAATGTTAATCGATCATGGACTACAAGATACCGAAATACTATAAATTATAAGTATATACTTTAATTATTTTTAAATGATAGCAGATACAAAAATATTTATAAAATACCGATTGTAGGTAATAATCACATAATCTTTCATTTAAAATAAAAAAAATTGTCTAAAATTAAATATTTATCGAAATATTTTTAAAAAGTACTACTTCCGGTTTGTAGACTGAAACCAAAAATAGGAGGTGCACAACTAGATGCTATAACAGTCCTAAATACAAAATTTCAACTTTCTACGTCTAACCGTATTTGAGTTATGCGACACACATACGTCCGTACGTACGTACGTACGTACAGACGTCACGTCGAAACTAGTCATAATGGATTCAGAAAAGGTCAAAACGGATATTTCCGTCAAAATCTGAGAACCGAAATTTTTCGCGATTACAATACTTCCTTACTTCGTACAAGGAAGTAAAAACAGAGTAAGGAACTAAAGTATGGCGAAGTTCGTCTCGATAAAAGATTGTGTTTTTAATTCCTTATGTTCATTCGAGTTTTATATTTCTTATCTCTGTTTCAATGGATAGAATTTCATAGAATGGCAAATGTTTTACTTTGTATCAAGGAATAATATGCTTGGTCATTTAGAGATAAATCTAGTAGGTATTTCTTTTTCTTCTTAGTTTCTGTAGAGAAATAATGAAATATTATCATTACACAGAAAGCGAAATAACTTTTATCTACTGCTTTAATATAATATCTTATTTTTACTATTATTTTCAGTAAGTAATGTGATCTTACCCATTAGTGGATTTAAAATAAAGCACTCAACCAAATAAATTTTTCATATTACAGCTTTCGGCCAATACATTCAAACACAATTACATGAATTACTATTACCACATAATTTATCATTACCCTTTTTTCATAATTCTGTAAGAAAATTATTGCTTTATATTACTCACTAATAACTTTTTGGATTATTAATTATTAACTTCTTGTCCTGTTGTATAGCGTATCCAACATAATAGTCATTCTGCTAGATAACGTAGGTATATAATTATTAATTAAGTATTAAAAATAAAAGGTTACTGACAGCTCTCATTTGAAATATATCTGCCTCATAAAATAAATCAATATTTTTTTAGAGTCAAAGATAGATAAAGTGCAGTATTCTACTAGAGTATAATATCAATATGACAATTACTCATTTGACTTCTAAGTGATAATTTTCATCGTTCAACTCTCCTTGAATAACATACAGGATGATTCATAACTTCGTGCATATATTCTAATGGACCGCCGTACTAAACTAACTGATCTCAGACTGAATAAAATTTTATTTCCAGGTTATCAATTATGCAATCTTCAATCCAGTGGTTCCAAAAATGTATTCCTTGCGAAAACTGTTCTACTATTCTAGTATTACTATATGCCATTAATAGTATATTAAGTATCAAGGGCGGTATGTGCATTTTATCGGTTGAGGATAATGTTTGGAGACCGAGACGTAATGAGGTTTCCAATATTGTCCAAACCGGCACAAAATGCACATAATGTCCGTGATGCTTATAATATTTTGTGCCCGATCGATACAATAAAAATAAATTTGAAAATACTGTTAATTTTTGATTATGTAGGTTTAATTTGCATTTTGATGCTGTTTCCTTGGTTTCTATTGTTGTTTAGTGCTTACCGCCTTCTTCATGAGTTCTTACCGCCTCCTAAGATTACTTAACCACCTTCTAATTTATAAACAAAACCTACTACCTTGGAAACAGAGTCAGTAAACGCTAAACAATGATCAATCGTGCAATAAATATATAACTATAGAGTCTTTCAATAGGAGTGATAGTTTTTTAAATAAAGATTTCTCGGTTTCTGATATAAACTATTGTTTTCGATGTTTACAAACGATACGTTGTATCGTTAAACTATTGTTTTCGATTTTTATTCATCAATGCTAAGTTTCAAGTATAACCTCAACAAGTAGTAAGTTTTCAATTTTGAATACTTTATTATTTTTACTTACGATACTATTTCTCATATTGTAGCGTCCTGAAGAAGGAAAAAATTTAATTCCGAAAGCTTGACAGTAACTTAAAAGAGCCTACTTCTTTTATTTACCCATCTACTGACTGCATACCTGTGAAATACCTGTGAAAAGGTATGCAGTCAGTAAATGGGTAAATAAAAGAAGTAGGCTCTTTTAAGTTATATATATATATATATATATATATATATATATATATATATATATATATATATATAATTTACTTCTAGGTGTCAAGTTATTTAGTATAGTGTGCAGTTTTATGATGTAGCGTTTGACGCTTCTAGACCGGTTGGAAATAATAAAAACATATTACCAAAGATCGAGCTCAGTTGTGGGTGCTCAACTTTTATTCACCCCAGATTTGTGTCGCTGTCACTGTTACTCTGTGCAGGCTATAAGACGCACTGTGATAAAGTTTGAGTTAACATTACTAAGACAATAAGCCACCAAGAAGACAGCGAAACATAACTAGGTACATTGTCCAAATAAAGCAAAAACTAAATTGATATGTCAAACCGTTGACATTTTATTTAAAATTAAAATCCTATCACTCTTAATGAAAGACCCTATTATATGCATGAGAAAGTTGTGAATCACGCTATATTATTGTAATATTCTTTGTAAACTAATAATAATCTCGGTATTTTTAAACCTGTTACACTCAACAATATCAAAAGCTTTGACAACAGTCCATCCACCAAATTATCCATTCTTAATTCATCATAACAACGTTAAATAACAGACAGGCATAGCTCAATAAATACTTCCCACAGAGGATGTTCGCACGAAATTCAATTAAAGTTCCCTTAGCAATTATTGTTCCACGGAATATAAACAATAAAGTTTTCATCAAACGCTAGCATCCGCAGTCACAAGTCACGCAAATATTCCCGTCATGGCCACCGCGATCTGCCTCACCGCACAAACATCAAATAACAAATGAATTATTTAACTCTGCAATTTATTAATATAAATGAAAAATGAGCCGCAGACGACAATGACAAATGCTGGGATCATCACTCACTTTGATACTGATACCAGTACAGGATTTGTTCAGAACTTGGATGTTTTCCGCTTGAAAATTCAGCGATTTCAGGACAATTTGCAGAATTCATATTTTTAGGCTATATTAGCATGTTTGACAGCTAGGTATCATAATGTTAATTTAACGAGTATGTATCATTAAATTAGCAATGTAATTCCTACATAAATTAATTAATATTACCGGTATAAAAATAAATAGTAAAAACAGAAACCAAATCTATGAATAGTAAGTTGTCTTGACATTATTGAACTATACATAACTTAATTTACCTATACAAGGTGTTTCATAACTTCAGGTACATACGGTAATGGTATATGTTGTTTGATATGCTGATTACGAATAGAAAAGAATTTTTTTTAAATCGCAAAATTAATTTTCATGTTTCTCAGTCAAAATTTTTCGTTGCCACTGCCACTGAGTCTAGTAATTATTGTTTCATTAAAAGTAATTAAATTTTGTTTATTTATTTTACTAGCATTATGTAATTTAAGATATTGATTATCTACTTCTATTGTTTGTGTTTAATAGGAAAACGAATCCAGTGCAGTACTACAAAAAATGCTGCAGGTAAACTACCCTTAATTTTTCGAATTTTAAAAACATTCTTTTTGATTAGTAATCAGCATAATCAAACAACATATACCTTTAACGTTTGTACTCGAAGTTATGAAACTCCCTGTATAGGTAGGTAATTCTCAACTTATTCATTGCGGACAGAAAGTAGTTTTCCAAATTTCGCAATTTTAATTTGAAGATTTCGTAATAAAACGTTTTGGGCCATTCTTCCCATATAGAATTTCAGGAATTTACTTAATTTTAACTATACAAGTTAATTGCACAAATAATTAAAATTTAATTTTCTTCCACAATTAATCAGATATCTAATATGCAATCTTCAATCCGCTGGCATCAAAAGTGTATTATCTGTAAAAAAATCTTTGTCTTCCATTATCATTAGTGATGCCGTTTGTCGAGAGTAGTCGAGAGTGCACCCGACTCTCGTCTCGACTCGGAATTTCCAAAACTAATAAAAGTCACTCTCGTCTCGTCTCGAAATTTCTCGACTAATCGCGACATAGAGTCGAGAGTCTCGAAAATCTCGAATCAACTTGGGTTGTGTGGTATTTATTTATTTAACATGCAAAACAAGTCAGTATAGTTTGTTAGTGTTAGTGCGGCCTAGGTCGAGTCTTATGGGATTACTTATACGTATTTTGTACGAAATAACTCTTTTGTGATATATTTAACTCTAACTAATACATGTTTATTTTATTCCACGGTACTTGATCTATACTTGACTAGTTAGGTACCTAAATTTATAATTTTTATAATTAAAATTAATTTTTGTTAATTAATAAAAAGGTTTCGTATACCTATATCTTTACTAAACTTAATATTTTGTTAATAACTGTTACATAATTTTAGGAATAGGTATTATTTTATTAAATATCTAATTGATTTATGTAGATCAAAATAAAGATTTTATTTTTAAACCTGTAAGTTTGTATACATTTATTGTTTGTTGATCTTGGGAATATTACTTATAATACAACTTTTTTGTGAAAGATCCCATTTATGATCTGGTCCTGATATTCCAGCATCATTAGCATCTAAAATTTTTTTTAGAGTAATTGTTTATATTCACAAAAGCATATTTCTGTTAATTTTAATTTTAATCAAATAGTTACTAATCAATTATATAAGAAGAGACTCGAGAGTCTCCACGAGACTCTCGGCGAGACTTGATACCCGGTCTCGTCTCGGTTCGAATTTGTAGTCGAGAGTTGCCTCATGGTCTCGTCTCGATTTTCTCGACAAGACGAGATGAGACCGAGACTAGTCTCGACTCTCGCGGCAACACTAATTATCATAAAGTTATCAGTGCAAGAAGTTGTGAATTTCGACAATTTCTGAAATATCTTTTCAATTCATACTAATGCAATACAGTGGTGCATTCGATCACTGAAAAGTTTTCATTTGTTCAATAGGTTTCGTTCCGTACATACATTCTAAAACCAAACCACAGGTAAAACACATACAAGCTACTAAACTAGCTCTATTGTTTACCAAATAACGGATTACTGTTGAACTGTTGTTCTAGCGCTGTTGGTATTAACTAAATAGAAATTTATATTAGTGTTAGAAACTGAAGGATATTTCAATGGTTAATCAAGTTTCCTATATACAGAGTGTATCATAACCTGTAGTACATACATTAAGGCTGGGTGTATACCTACAGTTTCATATGCTGATAATGGATCAAACAGATTTTTAAAAAATTCGAAAGAAGTAATTCAACGTTTTTTAAGAAAAAACCCTCTAGTACCACTGGATTGATAGTTATTTTTTAACATATCTACGATGTATAATACTCGTATAAACGCAGGAGTGGAACTCCATATATCTTAGCAATAGTGTAGATTCGTACCATTTCTGTTTAGCCTGTGCGAGAGAGAAAGATCACTACTGTCTACTGTGTGGTCTACTGGGCCCTTGCGTTACCATCGTTACCGTTGTTTATTGTCAAAGAATGCATAGAAAGCATGATTCGAGCTGGCCCGTATTGTCTGTCCCTCTCTAAAAGGTAAACAGATATGTCACATTCATCCGCTATAGTGTCCACTCCTGTCATATCATATAGTATACTTCGTGATTCTTAGTAATGATATTATAATAATTTAACTAAAATGTATAATACAGCCTGTATAAAATCAAATAAGTGGTGCAAAAATTCGTTATAATAAGCAAAATTTATGTGATGTTGTATTAATATAAATACTAATATTGTCGAATAGGTAGATAAAGATGTTAACAGACTTTCCATTTTCCATGCACTTTTCTAGAGAACAAAAAAATCGAGCTAAAAATAAAATTGGCAAACTAGCACATTCTCCGACGAAGTACGCCGTAATAAACATTAAACCGCGCTGTTAATCAATAATTACCGTGTTCCAAACTCCAAACTCAAAACAACTGATAACTTATACCAAACTGATTGTGATTTCTATTCCTGACGTAAACAGCGAAAACGTTACTAACTTACTGGTCTAGTTTTTGTAATTTCAGCTAAATTATGAAATCATATTTCAGTTCTAGTTAATTTGTTTGCTTCTTCCCTTAATGATTTACTAAGAATAAACATGAAAGTTGGGAATGGTAATATGGTAAGTATTCTAAATATAAAGCTTCGGAATTGCATTTATTTACATGCAGTTAGGAAAGTTTATATTGAATGCATTCAGATGCAAAAAGCTTTCTACTTTAGTAGCAGGAAGAAACGAACGGCGAACTTTCGCCACATTTTAAACAGTTTAAATTTAGTGGAAGTTCCACAAAAGTCTGCTTTCAGGAGCTTGAGTAGGTTCCTTTACATTCCTGAAAAAATCCTCAGCGAAAAGGTTGGTACTTTACAAATTCTAAACTTTTTACTTTATTTATTTTACTATAAGTACATAAATACTACGATTACTGAAACTGTAATACTTATACATACATACATAAAATCCTTAAAATAGAGTTAGCACGAATCCCTAAAAACAAAAACTCATACATATTAACACGAATATTTACAAATATTCAATATTTACTCATAATTGATCTACGCCTCTAACATCTCATCCATACCTCAAAAAATTATTAATGCGTGCAAATTATGGTTTTATCATGACGAATAATTATTTAAAACATTAAATCAACTGTTATTTAATAATTAATTATGTTTAAGAGCATGATTTCATTGCAAAAAAAGGAAATAAAATTAAGAGTTTTTACGTTGGCAACAATTATTATAATTTTTGGCATCATATTGAGTGCATTTTGTTTCAAAAACTATATTTCGTTATTTGAGCGTAGAAAAAATAGGCTGTACAACTCGAGTGGATTGCCTATATCGCACGCTAACGTTTGCAGACACTACCCCTATAGAGTCGTAACTGCAAACTCGTTCTCGTGCGATATAGGCATCATATCCACTCTTGTGGTACAATGTACTATTTTAATTTAAGTATGCTTATAGTTTTTTGCGCTGTATTCTAAATTTGTAAGTGTGGATTGATTTAGTTTTGAAAATTAAATTTAAATTAAGCACAATAGACTCATTAATTTTAAACAACAAGAGCCAATACTGCGTGGCTAAACTTCCAGAAAGCTAATCTAACCTACATACATACACACATACATTCCTAAACAAACATTCAACATTTGCCCTTAATTAAATTACGCCAAACAATTCTATCCTGACACACCTCTTTACCTCTTCTTGAAAAATTACTAATATAATAATTATTTATATATAAAGGGTATTAAAAATGTTTATGCTATTTGAATGCAACGGAACTAGAATATTTTTTGTACGCATTTTCAATGTCGTACATAATAATTATAAAAATCGTTGATTCCATTAAGGGGCTCGTCTACCTTATTTTCGAATTTCTAGAATACTCTCGATATTTTTTTTCTATTTCCCTTTCTTCCCCACTACTACGGCTGACCGAAACCAGCCCGAAACTCGTACTTTGCCGCATCCTAGCTATGCAATATCATTTTGAAGAAAAATACTGTCCAGTGTTTCCATAATAATTTCTGTATATTTAAAATAAATTAACTAAAACAAAAATTATTCGAAAAAAGAAGGTTAGCTGCAGGCTTCTTGCTTTTTAAAATTTTCTTTCCATTTTAAATGACAAAATACGTCATTTATTACATATTTTTACTTCCTTGTACGAAGTAAGGAAGTATTGTAATCGCGAAAAATTTCGATTCTCAGATTTTGACGGAAATATCCGTTTTGACCTTTTCTGAATCCATTATGACTAGTTTCGACGTGACGTCTGTACGTACGTACGTATGTACGTACGTACGTATGTACGTACGTACGGACGTATGTGTGTCGCATAACTCAAATACGGTTAGACGTAGAAAGTTGAAATTTTGTATTTAGGACTGTTATAGCATCTAGTTGTGCACCTCCTATTTTTGGTTTCAGTCTACAAACCGGAAGTAGTACTTTTTAAAAATATTTCGATAAATATTTAATTTTAGACAATTTTTTTTATTTTAAATGAAAGATTATGTGATTATTACCTACAATCGGTATTTTATAAATATTTTTGTATCTGCTATCATTTAAAAATAATTAAAGTATATATTTATAATTTATAGTATTTCGGTATCTTGTAGTCCATGATCGATTAACATTTGTTACTACGTAAAATTTAAATGATTATGACATGACAGTGACAATAGTAAAATATGCTTTATATCTTCTTCTGCAGTTTAAATAAAATGACTAAAATATATTTGTGAGTATACTAGTATAATAAGTTAAAAGAATTTTTAATATTATTTTACATTTTAGTTATTAAGAAAAGTATGAACACACAAGGAGTACAAGGAAGTCATGTGGTGTCCACGTCAGATTTTTTACTTCAAATTCCTAAGACAAAGACAAAAAAATAGGTACATTAAAATATCATTTGCTAATACACTCATAAATTTCAATTAAGTATAATTAAAGTAAACATGGAGGCGTACACCTCTGTAACGCTGTAAAATTTTAGGGTAGACGCACACCTTAATTCTATTTTTAATACTCTGAACTACTGCATTCATGTCATCATTCTAAAAACAAACAACGCATTCTTTTTATCTTCTTCTATTCTTAGTGCGCTAAAAGATTGGCTGTAGCCTCTAAGAAATATGTGTAAATTATTCACGCACTCTAGTGGATATACGCCGTCAGCTCCTATACTGATACTGATTGTATCTCCTCTACCACGCAACGAGTCATACGTTACGTCAGGTCATTCGGAGGGTCACTCACAATGAACTAGTGGTGCACTCATTGAATTAATGATGCAGGTGTAATGAGAACTGTAATAATATTAATTGTTGTGGTCGCAATCTGCGCTGAAATCTACGCAAATAAATATGGAAAGTTTGTAAATGGAAATATGCAAGAAGGGGTGATGATAATAGTAGGGTAATTTATGTGCTGTGGTGCAATAAATCTTTCAGTCATAATACAAGAATTATAGCAGTATACATCAATTATTTTATATATCAATAGTATGAATTTAAAAAATCTGATGTGGCCAGCACGTAAACTCTCGGCTTGACACTGAAGTGAATTTGGTTTTAGTTAGGCTACTTTTTGCAAACATTTTTATAGTTCTTCAAGCAAAATCCCGATTCCGATTGGCATTAAACTCAAATTAGGTCTTTGTAGATAAATTTTTTACATTATGCATAATGTCCAGTTAATTATGAATCGATGATGCTTCTTGACTGGATACGTTTAATGGAAGGATACAAAATTACTGGAATTCAGTCAGTTTTTTATTTATTAAATTTCGGCTGCTATGGTACTAGTTTCAAACCCAGTTAATAATACACATTTTTAAAAAAATAGTGCCACAAAAATTTCAAAAACTTTGTATACGTCTGTTCATCTGTCGTATTGACATTTTCATTTTTGTTTTTAAACTTTTTTCTTGTAATTATGATTTACAAATCGTGGTAGGTAAAATTACATATTTATTTTTTGAAAAATAATTTTCCTTTATTGGTAAGAGATATAGAAAAGATGTAAAATAAATATTGTAAGAGGTAATTTGTTCTTTCAAATGTCGTATGACAAATTGTAACTATCGCAGTATTTCCTATATTTTTTGCAAAAAATGTTAGAATGTTTCAAGAAAATACCATTTCCGGATGGAATATTTTTGCCAAAATCTTTTTAACTCTTCATTAACATGTACAAATGTATAATGCAAAATATTAAAATTTTATGTTCAGTAGAATTTGAGATAATGATATAGATATAGATATAGATTCTAAAGGTACTAAAATGTGCTTATTGACAAAAATCTCGACATCGATTTTTTTCACGATCCCTATACCTCCCTTTTAGGCGGGAGGTAAAAAAACAAACAATTCTCGCCAAGTCGTCATGCAACAACATGTACCTATGTGAAAATAATTTTACGTACTCCTTGAGTAGACGAATAAATTATGTTAATAAATTTATGCAGCATTTCTAACGACAAGGGAGATATCGAAGACGGGCATTTCGATAACTCATCTTGTAGAATATGAGGCGAGAGGTAAAAATTGGTAATTTCAAAACACAATATTCCTACTTTTGCACGTTATATATAAATTAAAAGCAGCAATTTTTATCATCCGCCATAATTTTCTTGAAACTTCTCCGCCCCAGCAGTAATATTCCCAGCAGTAACTCAACCATGGCATCCTCGCGTCAGTTTCTGAATTCGTCCCAGGATAACAGAACAAAGTGCTGCATCGTTTGTTCGTTCGCCTTCCTGTCGCCAGGAGCAAGTGGCGCTACGATCGCTGCTCACGCCAGTCACGAGATTGTCCTGGTGTAAGCAGTTATCATCTTCATGCACACGAACACACACACGGAGGAGGAGATATGTGCAGGACAAGTCATAAAAATTTCAGCTTTATACCGCTTTGATGGAATAAAATTGTGGGAATTCGCGAGATGTGGCTAGTTGAGAAATAGAACGGGTTGAAATAAGTGCACTTTTCGTAATGAAATACTCAGAGTGTAAAAAGACGATTTAAATGTTAAATTATGCAATGGGCTACTTGCATGATTTTTTTATTAAATATTTTTAAATAAGAGATTAATACACATAATGTTTCGGTCGAGACGAGAAATTTCTCGAATCTCGTCTCGTCTCGTATCCGAGACGAGAAAGCTTTTTAAAAACTAAGGTCGAGACGAGACTGATATGTCGAGATTCTCGATTCTCGACATTTGGCTCGAGATTTCTCGACAAAATCGATCATTTTTAAAAACTATTGAAAATCACGTTTTATCAAGAATTTTTTTTTTAATAATTAAACAAAATATTAGCTGTTGGTAACAATTTTTGATTAGCGTTCAATCTTACGTACCTATTACATTTTATATAATAATAATGAGTGTACAACTCAACTATGAAGTTGGGTGAATAGCATTGTTTTTCTCATGTGAATAATTTCATGGGGTAGTTTAGTTTGGCTGACACGCTTGCGTTCTTGCGTATACCTATATCTGGACATTTTATCAAATCGTAATATAGTGTACAGATGGGATCACTAAAATATCAGGTATAATTTTGAATAATAATTACTTAATTTTATCAAAATTAAAAGTATTCACATAACCGCACATATTTTTTTATATTTTATATAAGATAATTAATTCATCTTCTTAATTTATTGTCACTATATAACAAACAATTGCAACACATATTTATAGGTCAGTTACAAAAATATTTACATATAAAAAATAAATATAATATAGGTATTTTAAAAAGCCGAGAAATCTCGACGAGATTTTCGACCGAGACGAGACTTAATTATTCGAGACGAGAAAAAATCGAGACGAGACTTGATTTTTTTTCTTCGAGACGAGACGAGACGAGACAAGGTGATTTCTCGTCTCGTCTCGTCTCGACAGAAACACTAAATACACAGGACACGTATTTTTATTTTGACAAAATTTGTACCAGCAAAGACACAAAAAAATATGAAATTTGAATATTAATAGTGACGTATAGATGGCTGGAACTAATGACTGGCCGTAAGCCATAGTACCGACACAAACTCGTGTGGTAAGCTAAAACGGTCAACCACAGGTTACATTCTCAATATTCTTCCCTCCTCTTGTTCAAGATAATGACGTCACAAAAAATTATTTCTCAATTTACTAAAACACATAATAAATGTTTAATAAAATTTATATTTTTCTGGCCTAACATTACATAGTAATAGAAATCTCAATTTCAATACCATGCAAGTAGCCCATTATGATTTAATATTAGAGGGTTAAATTGCAGTCCCTCAGTTTACCTATATAAAAATCATGAACGATATTATTAGTGTATGTAAAATACAGCTTACAACACTAGTGACAAATCGAACATGATTGTCCAAATGTTTTGTGATTTTTTTTACTTCACGAGAAAAACCAATAAAGCAAAGCATTCACTGTTCATGTTTTTAATATTGAAAAAAAGGTTTCTGCTTTTTTATCAGCTTTACGAAACGTTTCTACAATATATTTTTAGGTAGGTATACTGAAAAATTATTTATCTGATGACATAAGAACAACATTATAAGCCTCAATTTGAGGACCATAATAGCGTTCTTTATAGGCAAAGGACCATAATGAATCCAGTGGTATAGTACCATAATGAAATAACAAACAATTTGTTACTAAGAAAGTTTAAAAAATAGCATTAATAATTTTTTAGATTAATTTTTTTTTGTTCAATATTAAATAATTTTACTCACAATCGGTTGGTAATATGTGCGTTTCCAAACTTCTAGACAGTTGGAAAGCGAGTCATTGTTAACTTCATTTTCCAGCTAGGTGGAAATATTTTTCTGGCTAGTTAAATGTCACTTTCCAATAAAATTGGCAAAATTAATAAAACATATCTCAGATTACTTAGCAACTGTGTCACAGATCTCTATTTTCAAATAGGATTAACCAACTGAACAAATTATAATGAAACAGTCTAAAATATTGATAAAATTAATGTTTAAAACGCGCATTAATATATTGGATTGTGAGTAAATCAGCACTCGGCTATGTAATGCAGCATTTCCTTGCTCGGTATGTAATACTATATATTACCTTTTAACTTTTAACTTATTTACGCCAGCAGATAAAATTTTGTATGCAATATGGATCGTAACCATTTATTATGGTATACGTCGTGTTATCAAACTCGGCGTTGTCGTCACAGTTATGTTTTACAGAGTTTTGGGAAATCAAAATAAAACTTTGCTGGTTAGTGTATATATTTTAATGGACGTATAAATATTTTTCAGTTTCAAGAGTGCGGTAGGGTTTATTTTACAACGCGAGGTTCTATATTAAAGTACGACGCGGAGCGGAGTGCTTTAATAAAACCGAGCGATGTAATATCTAAAACACAGATTCACATTATGTATTATATATTTGGCTGATATACCTTTTTATTTAAAATATCATATTTTCTATGAAGTTCAATGATATTGTATTCGACATTTAGCACTAAAATTTCCTTCTGTCGATAAGTAACCATGAAACAACTGCTCAGAGATGTCACCAATAAATGTCACATTTAAAATTAATACCTATGCTTTATTTATTTATTTCAGCTGTTGAACAATAAATTGTGTAAAATAGCGTTTTTGTAGGCTATCATTTTTATTTTAAAGTTTCTTTTTTAATAGCCTATTGAAGCAATAAAATTCGGTGCTTTTTACCGAACAAATGCGGTATGTATATGTATATGTATGTAAAATCTACCATAGACGTCAACAATGTGTGTTTGTCATGTTTTCACTTCAGGAAGCCAAAAAATACATATTGCATCGTTGTTTACTCAACATAAATAACATTCTCTTAAAATAACACTTTTATAATTGAAAAAAATATATCGTTGGTAAAATATTTACATTCCTTTTATTTTATTTATTTTCCTTTTATAAAAAAAACTCATGAGGAAATGAAAGTGATAATACCATAAAAGAAAAAGTTCACAAAAGCAAATTTACAGCTGTACGGTGTGTTTATTGACATTTCTTTTCGCCTTGAAATAAAAAACTTCAAACGAAATGAAACTGAAAAAAAAAAATTAGCAAAGTTATAATTCACAAAGCACGCCAATTTCCCGAGAATCATTTGCTGGTAAAATGATATGTAAACAAAACGCTGCTACGTCAGACGGTAACGGATATTTTTGATATTTGAGTTAACGAAATTTCACCGGAAGTATGAAACAGGCGCTTAATAAATATTAAAAAGCGGAAACGTTCTTTCTCCAGAGAATATTTTGTCAGATGTAGGAATAAAAGTTGCCCGTAACAAGGGATTTTTAATGCCTCCAGCTTACAATTAGGCTATTAATATTTCGTTTTTTGTTCGCCATTCTTTTCAACTTGCGGAATTTTAACAATTACGTAAATTAACAACTGAAAATACATTCAAGAGTGAGAGTATCATTAAACTTCAGTTCCCAGACAAACACTCAAAGGAATCAATTTTATTCCAGTTTTCAGTTGTAGAGGTATCCATACGAAATATGTACAGTTGCTGGTGTTTTGTTTATTCATTATCACGTGTAGTTGATTTGTTGCAAAAAAATGAACAAGGAAAAAAATGTGTCGTGGACGAATATTTTTTTCATTCAAGATCAAATACTTTTTAATTGATTATTTTACACACGTCATTTCTGACCAATAAGATTGCATAACTTTTTCGAAGAGGGCAGTTTTTCAGCGATAAAATTTGATAAAACCACATTAGGGTAACCATGGTTACATTTTGTTTATTAAATGTTTTTAATGTTGCAAACGTCAAAAATAAAATAATAATTATCGTTCGTGAAATAATCAAGCAAATATAATTCGAGTCATAAATTTAATTGGTAAAATTAACTCGGGTCAAAATTGACTCTTAAATTACTCCAGCTTCGCTGTCGTGATTTAAATATGTCAATTTTGACACTCGTTTGTCCGTTTCTACGCAACAACTATTCGTAAATTTTACCGATAAATTTATAGCTCTTATTATATTACTTATGAAAAATATGTTTTGAAAGGAATGTGAAGCTGTATTTTGCTTTGCACCCATATTATATGAAAAATTAATTCTTCAGGTCACAAAAGTAGAATTTATATAATTTTGGCTAATTGGGCAATGTCCGAACTCTGAATCCTCCTGACTACGAACTCTGAATGTGTACGCAGATGGATTTGAATCTGAATTATCAGAACCACAATCCCATAACGCACCAACTATTGAAGTATATTTTTTTGTACTTCCGGGAGTAAAACGTTTCTTTACTCTTTATTTTTAGAACCTAAGGTTCCTAATTTGATCCCAAGGGAATAGTTTTCATATTTAATTCCGTTGTCAAGGAATTTAATTAATTAATCCCGTTGACAAGTATATATGTGCTATTTGTTACAGATGAGTATCTGGTAAAATATAAATATTTTTCATAAAGAATAAGGATAATTACTCGACTGGTTTTATGAATAAGGTAGAAAATTATTCGAAATGCAGGCAATTTTATTCACAAATCCAAAGTTTCGGCACACACTTATGCCTTCATCAGGGGCTGCAACAACATTATTACAATCTTGTATTGTCAAAATTACAAAATTTGTTTTCTTTTAAACTATTATGCATTCATATGAGAGAGAAATGAAAAAATAGCGTATATACCACAGGACTAAACTACGTATACCTTATTATATCCCTCAGAAGTCTACTTATTTCCCTCACCTTCGGTTCATTAAATAAACTTCACCCTCAGGATTAAATCATGCACTTTAGTCTCGTAATTATTTTGTAATAAATAGCTACATGTACTTTACAGTTAATAGGACCGAAAGACATGCCATACCTATCTAATAAAATATGAAATGTTTCTTTACTAAAAACTGAAAACCTTTCAATATTGAATAATATGCAAACAGATCAAAACATAATGATTTGCCACACATTAATCTAAATATAAACAGATCGAAGCTATCGCTGAGCAGCACATTGATTTCGCGCTAATTCGTTACATAAGCGCTTAAGCTCAAAGCTCAGCAAGTTCCCCACATCCACATGTAAATATTCGTACGTTGTTTGAAACTCGGCGCTGATGCTGAGTGAAGCATTTTATCAGCGGCCGACATTCAAGTGTTTTGCCGTGATAACAATTGAAAGGACGATACGGCACCACACCACTTTATTACACCTCGTAAACCTGTTCATAGCCAACTAGATGGGAAAATTACACCACGATTGAGTGTTTGTTTTGGACAATAAATTAACATAAGCCGCGTTTATCATTGGATAAACATTATATTCAAGTGTTCTGAAATGTAAACATAAAACATTATTCCTTAGTCTACAACTATAAAAGAATAGTTAAAAAAAGAGCATCTCTCGTAGTCGATCACGTTATGTACTCAGCATAAAAAAGTATGAATAAAAAGCAGAATTGCTGGATTTTCAATCAAAAAACTTTCATTAACGGTATTTTCAGTTATACTTTTAAGTTTTTTCTTGCTAGTCACAATCTTACGGCTTAGTTTGTTTATTTTCTATTATTATGTGTATTTACAAATGTATTTTTTTTTATTGTTGTTGATGGTTTATATTTTTGACAATATTAGTTCTGAGGAAGGCCTCAGCAAGGCCGAAACGTTGACGTAATAATAAATATAAAGGTTTTTGACTGAAAATCCAGCAATTCTGCTTTTTATTCTTCTCCCTTACCAGTCACGAGTACAACTTATCATAAAAAAGTATGTTGTTTTAAGGTCTTAATGAATCTTCTTACTTAAAAAGTATGTTACTACAACTTCAATGTTAATATTAGAGTCCTGGGAAACTTTGATTTTAGTAAAGTAAACACAAACAGAAGCAAAATGCACGTAGACGAACCATGAACTCTCGAAGAACGTGGAATAATAATTATGTCAATATGTTTTTGCTAAATAATCGGTAGGTGGTTTTGGCTTAACGTAAATTTCGACGTCGATTCCCTGGCCATTTGGCATTAACTGGACAAACACTGCGGCGTTTAGGCGCTCCCCTCGAGAAGACTTGCTCAACACAGGACAGTAGCAGACGTGGCCGGCCCAGGAGCTGCCGTTTTATTTAGAATATCGCTGTTACTGTGACTGATGCCTAGATAAAATAAAGGACTGGTGAGCTCTACAGCACTTCTTACTGACGCAAATTGGCAAATTGAGTTCGGAGAACATGTGGTTCTAACAGGACGGTGCACCCGCACACACAGAATAATCGACAGAAGACATTCTGAAACAAGCTTTTCCCGGACGCTTTTGTTTTGGCGATTTGCACTAACCCGCGAGATTGCCCGATTTCACCGTTACAGGCTTCTTTCTTTGGGGGTTCTTCAAGTTACGGGTTTATACAAATAAGCCACAGACATTAGCGTTCCTAAAAGAGAACATCCGACAAGAAGTGAAGAATTTATCGTCAGAAATATTGTGAAACAAGTCCGAATGTGCAGCAACTGTGGCGGCGGCCACATGAACGAAATTTATACGTTTAAGTGAAGATAGTCAGCAAATAAAACCAATTTTTTTATTTACAAACACAGTTACTTAGTTGACATGAACGTTCAACAATATCTTATTCTTGTACTTTTAGTGTTATACCGTAAGTCCATTCTAGCCACATCCTGACTACGATCAAAAATTACATACTAAATACAAACATCTCAGAGCATTACATTAGATACATAATTGTGATATTATTATCAAATTATTAACATTGGGATGTTACATAGACAATGTTACTAAGGGTGGACTTTAGCAATCGCTAAGATATTAATAGGATTTATTGGGTAAAAATAGCTAGTAGCAAAGCAGGATGTTCAATTCTTGAAATGTTCTGGGAATTTTATTTTGTCAAGTGGACACTGCCTAAAGAAAACGAGTGATTTGATTACTTTTGCGCCACCTTGTACATTATCAATCAACCCAACCTTTGTGTTTACTCTTCACCAATTACCTCCCCACCCTCTCATACCGATACACTTATCCTTTGAATTCTCCATCACACTCCTCGAGACGCATCGTTAATGCATCGGCCGCACCACAGTACCACTCGGCTTGCCTTCGCCGCAGTTTGCACACTTGCACTTTGCAATGCAACTCAGCTGCAGTCGATCGATTCTCGGTTTAGATAAGCCCGCAGATAAGGCCGCGAGAACGATCAGTATTAGAACGAGGAGCACTGAAATTGGCGAATGGAGTGGTGGTGTGTGAGACGGTTGTAGATTTGATGAGGATGTGGATTGGTGGTTGCTAATTTGTTTGATATAAATTCTGATTTGAATGTATATATTTAGTATTCACATATAATCTCACATGTGCATTAATTCTTTCTGGAATTTTTTTGAGTGTCTTCCAAAAACGTCTTAATCGGCTCGAGTGCTACACGAGAGCTGATTACAACTTTTCTGGACATGAATTAATGCACGAGTGCAGATTCGGCAGAATCCTAATGACGCCGCTGTTCTATTTTGGAATTATATTTTCAGTAAAAACTTGAATTATTCTCTAAATTTGTGTTCAACATTAATAAATGTGTATTATATTTATATTATTAATTGTTTATCTACACTCAAAATGACAATTTAACCAATATTTAATTTTTTACAGTTAGTAGTAAACAAATTGCGCAACATTTTTATATAACCTGGTTAATACTTATTATTGTAATCAATTCTTCCGTTGGCTGTTATTTGTGTCATGCGATTTTCATACATACATACATACAATAAAATTTGAATTGTATAATAATTATTTATGTTATAAGGATCGTAACATCAATTATTATGGTACTAGCTGTGAAGATTTTAGACGACGTGAAGCCGAGTTTGATAACATGATGTGTACCATATAGTGATTGGTTACGATCCGTATTGCATATAAAATTTTATCTGCTGGCGTAAATTAGTCAAAAAGTAAAATACATTATTTGGTCCCTATTGAACAAAAATATTTAAACCTAAAAATTTAGGTATGCTGTTTTTTAAACTGCCTGTCTCGCTTCCTTAGCAGTGTTGTAACTTATCTAGATAATTTTATCTAGATAAATCATCTAGATAATATATTTTTATCTATTATCTTATCTAGATAATTTTTTTCTTATTTATCTATTATCTTATCTAGATAAAGTTACAAATTATCTTTATCTATTTTTTAAATATCATCTAGATAATAACTTTAGTAAAATAATTATAACCAACTTTTTTCAATTGTAATTTTTATTGAATTCAAATGTAATCAAACTGTGCAAGCAACGCATAAGCTTGCAACGATGCCGGCTCGCTAACTGGTACCGCTTATACTTTATAACATTGTCCTTTATATTTCTTTATATTATCTATAAATTATCTAATAATTATCTAGATAATAATAATTTATCTTTTATCTATTATCTAGATAATTTTTTCAATGGTTATCTATTATCTTATCTAGATAAATAAAAAGTAAGTTATCTTTATCTTTATCTAGATAAAAAATATTGTTATCTATTACAACACTGTTCCTTAGTAACTTAGTTAATTGTTGTTTCATTATGGTACTGTGTAGTACCATACTGGATTCATTATGGTACTTGGCCTATAATGGATGTTATTATGGTCCTCAAATTCAGGCTTATAATGTTGTCATTATGACACGCCATCAGATAAAAATATTACACGTTTACATGTAGTACATGTTTACATGTAGTCATGTAGTACAGTATGTATGCAGGTATGTATGTATTGATTTCGGGGTCTATAAATCAGTACTAAAGTACTGCTCCTCCTGACAAAATCAGTAGGAATAATTACTCTACCTGTGTGGTAGCTACACGTAAGTTTAATAGAGATCGAACTTGAATCTCTTAAATTATCCCTCGCAATTCTTGTAATAGTCCTGTCCAAAACTTATTATTCATGGCGCCGTCTTAACCGTGCGCGTTCTAAATTTATTTCCGTGATTTTCCTCCTGAGGCCTGGCCTGGCCCTAGAGCCGAGTCCGGGCAGAAGCCCTTGGCATTAATTCATAAAGATCTTTTTGTTGGTGTAATCTCTTTTGCGGAAATTTTAATGAGTAAATCTTATGGTAATGCTGGAAATAAAGGTGTAAAATTAACATAAAGTGAATTTTCCTTTTCATAAATTTAAATAGTGCAAATACAAAAAGAATTTTAATCGTTCTTATAACTCACGGAGACAATAGGATTTCTTTAACTTATAGCTGCCAGAGGTAAACGTAAACTTTCTGGACGTAGTGCAATGTTTTTGCTTCTAAATAATGGAAAATGTTTAAGTAGTTTAAATCTTTTTTCAAAATGCTTTGGTTTTACGTTATGAATGAAAATGTGCAGGAGAAAATATAAGTGAACTAGTTTTATTTCGTTTTGTTTTATTCGCATCTCCTGCAAAAATAAAAAGAAACTTCGCAATAAAAAACGTACTACCAATTCCCAAAGCTTTGTTCTGTACTACAAAAAATACTGTTCTATCCTCAATTCGGTTATCAGACTAGCTAACAAGAAAAGCATAACGGAATACGTTCTAAAATCAGACAACAAAACAAAAGCTACCTGGAATATCGTGAAACATCTTACAGGGAAAAACACCTCACCATCAATGGTATTTGATAATCCAATTGTTACAGCTAACGACTTCAACAATTACTTTCTGTCCAATGATGTTACTCAAACAACCGATCAAAAAGTAATATTGGATAGATTTCAATCTTCCCTCTTTCTGAGCCCAGTATCAGAAGATGAAACCGCAAATTGCATAAAGACTTTAAAAAACTCATACTCATGCGGCCACGACGGGATTCCAAACATAATAATTAAATCCAGTGCTCAACACATCACTAAACCGCTGTCCCATATCTTTAATCTGTCCTTTTCTACGGGCATTTTCCCAGAACAATTCAAGCATTCCATTGTTACACCCATTTATAAAAAAGGTGACGCTGCGAAAGTCGAAAACTTCCGGCCTATATCGCTTCTCAGCAATTTTTCCAAAATCCTCGAACGCTTAATGTATAACAGACTAATAAACTTTCTAAATAAATATAAACTCATCACAGAATGTCAACATGGCTTCCTGGAAAATAAATCTACAATTGGTGCGGTGACAGAACTTGTAAACAACATAATTAGTGACTTAGACAAAAACAATTACGTGTTTGTGATATCCAGTGACTTAACTAAAGCATTTGACTCTGTTTGTCACAAAACTTTACTTAATAAACTAGAACACAATGGTGTTCGTGGTGTTGCATTACAGTGGTTCCAGTCTTACCTAACTAACAGAAGTCAAACTGTCAAACTTCCAGATCCCGGAGGCACTAGTGATCCAGTGTATTCCGACATAGGTATAATTCAGCGGGGCGTCCCTCAAGGGTCGGTCCTAGGGCCACTTTTGTTTCTGTCCTACATAAACGACCTTCCTGAATCAGTGGGCAACACTTCTTGCATCCTCTACGCTGATGATGCCTATTTTCTACACTCTTGTAAGAAAGCTAATCTTGATCTTGAATTCCTCAGCAGTATAGTGAAAAACATTAACAATTGGTGTAAAATCAATAATTTGAAACTCAATATCGACAAAACTAATTTAACACAGTTCTACCTAAACTCTTCAAGTCGCCTATCTATTATACCGACCGATATCAGCATCACGCAGACAACCACTACTAAATGTCTAGGCATCATGTTAAGTAGTGATACCAAATGGTTCCCCCAGGTGAATCTCGTTGTTAATAACTTGAACAAATGCTGTTATTGTTTTAGAGTTCTCGCAAAACTGTTTGATGCTAACGCCCTACGATCAATTTACTTCGGTTATTTCTATTCCACGGCCAGCTACGGAATCTCGATTTGGGGTTCCTCCGCACTATTATCTGAAGTATTTACGGTCCAAAAGCGTGTAATCAGAATTATACTAAAAATAAACCCACGTGAGTCTTGTAGAAGCAAATTTAAACTGTTAAGAATATTGACAATACCATCCATCTATATTCTAGAAACCCTGAAATATGTAATAAACAATCTTGATAAATTTAATTTCGCTAATTCAGAATACAATACGCGATCTTCAAATGCTAAAATTACCATACCTACACATCGAACTAGTGCGTTTGAAAAAACTACAGAGTACATGGGGATTAAAATTTTTAACTCAATTCCCGTATCCTTAAGAACAGGTTCAAAGAAACTATTTTTACAAAATATTAAAAATATTCTTATAAACAAAGAATATTACTCAGTGCACGACTTCTTTGCCGATTGTGACAGTAAACAATTTGTAACACAACCTCACTTGTCATTGTAATTAGCGCAACGTAAACACACATGAAGTTAGTTGTGAGTGAGAACTACGTATTACGGCATTACCAATCATAATAATGTTCTTCCTATACCCTAGTTACTTCTACAAAACCACTATGTTACCACTCAATATGTCAAATAATCTTAACAATCAATTTTCTACAAATTTAGTTTATTATAATAGTGTATTTTAATGTATATGTACTAATTTTTAAAATGGTTACGTTTTTTGTACTAATTTAAGTCTTGATCTAAAGTTTATGTAAATCTAATTACTGTACATGTAATGTTTGTTTTCTTAAGGATAAATTGAAAAACAGCAAAAGCTGAATTTTATCCTTTGTACCATGTGTGCATAAATAAAGTATTATTATTATTAAAGTATTATTATTATGAATATACAATGATGATTATTCGCGGAAATACGTGAAGCAAGATTAAAGTCAGCTAAAAACAAACAAATGCATGAATAAACCATATAAATGTTAATGGGTCATTTAATTTAATACCGGATTTAAACATAAACATACATAATAACTCGCATATAAATCTGCTTTATTGAATTAAATTTCGTTTTGCGTTTTCTCTAATTAAACGGTACAAATTTCAATGCCAAAATTTGTATGGATTGATTTATATTTGTAAAAAGTGTACTCGTGGCTAATATAAATAGGTCAAATATTATGGTTTCAATTAACAAATATAAAACTAAATTTTATATCAGTATTATTACACAATCAAATGAAAAAAAATTTAGATGAGATTTGAGAACTAACAATATTATCGTATAAATTAAAATATACAGATTGTAATATTTTTTTGGTTCAACAATTCTTCTTCAGGTCAATTATATTAAATAAAACTAATTACAAAATGACAAATAAGTATTTTATAAGAAGAAAAATACATGGATCGCAAAATATTACATATTAAAACATTGCACATTATTTATCTGACTTAATAACCTTAAACTTAAACATATATTGCAAGGAATGCAAAGATGTAAAGAATTAATAATGTGGGAAGTCTCTTCAGAATTAATAATGTTCAATCAAAAGATTTATTTTGAACAAGACCTATCTTATAAGATTTATGTTTTAAGAACATTAATTTATTGTTAGTTATATTATATACATAGGTTTGACTAGGGATATATCTTTCACAAGTTCAATATGGGATATTACTCGTATCTGAATTAAATACAGCTATGAAACATGTAAGGTACAGATACTCCAAAAATATTACGCTATAAACGTAGTATTTTTTGAACAAGTATAGAGAATAGATACAATAATTATCAGATTTACACTTTTAACAAAAGCAGAAAATCTCCAGGATTTTTTAAAAATTAATTTAAGTTGAAAATATCTTAAATCACTAACTTACACTGTTTTACAAGAGTTATTTGATTTGATTTTACTGAAATCAATTTAGCAAAACGAATTTCAAATAAAAAAATCTGACCTGGCCATCACACAACCTTCCGCCGTATCTAGATTTTAAACAGAAATGTATACGTACAATCTGGTGCCCATTTAAAATATACAAATAAAAATCTAAAATATTCAAACACAGAAATTAGTATCACCTGAATCGAAAGATTCATTCACACGAAAACTCTTCTGTGTTGAAACAATCCTCCGTTCAGTTACTACATTTAATAGCTTACTTATGACTTATACCGCTAGTATGCCAACTTGCAAATAACTTTTCCTCTTATTCATATTACAAATAAATACTATATTTATTCAAATTTATAGAAATTTTTGACACTTAATCTTTTCAATCTTCAAAAAATATCACTTCCGGTGAAGATATTTGTACCAAAATCTAATGAGCTCTTCCTATTCGTATACAATTGTATAATACCAAATATCAAAATTTTTGGGTAATTCGTATTTGAGTTATCCGACAGACGGCATCGGCCCGGACCACACACATACACACACACACACGCACACACACACATACATACATACAGACATCATCGGGAAACTATCAAAAATGAGTTGTAAGGACCCTAATTCGTGCTCATCCACTAAAAACTCACTACCCGATTTTTTGCATGATTCCAATACCTTCCTTTACAGGTAAGCGGAAGGTAAAAATCAAATGATATCAAATAGGATCATGACAGCTCAATCTGATTTGTCGACATGTTGGGTGAAAAAACGTTGATATTTCAACCAAACGCAAACATAAAATCACATTAGAATTTTGTTTTTACTCCTCATAGCTTAAAAACAGTCTACAGTAAGATAGACAAACATGATTTTGCACACTTGCATGTCCTTTTTTAAAAAGGACTACTTGTCTGTTCCATTAAAAATAATTATTTCTATAATGCAAATAGACATCCAGACTAAAATAACATTGCCGCCGGAGCAAAAAATAACAAAAAAATGAAGAGTAGAATTTTTTCTCTTAACAAAAACAAAAGTACGTCGGGGTATCAGGTGCTAAGTTTGTTTGCATGAGCATTCGCTTAATTTATATGGAAATTGTAAAAATGAAAAGTAGAACAGTCACGTGCGACTATTTTAGGTTGGCTGTGCTCAGGCGTAGTAGGAAAATGAACCTTCCGCTACAAGTAATTGCTTTTTTACCCTCTCATGTACTTTTCATATTACTTGACACGCTAGATTCAAGCGCATATCCCATGCGCGGTGCCTGTACAGACACTTTACATGCTTTAATAAGGCTCTGCTTAGGAAACGACTGTTTAAGCGTGATTTATTCGTTCTTGTTAATTGATTTTTGTGCTTAGGTATTGTTTGCCGTTATACGTCTGAGTGATTGAGTGAATGAGGTTATGTTAGGTTAGTATTAGATATAATTGTTTGTAAACGACAAATAAATTACACAGTTTACTGCAAATTGATGTTATATGCTAGTAAAATACAGTGTTATTTTAGAAGATTTTGTTTCGATTTATCATGTATCATACCTACAAAAATAATAACAAAATCTCTTCAGTTCATATTGACTAGCAAAACATATTTAACAAAATTAAACTTTTAATATGGAGTTAATAAAACATTTTATTTATATTAAAAATGTATTATGTCATTGCTAAAGCATGAGGTAGGTATTTAACCGGTTTCATTGACCATGTGCTATTTGCTATTTGCGAAACAAAATGGATCTATAAATTTTGCAATAGTTATTTACGAACCAAATGCGGGAAGATTTTGATCCCACATGAGCGGTCTTTTGAAACACGAGCGAAGCGAGGGTTTTATTTACGCGAATGCTGGGATGGTGTCTTCCCGCAAGAGGTTTGTACAATGTTTTTTGTAACGAATAAAACTATAATCAAATACATTCAAATTGTAGTCTGATCATTAAATTTGAGGATACGATGTTTTTTCTACTCACTACTGCTCACTACTACACCGACAGATGGTGCGCTGCACACAAGTTTTATTTTTAAATATTGGCGGTATTCGGTGGTCTTCACTAATTATAATTTCAGGAAGTAACACTTTATAAACTAAATTTTATTATTTTTAAGATGATTTTACTCTGAAGTGTCTAGAAAAGCCAGTGTTATTTGCATTTTTCCTGATTGACTGCACTGGGAAATTTAAATTTCCGATTGTCAATTGTGTTTTTAATATGTCATTTCCCAGGTGATGAGTACAAAAAATCAATTTCAATATAGGTGAATAATTGCACTTTCTGTTTAAATTTTTGATTAGGGCATTAATATTAATCAGTTATATTTATGTAATATTGTTTAACGAACTGTTCAATTAAGTTTTGTCATTATTATAAGATAATGAGGTCAGTTTAGTTAAAATAATAACTTATGGTATAAATTTAAAATGAACTAATGAGTATATATTACCTATGTGTTAATAATTTCTTCAAATATTTAAATTAAATGTCGCTGCTACGGTTGTTAATAATTACGCATACTTCACAAAAATTACAATATTTTTTTTAAATCATGACAGAATCTTCAAAGAATCCATTTATGAACAGGACATCTGGAACTAAAAATCTTGGGAAAACTAAAACACAACATTTTTAAAAAGAATTCTGTACTTAGTGGTAACTGTAATTGTGCAGCGTTTCATCCAAATTAAATATGAATTCTGAATGAACTAAATAAATATTTATCATATCTTTTATTGATAATTTGAGTAGCAGCACAGATTATTAACTCGCTAATACAAATATTTCTGCGTTACAAAAATTCATGTGTAGTCATAGTTGTAACTGCTCCACAGGAAAATATTCCAGTGGAGTGTTACACCCAAACTAACTGAACATCTTTATACGAGTATGAGCAAAAATAAAAATACAAAAAAAGTTTTACTACTGTGTTAGTCTACCGTTTTTTATTAGAAAGCAACTACCTACATATTTTTTTTAATAAACTTTAAATCTTTAAAATTTCGAGTATCTTTACCGTACGTATACAGTAAAATTATGGCATAATGTTAAATCGCAACTACCTTAGAAGCGCTTAGAAGTCAACGATGTGTGATTGTTATGTTTACACTTCAGGAGGCCAAAAATTGTATTTAACTTTAAATTTCAACTATCGTACCTAGGTAAATATTTTTAAAAAGTGGGTCAACTCATATGATAATAATATAGTTTAATACATATTTCCAAACTAACCATAAACCAAAATATCATAAAACCAGCTTCAATTCCCACAATAACTTTAACCCTATAAAACAAAATTCCTTTATGCGCCATAAATCCGTTTGATCGTCGCTGAACGTATGCACGAAAATTCTTAACTTCTCGTGCGCGCAATTTAATTAAAGTGCACTCGGTGCAGTTGGCGACATTAGCTGATTTTTATTAGCGCATTCTTTCTTTGCAGTCAGATTGCTCCTCTTTTTGCCCTGTTTTTGATTATTTTTTGTTTGGAGTGTTTCACTTGCACGTGAGGTCAGGGGCGGACTGGCCATAAGGTGATGATGGAATCAATATACTGGATAGGTAAAAACAAAAAGAAAATGTGCCTCAGGCGTAGGGATTTTCCCCTTTTTCAACGAATTTGTGTGAAATATTTGGTGTTATGTTTTGTTCTCATCTTATTTTATCTCTCTCGGTAGCTGTGTGATGTTCTGCGTAAGTAAACGAAGGACCAGTGTCGTTTCTTCCAAAGTTGCTGCGACGGCTATAAAGCCCATTTTACATTGAGCACGTACAATAGGCAACTGTAATCTGCAAGGCACGGTTGCTCAAGAAAATTACTGAAGAAATTTTTTTCATTTTACATTGATCTTGAGCAATATGCAATTGCAAAATATATGAATTTATTTACAACTTCATACGTCAACTTAACCTCTATATTTCTTGTATTATTGGCGTCGTAAGTTTATTACGTAAAATGTAGGTACCTGATACATGAGTACTGTCTAATACAATTTTATTATGAATTGCCTTGCAAGTTTGCAAGAGTTAGAACAGTTGAATTTCATACAACCCGTTGCGGACAAGATTGCATTTGCCTGTTAAACGTGCAATTTCTGTATTACAATCATGCAATACTACAGCAACTTGTTGAAAGTTGCGATTGCATCTACAATATTGCTCAGTGTAAAATGGGCTTACGGTCCGATTGAGAGGTAGATCAAGCTTTGCACAAATTTTTGTATAATTTAATAAGTTTCCGTCTGCGGCGCTATTTTCTCATGCTCAGGCCAGTAGGAGCTGATTAGCGATTACTGTCCGTGTATCGAATGTTGACTGATACAATATATAAGAGGTAACTTCCCAGTAACTCGTTCAAGTCGTTAAAATCCAATACCTACACGAGTAATTTTGAACATTGAATAGCTGCAAATTAAGCAACTTGTTCAAGTATCTCTCTGAAATCAGTGAAATCGTAGTTTATTTCAAGAGGGATGTATTAAATTTTGAACATTGAATAGCTGCAAATTAAGCAACTTGTTCAAGTATCTCTCTGAAATCAGTGAAATCGTAGTTTATTTCAAGAGGGATGTATTAAATATTTTTGTTACTAGAAACAAACGATGGAAACACTACTAAAAAATCTGCCTGCGCTTAGTAAAAGAGTGTAAGTGTTATTTGTTATAGTAAATTGAACTGCTTTTTTCACTTGACTGGCATCATAACTAAAACCGATGATGGAATTAAATGCCAATATTTGTCTACACCACTTGAACAAGTTACTGGTACCGTGTAAAGTCGCCTTTAGAACAGTTCGGCAACTTATTACTCGCCTGAACGGAACTGACCAAGAAAAAATCCAAGCTGATAATATATGCCCGGTCTATTAATATTGTATACCAATTTGAAATTCCTAAGTTCAGTCATCTCTTATTTCGCGTACTGTACTTGAAAGCCCGGTAAAAATTTAAGTTTCAGTCCGTCCCTGCGCGAGGCCTGACAGGGGTGGAAAGCGAGTAGTGGTGTGTTTATCAAAGGGGTGGAACACCCCCGGAAGTGGGTGGGCAGATAGCAAAGCTTGTTACCACTTCCGGCTGATATTAATTAACATGTGTTTAAATGCGGTGAAGTTGGCGGTGATTTTGTGATAAGTGAAGTCGGACTTTTTTGTTTCTGTGGCGTAAAGTGAAATTTTATCAGATTTTTTTTACACAAAAAAATTAGTGCTTGTTTTGACTTTTATAATTACTTTATACCTGGTAGGTACTTTATTAGGGAAGTGTACATCTATACATTTCTCAATAACCTACTTTTTATTATAATAATAAAATAATCTAAATCATAATTAAAAATTGCTTAATTATAATATACAAATATAAAAATAATAATAATAATTTCTGTAGCTCGCATGGATATAGTTGCAGACACCATTTTGTATATTAATTATTTATTCCTAGTTTGGGATTTTTTTGACTATGTGTCCTTAAAGATAAAAGTCATACATGGTCTGCTCTATAAAATATAATATTGCCCATAATTTAAATAATAATAATAATAAAAAATATTCGATAATAATAATAATAATAATAAGAAGAAATGCTATGGCTATTGAATCATGAGAAAGCCTGTATCATCTACATCAGGCTTTGCTCATCTTAAAAATTATTTTGTCGCACATTGCTGTGTAGGTAGATATATTTTCTTTTCTTCTACTCGTATATGCTATTTATAAACATTTGTTATATATTAATACGTTTCGCTTCTTCGTGACCTTTTATCTATTCTCGTTTATTATTTAATAAAATCGAGTAGACTGGGTGTAGGTTGCGTAGGCTTATAACTTGTTCCTTTGTACCAATTCATAAATGTTTTATTTAGTTAAAGTTTCTTTTCAATGGATGCTTGAAAATAAAACGTTTTCGAGTAATGATGGTGCCTGAAATAAATGCGATCCCAAATGTATTTACTTTGAAAGAATGTTGGTTTGGTTGTAATCTATTTCAGTATTTTAATGAAAACTTTTAATCATAGATACAAATTTAAATGAAAGCTATTTTATTATTGTGTATTACATACCTACTAGCTGACAATTATTATGTCACAATATTTTATACCTGAATACCGGACATGAGTAAACGACACTAAATTATTATTATTATCTCCTGAACTGTACTTAAACATAATAATTACATATCTTTGACCTCTATTGTAGTTGCCATTTTTGCTGCATGGTAAGAAACACGAATTTTGTTAGCTTTTAGAAGTTATTAAAAAAACTTATTTTGTAATAAAATGGAAACCTACATAAACGCTAGTTTACAAAAGTGCGACAGGTTTTATTTTACAACGTGAGGTTTTATATGAGAGTACGACGCAACCTATTTATTTAAAATTTCGTATTTTTATGAGGTTAAGTGAGATGCATTTGCCATTTGCACTAAAATTTCTTATTTTAAAGTAGCCTTGAAAGAACTGCTAAGAGATAGCGCCAGTAAATATCACATTTAACATGAATCTGTTTTATTTATTTCAAACTCTATTAAACTATAGATTATGTAAAGTAGCATTTATGTTGCCTCTCTTTTTATTAGAAAGAACCTTTTTTTAGTAACCACTGAAAGCTAAAAAATTCTGGTTTTTTGCTGCATACGAGTGTGGAAACATCATGGCCATGCGTAATGACAACTACCATAGCCGTCAACGATGTGTGATTGTTAAGATATGTCTCGTCTCCACCAAAGGATCATAGACCAACTTTTGTGTTTCTGTTGCGTGTTTCTTGAAATGTTCTTAAGTTCCTGTTTGTTCCTATAAGTTGCTCTTTGTTACCGTAACAAAACCAAACGTTGCGCTGTGTCCATGTTAAATATCAAAGAAAATGTAGAAACATGTGTAAACAAATTTGAGTTGCGTCGTTTTATTCCTTTGGTGGACACATAAGTTGTCACTAGTTATTGTTTGTCACAGGTTTTAGTTTGGGTCTAGAGACTATGTTGATTCAGTGACAAAATGTTTATTTCTGTTGCTTCCGGTTTCTGTTCTTTGGAATCAATGGTATCATACGCACCAACACAAGGTTTTTCAATGTTGCTTACATAATATCTACCTTTGTTATCACATCAGGAGGCCAAACATAATTATTTCATACCTATTTCATCAGATGTCACTAACTCACCATCAGATACAAATTTTAACATCTTTTAATCTCAACAAAAATGAATCATAAAATTAGTGTGCTTCACGTACTCAAACTGTAAACACTGTGATTTAATTCTTTTAGAAACATAAAACTTATAATTGACATGTAACTTAGATGCATCAAGGCTGATGATGGTTGCCGTTTTAAACTTTAACATAAATATTTCATACCTGTAGTTCTGTGGAAAAGTGTGTTTGCAGATTTAGACCATAAATGTCCATTCTTGATTTCTTTGAAACTACTTTAAACCCTTGGTAAATAAATAACTAGTTTCTACATCTCTATATTCACTTATAAAAGCATCTGACTATAAACATACTCTCTAGGTTCTAATTCACTGGTCTTGAATAATACTCCCAATTTATCAATCCATAAAACAACGAAGAACCCAACAATGAGCACTCCTCCACAAAATTGACCGAGCGGCAAATGGCGACCACTAACGCAATTAATAAACTCTTCTCCGATCGCCGCTTCGCTGGTAGGGCGTATTAAGTATACAAATTGTAGTTGTGAATTGTATTGTATCCGGTACAATAATTCCGTGGCGGCGGCGACGGCGGGGATAAATCGTGAACGGGTTGTATCTGCGGAATCTGGTTTTAGTTATTGTTGCGCATTAATTAAGCAGCGCACCTGACAAGTCCACAATGTTATCGCGCGCTTTCCTGCAATTTGTCAGTTTTATCACGAATTCCGAGTGCGGGGATTCCAGAAGCGTACGAAGTGGAGAACGTATTAGTTCTCGATGAGATAGGGGAGGAATACACCTTTACTCCGAGAGGAATTTCAAGACAAGAACTTTTATATCTTACTAAGGTAATAATGGTTCTTATGACATTGTCCGTTTCATTTTATCTTAACACTTGACAGCAGTAAAAATAATTTTAAGGTGAAATGTGTGTAACGATCCGAAGGTTCTTTTGAAACAAAATATCATTACTTTTATAAATGAGATTTATAATAGCAATGACAATAATTCAAAATGTAATAAACCTATAGAAATATCAAATTTATTTTATAAAAGCATTATTTTCTGATTCGTAAATATTATGATATATTTTAATTTACGAGTAAAAACTGTTCTGAGTGAGCAATGTTATATATTACTTACCGGTTAAGAATAAAACATTAGGTAGGTACTCAATTTGCCATTTATCTAAAATCACTTTTTGTTTTGTGGTTTCTCGCCAATAGAAATTTCTGTATGCAAACAATAATCTGCAGCTAAGAAACGTGCATAAATTTGGAAAAATTTCTTAGATAAGTTTGGCATTTATTGTTTACAACACTTGCCTATGATTCGTGTAATAAACTTTCATTCTTTTGAATAATTCCAATCATTAATTAAATAAATACTTTACATAAATTTGGCTGTAATTTGGCTTGTGGTTAAGTTAACGTATATATTATTCTAAAAATGACTGTTGTGTTTCAACTTTATCTATACTCTGTTCCACAAGAGGTTGCATTAAAATATCACAGTCAAAGTGGTTTTTTGCGTCATGATTGGTTCTCGAACATAATGCTTAATTTGAAAACTAAGCGTAGAATTATGCATACTCTGAAGATCTTACCAGGAAGTACAAAAGCACCTGTTTTCCTTTATTGAAACTTTTCGACAAACTGAGTAGGTATAAATGTGTTTGTGAATGATTGACTGAATATTAAACTTGCTTAGGTATGTCTCGTGTAATATGTAATTATGTTATGCACTTCATTTTCATTAATGAGTATCATTATTTGCCAAAACAAACTCTTGATTTTAATGTGCACGAAAAACTTAGAGTAGGTAGACACACATCCACATGGACACCAAACTTACGTGGACAGAAGCAAAAAGAAAAAAAAGGGTCTAATGGAACGAACTCGTAGAAGTTATGCTCTCAAGTTGATTAATATACTATTTTTGCTACTTTACCTTTTAGAGATAATAAAATGCACTCCTATTTCAAACAATGCGTACCTAACTAAAAGATTTAAAGAACATTCTTTGCTAGTTTTTTTTTAAATCAAACGTTTAAGAAAAGTAAGCACCTCCATATACTCCCAGTAAAGTAATTTTCTCATCACCATCATCATCTTTAATTTTTATTGAATAATAGAGAACAAAATGCGTCCCTATTTCAATCAATACATAACTCAAAGATTTAATTAAATTTTTTTAATAAAACGTTTAAGAAAAGTAAACATCTCCTTAAGTGGAATAATGTTCTCAACATCATCATCTTTAATTTTTGTTGAATAATAAAGAACAAAATGCGTCCCTATTTCAAACATTGCGTACCTCAAAGACTTAAAGAACATTCCTTGCTTGTTGTTTTTTAATCAAACAAAATGGCTAGTTAGTCTTCAATCACGCATTTAGTGATCACTCTGAACTCCACGAATCAACCCCTCCGTCTAAGAAAAGTAAACATCGATTTGGTTTATTTGGTTTGCGGCAGCCGAGGTGTAGTGGAATCAATGTAATCAGTAACTGATTGCAAAAAGCACAGCACTGCACTACTGCGCTCTAATCTCTAAGTCGTTTTCCGAACAAGTCAACAGCTCCAGCTGAAACCAAAGATAAATGTAATACGATTGCTTGCGCTGGAGCTATTTTGTTCACTAGAGGAGCAAAGCTCTTACTTGGGGCTGCTGCTGCTATTAAGAGGAGTATTGCTCCAACTTCGAGGATGTTATTGTTCTAATTATACGAGTGCTGGAGCAGGGATAAATAAATATGTCTGGTTGTTCTCGTTGTTGGTTTTGTTTGATATATGAGTTGCTGTATTGTTTTGTTGCGTCGTAATAATAATACTATCTGTTTATTTTCAACATACATACCTATCTATGACTCCATTCACGAAACTTGATTGTAGTAGCCACACATGTGGTGAGTTATCGGTTTATTTGATCGTGTGATAACCTGTCGTCAACTCGCAAATATTCCTATTTATCGTTAAGTTAGTGGAGAGTAGACCACAGGCAAAATTGTTTTATTTATCTATACCACCTTAAACTGAAATGTGTGCTTGACTTCATTCGAACCTAAATTTTTAGAGCCATAATAATTGGTCACTTGAAACACTAGATTATCCACTCTACCTATAGGAAAATGTCATGTAAATAAGATTTAAACTAAAAAATAGCCAAACCAAATTGTTAACTTTTTATCTTTGTTGGTTATTTTATCTCTTAGGTATAAGGTTTATTTCTAAAATAGTATACCTTATGCTATAGAGCATAAAGAAAATATTATGGTAATACATCGCTAGCTGCTAGCTGTTTCAAACAGAAGGTATACTTACATTTCGGTTTGTTTCTAAGATAAGTACCTATCTACTATTATTATTATGAACCAAAACATATGAATTGGCACAAGTGATGGATCATGTTTAAGATGTGATATATTCTAAATGTATCTAAAGAATAAATGCGTTATAAACTATTCTTACTATATAATATAAAATTTAATTTAGAACAGTAGATCCTGAAGGTTATTTGAGTGGTGTACAAATGGATACTATATTATTAAAACATTTTTTGTCATCCTGTTCGCAAAACAACCTTCTTCGTGGCTGTTTTGCGTGCGCAAAGTGGATCATTTCTTAATTATACGCCGTGCGAAAAAGTAAATTTTTCCGCACTTCATTCTCACACGCTTCTATTTTGCGCACGCATTTCCGTATAGTTAAAAAATTGAGCCACTTATTTGCACACACAAAAACAATCACTTAAAAGGTTACCTACTTTGCGTGCAGATATGACAAAAAATATCATATGCAACTTGTGCGCAAAGGCAACTAGAGCTCGGCTACGTTGCAGCCCTCGCCGTGAGCGACTCCGGCTGCAACTCGCGCAATTGCCTACTTTGCGCACTAGATACACAATAACTATTTTTTACAAAGTCTATTCAAAAAGATTTATTTTTCAAATCCTAGATCGGCCTTTCCTACAATACTAATATAATATAAAATACATTAATGTTTTTCCTTGAATTAGTGAAAACCAGAATGCCTAGGAACAAAAATTAATTTAAATATGATTACTGAACTAAAATAATGTTTAATTGCTCTACGCAATAATATAGTACTCGGTACCTACGCAATTTTTGAAAAGAGCAATCCATTCTTAATCGCTCCAGTTTCATCCATTAACCATTACTTCATCAAAAAACCATTTGAAATTCAATTAAAGCAAACTGGAAAAGTTTTTCTTTGCACGTAATTATCATTGTAGAACACAGAACAGAAAACAACAGCGAGAATAAACTCAGAAGTCCCTAATCAGTGGCATTGTCCACGTAGCTACACCTCACTGTTCAATGTTCTGTCTTCAGTGTCCAATTCCAATCCGGTGAAAACTCAGCCTCAGGCAAAGTTGAAAGAAACTTCGCCACTTTCGCACGCAATCACATTAGCGTCTTTGCGTGGAACAATGCGGACCGAGATGGGATTATACTTAATTAATACTAAATGTCGTTAGCTGGGAAACTTTCAATAGGATAAAGACGACCTGATTTCCTTCCAAAGGGACGGTTTGTTCCTTACGCGAAGAATAAAGACTTGATTACATTTGTCACATGACTCAAATTTACCAGACATATTTTAAAATGACATGACAAACTTTTAAATAATCTAGAAGTACCTATATATGCGGATTATAATGCATTTTTTCTACGCCTGTTTCTGAAAGTTCATTTTTCTACATTGTTTTTAATGTTAAAAGCAGCTGTTTGTCTCAAATGTGTTGCAAAATACCTAAATGTGCGTCAAAGTCCTTTGTGAGTCCTGTAAAGATTAGGTAGGTAGGTATACTCGTATATACATACCAGGTGTTTGAAATCTGTTATACAGGCTGGTTTTGAAGCTAATGTAATAAATTTATGGGTGACATGTGTAGATTACGAAACAGAAAGAATTTTTTTAAATCTCAAAATTAACATCCACGTTTCCCAGTCAAAAATTTGTCGTTGCCACTGCCACTGGATGGAGTAATAATTGTTTCATTAAAAATAATTAAATTTTGTTTGTTTATTTTACTAGTATTATGAAATTTAAGATGTTGATTACCTATTTCTATTGTTTGTGTATCCAGTGAAGTACTACAAAAAATGTTGCAGGTAAACTACCCTTAATTTTTCGAATTTTTAATAAATTCTTTCTGTTTCTGCCCTTAAATTTATGACATTAACTTCAAAACCAGCCTGTAGGAAAAAACAATGTTAATTTTCAAATATTTCTGTAGTTAGTGACCTATTCGTTTTAGAGGAAAGTTGTAGGTAAATATAAAAGTTGGTCAGAATAAAAAACTACACAATGAAAATTTGCTCGATAATATTGCTTTGTTAGTTCTCGCGAAAAACGCAAAAGAAAATAGCCATATTTTGCATTATTTTCGATTATTTTAGTGTACCATGAAACAACTTTAAAGTGTCTCATTTGTGATAATGTAAAGAATATATAGGTATGTACTGATGATGAAAATATATAAATATAAATAAATAATCATAGAAATATTATTCTTGTAAATAATAAATTATAATGCTCTGTATCCCTACTCGTATAAACCCGATATAAACCTATAATGAATTCACAATATATAAGTAATTTAGATGCAAAGGTGTAATCTACTGATACTGAAAAATTCATGAAGGTCAGGAAGATATTTCAAAAATATGGATTTTGTGATTTGTGTTTTACATGTTCCTATGCTCGCCGCTGAACTGCGATTAAGGTCTTGATATATTCAAGAAGGTCTTAGGTACAAGAGGATCGTATTTTAGAAATATGCCGCAAGATAACAAGGTAAATACATTGCAGAATACACAAACGCAAGAAAATTACAATAGTAATAAACTTGATATTTTCAAGTACCAAAAAAGAGAAAAACTACTGAATAAATATGATGAATAAAAGTTACAAAGTTTTAAACGCAAAACTGCAAAATTTTGCTCCTGCCGCAATAAGTATTTCAAATACTCTACAATTATTTAAATCCATATGAAAAATAATTCAAATGATTGACATGAGTTTAAAAATGTAAATAATTTTAATGTTATTAACAAAAGTATAATATAATTATTATATTCGTTATTATTCATTAATTACATTTGAACGATATCATATTGCGGTTTTATTTTGTGGAAAATTGTAATTTCATTTCATTAATTTCATTTACAATTTGCTGTAAAAAATAAAAATCAATGCATTTATATATAAATTTGTTTGATTGTTGTATTAGTATCATTATGTTATAATCATTCATAAATAATTATAGATATATTATAGTGAAGTGAAACTATACCGATATTGCAAATAAAATACCGTGTTATTTGAAAGAAAATGTTATAATAATTATTATAAATTATCTTTAGAAACACTACTGTACCCACAGTCTTGTTTTTTTACCAAATTTTTTTAATAAGGAAATAATATTGACTCAATTATTTTCACATACAAAAATATTTGCACCAATTGCGCGGAATTATCTTTTAAAATAGGTACCTAGTAAGAACCTAAAATTTTAATACATTTTATTTTTATTCATTAATTAATAGGTAGGTATATTAAATGAGAGGAATAAAAATTAATTATTCAATTTTTATTAATTATTTTTGGTTTGTTGGCAAAAAATTTGTGAAAATAAAAAATATGGATTCCAGGTTTTTATTTCTTCTTCAAAATTATTTTATAAAAAAAATTCATGTAAGTACCCCATTACAATCAGCATAATAGAAGAAATTTAATGAAAAATACCATGTGAGAACAATTTTAGTGTAAACGCAATCAGTAAAGTAAATAATACATATTAATTTATGTTAAATACATACAAATTGTGGAATATATGTTGTATTTCTATTGCAAAAAAATTATAATAGAGGCGGTGCCATAACTATTTTATTAGCCTGTCTAATTTCAAGCATTTTAATTGTGCATATACATAATCTAACATCGTAATCGGCATCTCCTGTTTTACATGGGCCGATAAATTATATTATTGGGCAGCACGCAAGAAAATTTTAGGAAAGAACTAAAATATACATGTGAGATTATAAAAGTGACAATATCTATATAAATTGTTCAAAAAGTTAAGAAACCCTCGTACAAAAGCTTTGACTGGTAACTAATTTTCTTTTCTGTGCGAAGTGGAGTACTGGCTGAAACGGAACCTCCTGAATGGTCCCTACCAACAAGTAGTGTTTTAAAACTCAGCATTGTAAATCTCTAAAAGAATTTAAATCCTCCGCAGATCAAAATCCCATCACAGTCTGCATTTACAAAGCAAACACCATAACTCTCTGGTTCGCAATCCATCTCCCGTTGATTTATGCCTAGAAGTGTACCACCTACCTCCGTCTGTACAGCCACCGCGCATATTTATATTAATATTCAAACCACGGAGCACTTTGTATAAAATGCTATGCTAATGCTGAAAATAAAGGTCGCGTATTGCAAAGGTCTGGCCCTTCGACCATATATAGGAATAGACAAACAACGCAAGCCTTTGTTGTAAAGCAAAGTACTAGCGTAGCGGTGTGAAGAAGAGTATGACCTGCAGACACCTTGAAGCGTTGCAGTTTGCCTATTTTCATTCACTGTTCCATGACAATAAACCAGAAGTTAGCAATGTGCAACACTCTAACGTGTCCTCACCTCCTTTCCCCGCCTATAGCTGCTGCTCACCGCTACCGTAGTTCTTGCCTTCACAACATTGTATACTACAGCATTGAGTGTTATCTGTCTATACTTATATATGGTCGAAGGTTTCGTAGAGGCCAGACTTTGCCCCTTCAGGTGGCTGGGTTTTAATTCTTACAGGACGGAGTGTAATTCGTATCTGGGTAATTATAGAACAGTTTGTTCTACTGCAGGACAGGGGAGGGTTATTAATTATTGTCAAGGTGGCAGCAAGTCTAGAACTAAAACTTATTTTGTGATGAATTATGAATTAGCTTGTTAAATTTAAGGTTATGACTATAAGGTAGTTGTTGTGGTACTGTTGTACTACTATAAGATGGAGATATAGTATACCAACCGAGCTGTATACATTAGAATTATAATATAATCTGGTTTTAGGTGATCCGAGGAGCAGCATTGTATAAATTTAGGTGGCAGTAGAATCAAAGAAATAAATTTGCTTGAAACATTAATTTATTTTGGAACGTTTCGGCGCCGAAACGGCAACCATCATCAGCCTTTTACAATTATTTTTATTACATGTTCTTATTATAATTTAATTGTTGTAGTTACATAGTATTAGGTACACATTATTGTTTATCGTTTGAGGGCGAAAAGCACCCATTATAATATGTAGGTATAGAATTTGAGATGAAAGAAGTCTGAAAAAGGTCAACATTAATATGTAAGATTTAAGTTCCGCCCATATTATCATATTCAATAAATAATAACTGAACTTACGTTACAATAACATAGTGTTGAGTGGAATGAGCGACGCTTTGCTGCATGTCGTAACTTTCTCGAAACAATATGAATTTTTGAAAGACAAACATGTGTTCAATCCATACCATTAGACAATGCAAGTACAACAAAGATAAATATATACGTCGTTTGTTTCATGACACAGATGAACTTTTTTCTTGATGCACAAAAATATTATAAAAACAAAATATAATCTAGATATTTATTTACCAATGGAACAGTTTTTAAGTGAAGCTAACGGTTAGGTACCAAAATAAAAGCTTCCACGGATACATCGGATAGATACATACAGAAAAATAAAACAAATTTAGTAATAACAGTAGGTAAATTTAAAATATAAATTTTACATTACATCTTTGAAATAAGTATGTAGTTTCAAGAATTATGGCCCTATATTATCCATCTCTGGTTCCTACTACATAATACCACAAGCACAAGAGTTAAATAGTTTCAATTTTCAGATAAATTTTATGTCGATTAAGCTATTATTGGTGGACTGGTCCACATTTGTGGCATTGAGTTTTATGCTTGAAAATCAATAAATAAACAAGTTTTTTATAAATTGAGAACGCCGCTTGAACGTATAATAAAAGACGGGGCTTGTAACCATCTATCCCAAAAAAGTAATAGCGGTTATTAAAACTCACGTTTTGGTAGACGAAAGACGATCAAACCTTTCACAAATAAATCTTTAGCCGTAATGAAATCAAAATTCGAGCATGTTAACTCTTCATTAGTGTAACGGTGTAACCCATCTTTAGTTGTAATAATTAGTTTTCAAAGGAGAGAAACTTCAAACAAACCAAACCAATGTAACACATAATAATATGTTAAAACCACGAAGTGTAATAAGATAGGAGTTGATTTTGTATGTTCATACATGTCACACAATTTTACTCCGAAACAATCAAATTGGGTGGGGAGAGAGGGCCGCAGTGAAGTTAGTGGCGAGTTGTCAGTTTAAAATTTAAATAGATATTACCTCCATTATCTCTATCATAGGTATTTATAAACTTTATTTACGAGGTTTATATTATTTTTACATAATAATAACATGTTATGAATTAATTTTGACGAGTCTGAAACGTCAAAATAATTTTAAAACTAATCTAGTCCACAACTGAATAAATCTTTATTTAAAATTGATTTTACTGATAAAAATAATAGTTTGAAACGTCAATATGGAATAAAGAAACTTAATATAAAATCCAAATTAAATTTAATATTCTTTTAACTTCTGACTATGATGCCCTCTCCCTCCAATTTATTTGCTTGCGGCGTAAAAAAATTTGACACGGTCAACAATCGAGTGTCATCTCCTGTCTTTATTATACTTCGTGGTTAAAAACACACGTATTCTTTGAAGTAAGAAAGGCGGTGGTATTTTAAAGAAAGCTTTCACACTTTATTGTTTTTTGCAGGCGTGACGAGTGTACAACGTTTCGAACAGCAACCAACCTACACAGAAGTGAACCCGGGTCAAAATGCGCTTCTCGTGTGCAAAGTGTACAACAAGAAGGGCTCGTGTTCGTGGCAGAAAGACAACAAGGTAAGTGAATACAAAGCAAGTAAATTACATTGTCGAAGGGCGTCTTTCGCTTGAGATTGAGGTTATAATATTATGTGTTACGCGTGTGGATAGTTATTGCAAAAAATATAATATGAATATTAAAAATGTGGGACAAAAATAAAATAGTGTATTATGATACAGATGTATTTTAATGCACGTACGAAGAGTTTAAGAGCGCGACGCGAAGAGGAGTACTTTTAACGTCGTAGTGCTTTAAAATCACTCACACACGTTTTTCATACGCTATTTTTATTACACCTGCATCCTATTTTGAAAAACAGGAAAACCGCATTTTTATTTTTATTCATGTTATAAAGTAGTCTGTGTGATGTGGCAAAATATTGTCACCTAGGTGATGGGTTACAATTTTCACTTATAATATCACATGTGTATTAATTCTTTCCGGAAATTTTTTGAGTGCTTAATTAAAACGTTGTTGGAATGCATGATAAAATATTTTCTGGACATGACACGAGTGCATATTCGGTAAGAAAATCGCAATGAGACCGCCGCTCTATTTTTTAAATTCTTTTTATAATAAAAACTTGAAATATTAACTAAATTAGTATTAAACGTTAATAAATTATGTATTATTTACCGTAATAATTGCATATTTACACTCTAAATGACAATTTAACCAATTTTTAAGTTAATGTCAAACTGACATATGACAGTAAAGTTTCCGTTTATTAATTTCAGTTAAGTTTCTCCAGTTACTAGTAAAAAATTTTCTCTAAATTTTTATATAACCATGGTTACTACTATTGTAATGTATTCTTCTATTGTTATTAGGTTATTACTTAGCAACCTTTAAAACATAACGTGTGTTAATCTTGTGATTATGATGCATGTGTAATAAAAATACTTTAAAACTCTATTAGGAGTCGAGTAGGAGGATAGTTGTTCACTGATTATTTTTCTTTATCACACATGATGTCATCAGTTCCATCGAAAAAATATCAAACTATAATAAAGGATAACCAATCATAACTACAATACAATTAACTAATGCTCGCGAAAACTGGCCTATTTTCAGACCATCTCTGCGTAAATTTATATTCTGTTGTTAAATTATCTTCTAACGATGTATCACGTTACGTTTATAGTGTAATGCTATGTAGGCGAAGTTATTTATAAAGGAACAAGGTTAAGAAGGGTTTACAGAGATTCGCGGAAGGTAAGGTGATCAGGAAGATGAGAAGGAAGCATTAAGGAAAGTAGGATCAGATTTTTTGATGTCATGAAGTGTTGATAGCTCCATCATAAACTTGTAAACGCGAATCAATTATTTATAAAGACAGCTTTAAGTTTAAATTCGTTCTTTGAAAACGAAATTAAAACTAAAATCTACGTTAGAAGGTCAGTACTTATACAATACTATAGAACTATTAATGTTTTGAATGTCAAACGTTATATATTTTGACTAATTTTTGTGCATTCTTGTGATATAAATCGAGGTTATAAAATGTATCTTGTATTTATAATTTTAATTATGCTTGAAGCGTAGATTGTACCAAATATTTGGGTGTAATAATGATTAGATGGAATTCAGGTTTCAGGGTAATGAAAATTTATATTTAGAACATAATAACGTGTATATTATTCGAAATACGCCATACACAAAATTAAAATTTAAAATGAAATTATGTTCAAACATATAATAAGAGGAAGGAAATGTAAAAGTTTGCATAATTTAAGAGATTTATAATAAAATAATGACGGAAAAATAATTCATATTTTTTAAAGTAAATTTTCTTTTTAAATTGGCATTGTTTATTATTCTTGACATAATATTCCCAAGACGTGAAATATTTATTTGCTGTTTATGCTTATTTTATTTTTAATGGGCAGATAGCAGAGTGCGCTAAGGCGGCTGACTGTGGTTCTGACGACTCAGTTTCGATTCCATCCAGGTACGCGAATTCTAGATTAAAATACACAAAAAATCTCCTTTGTGGTGTATTCTTCACTAACAACTATGAGTACCGGTGAGTTCACTGGTGTTATTGTGTATTATAATGAAACTCCGTATCGACATGAAAAATCTATATCGAAATGAGTGTCATTAAATTACAGATGACAGATATAAAATAACTAAATTATAGCATGGGAGTAGAAAAATAAATTAATTCTTTATTGTGATTTGACTAGGTACTATACTTACTCATTAATAATCATTGCCCTAAAAAATTGATAGTATTAGTGAAAATCAACTTTAATAAAATAAAGCAATGAAGACAGGAATGGGCGCCTAAACTCGAATATTATATTTTCTTTTTAATATAAATACAAACCTGTGTGACTGTAAACGTGCTGCTGCCGTATTTTTAATATTTAAACCGCACATACACTGCGCTTGGTATCTATTACCCTGTTTGAATAATTTAATATTAAGTTTTTAAAAGTTTTCATTTTGGCGGTGACCAGCCATTATTACAATAATTACAAAATGTTATTTATATTACCTATGGTAAATTGAAATGCTAACTTCAGGTGTTTTAGGTTAATTAAGTTTGACATTTGAAAAATGTACATATTTTCTACATTGTCTACATCTCTATCAATTCTCTACACATAGTCTACGTGTCAACCTGTCAACGCAGACTTTATTAGTTTACGCGTAGAAATCCATCCCTGAATTTAGACTAGAGTCTGCATTCTTGAATCATTTTTATTTTCCAATTTTATTGTATTATTTCAAAGCAAATTTAGCAGCATACAGAAGTTTCTGGTTTTATTATCTGTAGTCTCTATTTATTTATTTTGTGTACCCAAATTTCTGATTGTTTTCGTAACTACATCACCCTGACGTCAATTGCAAATCAATTGAAAAAACTTCCCGCCCGGTTGACAAAATATTTTTGATTGTGGCGCGTGTAAACTGTAGTGCGCTGTGAAGTAAAATCGCCAGCATTTACGAACGAATTCTTCCACAGAGTTCATTTCGAATCCCCTTTGAAAGCAATTAACTTCTGTAACATCTGCATTTTGTGTTAGCGCCAGCGTTTCTGTGAGTAGACCTCGCCTGGCCTGTGACTGTGGCATCTCTCTCTGTTTTACACGCTTGTTATCGACGACTTCTTTCGTGTTTACTTTCCGCTCTTTGACAACCTTCCCGGCAGGTAGAATTGAAAAATTTCATTGATTATTTCGACCGGAAGGCGGAACGGATGATTGAAATTATTTTATTAGGTTTGCTTCGGATTTTGATTTAACACGAGCTGAAAATATATACGACATATTTGTTAGATCTTTCGATCCTTTTATTTGTTTTCATTATAGAAGTGTCAGATATTAATGGCTATTTTTTTAGTTTAAGTATTCTACTTGTTCTTTGACCAACGTTTTAGTTTTTGACCAGAGCTTTCCTGCACTAACATGCCCAAATAATATAATACGTAGTCTATTGCTTACCTACTGAAATACATTTATGTAGGTATCTTCTTAAATAAAATATTTTCTACAGGTGTCATTTAAAATTTACCTAATAAAATGAATTAATTATTTAATAAAGTCGTAGGTATAGCAAAAGTTTTCTATTCGAGTTAAATACGATTAATTACGATTCTTGCGACTTGTCTGAGGCTCGTGTATACCTACTCTATTGGAGATACCTAAAGAATTTTACCAGATAGATTGTGATTTTTATGTACTATTATGCTATTATCAAGAGTGGTTTACACAAACACAATTTAAATGTTACGCCAATAATAATTGTCAATTCTAATTTCATTCTTTGTAAGAGCTTTGCAATATTTGTTGTTATATTGACTTTTTTATTTATTTACCTGGCTATTTTCCTGTATTATTTGCTAAAGATTGTGTGGACAATTTTAAAAAATCGAAACTGTTCAGAATATAGGTAAGAGGCCCGTTTACCTCCTAAAATCCAGCATAAACTGTACTAACATAGCAAGTGTTTTGTGGCAAGTACAAGAATGGTAAAATTTTATTTCAATAAAAATTTAATAGAGAAAGAATGGATTTACAGATGAGCGTTTTTAAAATTTTGATTACAAAATTGTACATGATTATAAAATTTAAAACAAATTCCAATTTTGCAAACTTTACACGGTTATATCTCAGGATAGAAATTAATTTTTAAAATTTTAAAAATGTATATCTGTAGATCCATTCTTTCTTTATAAAATGTTTATAAAAACATTATTCTGAAGTCAATAAGAATCTGACTGTGCATAGCTAGGATGCGGCAAATTTTCGAGCTGGTTTCTGGCAACCGTAGTAGTGGGGAAAAGAGTGGAATAGAAAAACAAGTAAAATCGAGATTATTCTAGAAATTCGGAAAAAAAAAACGTAGACGGGCCGCTAAAAGAAAAGAAACAAAGCGCAGCTGAAGCTTTCTTCAAAATAGGTTTAATAAACTTTTTCTTATAAGTATAAAATGAGGAAGTTTAAAGCTTATTAGTATTACTATGTCTTAAGTTAACGAGATTTTTATAGGCATACAAAATATAATTAAGTTATTTATTTAAAATATAAAACTATATGCAACGGAAACGAAAATTATATTTAAGTGAGTATATTTTAAGATCTGCAAAAATTTAACATTTTATACAAAATATTTAATTTTATCGTTTAAACGAAAGAAAATTATTAATAAACACTCTTTATAGATTGCAATAGTGAACATTCAATTAGCATTAAGGATTGATGTTACAAACGAAGTTTGAAGCTAAATTTAGCCAAACCGTAAAATTTTAAATATTTTTAAAATAAGGAATTGATAAAAGAACTGAAAGTGTCTGCTAGTAACTGACGTGACAGGAAGGGTTAATTATTAAGAATATAAGCATTATTTTATCTTTTGTGTATACCTTTATTAGCCTTTATTGATCTTATTATAAAATTAATTCAGTAAATAATGATAAATTTATTTTATGAAAAGGTACAATAAAAACGAACTACAAACACTTCAATCGAAAACTGAGTAAGTATAAAAGGAAACATTCTAGTACACTTTTAACAATCGATCAAAAATTTGTCTTGAAATATCAACAACCTGACACAACGAACAAAAAAGCAAAGAGAAAGGTGGTCGTGTAATATAGCGTCTGGGGTTAGGTTACTGTTGATTCCGTTGCTTCCAAACAAGTTGCTTTCTATCTCCTTCAAATTTATTTCCTTTCTCTGGCACCTTGAAATACAGTTCTTTAAAATGTGTGAGCATAACTCAACCAGAGTTTCTTGGGTCTGAAATCGGATGATTTAATTTTAATTATCTTCCTCCAAAAATATCGTTTAGCCAATATTCTGCTTCAAAGTTCATTTCAAAACTTTTTAATGGCTAAGCTGAAACCTTTTAAATTTTTTAAAAAGATATTAATTACCTTAAATGTGCAAAAATAAAATTCTAGTTAGTGCGTCAAAAATTACTAAGTCTGACAATCAACTCTAATCTCTAATAGTCCCATAGCTTGATATCTCTAGAGGAAATATAGCAGTTTAATATAACAACTGAAAACAATTTTTTATGAGAAACATGTTTTTGAAATTTTGGAATCTTTGTTTAGTTCCAATTTACACCTTTTCAAAAAAGAAAAATAAATAAATTTAAAATTCCTATTTTATCAGTTTCGAAACTGAATAATTCAAACAATTTTCTACTAGGTAAAATATATTAAAAACTCTTTTGGGCTTAAAGTTATTATTGTTATTGTTAAATTTTTAAATTATTCCTTCCGAGCTAAAGGTGGGCCAGGAAAGTCTTGTCCCACCCAGTGGCTCACCTAAAAAATTTACAATATTTTTACATTAGTTTACAGAAGAGATATATTTAAAATATTTAATAATGCCTGACATAATATTATGGAAGAGATATAGATCTATATTTAATTGAGGCAAAAGAAATGTTTATGAATATGTATAGCGGATAGGAATAGATTTATTGCTGTAAATGTTGTAGTTTTTGAATAGATATATGTAGGTATTAGCTTGTCAATCTGAGTAGTCTAGCAATATTTATCCATGCCTACATATTTGATATCATATTCTTAACTGGGCACTGTTTTTCTACGAAATTAATTTCAGGAGGAACTAAGTCAAATTCCTGCGAAGCTAAGCGAGGCATATTCTTGCAATTTTCAAAACAAAAATTTTACTATAAAAATTGTGGCTCACTTTCATTTTTTGCTGGTCCACCCTTGGCTCACCCAAAAAATCCTAGTTACGTTCCTGTTCTGAGCTATCGACTTTTGATTTCCAGAATACGATTTATCAAACATTTTCTTATAAGTATTAATTGTGATACAAATCAAAATATTCTTTCAGTTACTACACACTGCCCCAAATACGGAGTTTTATTAGTTTCTATTTTTATATCTTCGCGAAAACTGTTAGGAACCTCTTTTTCCTGGCGTTCACATACAATATCCTCTCTCTATCAAGAAAGAGGTTAGGCACGTCCACCGGACATATTTGACGGGTGTTTTTTGACGAGTGTACATTTTTCTTGTCAATTTTGCCGATGGTCTCCGAAAACGATCGTAAAAACTCGGTCCGTGATCGTAGTGAGGTTGAACAGAGCGAACCGAAGGGACGTGGCATATGTGTAAGGGTGACGTGTCTAACGTACCCCCGTATGTAGTTCCACGCCGTGTCGCCAGAGTGTACATGTGTGCTGAATAAAATATGGCCGCGATGAGATTTTTGACGACGCAGATGGTGTGATTTTTTTGCAAATATGTTATGAAACGGTATGGACGGTATGGACATTTGAAATTGGTTTGTAAGTTTATATTTTGTGATTTATTTGCGATGGAAGTATCAGTTGAAGAGCCTGTACATTTTGTCTGAGGGGAATAGCCGAGTACGTTATGTGACTGACTGTGGTCCTTACAACTCAGGTTCGAATCTAGTCATTTAGTCAGTTTCTTATCCATAATTTCTGGCCTCCGGAAGTGTCAACATAACAATAACACATCGTTGACGTAATGTTCGTTGAGATTTTAACATGTCTTGATTTTACTACATGGCGGTTCGGTAAGAACATTTGAAAAAGAGAGCCTACAAAACGCTAGCTACCAAATTTTATTACTCAATGGCAATAGAGTCTGAAATAAATAAAACAGATTAATTCAAATTTAGCCATTTGCTGGCGCCATTTCCTAACAGTTATGCCAAGGATAATTGACAAAAGGCAATTTTAGTGGAAATGTCAAAAATACATCTCATTTAAGATTGTGGTCTATTAAAATCGATGACGACAGTAATAAATAATACATTATTAGGACAATCGTCAGTTTTGTTTGGTAACTATGGATCTGTAAAGTTGACCTCTTTTACATTGCAAGCATAGGAAGGTGATTTGAAATCGTGCGTTCTTAAATTAATGTATCTAAACCACACGACAGATTTTAATGCAAAACTAACACTATATTAATTAAATACAGAAGAAGATTGTATTAAATTTTCAAGGGAATCGGCAGTTTTATTAAAATAATTTTTAATTTTAAAGTCAATTATACGAAGATTTGAGGTTATGAAGTATCAAAAAGGCAACGATATTTCTATTTACCAGGCATTTCAAACGTAGAACTTACTTCCTCACTAATACTATGAAATATACATGTGCCTCTGTGGTACGATAATGCCAAATTTGTTTACTACTTTTTAATCTTTCCGAAATAAGCTACACTTCATGAAGTCTATCTTCCGATGTCGCTTATTTCGGTAGGCAACAACCTTAACCATAGTACATAATGCGTGCATTAGGTATTTGTACATACATCGCTCGGTTGTATTAAAAACACTACTTGATTCGTGTCAAATTTTACTTATACTTTAACATAGAACCTGGCGTTGTAAAATAAAATTTACTGCTCTTGTAATGTAAATAACTGTTTCACGTACGGTACGGATATGATCTCTAAGAGTCAACTTTGCATATTTCGCGGGTAGTTTTACATACTTTAAGGTCAACAATGGTTAACTTTAGCATTAATTAAATTCGAAATGATCGTCTACCTTAAATTTTTAAGAGCAAAATGGATTACCGTTGTGGTCGGCTATAATGTATGCACAACTTCAGATTTCGTGTAAAAATATTGTTTTTAAATAACTGTTAAGGTTACTGTATCAAATATTTGAATGTTTTTTTAATTGTATATTTTTCCAGGTTTTACCTCAAGCAGATTACATTTAAAAATATGTTTCTCGCAATTTATTTCTTCTTTTATTTTGGTCATATTCAAAAGAAAAATATAATAACAAGGTCGTGAAATATATCTCCGTTTTTATTACCCTTAAATTTGTTTTTTTACGACAAAACTTGTTATGTGTTTTTTATTTTAATCTTAGAACTTTATTTTTTCGCAAACATTTTTAATTGTTATTACGTTTTAAAAAAATATTAAATCCAGGGAGATCAGTTGAAACAATAATAAATATATACCTATCTATACAGCCAGTGATGACACAATGGTTTAATGTCCAACTATACCTCCTTTCAGGTAAGAAAAAAAGCATTGGGTAAGATGAGGCGATAATATTCTTGTATCTGATTGGTCGAGATGACAGGTAGATTTACACTAGCAAACATTTTTATTTCCGGTAACATTACTTATACCTTCTTATTTTGAATTTCATAGTTACATCGAAGCACTAGGTACATTATTTTATAGATGACAGCTTTATTCACAAAACATTATTTAAAATGTGTGAGTGTAAAACGAACTGCATTCGCAATGTCATCTGCTGTTTTCTTAGCTGAAATGAGGTATAGTCCAACACCAACAACATCTACATATTTTTTCACAATTAATGAACATTACTACATTACTTTTGCCTTATTTTAATTTTTTAATGACTTATGTTCTTTAAAAATTTAATAAACTGTTTATTTTTCATAGTTGAAAAAATAGTATATTACATTACAAGTCATGAAAATGTTTCATTGCAGACGAGGAGGCGTTTGAAGAATGCGAGGATGCGCAGCGTCCGAGCATTTCTTCAAAGCCTCCGAGTCAAGCAAAGACATTTTTATGACGCGTGATGTATTCTATTTTTTTTAAATCGGCAATTTAGCTTAAAATTATAAAAAAATTAGGTTTGCATAAATCATCAGAGCTGTGACAAATCATCAGAGCTGTGACAAATTTTAGAAAAAGTTGTCATGACAAGTAAACAAAGTTGAAAGTAAAAATGACTAGGCATGAAAATAAAATTTTCATGCCTAGTCATGAAAATCTTACTTTCATGCCGCAAATTAGTCTGGAAATGACGATTTTCATGCCGATTTTGAAAAAACTATTATTAATATATAATTTTGTTTATATTTACATTGCAATGGTGCGATTTTATGCGATTTATGTCAATAATATAAATCAGTTATAATCGTTTATTTAGGTAAAAATTAAACATTACCAAATTCAACTAAATAAGTTCATATTCCAACATTCAACACAATGCTAATACAGGTTAAAATCGCGTACAATTCCCATGGTAACATCCCCAAACAAACATTGAAAAACAATGGTCATAAATCAAAGAAAGGCGAGCCATTATGGTCCGTAGAGGCGTATAGATACACGAAGGTGTAACGTTGTCATCCGTAGCGTAATACAATATCCGGTGTTGCCAACATAAACATTTAAATTAATTCTCGTTGGTGTTTACGTAAAATACAGAACTGCAATGGGTAAATATAAATAACAGGAACGATCCAATCAAAATAAATGAAATATGTCGACAGAGGAATGGGATATTATTACTGTTTTCATATTTTAAAATTATGATGGATAAATCATCTGTTGTCCCAAAGGTGTTTTGTTTTATTTATTGTTTCCCTAAATATATTTTTAAACAAAGTTTCTATTTAAAATGGTCAAATATGATATATTTATTATTCTGATTATTAAACTGTATTTAAAGTTGTGCTATGATTATCATCGGTGATAGTATGAGTTGGTCGAAAATACTCGGGTATTCACTGATACTTGATTGTTTTGGCTCGAAATTTAAAAAATACTGTAACCTGATTAGTTGAAATATTTATTTTATTTTTTATTCAGCTATATGTTATTTATTAAATTTAAATATATTTTTTAATGTCAATTTTACAATAATTAGGTATTATATTGTTCTTACATAATTGTCATTTCGAATAAACATTTACGTTGTTCAGAGTTTATTAGATCTTAAGCCTCATTTAAATAAGTACCTACTTAGTTTTATGGTTAATGTTTACGTTTAAAAAATTTAAATTCATATTATTAAATACGGGCATTCACACTTTCCACTTTCAAGCACTGTGAAAGCTCAAATATAGGTAGACGTATTTAAACTTTCTTAAACGGAAACATAAATCTAATACTAAATGCTTATGTGAATGAGGCTTTATATTACAAAATATATTATTAATAATAATACATACGCACATTCATTTTATGTGTCAAAACTGATAAGATATTTTGTATGCTTTACATATCAATGTTATAATAAAAAAAGAATTGACAGATTACATATTACTGCCATATAATTAGGTATTTTAATTTTTTTGTGTTGTATAATAATTGGCTAATAACTGGCTTAAATATAAAAAAAATAATAAAAATCACTGCTTGTTGTTTTTTATTAAAAAAGTATACAATTAATTTTCTCATTGAATGTAATAATTAATAATTCATGTCAAAAACAAATAACAAACATTGAATATTAAAATTTGTTTGCAGCTATACAATATAGAAAATTATTTTATGAGCTTATAACGCAATATTATTGATTTAGTTATATTATTATTAGTTTTTAGTAAACAATTCATTTGGTAATTTGTTATTTAATATAGAAATGTTGTTTTTCGGATAAAATTGTGATTTTACCAATAGGCGCATTGGCGCATAATAAATAATTATTTGAGAAACTTAACTTCCATAAATGATACCTGATACAAAAGCAACAATGAATAGCCATGAGTTGACGGCTGATAACCGCACACGCGTTATAATATTTATCAGTATCGATGACTTAAAATATGTGGGGCTGCCACACCCAAGTTACTTGATATATTTATTATTTATTTATAGCTACCAGATAATATTGTAGTGTTAGTATCTACAAGATTTATTTATTGCAGTAATCTACAAATTTCTATAACAAAAACTGAAATTTACTTCTTCTTTCCTTTACGTAGTAAGTTCATAACCTAAAATCACTGAATCCACGAAGCCATGTGGTCTGTAGTATATTACTTTTCCAACCGCTGCCACCAATATGTTCACTTCACTTGGTTTGTGGTGCAGATATTGGGATACGTTGCACCAAAAATTACATCAACAGAGAAGTTCTATATTTTCGTAAAATAGTTATTTAAAATAAATATCACAATAGTTATTTATGTACCAAGGGCATTATGATGACGAGGGCTGCATGTTTACAAGCCCAAGGGCCTCTGGCCCGACGGTCTGTAAATTGGCCGAGGGCTATAAACATCAATGATGTCCGTGGGTATATACAATATTTTGTCTTACTATTTTTTTTTTAAGATTCCGCGCGTAACGTTTCGCTTTGACGTTTCAAATATTGTTAATATTTTTAGTATCCTAGCAACGGACAGAAAATATACGAATTTTAGAAAGAAAAAAATATTTGTGATGTGTCAAAAACAAAATTAATTACCATGACAACATCTTAAAGCCCTAGGGCATAGTATATGGTGTACCTGATGGGCATGACATGACATCGTGGATTCAATGATTTTAGGTTATGAACTTACTACGTAAAGGAAGGATAAAGTAAATTTCAGATTTAATTATAGAAATTTGTAGGTTACAAACAAAAACCACGATCATGGAATACATGATAGGTACAACATTTTCAATAAAAAAATATAAATTCTATTTAAATTATACCAGATACAGCAAAAGTAGGTACGACTTTAATTTATGTGGATAAATCACTTTTAATGTCGTGTGTGTCCATTTTAACGGAATAATGCAAGTTATCACGAAAAACTTAATGGCAGGAAAAAATTATCAAATGTCAGAAAGACAACGCACGTCTACTAAAAGGTAACTGTGTCGATATGACCTGTTCGATAACATATCGAACGGGTTGAACGAATATTTGATATTGTTTACTTTCATAGCTAGGTAACTTGTTTGTTTCGAATATGGTCGTGAGAAAATATTTTTCGTGGTTCTTACATACATTTGACATATTTTTTTAATATTTCAAACATGAAATTTTATGAAAACAATTCAAATTTTGTTTTGATTTTTGGAACAGACCAAATAAGTGGAAAGAGTAATAATTTCGTTGTACCTTACGGTACAATTTTTTAAATATTTTTTTTATCGAAGGCATAAACAAAAATATACCTAGGTACTTCAAAGCTTTAAATTATAAAAAAGTCAGTATTTATTCTTTCAGTAGGTAACTTTATATCATTAATATTGGTCATTATTTTATTTAATGAACACAAGTTGACAGCAAGTAAATATGTTTGTTTTCGTAGTGGTTATGTTAATATTGACGTTTTTTGATCTGTAGGTACTCATCAGTGTTTGTGCAGAGTTTTCATGTCAAACAAACATTACTTACTAATTAAAATTATCACCTGCAAATATTATTTTTAGAACACGTATTGAAATGTTTATTAATAAAATCAAAACCAGAAATCAAGAATTATTTTAATTGGCAAACATAAATGAGGGAAAATGCAACAACTTTTGTATTTGATATAAATTTAAAAGCAGTAAAGAGCGAGGCATTAGATCATAATAAAATTAAAAAATTCTCAGAATCGTATTTTATTTTTAATGTTTCTGAATGAAGCAAATTCGTGAATGACTTCAATACTATTTATAAATTTGTTTATAAATTATATGAATGCATTTTGCTGGCAGTTTTAATTTTATCTCTTCAAATGTCTAAATTTATCAGAATTTCTTTCTTATTTCTGTGTTCCAATTAGCACGTTCCCAGTCGGTTTAAGAGGAGTATCTTTATTATTTTTACGAGAGGAAAATTAAAATTTCTCAAATGCAAATCGCGGAGTTGGCAGAAGGAAATGGAACAACGGAACAAAATATTTGATATTTTCCTCTCGTTCCACTTACGAATTTTATTAAAATTCCGAGTGGACATCCAGCCAGATGCTTTATTAAATGCTAAATATTATACAGCATCTCCGAAGAATTCGGTCGGAGTTATTGAGTAATGGATTGGTAAAGCGTGCTTGAATTACTCGCGAAATGTAAATTGACCGATCGAAATTCTTCATTTAGTTTCGAGTATTTTTAAATACTTACTACTTACAATATTCCAATTTCGTAATACTCTTTTATTACTTACTTTCTATAAATTAGAATTCACTTGAATGGTAAAGGCTATAAGTTTTAATAACATGCTTTCATAAAGGCTTAAATTTTATGCTTCACTGAGCAAAATTTGAATAAACCTTGAAATAACGTAGGCGGTGTCAAAGTGACAACCGTCAATGTGACAAACGCCAATGACAAAGTGATAGTTGTCAAAGTGACAATTGTCAATGTCAAAGTGACAGCTGTCAATGTCAAAGTGACAGCAATCATTTATCGACGTTTGAAATTCGAGTATTTAATAATTGCATTTATTATTATAAGTTATAGACGAAGTACGAGCAATTTTTAAATTAAATTAAATAGTGCTACTGAAAGCGCAAATGTTTACAATATTTTTTAAAATTAAAGTACAAATTTAAAAAAATTCATAAAGTTGGTACCACCATTGTATAAAGCTCATTAACGAACTTAACGAATTTAAAACTAACTTTTTTGTAAAAAGCATAAATATAAAATTTCATTCGAAATTTGAATGTTTCCGTGCTTACGGACAGACAGACAGACAGACAGACCGACCGACTGCCTTTTTTAAAATTATGTTTTTTAAGTTCAGTAGGGTCTAAAACGTGGAGATTCATACAAATCTAGAACTTACAAAAAATCACGATTACAATACTACGATACCTATTTTATTATTAGTTGAACTTTAATATTATATAAAAAACTAGAATACCTACTCACGCATTAGTCATTAGTTTATCTTACAGACACAGTAGTTGTATGCCGAAAAGTTGGCATTGTAAACACTACCCTGATGAAGGCACAATTGTGTTCCGAAACGTTGACATTGTAAACATCAGTAAATAATTGACTGCATTTCAATCAACAACTTATTTATATTCTACATTATTGGTAATCTTGAAAAGAAGACAATAAATGAAACTAGGTATAAAATAAGAGACACAATTTCAAGTCTATCTGCTAACACAAATGTCTACAGAGAATTACACATTTCATCTCGGATTTCATTCAGTAAATTAAATATAATCAGTTCGAAACAATATTGCTAGTTTCTTTGATCTTCATTTTCTTGTCCGTTTCTTATCTCAGTCTACTGAGATAAAGAAATATTTATTTTAGTTCATTGTCTATTCTCAGTCTTCCCTTGAACTTTTTGCTCATCTTATCTCATTATCTCCGCTTTTAAATTGAACGCTAGTCTCTAATTACAAGTATTCGAACAAGATTTCATCTCGAGGATGCTTTTTCTTTGAAAAATGGACACCAAAAAAATTGTTATTCCTTACTGATATTCCATTACTTCCAGTTTATTTCTGGACCAAAATAAATCTTTCAAAGGTTAAAAACAATCTTTCAAACAGTGTTGTGTGAGAACTTTCATTATTTTGAGGTTCCTTTTTAAGCTGAATTTAGAATTTTTGGGCCCTGAAGCGAAAATATAGTTTAACGGGTGTCTCACTTAATTTTCTTAAATTAATTGTTTGATATTGTATTGTTATAATAGTTTGTGCTGGGTGAATTTTCTTTTTCTTTAGCAAAATCACGTGACGAGGACGCATTGTTTTGGATAAAAATTCATATATTTTTTTAATTTTCATCTTGAATAGTAGGTATATGACAGAAAAATATTGTTTCTATACGACTGTTAGAATGTTATCAGGGGTAATACCATAAGAGATGATAATTTTTTGAGAATTGTTTTGTCGTTTCCACGGCAACTTATTTCTAATAATTTCACGACACAAAACATCATCTATCAATTTTTCCGAAACGAAGTTGAGGGGAATTGTCAGATGATGTTTTGTGGAGTGAAATTGCAATAAGTTGCCGTGGAATAGACAAAAAATCTCTCAAAAAATTATTATCTCGAATGGTATTTAGGAAGAATATTTTTCTTGTTAAAAATACTACCAAAACGACTCATTTTGCTAAACATTTTTGACGTTTCATGTGACAAATTAATTAATTTTTTGTTACTGACGTAACAAAATAAAACCTTATCTACATAATTATGTTGTCAGATACATCATTTTACATTTTCAATTCTATTGGTTGCATTACGTCATTTGTTTGACGTCATCATTACGCAATATGATTGGTTAAATCATCTGTGAAAAAATATTCATTCTTATACCATTTTCAATTATAGAATGGTTACATTCTATCACTTGTTACGGAATGGATTAATTCCGTCACTAGTGATGGAATGAAATGTGGCGAGTTATAATAATTTAACTTTTTTCAATGTTTTTGGTTGGTGGGTAGCTTAAAAATACGTTTAGATTTATTAATTTTATGTAGAATATTATTTTATAAATACATATATTTTTATTTTAACGAGAATTGCATAGTCTGCAACACGTTTGGAATGGCTATTCCGTTCTCGTGGAACCGTGAAACTCGCCTACAGCTCGTCTCACAAACTTTCCACTCGTGCTGAAAAAACTTCATTCTACACTTGTTGCAGAACATACTATTCTCGTATGACTTCTAGGTTCAAAATTACCAGGAATTTAATTTGAACGGCATCAAGAAATTATTAGCGAAAATTGCACTTAAGAAATTACTCTGCAAAATTTCATTTAGCAAAGAAATTACAACTTTAAATAATAAAATATTTATTTTAACGTAAAACATGGGAATTTTCATATCCATGGTTATGAATTTGTAAATTTTTGTCAGTGTCATACTGTTGCTACCTGCGCATTTATGTATACCTACTAAAAATAAGAACAATAAAAAGTTGAAATTATAAACGTCTCTGAAATTATTACAGCTGCGGAAATATCTTATATTATTCAAGAACAATTCCGTAAAATTTATTCGATATGTTTCATTTTTAATAGAACGCTCTTATCATTATACATTGCTGTCAAATTCGTAACCATGTATATTAAAAATTCCATGTTACATGTTAAAATAAATTCTCTGTAAATGCCAGCGTAATTTACATGAAGCAATTTCGAATAATCGCTGAAAAACTAGTTTCTTATTTTTGTTTTTAGAAGCCAATACATTTCTTAGATTCTGTTTTGCCGGTTACTTAGAAGAATACTAAATTTTAATTGGTTTAAATATCTGACTGGATCTTTAAAAAAACACACCAACAAATTGTAATTCCATACTCGTATCCCATTACTTCCAGTTCATTTTCCGAACAAAATAAATCTTTCAGAGGTTAAAAACAATCTTTCAAACATTATTGCTCGAGAGTTGTCAATGTTTAAGGTTCCCCTCGCACATAACCTCACAACCTGTAATTGTTTACAGCCGTGATTCGGTATTCCGGCGGCAGAGGCGCTGGGTGCAGACGCATTAGTATTCCTTGACAGGTTTCTGCGTTTGTACGCCCCACCGGTTGTTGTTCTGTTGTCTGTGGGGCTGGGGCGGAACTCCCGTGTCTAGGATAGGTGAGCGGTGAACAGAGTGAACGCGGTTTTAATGATCCGAAGACTGCGGACGGAGATTAATGATGGGGATTGTTTTCTCGTTTTGGTTTGGCGTTTAAAAATTTAAAGGTCAAAATCATAGTCTTCGTTTTTCTTCGACTCATACTCAAGTTAAAGAAGAAACAACTCGAAAATTGTGTTTGTCGATGCAGTAGCTGCGCGGGTTTAAGCACAGCTTTATGCATGCGATGACGTATGAACCTGGAGGTCTGTGGTTCGAGTCTCTCGGCCGGCAGTGTGTATAATTGTCATTAAATTGTAAAACATCTTGCATTAAATGTAGTCCTGGTTGCAAAAAGCAGAGTCGGATTGGCATCATTTGGCCCCGTTGGAAACAATTTATTGTAATTTGGCCCATCCATAAATATCAATAATTTTCAATATCTAAAGAAAATATCACCGACTGATTGGAGTTACGGAAGGGGTAATGTGTCGTATTTCAATAAAGGTTGAATAAAAGTAAATTAATATGCGCCACTGGCCATTTTTTTTAAAAATTTAATTCAAGGTCAAATGCCTTATTATTGTTACTTTCTGTACATCTCCTTGTATACGTGCCTGGCTTAAAATATAAAAAACATAATTTTCTAAATTATTGCTAAACACAAACAAAAAAGATTCAGTTTGCAATTTGGTCCCCAAAAGGTCTTGGTCTCGTCAGAAATTGCTGACTTGTCGACCGGGCCAGTCCGATCCTGGCAAAAAGAATATCTTCGTTGCCATTTTAAATGTCAAAGATCGTCGCACGGATTGAGGTTCCGATTGCACCAAGACGAATCGGTCGAAGTGGTTGGATTATACTATAATAACATCTACAATTCTATAATTGGGAGTAAATCCAGTTGAATGGTTATCAGTAATAAGATTTTAAACAAAATATTTTACCGTGCGTGCGATTACCAGCCATTAACTCACGGGTATTCATAGGGTTGTTAGTGAAAAGTACTACTTACATAAGGGAGATTTTTGTGCAATCAAACTGGAATTCTGTAATTGACTACATTCGAACCAGAGTTATCAGAATCACAGTCCGTCGTCTGTCACAAAAGGCAATAAATTATTCAGATTCACTCCATTAAATTACTTTGCATAGGTATATATTGGATTACATCACCAAAAAGTACCATTTACTTCTCAAAATAAACATCAAAATGAACATTAAAATAACCATTGACTTCTCTGTAACATTGAGATGATTGAAATCAACCAAATTTCTGAATATTATCTACAGGATACAATTATTGGCAAATACTGCAACTATTTGTTAATGCGAAGGCAACACTTCATGTGCATGCACAGATGCACACCTTTTCAATTTTTTCCTTATCAATGATTTCTTCACGCGCGTTTGCAGCTCTAGCTGTTCGTGTCTGAACCTGCAGCTTTTAACACAGGCACGGCGACGTCGAGCATCGCGATGCCGAGCGTCGAGAAGTAGAGTCAGAGCCGTCGATCACAATTCACGTCACACGCCACAAGCCAACACAACACACGCACACACATTCACTGACACTGAGCATGTGAAATGTACGTGTGTGTGTAAGGCAATGATGAATATGTGGTAGGAATTAACATGCGTGATAATGCAACGAAGAAGGGTGGTTGAAGAAAGTAATAGAAATTAAAAGGTAGACAAATTAGCAAAGGGATCTTAGAAAGACGGTACACTTTAACACAATTAAATTTCTAAAACCGATACTGGAATTGGAACTTATATATCTTAATAAACAAACAGTGTGTGATCTGTGACCTAAGAGTTAATTAAAATATCTCAAATTATTGAATAATTTTTCGTCTATCCAGTGCAACTGCTATTCATTCCTGGATTCAACAAATTTGATAACAAATAGTAAAGAATGCGCTTCAACTTCAATCATAATCTATTACTGTGAGTATATAGGTACATGTCAACTTCTGTTATATATTGTTGTAACATTTCCACAAAAAGTGTCAATGTTTGCCAAGTAGTATTGAAAGTTTGCTTTCAACAATACTATGTAATGTAGTACCTACCTACTTGTTATTGGCAATATTATACTATATTTGCGAATGACTGGCAGTAATAAATCATTTTGTCAAAGACATTCCAGTGGCGCGCCAATAATTGTTTGCACAGGGATAGTCAAAATGACTAAATTCGGTAGAGAACTATTGTTTTAGGTTTAAGTTGTTTTTCAGGGAAAAGATTTATTTTAATAATAATGAGTGAGAAAGTTATATTTAAATATTAAAAACTTTTATTTTTAGTAAATGTATAAACAGATCACTCCTTTCTACGTCTATGACACGGCCCGACGGGGATTATCAGAGCGTTTATGACGGCATTTCTATTGTTCGAGAAGTAAGTTTCGTTCCAGGTACAAAGCGTGCGGCTAATTTTGACCATCCTAGTGTAGTTACAACTGATTTTTCTGGTAGTTTTATTTGCCACATTGCTGGCAAAAATCCAATACTACTCTTGCAAATAATGATTTATTACTGTCAGTCATTCTCAAATGGACTATAGTTATGTAATTTTCATTTGCCTTGAAGGAGGTCTCAATCTAGACGATATTATAAAATAATACTTACACAAATAATATCAATTGAGTGGAGTAGGTACCAAATTTGTTATTTATTTAAATATTTTCGGTACATCGACTGCTCAGGTCATTAGTACCCGACCCGGTACAGTTTGCTTATTTAGTACATAGTATGTATTTTAGTAAGTCTATGTTTTACAATATTTTATAGATTTGTTGTGTTGTCACCTAGGGCGTCTTGTAGTGTTGTTGCTATGTTGCTTTGTATTCTTTGGTTCACGTATTTGGTGCATTCTATTAGCAGATGTTCGACTGTTATTTGTGTGTTGCATATGTTACATATTTCAGGTTCTGCTTCTTCCAGGATGTGTTTGTGTGTTATGTTTGTGTGCCCAATGCGCAGTCGGGTAATTTTTTTTGGTCACTTCTATTGGGTAGGTTTATATTTCTATTTGTGTCCTGTTTTATTGTCCTGAGTTTGTTATATGTGGTACTGACCCATATATTGTTCCAATGGTCCAATTTTTTTTCTTCTTATTTGATTTTCCTTACCATCTATATTTAGGTAATTGTCCACTGTGAATACTCACCTCAATTTTTTTTAAATAATTTAAGAATTTAACAAATAATCTCGTAGGCCATGTTAACTTGCTGACGAATATTATTTATTTATTTATTTATTTTAGTTTATTATTCTACAGGTATACACCCAATTACAGAATAATTTTACAAAGGAATATCATAAGTACATAATAATATATTACGAAAAATAAAGAACAGTACCTAATACTAATATATATCAATACAGATACAAATAATTTGCAATTTACAATTTTACACATGTGTAACTTAATTAACTAACAAAATAGATTAATAATGATATTTTTTAGTAAAACTTATTGTTAACATATTTAATCATTAATTAATTTACCAATTCATTTATTTTATTTTTAAATTTATGCATAGACTCTGTGACATCTAGGTAAATATCTGGAGCATTTTCTGCATGCTTTATTTTTCAGAAGACTGGTCCAGAGACTGGTCGCCTGATCCTTTATCTATTTTCAATGGCAACGTAAGAAACATCAATTTTTCGGTGATAAACGCGTCATTGAGTTGCATTAGTATTCCGGTATGCCACCTTCTAAAACAACCGACACTATAATTATTCTGTAATAATTATTAGTAGCTAGTAATACTTATTTTAATAATTAAGAACGGTAGTAGTAAAATAGGTACATGAAAGCAAAATAGTTTTTGTCAAATTGTGATGTATAGTGCAATTTTGGATTTCAGCCATACTTTATCTATTTTTGGTAAAAATTATTTTGTAGGTAGACTATTTTTGATTTATGTGACAATCTGCATTACCATTTATTATTCATGTATAATAAAATTTATTTGATGTCAAATTCATTTTTCACAATAATAACTTCCCTCACAGTTCCAGCATTCCGTGTTTAGTGTGACGTGTGACGCAAATGCAATAATTTATTTTGATAGCTATCTGTCTTCCAAAATAATGGTTTACAACATTATAGTGGAAAATATCTTCATTAAGATCCATTTCAGATATATTTTATAAACAAGTTTCACGGTGTGGTATGTGTTACCGTTTTATTGTTATAAATAGGTAAATATCACGATAGGAACTGCTTTCATGCATTACATTAGTACATTACTGTAAATATAGGTAGGTAAATATTGTAGTTTGATTTATATTGTCACCTATGACAATAAATAACTCTGTAAATAGAAATCAAATAAATTGAATAGCAACAGACATTATTACATTTCACAGTAAATTGTACAAATCACGTTTCAGATTTTTTTTTTTTGTAAAATGTGTTAGAAACTATTCAATAATTTATATCGTGAATCAATTCTCTCCTAAAGAATCTTGGGCATTAATATAATTAAAGTTTGATACACTTACAAAAATATGCAGCCAATTAAATCTTTGTCAAGTGGTTGAACTCAATTTAACTTTACCAATTAGAAGGCTAAATTCCGAATTTAAATCGAATGTAATAAAGTTACAAAAAACTTATTCATTACAATTTTTCCTTTTTTCATTTAACTTCATTTCACTAATAATTATGTGGCCACAAACGCAAAACAATACTTAGAAATTATCGACCAAACTTCAGAGAAAAGTTCGCCAACTTTTAAACGAATGCTAATGTAGAAAATTAACTCTTTTATTTTAAAAACTGTAATTAAGAAGCCGTATTTTACCAGGCAATATTCGTTTTATATTACCTGAAAATGAGTTAATGTTTTAAATTAAAATCTTTTATAAAACTGTTGACCTGTAAACAACATTTAATTAAGAAATTAGACATACAATGTTATTGTTTCGTTTATTACACCCGTGTTTGTAGATATTTGTGTTTTCATTTTATAAAAATTATGGTTTTTAAGCTTATGGAATGATAAACAAAAATTAGTATAGGGTTGTTCATCTAAGCATAAAGTCTTATTTCCTACGTCTACACGTAAAGTTTGCATAAACTATGTAAAATGTAGACAATGTAGACTTTGGTATGTAAATAATTCAATTGTCAGAAAATCTAACCTATAATTTTATGCGTTTTCGGTGAGATTTGTTCTTTGTCTACATTGTCTACACTATTTTATTGTTTACACAGATACTGCATGCGTAGAATACGTGTTTGTCTACGTGTAAAATTACACGTAGGTAATGTACGTCGCGTAGACTACGTGAACATTGACATGGTATTGACTGCTACTGTGCTACTACTCTTACGTTATCATTATATTTTTTACCACAGAATACAATTAAAAATATTAAATAAGGTAATATACTTTGCATTAATTATTTATTTAGTCAGTCTGTATTAGGTATTTCGTTCTTAATTTTGGAGAATCTTCCTGAATTTGTAGCATCTTTCCGCATCTTTCATGCAACAATGATGTAAAATTAGTGTTGTGTATTATATTACAAGCGTCAAAATTGAAAAAAGCTTCGTAAGTGCAAAATATTGTACGAGTAGATACATTTTACACGACTATAAATTTACTTAGGTAGGTACATTTTTATTACTAAACATGCATCGTATGACATTTTACTTTACGATTGACCCTAAAATTATAGATAGGTACTCCGTAGTTACAATAATTAAATTATCGAGGCCGTTATAAAGATGCCATCCAAGATAGTCAAATGTTTAAGACCAAGATCTTCTGGTTAGTAAATCGCTCGAGTAGTATATAAACATCATATAATGTGTGTGATTTATACAGTACTTAGTATCTTACATACATTTACCAACTGTAATTACACAAGAGCTTTTTATTTTGCCCGATAAATTTCTGTTTGTATTGAAACCTTATTGCCTAACAATTAAAAAAGAAAAATTGTTTAATAAAATAACGATACCGTAGGTGGAGTGATTTTATTTTACGACAATTTTTTGGGTCAAATTGCTGTCAGATGACAAGATTGAGATGTCAAACAGAAATTTATTCGGAGGAAATTAAATGCTCGAGTGTAATTCAACGTTATAATTAAACGACTCTTTTGGTTCTTCTTGACAAATATTTCCAAAATCTAATAATTTCACTTAAATTTTTTAGAAATATAAAGCAAATGGTATTTTAGTGTTTTGTTTGGTTGCTAAGATAAAGGTAAATAAGGTTTTATCACTTGCAATAAGTTACCATTCTTTTTATTCGCTGTCAAAACGATAATATTGTGTTTTGTTTCAGGCTTACTTTATATAGGAGTGGAATTATCGTAATCATGAAAATGACATTTCACTTTAACGTTTAAATATTTATTTTCTCTATAAGAGAATAGTAAATATAAAAGAACTAATTGTTTTGTCAGTAGTATATACCAAGGCATAAATAAAATTGTAATATGTATGCGATTACAAGCTGTCAACTCATGGTTGCTACTAAAAAGTCGTAAAAAGTACATCACAATAGACATTTTTGCAGTTAAACTGAAATATATACCTGACTGGATTACAATCTGATAAGTTTTCACTATCAGAACCACAGTACATAACTTACACGATTATTTGCTGCCATAGAAATTGTAAATACGTATATTTTTTATTAATTTTAAATAAGAAGTGTTGAAGGTATTGACTTCTATCCAGTTCATGCAAGTTTAATAAACATCAATATCAGTAATTACACTCACATCCTCCATGTATTATCATATGTTTAGTTTATCAGAACCACAGTCGATCACATAACTTATAGTAGCATTTATTTTTTTATTTTATTTAAAAAGTAACTGATGAAGGTGTTGAGTTTTGTCCAATTCAGTACATTCCATCAGCATTTAAACCAACCATCAATATCAGTAATTACAGCCACACTCTTCATAAATGATTCATAGCATAAATTCCCGGACACACACATCACCGACACCAACTAACCGTCCGACTAGCAACTCCCAGGTAATTATAAATTCCAGCAACAGGTAGTTAGTTGTGCAGAATGTTACCGCTTGCGCTGCATTGCGCCTGATAATCTTCCCTCTCATTACCACTGACCACTAGCACTAGCGCTAGTTGTGACCAGTTAGTTACCAATACAAGGATGGTGTGTTAGATTGGACCAGTCGAACTTGGACCAGGGCAAAAATTGTGCGTTTTTGTCCTGCATTGCAGAAACGCCGAGTATTCGTCCTATTTTCCTTTTTGGAATTGAGACTGATTTTCACACAGCGGGATGTCTAAACCTAAAGAAATATTAATCTGACGCAACTGTGTCTGTTAATACACTCCGCGTCAAAAAAGGGCCCACTTGAAATTGTGAAAAAATCGACAAATTTCAAACGTCCGCGTACATCGTCAAAGTTGAAAATTTTTTCCCTGAAAACACTTTTTTTCATAGTGGTGTTGCAGGAGGGCAGAGAGGGTTATGTCAAAAATTACATGCATCATTTTGAAGTAGACACTTACAATTTTCTTTTTGTCAAGTGTTTGACTGTATTGATCAACAAGTTGCCGAGTAATGACTCAAAAACCTCAAAATGCAACTTAATTTTCAAACTCGCATAATTTTTTATCCAATCATCGTAAGAACTTCGTTTTTTGAAAAATTTACAGAGAATTGATTGAATTTTATTGTCATGTAGGCAGATCGGATCAAAAAAAAAATTGTAGTCCGTGCACATCATCAAAGCTGAAAAAATTTTCCCATGAAAACACTTTTTTTCATAGGGGGTTGCAGGAGTGCAGAGGGGGTTATAACAAAAATTGAATAGATTTCCTTAAAGTAGACACTTTGCTTGGAATCGAAAGTTCATCGAAAACTCGCTGAGTTATAGCGGTTTGAAATTTGTCGATTTTTTCACAATTTCAAGTGGGCCCTTTTTTTGACGCGGAGTGTATTTTTATTTGTTAAATTCAGCAATAATCGTCTTCAAAATAGTTTCCTTTTGAGTTAATACATAACTGTATTCGATTCTGCCAATGTTGAAAACTCTACGTGTCATTTTTCAATAAGCGACTGTGAGTGAGTAGATGAATAATGGAAATGCGCAGGAATACAGTCAGTTTATTTAATTATATATTTAGTCCAATAGCCGACGTTTCGTCACCGTCATCATCAAGGCAAAAACTTAAATTTTATGGAAATATTTAAATATCAAAGTGATGTTGCCAAGTTTAAAAATCAACGAGCACATATCTAGTGACGGATCCAGAAAGTTTTTATATGGGGGCTATTTAATAGATGTATCCAGGAATTTATTTTGGCAGGAGGTTCTGTAAGGGAAAAAGAAAAGTATTTCCATACAGGGCAAATTACATAAGTAATATTTTACCATCTTTCATGTGTATCAAAATTAAAATAATTACTTCGTAGAAGAATGATTTTAAATTAAAAATTACGTTTTTGCCATAAGAAAGCATTCTAGTGGATGTTTTGTCCTCTATTATTTGACCGTTATAAAAAATACAATAGTATGTTTTTCCTGATTTTGTTTAACATAATCACAAAAATTGACTATTGCATTTTGTGATTGAAGTGCCCCTGTTCTTAACCAGGTCTCATCTCAGATTATTCTTTGTAAAATGTTAGTGTTATAAAAAAAGTAAAATAAATTACATGTAACTAAATAGGGGATACGTTCCAAGTTCGCCTGGGACGAGCTAGCACGTTAATGCTAGAGCTGGGCATAGGAGAAACTTGAGACTTTGGAGAGCGTCTAGGGAATCTGTGCGAGGGGAATTATTTATAGGAGTGATTATGTTTATAAAGGCGGTAATTAAGATTTTAGAAACTGGGGAAGAGGTGATAATTAGGATGGGAATTAGGTTTAGTGGTGGAAGTATTTATTTAGGCTGTTTACCTACTAAAGTAATTTTAAGCCTATTGCAAGGAAAACACTTGAGAGTATCCGGATTATATTTTACAAATCCAGGGAGATTTGGCTATTTCATCAAATATGGCGATGAATCATATAAATACATATTACTGCGTATTAAGCGTATATTATTCAACGAGAATTACCAATCAGACGTACTTATTTGAATGGAAATGAATAGAAAAAGTTTTATTGGCCAAAAAACAAGTTGATATTGTTTACTTAACAGTGTAAGTAATAATAAAGTAACGCCAAGCATGATATTTTTATTGTTATTGGTTTTATTACTCAAAACTTATTTTGTTGGCTGTCATCCTACAGCTGATCGCAATTCGCAAGCAATTTTCGACCATTCATCTTTGACATGAACGTTCCTTACTTAAAGGTAGTGACACTGCTTAAGGTGATCCTCTACCCATAGCAGAAAACAATTAAAAACTGTGATTCCGCACGCTATATTCTATAGCGTTTATTGTTTTGTTAAACATAAAAATAACAAATAATTTATGTTTGAGGGGAAAAAATTATTTTTGCACCTATTTTTGTAAAAAGAGGGGTTTTGCGTGCCACTGTACAGCTTTTATTTATAAGTCAATTAACTTCGAATTTTAATATGTTGTCAACAATGCTTGGATCTGAGAAATAACTGGTTGCATTTTTAGAATTCGTTTTAAAGTAGAAGATATTTGTGTTCAAAAAATAACAAAAATTGTCAAAATTCAAATTAACACATTTCGATTTTAAAGCAAAATTTTAAAATTTTGCATCAACCACTTTGTAGATTGTACTTTTATTTTCAGCAATAACTTTAGATTATTATATTTAATAATACAATAAACGCTGTGGAGTGGTTCGCGAAATCAATGCTTTTAGCTGTTTTCTGGCGCGGTAGAGGATCGTCTTAAACAAATAAATAATGCGAGGGAGTAGCTTTTGATTCAATACGTATTAGGTTAACTTAATTTTGAAGTAAATTATCCAAAGGGGATCCAAAATCTCCAGAAAACTTCTTCCTCTTCAATAATTCACCCCGAATGTTCTCATCACACCTCAATTTATTTCCTGGTCCTGCAGTGTCGCCACCACTGTACACTTCTCCCAAATATCCCCAGGGTCCCAACCAGAGAACACGGGGTTCCGAATGTCGTTCTCCCCAGGCGATGCTCCACTGCTCGAGTGTGTTGAAGTGTCGTGAGCTGTGCCCTTTGCTCTCCGAGTTCTGTAGGTGTTGTGTTTGTGTTTGATTTGTAATTAAGAGTGGCGAGTGTTGAGAGGAGTCCACATGAGACAAGATGAGGTTATAAGAGGGTGGCTGGATAAATAGAACAGAGATGTACAAAGGCCAAAGAGGGAAAGTTTGTGATTGTTGTAGTTGTGTTATGAGAGTAAATAGTTGCTGGGTTTGGATAGAGGATTTGAATGTTGGTGACTTGCAAATGTGACCATGTTTATTTTGCTTTTTATGAAATATATTGTGAGTAATTAAATCGGAATACTTCGATTTGCTTAGAAAAATAGTTTGGTGTGGTTTGTGCTTTACTCTGACTGTGTTACTCGATAAAATGTAATGGAAATTTAATGAATAAGAGAAAATTGGGATGGATATTGATCTTAATTTACCGGTGTTATCCCTCGGCAACAAAAACCTTTAAAACTTTTAAAGATTGGTCAAACTGACTCCAGATTGAACTGCGCATGCGTATACAAATCTAGTATGAATCTCGAATAGAAAAATAGAGCCAGGCGTATATTTCTATGCTAGAAAAAATCTGACGTGGACACCACATGACTTCCTTGTACGCCTATTAAACTGTTCATACTTTTCTTAATAACTAAAATGTAGAATAATATAAAAAATCTGACTTTATTCTTTTAACTTATTATACAAATATATTAATATACAAGTATTACTACTACCTACTACTGCTACTATACTCACAAATATATTTTAATCATTTTATTTAAACTGCAGAAGAAGATATAAAGCATATTTTACTATTGTCACTGTCATGTCATAATCATTTAAATTTTATGTAGTAACAAATCTTAATCGATCACGGACTACAAGATACCGAAATACTAAATTATAAATATATACTTTAATTATTCTTAAATGATACCAGATACAAAAATATTTATAAAATACCGATTGTAGGTAATAATCACATAATCTTTCATTTAAAATAAACAAATTTGTCTTAAATTAAATATTTATCAAAATATTTGAAACAAGTACTACTTCCGGTTTGTTGATTGAAACAAAAAATAGGAGGTGCACAACTAGATGCTATAACAGTCCTAAATACAAAATTTCAACTTTCTACGTCTAACCGTATTTGAGTTATGCGACATACATACGTCCGTCCGTCCGTACGTACGTACGTACAGACGTCACGACGAAACTAGTCATAATGGATTCAGAAAAGGTCAAAACGGATATTTCCGTAAAAATCTGAGAACCGAAATTTTTCGCGATTACAATACTTTCTTTTACTCCGTACAAGGAAGTAAAAAGTATGGAAATCGAACGGAACTTCTGATTTACATTATACTAGAAATGGCTAGGAATTTCTCGGATGAATCTCGATCTAGAATCTAGACGAAAAAAGTATAATGTAAAACAGGCTTAATGGTGTTTGGTCAGTCGAACTTATTTGCTTATTATGTCCAAACACATAATGGTTCTTTGTAAAGTAGGTAACATTTATGTTATACACCTACCTGTCGAGGTAGTAGCTGCGCGGGTTTAAGCACAGCTCTATGCGTGTCATGACGTAAGAACACTGAGTTTCTTGGTTCAAGTATCTCGGCCGGCAGTGTGTGATTGTCGTAAATTGTAAAACATCTTACAATTAAATCGCACTCGGATGCTTCAAGCTGACCACTTGATCGTCTTAAAATTTAGTCCTGGCTGCATTAGAATCCTTCCATTACCGCTTTGAATTTCAAAGGATATCGCACAGATTGAAATTCTGACTGCACCAAGACGAATCGGTCGAAATGCTTTGATTCTTCTATAATAACAAATAACATGTACTATTCTTTAGGTGGTAGTAAATCCAATTATATAGATTTGAAAGCTGTAATTTCAAACTTATCTTAAAAAATACGTTGGTTTTGATAATGATTTATTCGTATAGATAAAGAGACTAGGATGCGTGAAAATTAATAACAACATAGGTTACCGTAATTCACTATATCACAAACTCATTCATACACATTCGGGTTTAAAATAGAATGTATGCATACATTGTATCTGAGTTATTATAGATGAAGAAAACCTGCTACATATCGCCGGTATTTCCGCTAAATATCCTTCTTCAGTGAACAGTGATTATTCCCAGTCAGTTCTCACTTCATCACCAAAGGATCTCGAGTGAATCCTCTTTGAAGGCAATGAGTGAACGCGGCTTGCTGTTCAGTTGTGCGGCTGTGGGTCTGAGGCGGCTGTGGATCTGTGTGAGTTCTGTGGTCGGAGCATTACGCTAAAAGCACACAGCACAGCAGTCATCACATGGAAACACGCGTTGTGGCGTAGTCCATAGAAGAGAATATTAGAAGTAGTTTGGACCAAAGACAAAAAGAAAAGTGGTTTAGTCTATCGCGGTAAAGGTTGTGGGACACTGTGACAAATTTAGGTATAGTCCACAGAAGATGTGTGACACTATGACAAATACAAAATACAAATAATGATACCAAAGTATTTTGGATCAAAGAGAAAAGAGGAAATTGGCTTATTCTGTCGCGATAAAGAAAATGTGACACTACGACAGATTTTGTTTTAGGTTTTATGCTGACAATATTCATTATGTAATCACGCTTTTTACTTGAATTGACCGTGATCACATCGATATCGGTAAAGAACTATACAGTATACATACCTACCGTATGTGCGATTATCAGTTTTCAACTCCCGGATACTCATCAATACATTCTTTTATTATCTTTAAGATCCCCTACCGCGTCAGAAAACAACCAAAAACATATATTTCATGTGCCACACCACAGTGTTTATTGTTTTGTTAAATATAATAATCTAAAGATATTGTTGAAGATAAAAGTACAATCTACAATATGGTCGATGCAGAATTTTTAAATTTTCTTTAAACTCGAAATATGTCAGTTTGAATTTTAACAATTTTTGTTATTTTTTGAACATAAATATCTTCTATTTTAAAACGAATTTAAAAAATTCGATCTGTTATTTCGCAGATCCACGCTTTGTTGACAACATACTAAAATTTGAAGTTAATTCACTTATAAATAAAAGCTGTACATTCCCTCGCGAAAATTCTCTTTTTTACAAATATTGCAGTTTTTTTTTACAAATATGGGTGCCAAAATTATTTTGCCCCCTCAAACATAAATTATAAGTATGTTAATTTTATGTTTAACAAAACAATTAAATCAATGTTTTTGACTGTTTTCTGCCATGGGTAGAGGATCACCTTAATTGCCCATTGATAATTGATAAAAGCGCAAGCTACTAGTCGGTGCCCGATAGCTTTGTGGTTGTCAAATTAATTGTATCCCAACTTGAAATGGTGACGAGAGTAGACACCGATCCAAATCAATCCGTGAAAATTTCACACCTGATCTGGATCCGAACCCACAACCTCTGTAACTATAACCAAGCACTCTACCACTGTGCTATCTCGCCGTTACCCTTATACTCCTAGTATCCAAGGAACAATATCTACCTTAGGTAAATTTGAAATTGGTAATTTTATATTGTATTTGATCTTTATGTCGATTGTGTAAGCGTATTATTTAATTTATGATTTTATAAATTGGAGCATTGTCATTTTGCAATTTTAAATACAATAACAAAATATCAGATTTTATTATTTGATATTTACATGTCACGTTACGCAGAACAAAGCTTTGCTAATTAAAAAATAAAATAAATCACAATACCCATAAATCCATGATAATATTATAACCATTTTAAAACAATGAAACCATTAAAAAATCCAATTGACAAAAATGTAGATGCGCTGTATAAACATATCTGCATTATTCACCACGAATTTAATACATGAAAACTAATCAGTGAGGCATGAAGTCAGCCTTTGTTGCACAAATAGGCTGCAGGACTGTAATAGGAGGCTGTGCATGAGCGCTATGAGTAATGAGATACAGGATTAAACTGACGATTCATTACCGGTAGTATTTTATTATTAAATTTAAACTGAACGATAGTTTTATATCAGTAGATAAACTATCATACTTCTGGTCAGTTGGAAGACTTCATAACACATGACTCCATGACTGAATTAGTTGTTGAGATTCAGATGACAGTGAAAATTAAAATAGTTTATTATGTAATTTATGTAATAGGAGTATGAAAAGCTTCTGATTACATGTGTGAGTATTGACAAATAAGGAACAGTTTCTATATTATTTTTTGCGCGAAAATGTTACCAAAATCTAATGCCTATGTAACACTAGTATGGCATGAAGCCGGTGCTCGATGCGCAAATTCTGTTGTCTTATCCTAGGCATTGTTTCTTTAATTTTTTTGTTACGTTACACCAGAAATAATACTTGACACTTGATAAAACTTTTACCATTTATTCGAAATTTCACTGTGAAATTAGCAACAGATTTTGAGCGGACCGTCCATGTTTTTTCCGAATTCCTAGAATACTCTCTACTTTACTTTTTCCGCACTCTAGGTATGACATAGCAGTTATAATAAAATTTAGATATTCTATACCAAAATTTGAAATTGTATTAAATGATAACGCCGCAATATGGTATAAAATAATCAATAAAATTGGCTTTAACAAAAGGGGTTTAACGTATTATGTCGAGGTAGTTACTGCGCGTGTTTAGGCTCAGCATGGTTTAGCTCTCTGCATGTGATGACGTCTCCCGGCCGGCAGTGTGTGATTGTCGTTAATTAAAAACATCGTAAAATTAAATCGCACTCGGACAGTCAAACTGATTACTTGATCGTCGTCCGGTTGCAAAAATAATCGCTCTGTTCTATTCCATTGCCGCTTTGTATTTCAAAGGTCGTCGCAGGGATTGAGATTCTAACTGCACCAAGATGCATCGGTCAAAGTGGTTTAATTCCACTATAATAATATCTACCATTTTGTAATTGAGATTGAATGGTTACCAGCAAATAATATCAAATATAAAGTTAATAGATCTAAACTATTTATAAAATATTCCACCACATATATTAATGATAAAAAAACAAAAATCTCATGACATAAATGAGTGCAAACATTCATTCCAACCAAATAAAAATAAATGTCTGTTATTTCCAGCATTCAGTTATTTCGGCTGGTAGTTCACTAGGGACGTAGGACACACATTAGGTCCTAACACACACCCTCGCACATCGTGCGGTCATCGCGCTATCGACCCAGACAAGTAGGCCATGAAAACAACGATATATTGTCCACACAGCGACACTAATCATCTCCGCTACGTCCGGAATCATTTGTATCCCAGTGAGCGCTGGAATTTTACCTTTTGCCTTCGCCTGTCATTTGTTACAATTAACGAAAATTATGCACACTGCGCCAGATAGTAATGAAGTGATGATGATATTGGCCGAATTCAGCAAAAGACCAAGGCAATTATTGTCTTTGTCTAAACAGAGTGGATTTAATCCGGGTTAGGTAAGAATTTAGCTCAGACTGACTTGAATCAGTATCTACTCTCATTATCATTCCAAGTTGGGATACAAGATACAATTAACTTGACAACCATAAAAGCTATCGGACATCGGTTAGTGGTTGTAATAATAGATGTACCAAATTGGCAACAGCAGCACATACAAATTAGTAAAATTATTATTTTGTTATGTCATCAGCGTCAAAGCAATAATTACTCAGAAGCCCACATTCCATACAATTAATTAATACTAATTTAAAACATCGCTCTCGTCTAAATAAATAAAAATACTACGTAACCCTCTCTCTCCTCCAATTTAGTTGCTTCCGGTGTAAAAATATGTGACATGCAATCAAGTATCATCTCATGTCTTTATTATACTTCGTGGTCAAGAATCAGAATTTCAAACTACAATATTAATAATAAATTATTTTAAGAAGCGAAGATGTGTAAAATTATGGCAGCTTAAGAGGAACGGATACTGGTGCAATTTACAAGTGAAAACAAGGTTTCGTTTTCACCATCATATCTAATCTAAATATTAACATTTTAAAATATTTATTTTTTTAATTTGTAGAGGAAGGTTGTTTGTATGACATTTGTGTATTACAATTTTAAATTTTTGCTTGATTTGTTATTATAGGCGTTATAAACATTGGCAATTTTGTAATTCATTTTAAAGTATATTATGTTTTGAATTTTAAAATTTCAATACAGAAATGTCACAGAACCAACTTTCTTCTACAAATTAAAAACAAATTGTTAATTTTTTTTTAATATTTAGACTAAATTTTACGGTGAAAACTAAACCCCTTTTTGACACAAAAATAAGGTCAGGCAGTGTAAATATTCGAATAAATATTCGAATTTCAATTTAGTTCCACCTCCAAACTAGAGTCGTATACGTACACTTATTAAAATTCTAAGAAATTGACTCTTTTGATAATAACCGACCCGGACCGATAAATTTTGGTAGTGCAGTAACCGTTCAACTTTTAAAATCATTAACTGAAAAATGTCGTATCTCAATCTTGATTATTAAATAGTCTGTTCATCTTGTTAGAATTATGGCTTGAGCAACTTTTACTGACATAAGTTCTTAATAATCTCAGCATAATAACTAAAGCCATGTCTATTTATAGAATGAATGAATAAATGATGAATGAATTGCAGTAGTGCGAAAACCGACAAATTTTACGAGTAAAACAATTGTAAAATTGAACTTAAGGAACAAATACTTTTAAAGCCAATCCTCCTTTCCTTCAATAAAACACTTTTCGGCATAGCAAACACCTGTGCACTTTACCCCCACCTTCAAGCACTTCCTCGCAATCGCAATGCATCGAAGTGACAGAATTGCCTAATAAATATTTAAAGTCTAAAGTCCGCTCTCAGTGTTCGCCTCGCACGTCGCAGGGTCCAAGACAACAAGAAAAGCACGACGTCGGTAAATAAATCAGCGCTGCGACAGTGGCGCTACCAGCGGGCGCTACTGCAAGCTCGCGCAGACGATACAAAGAGGTGCACAGACGGAGACGGAGGAATGTGATTGGAGCGAACGAGAGTGCCATTAGGCCCACGGAGGAATTGAGGAGAAATATCGTCTTGTTTTTATTTGTGGTGAGTGCACAGGACTGATTTACTGGGATTTTAAATATGCCATTAGGTGATTTAGTTGTTAGGGCGTTACTAACAAACTCATCAACGGTTTTAAGGATATTTTGTGCTTGGAGCTCCGGTGTTATAAATCTTCCATAGAAACTTAATTAATATTAATAGTATGTTTATATACTTAAGAGGGAATAAATTGGACATTAACGACAATTTTATATTGATAATTAATTTGAACTTGGAATAGCATTGAAAGCACCCTACACAATCATAATAAGTAGTTATTTGTGTATTACGAGCGTAATTGGTAATTATAGGCGAGAGCTGCAATAGTGCAAGAGGAACAAATAATACACTTTACGCTCGTAATACACACAAGTATTCAGTTAAATCTGTGTTCAATCAATTTATGTTTTATTCGTAACCATGACGATACCAATAATATCGAAATAAATAAATAAAAAATATGTTTGATTCTGTCATTTTCTTTTATTTTATGTAATCAAAAAGTACTTTATTGCTCGTTGTCATAAGAGACAGGCAATAAAATGTTTTTTTGCTTGGTCCTCAGTAACAATCAACTTTACGTTGACAATTGAAAGCATAAATATAAACTTTTCATAGTAGTCGTAGATAAATTATATTTATCATACTTATATCAAATTAATGGTTTATTTCTAAAGATATAATTGCTATTTATGTATCAAGAATATTGTAAACAAGTTTATTCCTGACATCTGTGGACTACTTACAATCTACAAGTTTTGTAAATTAGATGAAGTATCAACTTCGTAAGTAATGCCTGTGCTGCATAAAATACAATTTATTTTGCTTATATGCATTGAACCTAACTATCATTCCAAGCACAATATTTTAGTTTAATATTATAATTTTTTGATTTGTTAAGTGTCTTAGAAATAAGTTTAGTCACTTCTGGATTCTGTTGTTTCAGATTATATAGGGGAAATGTGCCTAAAATGACATACCACTTTTTAAAATGGTGATTGCAGTTTTATTTATTAGAAAAAATAATTTATTATTAAACCATTTCTACAAGAACAGATAAGTCTATAGAAACAACAAAACAGTTAGTAGGTATCATATTTTATAAAGCAATGCTAATTTCTTAATTTTTAAAAACATACCTGCTACGTTTACTTGGCTAAAATGACATCTTAGTAATTTTTGGGTTCAGTATAAAGCTTGAATTACATTATACTTTTTTCGGCTAGAAACTTTGACAATTTTCATACTTAATTCTAGAATGCTCACTTGGATAATGTAAATCAAGAAAATTTCGATCCAAGTTTCATACTAGAACCGTCTTTTTATATAACCTCAAAAATAATAAAGTTAGTGACAGCAGAATAACTAAATTGTAGGTACATAAAACTTCATCACTAATACATTAACCGAGTACGTTGACAACCTCAACTGACAATTACATTTCTTTTTAAATTTTCAATGGCAGTATTGGTCAATGAGCTAAATAAAATATGGCAGTGCAAGAACAAATTTTATAACTAGATTCTAGCCGAATTAAGTATCTAAAAAAAAGTTCTTTTTTCTAGCCGAAAAAAGTATAATGTAATTCAAGCTTTAAAGTTTTTTAAAGGCTTGCATATGTCACACCTACATTGTTTTCTAGATTTCGCACAAATACATTCTGAAAGTAACAAAAAACGAAAACATTTAACAACATACGGGTAAAATGACATGACGTCATTTTACTTCACAATATTTTTGCAAAATGTTGGAATTGCCTTTATTATTATCTGCCATATTTCATGTTTTGTTGTAACGTCTTTTTAGTTGATATAAACAAACTCATTGTCTTTCTTCTTGTCAGGAATTTCCAGATTTCTTGTCGCACCTTGCTGTGCCGTTAAAAGCAGCATTATTCCTGTCACACAAACTGACATTTAAACACTTTTGTCTTACACTGTAAGTCCTCAACAAGGCGCAAAAAAGCGAGGACACGACGCGTCCCTTATTATAATAAACTATTATTTTATCCGAAAACAAAGCACGCTGCTTTAAAAGTGTCCAAACTTTGTAAGCAGCTTACGGAACTTTTCGCATCTTTGCAACTTTGCTACTGTCACTGTCGGAACGCCACGTTACGTTACGTTGCGTTGTGCTATGTGCTATATATATGTGTTACGTTATGTTATTGCACGAAAATAAAAATAAAGGTAGATGCTTGGATGTTGTTGGATGGACTGAAAATATTAGCAACAACACAACAACTGGTGAGAGAGAGTATTTATTTTCGATGTGAGCGTTCAATAAAATATGGTTATACTATATTTGAGAATGACTGGCAGTAATAAATCATTCTGTCAAAGACATTCCAGTGGCGCGTCAATAATTGTTTGCACAGGGATAGTCAAAATGACTAAATTCGGTAGAGAACTATCGTTTTAGGTCTAAGTTGTTTTTCAGGGAAAAGATTTATTTTAATAATAATGAGTGATAAAGTTATATTTAAATATTAAAAACTTTTATTTTTAGTAAATGTATAAACAGATCACTCATCCTATCTACGTCTATGACACAGTCCGACGGGGATTATCGGAGCGTTTATGACGGCATTTCTATTGTTCGAGAAGTAAGTTTCGTTCCAGGTATAAAGCGTGCGGCTTATTTTTACCATCCTAGTGTAGTTACAACTGATTTTTCTGGTAGTTTTATTTGCCGCATTGCTGGCAAAAATAAAATACTACTCTTGCAAATAATGATTTATTACTGTCAGTCATTCTCAAATGGACTATAGTTTCTAGCATGGTGGTAGGAATTAATGGAGGGAGCATATGACCGTAATAAGGGCGAGGGGAATGATGCCAGGTGGGAAAGGACGCAGGCTGGTGTTTGTCGCATTTAGGAGGGGATGTTACCGGCAGAATTTAAATGTATGCCAGTTTTCAAATTCATTTATGAATCCATCGCTTTCAATAAATGTTCGTTATATCATATATTGTGTGGAAAATATATTCAAAATTAATAAAAGACGAATTTCAGTAACATTTTTGTCGACTATGACAGTTATTGTCGCATAGTGGTGGGGGGTCACTGGCTTCACTGGCCTTGAAATACACTCCCTCCTTTATTCTTCCTACCTCCACGGTTTCTAGTATTCGTAGATATTGTAGGATGCAGATGTAGCAGGATGACAATTTACAGTACAGTAAAGGATCTAAAAATATTTGCAAAATGTCTGAGTCATAAAGTAAGTAGTACCTTCTCGTCATGTATATTTAATAAAATTTTGTATAGGATTTAAAAAAGGTACTTACCTACCTATAAGGAAAATTTTGAACTAATTGTATGAACATTGAATCACACTTAAAATTTTCATTTTCAAGATAAGAACCTAATAAAATTTGATATTGAAAAATCTCATCGGTAGGGGAGACCGGGGATGAAAGTAACATTTTTTCGTTTTTAATTTTTGTTTTCTAAACCTTTGCAAATTTTGGACATCCATATTTATTAAACGATAGACCAGACATTCAAGTTACATTGGAAATTTTTATTTGATATGTTTTGTCAAGCAAGTTAACAAAAAAAATATATATGTGGGCAGAGACATGTGTTACTTTCAACCTCAATGTTGGGGCAAAAAGTAACAGTCATTGGGGTAAGATGTAACAGTTGATTATTGCAATAATTAGCAAGAATATGTAGTTTTTTTTCATATAATTTATCAACAAGATATAAAGAAACATAAAAGACAATTATTTAATCTGAAAAGCTATCATCCGAGTCGTAATTTCTACATAAGAACATTTTTTTAAATTTACCTAACACAGTTAACATGGGCCCATAATTTACATTGGAGACACTGCACCCACTGCTCCCCAGGCAAACTGGATAAATAGCGTTCACAACACATGAGGCAGAATGTTGCGACAATCTTTTTAGGTTTCTGGACTGTGGTCACTCCGGTTTCATCCACATTCCAGATTTGTGATATACTTAATTTGAGTTTTCTTACAACAGCCTCCAACTTATCAAAAAAATTATTGACATTAGCCTTATTAAAAGATGTGGCCCGGCTTAATCTTATAGCCTCAGGTACGCGAATTGATAGAGTGGGATTTCGTTTCATGAATGAGTTTGTCACTCCTTTCTTACATAGCAAAAGAGAGTAACGTGACAAATATTTAACTCTTTTGTTACTGCTCTAATCGGCTTGTTTTCATGACCTTAGGAAACAGTTCCTCGATTTGTTTTCAGTTTATAAGTTCTCATCTGCAAGTGACAACATCAATTATTATATAATAAAAATAATATAATAATGGAAATATATGTTGGGGTTGGTTGTAACACTTTGTTACTATCAGCCCCAATGGTAAACTAAAGAAGTTTAGAGGAAAATTACACATAACCACAATTTCAATGGTGAATTGTATCATGCCGATTGATAGCTAACTAAAAATAGAATAAAATTATTTACTTACATTTTGATTATTATTCAAGAGCTTCTGGTAAAACCACTCATAAGGAAACACAGCGAATTTACTTTCAGCCGAAAAGCAGATACGAATTTTGTCTTGAACGTATTCTCAACGACAATGGCAAAACTCTACTTCGTGTCGACAGATTCATGTCTTTAAATGCTATAATAGCACTTATAGTGTCATTTGCCAAAAACTACGAAAACTATGGGCGATGTTACAACCTACCTCTGTTACTTTCATCCCCGGTCTCCCCTACGATAAGATACAATACCATTTTTTGTGAAAAAGAATTCCTAAGAGGTTTCGGAAAAGTACGATTTTCCATTGTTTTCTAGACTTTTATCATTCTTACAAGTGCAGAAAGTATAGAATTATTCCAAATTTTGATTCACCAAGTAAGTAAAATAGTAAATGCAGTATTAATAAATACACAACTCTATTATTACACTACGTGTACAATGTGCATGCACGCGACTTTCTAGGGAAGCAGAGCATTTTTATCTCCTAAATTAACCACTTCGTTTCTATTACGATTTTCGTATCTTCATCAGCCTCCCTCTGTTTGTGTATGATAAATAGGCTGAGGATTTTTAGGTTATCGCCTATTTTGTACAATTGACAAATTTTGCCTTTAATAGATTTTTTGGCCTATTCTGGCTTATTTAAAGTTTCTTGTGAATTTTCAATTGTCATAATGTAGTGTAAGTATTAAACTAGCTTTTGAATATTTCTATTTAATAAAATCCCAAAAAATAAATTCATTACTGTGATCTATTTTAAATATTTTTTCCCTATTTACCCTACCTTTTTTAGATTTTTTTATGCCTAAAACTCCTCAGCTTAGTGATAAGCATATATTATCTAAACTTAGTTACCTACATTATCACTGCATAATGCATAAACAAATCTGCACGATTCAATTCTCTCTCACAATCTCCATCTTCCTTGTACGTACTTCTTTCACCTCATTCTCAGTTTCCTATTCTCCACTAGTGATAAGCTTACAACTTGTGAGTTCGATAGACACACACTACAAACAAGAGACCGCAGATACTCACCACTTCACTTGTCACTAGATAAAGTCAGTGGGTGCGAACACCAGGACACTATAGTCTGGGACTTGAAGTTGAGGGTATTGACCAGCAGATAGGGCTGCGTTATCTAGGGACCCTAGAAGCTTCGAGAGAAAGGGTTGTGGAAGAGAATGGGGAAGCCTAGAGGATTTTGGTAAATATGTAACTGCAATACATTAAACCTTTTGGGTTTTGTCTACGTTACAAGACATGTATTTAGAAGCAAAGCAGTTTTTATTTTATTTTTATCTTCATACCTAGTTGTAGTTGTAGTAGATCTTTTCGTAATTGTTTCGAATATACACACAGTTATGTTGAAAATATTTTTTTATTTAAAACCTGATCTTAAGAGGCTCGTCTACCATTTTTTCGAATTCCTAGAATAGGTACTCTCGATTTTACTTGTTTTTCTATTTCACTCTCTTTCCCACTACTAGGGCTGCCCGAAACCAGCCCGAAACTTGTACTTTCCTGCATCCTAGCTATGCAATGTCATTTTAAAGTTGAAAATTACTGTAAACATGGCTCCAGATTCCTAGAATAACTTGTGTATTCTTTAAAAAAATTAAGTAAAACAGAAAATATTCGAAAAAGGAAGCTTAGCTGCATGCTTCTTGTCATTTATAGTGACCGAGGAAAATATTAGCAAATAATGACAAAAAACCGCAAAAAACGTCATTTTAAATATTTTTTACTTCAAATTCCTAGGCCAAAGAAAAAAAATAAAAATATAGAAGCATTAAGACATCCTTTGTTAATACACTCATATGTAAAAGCATCATATATTTCAATTACAATTAAAGTAAACGTGGGAGGCGTACACCTCTGTAACGCTGTAAAATTTGAGGGTAGACGAACACCTTAACTTGTAGCTACTCTCTCAAACTAAAACCATGCCAGAAAAGCATTCCAATTATTTATCTTTAGTAGCTTCAATGTTATCAAAAATAATACATTTTCTGTGTCGTTATAAAATATTTTCTTGGATATTTTTGCACAACAAAAACCTGGTTTATTCTTATATTTTTCTGTTACTCTTCCGTTCTTTTATTTGAAAAAAAAACTGATTCAGGACTGTACTGAAATCTAGGATTATTTTGACGAATTTGTAAAAAATATTTACCTTGTCCAATTATCTTCTAAGAAAATATTAGTGTACCATATTATTGCATGTAAAGTAGCGATGGCATAAGAACACAGAAACGTGTAATTTGAAATATAATTCTACTAGATAATTGTTCTAATATATCCTTCGTGCCATTCAAACATCATGCTATACAGCAATTATATTATTAAAGTGTTTAATAATTTATCCTGCAGTACACCAATAATTAAGTCAGATCACTTGAAGTAATAACTGATTTTCTTTACTGTTGTTGAATTTATGGATAAACACACTGATCATTTATTATGCAGTTCTACATTTTTCGTGTTTTACGTTCTCGTCAAACTCAAGTTAAATAAAATACTATAAAAATATGTTGGTGTAGACACCATTATGTCAACAACCAACTTGATGGTATAAAATTTTTCAAAGGTATTTTCAGATTGTATTTTAAATACTCTTGTTAGATATTACTTTATACTTTATAGTCTAATACCATACTTTTTAAAAAGAATATAAATAAATGTATAGAAATGTTACAATTTACACATCGTCAATAAATTTGCCTTGCATTTTTACTTCCTTGTACGAAGTAATGAAGTATTGTAATCGCGAAAAATTTCGGTTCTCAGATTTTGACGGAAATATCCGTTTTGACCTTTTCTGAATCCATTATGACTAGTTTCGACGTGACGTCTGTACGTACGTACGTATGTACGTACGTACGTACGTACGTACGGACGTATGTGTGTCGCATAACTCAAATACGGTTAGACGTAGAAAGTTGAAATTTTGTATTTAGGACTGTTATAGCATCTAGTTGTGCACCTCCTATTTTTGGTTTCAGTCTACAAACCGGAAGTAGTACTTTTTTAAAATATTTCGATAAATATTTAATTTAAGACAATTTTTTTTATTTTAAATGAAAGATTATGTGATTATTACCTAAAATCGGTATTTTATAAATATTTTTGTATCTGGTATCATTTAGGAATAATTAAAGTATATATTTTTAATTTAGTATTTCTTTATCTTGTAGTCCATGATCGATTAACATTTGTTACTACGTAAAATTTAAATGATTATGACATGACAGTGACAATAGTAAAATATGCTTTATATCTTCTTCTGCAGTTTAAATAAAATGACTAAAATATATTTGTGAGTATACTAGTATAATATGTTAAAATAATTTTTTATATTATTCTACATTTTAGTTATTAAGAAAAGTATGAACACACAAGGCGTACAAGGAAGTCATGTGGTGTCCACGTCAGATTTTTTTTCTCATAAATAATTCACCAACTCATATTATGCATTATCATCGAATATACGTATTACACAGAAGGTTGTGTTAAGAGTTATGTTCGGATTCGTCATCGTTATCGATAAACACGCTATTTTATTTTTGTGATATTTGAAAAAGGAAAAGTCATACTCAAGACGCCAGACAACTTGTAAAGTTGGAAAATGAACGTTGAGTGGAATGCTTCTGAACTTTTAAATTGACTTCATACGGAGAAACTCGACCTCTCTTGTTGGGTATTTTTGGATTTTTCTTTTAAATAAAATGACAAAGAGACAATTTATCTTGTCTTGTTTTATTTTAAATCTGCTCCCATTAAGATAACAGAAGTATGTCTGAAAATAAAAACAAACATGTAAAACATTATTTAGAAGTTTATTAAGAATGATTTGTGCAACCACCAGTTAATTATAGAATTTTGACAATATTATTTCCGTTTTCCGTATAAAACTGTAAAGCTATGAGTAGTTTAAAAAACAATAGAACATACATACTTACATTCATATAGCTTTTAACTAGTATTCAATTAAAGTGTGATAACCTCATTATTATGAGTTATTTGTATAGATATTTAACCGTGTGTGCGCTGACCAGCAGTCAACTCATAAAGATACTCATTTGGTTTTAGTGTATTTATACTAAAATCTGTACCTGATTGGATTCGAACTTAAGTTATCAGATTCACAATCGGTCAAATTTAGCATTCGCCTATTTACACGAAATGTACGTACCTACTATAAATCATTCTGATTTGATAACTTCATTTTGTTTCATTAATAAATAATATTAATAAAACTTAAATTTTATTTGATACAGTTATCATTTGGTGTCAAATACGAGTATATGAACTTTCTAGTCGGGTTTTATGAAATATTTTAATTATTAGTACTTTATTACATACTTTATTTAATATTTTATTCGAGATGTTTTCTGTTTAAATTGTGACTTTAAATGTTTTAGATATTGCAATTTTATGACAAGGTACGCTGTGCGTTTTAAAATTATTTCTTTATTATGTTATGTTAACCTGAAAAAATTTGTAGCTGAAGATTGGAAGAGTACTCTCCGAAACGTCCAATAAATTTAGAATTAACTAATTTAACACGAATTCCTGAAGCATTTATCATTCCTTCTTAAATAAGGTTAAATTCGAGGTTGGCGTAAATAACGACCACGATCACAAATCCTTCCCTATTAGGTAGGTATAGGTAGGTAACTCTTCCTAAGTGATTTCCATCAGGTAACAGTTATTGAAAGCTGTCAAATAGACATTAAATCTTGAAGAACTACGAGTATGGTTATATTTATCAATATTATCAAAATATCAACAAAAATACAGAAAATTAGTGAAATCCCACAGTCTGTCACAGTGTACGTATTGCAAAGTTTCGTACGTATGTCTATTTGACAGCTTCTCAAGTCACCGCTATAGCGCTGCAATCTGAATCAAGATCGCCTATAACAGTTAAGCTTACAATAGACAATGCTTAAGATTTTCTTTGTTAAGTTCACCGCCTCCTCACATATTGATCATCTAATTAAGCTGAACGTTGGCGTTGCATACACTATTCAGCTCATTATGCGCTTGAAATCCCTCTCGCGTTCGATTTTTGCACGAACATGCGTTATTTGTATGAGCTAAGTGGCGCGATAAGGTCTCCCGTGCATTTATCTTCAGCTGCAGCCTTCGTGTGCATGCAGCGCCACGGAGGAGTCGGGAACTAAGTTCTATATCCTCTTCCGGGACAAGTTTGTCTAGGACAGGCGTGTGGCAACGTGAACGGCAGGGAACTGCATATGCTTACATCACAGAAAACTTTAGAACTGTAACTGGTGCTGGTGTCATGACTGATATCAGTATTAGGAGGGCGGTATTAGCATATTGACTATGCACGGAACATGATCATTTGACCATCAGTTAGATTCTTAATCTTCTTAAATTGGTTGATTATATTCCTTTAACAAATAATAAGTAGCTCATGATCAGATAGCCAAATGCGTTATATGTCCGACTGAAATGGAAATCCGTAAATTTTATAAATAAATTAAGTTATAAGGCAGTATCTGCGCGGGTTTTAAACACAACTCTCTGCATGTGATTACCTAAACCCGGAGTTCCGTGGTTTAAGTCTCGACCGGCAGTGTGTGATTGTCGTTAAATTGTAAACATCTTGCAATTAAATTGCACTCGGTTGCTTCAAGCTGACTACTTGATCGTATTAAAGTAGGTAGTTCTGGTTGCATAAGAATCTTTTTCCGCAATTGTGCGGGAAATAGACATTCTGTCACCCAAAATGAGTGCGGGAAATTGCCTATTCTAGCACTAGTGTGGAAAATAAACATTTTTGTTTTATTTCATTATTGTGCCATGTAGGTAAACATAAGTAACCGTCATGATGATAAAGATAAACTATGCAAAGTCTCCCAAGTAGTTACATTTACGTAACTGTGAAATAAGTACTTGAATTTATTTTTTAATATAAAGTTTTCAGGGATTATTGCAGAAAAATCTTGTTTGTAACACATGCGGAAATCGTTACTCTGAAACTGACTGGAAATTCTGAAACTCGCTGCGCTCGTGTCTGATAACTTGCATACGTTTCAGAATCACTCAATTCCAACACTAGTTACAAAAATAACTAGTTGCCGCGTAGAATTGTCGTCGCACAGATTGAGATTCGGCCTGCACCAAGACGAATCGGTCGAAATGTTCGTATAATTTAATGCAGCAAACCGGATGTCGATAACTTTATCCGTTCAGAAGTTACAGCTCATTAAACACAATAAATACAAAATATTTGAATACTCCTGTCGAAAAAAAATTGATATTTTGGCGTAATGAACGCCCTAAAAAGTTTTTAAAATAACGTTTTTTATAGATAAATGTTCGTGAAATTTAATAAAAGCAACCGGAAGACAATATTTTTATTCATTCAGAAGTTACAGTTAATTAAACACAAAAATAACGAAAAATGTTAAAATTTCTCAACTTTCATTTTTTTGAAAAAATTGATAATTTTAGAAGTGTCATATCTCGGAAACTAAAGGACGTACAGAGCTGCGGTTGGGCTTAAATTGTTGCAAATTTAATCAGCTTTCATTGTATGGTCATGTCGGTAGGACGCATAGCTTCCGAGATATAAGCAAAAAACCGAAAAATGAGACTTTCAAACCCTCCGCCACACCTCGGCTTAAGGGCTACGGGCGGGGACTTTTGATATGTTCACCTCCTAACTAGTCCAAAAAAAGTTACCAAGTCAAAAATTGTGTTCCACGCATTTCCCTCTATACCTTTTCGTTGACTGGACTAAATTATTAACTGAGTTTCAATAAAATGTAATATTGTGATGTATTTAAAAATAAAAATTAAGTTGAATAAACAATTAATTTTGTAGATCCTGAGGATGATATCGGGTGGACCAAAACGTCAACAGTGTAAATAAACATCTATTAATGATTGAAACCAAGTAATTTCCTACATTACATGATATATTATTTATTGGGTAGGTACATTACTATCACCATCACTCGAATTGCCTAGTTCAATATTTAATTAATCCTATTTTGTGTTATTCTTTCCCCTAAAACCATAACCATTTAACCAATCATCACCAATTATCACCATCTACTACTTCACTGTCCTATTCTTGATTTCATCCGTCAAATTGACTTCCTCCAAGGACCCGTCAGGAGTCACGAGTGCTGGTTGCACTTCTCATGTTTCTCGATCTGCTCCCCACATTCACATTCGACCCGGCCACTTACTTATATGAGTTTTCCCTTAGCTTAGTGTTAGTGTTGGGATACAGAGGCATACGGATATTGGCCGACCAGCCAGTCGTAAGGGAGTAAGTGACATGAGGATGAGAGAATGTCACTGGATTCATGGTGGAAAGTTTTACTTGAAGATAATAAGATTCATGACAATAAAGTGTTTACTTCTGTTCTGGAAATTAAGTCCGAATATGTTAATGTTCTTTAGTTAAAAGGCCCATCTACCTCCTGAAAGCCAGCATAAAATGTACTAACGTAACGAGTGTTTTGTGGCCAATGCAAGAATGGTAAAATTTCGTTCCAACAGGGATGAATTAACAGTTGTGCCTTTTTTTAAATTTTAATAAAAAATTGTACATAATTATAAAAATTCCGAAAAATTCATAAATATTTCAAATTTATGCAAACTTTACACGGGTATGTCTCATGCTAGAATTTTATAAATTTTAAAAAAGCACATCTGTCGATCCATTCTTTCTCTATTAAATATTTAGAAAAGCATTATGTATCAATACTCGCAACGAAAACACTTTTACAGTATTTTTCAACTTCAAAATGACATTGCATAGCTAGGATGCGGCGAAGTATGAGTTTCGGGCTGGTTTTAGGCAGCTGCAGTAGTGGGGAAGGGAGTGGGATAGAAGAAAAAGTAAAATCGAGAGTATTCTACGGAAATAAATTATATTCCAAACTATAGATTTTTATAGTGGGATTCTGTGAAAATCTGTAGTTGCTACAGATCTATAAAATTGTAAATATTAAACAAAATCGTAATGAAATTTATAATCATATGAATGAACATTTTTATATTTGTCAACAAACACTAATGTGATTTTGTTCAATATTTAAAGATTTACCAATTTGTAAAACTTATAAATTTGCCACCATTAGTCTGAGCTCTTATGGAGCATCTACAAGGATGCAATATTTTAGAAAGTTTGAATCGGTAAGATAGAAAGAGCGAACTAGATGTCTAAAGATAAATGATTGGCAACGTGATATCTACACAAAACGTCCATAAAGCCATATTCGCATAAGGATTCTTTGAAGATTCTACCAAGATTTTGAATCCTGCGAAAGAAGAAGTTTTTTTTATTTCTAGTGATAATTACATGGTTTTGGAACAATAAATAAATTATAAATTCTTTTTTTCCAAGACTCACTTTAGCGGCACCGCAATTTAACAGGTAATTTTCACTAGAAAGACGAAAACTTTTTTTCCAGGATTCAGAATCTTGGTAGAATCTTCAAAAAATCCTCGTGCGAACAGGGCTTAACAACTTTGAACCCAGAGTGTGGAATTATCTATAAAGCGTGTTAATTCTTCTCATCTGGCTTTTTGACCAAATAAACTTCTTCTATTACTTATAAGGCCAATAGAACACCCTGTGTTATAGCATCTTCAATCAATATTTTTTGCTAAGTAACGTCGTGAATTTTATGAAAAAACGGTTGTCTTCAAAATTACTCAATATATCAGTAGATAAAGTATAACATATTACTTATTTATAATATTGCAAAAGTCGCCTACCGCTCTTGTTTTGAATTTCATAAACTGTTCAAAATATTCGTTTCGTGCAGCATACGTTCAACCTCATAAGTTCCTAACTATTTTCATTAAACTTTCGCTGAATATAATAATAACCTCAATTTTCCAAGCACGTTCATATTTTCAAACAATAACCTAGTTCATATTAGTCTCATGTGAATGTATCATTGCTTAGTAGAATTAAATAGAATAATTTGAAAAAGCTCTGAAGGTGACCGACGAAAATTATTCTTTTAGCACGCTCATATTTACCCTAAGTTCCAGAATCTCGAAGATCATCCCATGTTCTTACAAACTACCCTCAACTGTTCAACTACTCTTAACACCAATATTTACTCCAGTCGACTTCTTCATCTTCACTTCCCAGTAGTCATCCGACTTGTAACGACATGACTTTTATTTGACTTGTGAGTAAATCTCATCCTTTTCCTTTCCCTTTGGCCGAAACTCCCTCGTCCAAACCGTTGATGAGTACTTACAGGCCGAATACGGCCGCCTTGTTTATGAAGGTATACAGGAAATTGCAGAACCCATTCAAAGTTTTCTTATTAAAGAGTCGGCTGCTCGTAACTCGCTTCAGAGTGTGTGAACGTCAAGGCGCGGGGTGGGGGGTGAACAAGGCCTACTCGATGACGTTATCGGATCTCGTATGTTTCGATTTATTGCGTGAAGGGTGCTTGTGTTTCTAGTGGGATTGTTTTGTTTGCGGTGAGAACGATGATGTGTGGTTACATCATCTGTTTTAGTTGGATTTTAGTTACGGGAATTGTACTCAAGTTTGTTTTAATTGGATACTCACTAATACAATCGGATGAAATAATAGTTATCGGTTGAATACCTAAAATATTTTCAGACGTGAACTAGGATACTACAATGCTCATTTTTCTGAAATCGACAATGATGTATGCAGAAATTGTTACTGCAATGAGATAAAGCAGGACTGACATAATCAATTGTATTACAATATCATGTAAAACAAAGGTGGATTTCAAAATAATAATACTTGTGTTGCGCAATTAAATACTATAGTACCTACCTACCTATTAATGACGCGATTTTACGATTTCGTTATTTCAGAACCAAAGATTGCGATGAATTTTTATTATTTTAAAATTCGGGAAGCCATTAGAAAAAGTCGGAATAAAACTAGGTATGATTTTAGTATGATTGCAAAAGCAAACTTATATTTAATGTTTAAACTTAAAAATTTATTATAAATAATAACTTTTTTCATAATATTTTAACCTTATTTCAAAGTATAAGGTTTAATATTTAAGCTATTAAAGAAATTTTTCTCATACAGTTTCTGAGATATTGTGACAGCAGGATAGGTCATTTCGCAACTTTTCTCAGTTCACTTTTAATCTTTATATTTTAATAATTTCATGAGATATGTTAAACTGTGATTAGCTAATTATTTTAATGTACAATCCTGTTGTATTGTTGCTCTGGCCCTTGATTGGCTGTTTATTAGTTTTTTTACATCTTTTTCGACGATTTCTTAACTGGAAACTTCTTGCTTAATTCAGTTGGTTGATGACTATTTAGTAACATGTATTTGTGTGAGTTGACGAAAGATTTCTGTAAAATAATATACAGGTTGGTGAACGTAACATGCGAACATAGGGAACATACATGACAATCGAATTTTCATGCCAGGTATCTTGATATATTTTGTAGTAGTGTCACAAAACGAAGTAATGAGAATTTGTGTGGCAAAAAGAGTAACCAATAACAGAAATAATAATAAAATCTAAAAGTGCATGTAAACTTTCTCGTTCTGCTCGTACACATACATTATTAGGCAAAGAAAATATTTTAATGAAAATAAAAATTTCAAATAATATGACAGCTACTTTGACATTGACAGAACTTATTCCACGTATATCAAGATGCCTAGCATGATAACTCCATTGTCATATATTTCCCTATGTTCGCATTTAACCTCCACTAACCTGTATATGATATTATTTAATTCTTAATAACCAATTATGTAAGTCTGCTTACCTTTTGTAAGATTGTATGAATTTATTTGATTGTATGTTTTGTATGTTATCAGCACCCTGATGAAGACTGATTTGCAGTCGAAACGTTGGTGCTTTATTGGATTTTATCAAATTGACTGCTTCTCAAAAAAGTTTCCTTTTTATTTAACATCCAGTAGAGAAATCAATATTCCTTTGCTTGTTGAATTTTTTGAACCTATCTCTTAAAATAATCAAAATTTTTCTGGTGCCAGATTTTCGTTAATAACATAAAGTTATTCACAATAATAATTGTGCACATGTATTTTTCACGGGCTAAACGCTAGTATTAAAATATATCTTACAAAAGTATGAATATTTTAAAGCGGGCTATAAAATTCCACATGTGTTCCCTAAGAATAATTTTTACTTACTACACCTAACTCATACTCATATAATAAATTCCACACTTTCATCTTTCTAAATAAACGTAACGAAATGAAAAAACCGCCGTTTTCGCACAAGCGTCATTCTCACAAACATAAAATGAAAATATCTCCGTACATATTTCAAAATGCAGAAACTTTAAAGCCAAGTGAATTACCTTGGGGGCGGGCTTCTCGTCTTATAAATTTTATGCCAGAATAACGGCCCGATTATGTGTATTAAATTCAATTTTTTGAGCGGCAATAAACTGCGCTATTTTCTGCGAAGTGTTGAGTGCCACTTGCGGTCGCTCTTTTAATAATCGCACTTAGAAGATCTCGACGAGAACTAATAAGCGCCAGGGAAGGACTCAGGAGGAAATAAAAAGTATTATATACCCGGCACTCAAGGTGAATTGTGCGTTTATTGCGAGGTGAAATATGCTCCAAGTTTCTTGGAATTGGGCTGTTTATGAACATATTTTGAAATATGGTGGAGCTGTTTATGTTTTATAGATTTCTGGGGAAGTAGTCATAGTTTATGAGCTTATTTTATGAAATAATCGTAACTAACAGACTTTACTGTTAGATACTGTTTTATTTTCTTTAAAATTAAAGTTGATTGAGGGAGTTTTATTTGTTACGCATTACTGTTCACTGATAGTGTTTGCATATGCGAAATAAGAAAGTTGATGACATTTTCAGTTTCATTGGAAGTGATATTTTTGTAATTCATAAATTTTTACCTCTCGCGTCATATTCTATATAGTCCGTCAGCCCGCTGCCAAAAAGTGTAATGATAGTATAACGTATGCTCTTTAGGGTTTTGGCAGTTTATGTAATGATCAATGATCAACCAAAATTAGCGGGTGAGCGTGGAACTTGCACTAGACAAGTTGTTAGTTTATTGTTAAAAAAAATTACATTTTGCGATGATAGTATAACGTATGCCATTGGTTTTTTAAATTAAATATGCATCAAATTATGCAAGTTTGTCGAACGGGATACGAATCGATTGGAACATAAATGTTTTAATCCGATAAAAAGTTGCGCGAATTTTCTAACAATTGCTATGACAGTATAACATAACGTATGCCATTGTGGTTTTAGTTGGATATCACCTATAATTATGTAAATTTTCGAACGGCATACAAATCCGGTGGGTCAAACATACTTAATATATAAATAAATAATAAATACATATGGAAATTTGTTGCTGATTTCACAATGAGTCCTCAATATAATTTTTGACATTTAGTGAATAATTGATGTTAAAATAATAACAGGAGGTAAATTAGATAATAAGAATATAACACTTTAATTATTGATTTAAATAACACAAAGAATTGATGAATTTTAATTCTCAGCTGTCAAAAATAATTTTCAAAAACCTTCAATGTACGAAGTGAACATAGTAATATACAAATGACGTATTTCTTAACACTTTTAGGGCGCATGTTGACCCTTAGGACCCACGCTGCACGTATGCCGATCGTATTCCGATGGATGTTTTTTAATGAAACATCGTTTGGTATGCTCGGCATACGTTATACTATCATCGCAAAATGTGATATTTTTCAGCAATAAACTAACAACTTGTCTAGTGCAAGTTCCACGCTCACCCGCTAATTTTACTTGCTCATTGATCATTATATACC